>CM027577.2:17651929-18876929 GCA_015852605.2 Populus deltoides
TCTGACATTCTCCTTCCAGTACCCCTTCCTTGGGATAAATTCTGTAATAAAATGATTTTCATCAATAAAACAGTGAATGATTTTAGAAAAAAAACATCAAGAGACAAGAAATCATGAACAAGCAATATAGTTACTTGAAATTTGAATAGAGTTGTGAACCTTATTCCAGGAAAAAAATATCTCCTAGAAAAACATACATACTGTTTTTAATCAAGTACGAAAATTCAAGATGAAAGTTAATGGTGCCCAACAAAAGCCCTGTATCAAAGCCGCAATGGAATTAACTTATAAATCCTCAATTGCCACTTAGCTCCATAAAGGATCACAGACTTATCAAAATTAGTCTCATGTTATGTCACTTTGCCGCTTCAGCTCATTCAGATGCATTCTCCTCAAGTGTTTTCCAATAGCCACCTATATGTCATCATATCCTCCACTTGAGCATGCAGATTTTAATCTTCCAGGTCCAACGGGTTTGAGAAGCTAAGCTTCAACCTATATCTCAATGGCTTAAAAAATGAAATAAGTTTTTCTCATAAATTTTAATTTCATCTTCCATGCTTGCAGATTTATACACCATAACATATTCATCCCAGCTACAATCAACATTGAGTCTTTTTAGTGGGAACTCGCGCTTGGTTTCTTTAAGCCTTCAATCAACATTGAACCAGCATAGATGATATTCTCCACAGGCACCAATATTTCCATAGCTAAAAGCAGTCCCTTACTCTACCTAAGATTAGCTCCTAAGCATTTGCAGTGTATAAGATAAGAACATGGTATCTGTGACTGAAGCATTAAGAACAAAATCTTAAGTCCTATCAAACAATTAGCAAGCTCATTTCAGTCCCCATAACAAAACTAGTCCACTATTCAAGTGATATAAGACCAGCAAACAATAGCACCCATCCATCTTAGTTCATGAACATCTTAGTAAACACCTTCAAGAACTTGACAATAGGCTGCACAGCTTTCATTTCATGCGTGAACAATTATTACAAACTCAGACATCACAAAGCAAAACTATTGATAATTCCTTTTGATATGTTTGATTTCTTTAAGAATAATCAGATGTCCAAAGAGATTGTATTGCATTACATTTATAGCTGGAAGCAGACACCATAATGCCAGTTTTCTTTCACCCAAAAGTCTTAAAAGCAGATATGCAGCTACAGATAGGGACAAACCTCAAACTTCAAGAATCCTTCAAGAACATCCAAAAGCAAAGGAGCACTATCTCCGTTCCTGTTCAGGTCATATCCATTCTTGCTACTGAATTCTTTCAACTCAGCTTTCCAAGAATCCTTTTGCTGAAGGGAAGATAAGGAATGCAGTTTAATATTCACAAATCAAGTACAGTGAAAATCATATAAAGGTGTTAAAAACTCTGGAAATAATACACTGATAAATTACATGATTACCAAATTGCACTCTGGTAAATAGACTTTTAGCGTGTGATTTAGCTGCCCCCAGTCTAAGTATTCACATATTAGTGCAGTTAGCAGCCTCCCTGCATTTGTTTTTGGAAAAAAATCAACACAACATACACAAGTGACTATGAACATCTTACTTTACCAGAACACATGCACTTGTTTAAGTTACTACAAACTTTGAACATTGTGACCAAAAGGCACTCGTTTTTAGGAATGGATAGGTGGGGAATAACTATTTGATATCCTATCTTAGCAACTTCCAACAATCAATAAAAGATCAGTGATCCTGTGATGTTCTCTACACCTCAAATTCTAACAGGGAAACTTGAAGGTCCATAACCTATACAGATCTGAAAGAGCAGAATTTTGATTTTGGCTAGCAATAGCATGTCCACTCATGAAGCTTCAAAGTTGTAATCGCCTATGAAAGATATAGGAAACATAAAATCTGACCCAGGGAAAAAAACTTATTAGCTAGCCCCCCCACATCAAAATTGTTAACTACCATGATGGACTGAATTGAAACATAAGTATTGGTCCAGGAGGAAAATAAACTGGCAACTTGGTTACCCCCAAGTAACTTCATTTCATGACCTAGCACAAACTCACATAACCCAACAAAATGCTAGCCAATGTACACACCCACGCACTATATTGGATTTCATCAATCTAAACAAACATTAAAAAAAGTTTTAAAATTGAGAGACAGACTAAAAGGGTCATGAATTCAAGGAGTAACCTGATGGAGAAGCGTGAAGTTGTTTGGCACGATCATTGCAGCTTCCTAATAATGCAGGGGGTAGGCCTTCATCCTTGTCGATTACCCTATCCTCCTCTTCAATTGCCTCAAAAACACTTGCCCTCAGTTCAGCCTACAAACAGAGTAAAGAAGTAAGATACAAAACTTAGAACAAAGGAAACCACAAACTTCGCCATACGGATTACTGTGCGTGATTACATTCTCTATTTAATTCTACTCAATAACCACACTTTCTGATACAAAAGAAAAAAAAGGAGTGAATTGCGTCATTAAACACTCGGTGAACAAAATAGCTAAAATGCAGAACCAACTACGAATTTAAAAGGGAAAAGAAAAGCCGTGTAATTCACTAAAAAAAAAGCTCAAAATCTTGAAACTTTGAGCTTTACATTTGGCTACAGGGCTTTGATCCTGCACAAAACACAAGACCCTAGCTACAAAATATAAAATAATCATTTCTCCTCACAACCAATGGGAGAAACAAAAGAACCTAATTTCAATTTCAAACAAAGAAAATAAGATCTAGAGCAAAAACAATTATTCAATTAAACAAAGAAAAAAGGTTCCATTTTTTTCCCATGGGACAAGATCGAGCCAAAAAATAAGAAACTTGACTCAAGATCAATTAGCTCGAGACAACTGAATTTAAAAATTCACAATCAAAACAATCCTTCAACTTTTCAGTTTATCATCAATATAAAGAGAAAACCAGAAAGAAAATTGAGTGATTACCCGGATCTTAGCAAGGACGCCCTTTTTCTCTAGGGTTCGAGTGACGAGTGTTTTCAGGTCCATCATTTCTCTCGTGTAATCATCCATTTTTGTTCAGGGAGGGCTAGTTCGTTTCTCCTCTGCTCACTGTTATTTATGAAAAGAAATATTTTTTTCGAGGAGAAAGGGAAAAAAGGAGAGAAGTGTTTTTCAGGGAGGAGATGGGTGTGATAGCAGTCATAACTAGGATTGCCTTTGGTAGTGAGAGGGTCTAGTTGATGGTACTGAAGGTTGGATCTGGGTCGTCCATGCCATGATCTGAGGTTTGAGTTTATGGGTCCTACTTGTTGACGAGTAAAGTAACTCCTTAAAGCATGATTATTATTTTTTTGTGACCAGCCAACCTTTCCATCCCAAAAAAATCAATAATCAATGGATTTATCGCTAATTGGTGTTCCTTTAACTCGTGAGATAAAAGTAGTTGCATAAATACATCATTAATCTAAACAAATCCGAGTTATAACAGCAACTCGGCAAGACAGTGTGCCTGTTTTTTACTGTTTGCAAGAAAGGAAAGCCTTCGTTGGTTGCAATTTTTTGAGGATGAAAATATTTTTTTTATCAACTTTCACGTGTTAATATTTATGAAGAATCTTAAATTGCCCTGAGAATAATCATCCATAACTATATTTAGTTTAGAGAGAGAGAGATCTTCGCTTTTTATCTAGTTTTCTGGCCAGTATTGTAAAATTTCTTCATTCTATACACGTAAATTTCAAATATAATAGCATAGAAAACAAGTTTGCTCATTACCACAAGCAAGAATTATGTTCCACTCGATGATAGCTCGGGAACTGCGATTGAACCAGCAAGTCCCACACCATGAGAAGAGTGTTCTCGTTTGGATAGATTTCGGCTTCCATCAACTAAACTATATAAAGCGTAGATTATGATATCCAAAATGTTAAATGATAACAGGCCTTGCTTCAATATTGCCGGGCTCAATTAGCACCCACCGCAGCACAGGGCGACAAAAAGGAAGCATGGTCTTGAGATCTTTCTGGCCCAGTGGCTCCTACCTTTTATTTTGGGAGATCATTTTTTTGGGTTATAATAATAATAATAAGGTTAATCTGAAGAATGCATAGAATAGATTAACGTTAGCTATCCTGTTTCCACTTTCCAGCGTTGATTTGCAGACAAATACTTATGGAATAAGAGATCTTGTACATTTTAAGACTGTAGTGCATAATATTTTTTTAAAATAAATTTTCTTTTAAAAACATATTAAAAAAATTATTTTTAATATGTTTATTTTTATTTTTAACATAAAAAAATCAATTTAATATTTTTTCAATTCCAAATACTAAAAAAAACAGCTGTCCATGGACAAATCCAGGCCAAGTTGAAAAATAACAATAAGAGAGATGCTATTGAAGAGAGCAATTTGACGGGGCACTAATTGAATGGCTTCATTTCGCGAGCAACAGTCCAACTTTATAGCCATAGTCAGAGCATGAACAGACCCTTCTGGATTGTTGATCCATAAACAAATAGAAAGCTCTGATCACTTAAAATACCGTTTCAGATATATAAGACTACAAATATCCACAGCCCAAGTAGTAATAGTCATGCAAAACCAGCAGAATTACCAGAGTAAAGTGACAAGATACAAGTGGCCCACTACAATTGAAGCTGCCTCGTAAGACATGGCAGCATAGTGTGTTGAAAGATGCACATATTAACAAAATCAGAAGTCATATTATTGGCCTGGTAGATCTCGAACACCAAAGGATATGTGTAGGCTCAAGCCATTAAAGGTTTAGGTTAAGACACTATATTGTGTTATACCCATCCTACACGTGCTTCGCGAAGATTGCCTCAACAACACCTTGAGCTATAGGGTGATAACATTCACGAGCTTCTGCAAACACTCTTTTAGCCAAAATTTTCTCTTCATCCTTTCCAGCCCCGTGGACAAGTCCACTGTAGAGTGGACGGAGGTACTTCATCCTCCCAACTTCCTTCAAAGTCTTCTCCACTTCACCATAGTAATCCCTACACCTGGAGGAAATTGCCAGTTGGAGAAATGCCACTTTCACCTCATAGTCCTTTGATTCTGACAGCCTGTAGCGTGCATCTAAGGCTAAGACCTGCATAATGAATTATAACAATTAGGAAGTCAGAAGTAAATTTCACTTTCATGACTCTTGGGAGGCGCCATGTTTGAACTTTAAACACAACAAGGTAAGGAATTGCCAACTGACACAAATACCAGCTAAAAAACCAATCAAAGATGCAGAAGAAATTATACAGGAATCTAAGTGGTCTTTAACACCACATAAAACATGCTGCTTCTAAACTGTCCTGCATAAGTTACTGCCAAGGAGAGCACAAACAGATATGAACAGACAGTAATTAGGACATAAAGTTTCAAGAAATTAAGATCACTGCAGGTTGTAGAAAATTTCGCAGCAAGAAGGGAGGGGGTTAGCATGGGGAAATTGAAAAATGTATCAAGACACTACCTGTGAGGCTTCAACAGCTTTGGGCAGATTCTCTAGGTAGAGCTCCCATTCCTGTCCTTTCCAGTCAGCAACTTCATCCTCTCTTGGCATCCTTCCAAGCTTAAAATCATTTGCAAGTGACACAATCTTTGTATATAAGTTTGAAACCGGCTCATGAGCATCTGGGGGGATGCCAGTGCCCTCGGTCCATTGTTGAAGGTCAATTTCTTTCTCTATTCCAGGTACATTGGCTTTCAGAAAATCAAGAAATGTCTCTGTGTCAATTGACTTGAACTTGAAGGTGGCAATATATTTCTTCAGGAACTCATCAAATGCAGGTCTTCCAATCTAAAAATTTCAATAGTCAACCCGTAAGAATATTACTGTTATCAATCTTCAAGTTCAAACAAGAAATAACTCAATATACCTGACGTTCAATGCGCCAGAGAAACTGGAAACCCTTCTCATATGGCACTTGGGAGTATATGTCATCTGGGTCCACTCCTTCCTGATTATTTTTTAGCTTAGTGAACTCCATGTTGTCCTTGAACCTCTCCATTTCCTCATTTAAACCTCTCCAACCAATTCCAACATTCAGAGCAGCTATATCTTCACCTTTCACAACCTCAACAATTCTCCTCTCCGCATAAGTTGTGAAGCCCTGGTTTCATGAATCAGAAACTTATAAATTATAACTCAAAAGGAGCAAAAATTGCCAACCTCAGCATAGCTAAACTGAACAAACAATGGGCTATTTGGAAGTTCAGGAGCATAACACACAGACATATATCCTAACAAAAATTATCCAGAAACATTTGCTCATACTTTCCTTAAAAAAAAACAGACATGTTAAAAAATGTCCCTAAAACTCTGACAATCATACCAAACAATCACCATTATGTAGGTGCAAAGCAATTAAACTAGTATGAACTTCTTCACACCATATTTTATAAGAGAAAATGTATAGATCAAGTAAACGAAATCAAATAATTCATCATTGTCAAGTCACTAATGACAAGTAGACAAACAGACACTGAGATACAAACATATTCGGTACAGCAGATGAGAACACATACAAATAAACTTGATTAAGCACACAAAGAGATTCGGTACAGCAGATGAGAACACATACAAATAAACTTGATTAAGCACACAAAGAGATACTATTTGAGGCGGCCATTAAACTGAAACTAAATTCGATAAAAGAAAAGGCCAAATAATCAAATCAAATGTCAAAAGCAAGGATTCAGTATACCTCATTCAACCAAAAATGCTCATTATTCTTGTTAGTAATCAAATTCCCAGTCCAGCTATGAGCCAACTCATGCGCCACAACCTGCGCGCCACTCGCATCCCCTTTAATCACAGTAGGAGTCAAAAACACCATCCTTGGGTTCTCCATTCCACCATAAGGAAAACTCGGTGGCAAAACCAACAAATCAAACCTCTCCCAATCATACTCACCAAACAACCTTTCCGCCTGCCTGATCATCTCTTCAGTCCCCGCAAACTCCCTCGCAGCAGCATCCAAAACCCCATCAACAGCCTCCGAATAAACCCTAGTCCTCGGCCCCACCTCTCTAAACCCCAATTCCCCAACAGCAAACGCAAACAAATACGGCGGGATTGGCTGATCCATCACAAACTCCTCCACAACTCTCCCTTCCTCACACCACAATGACTTCAAATCAAACCCAAATCCAGTCGCCTCCTTTGTCAACACCCTATCCAAGTCACTACCAACAGGGTCACGCCGGTCACAATGCCTAGCAGACATAACAGCAGAAAGCTCTCTTGGAACATTCAACTTTGCAGAGTAACAAACACGCGCAGCAGGCGTATCCTGGCAAGGAAAAACGGAGCGCGCGTGAACAGACTGGCATTGGGTGTAAACAAAAGGGTGAATCTTCTTAAATGTCTGGGGCGGGGAGAGCCATTGGAGGGCGGAAGAGGAAGGGGAGGTGGAGTAGAGGATGAGAATAGAGGAGTGGTTGTTGAGGGAAACGGTGAGGTGGCGGCCATTGATTGAGTGTTCGGATGAGGAGAGGGTGAAAGGGAGGGGAGTTAGGGTTTCAGGGTCGAGGATTTTGTGGATGGTGAGGGAGCGAGTGTCGAGAGAGAGCTGGCCAGTGTGCGGGGTTTGGAGAGTGAGGAGAGCGGTGGCGTGGATGGTGGAGGAGGGGAAGTGGAAGTAGAGAGTGAGGGCGATGTGGGTGGTTAAAGGGTGAGTTGAATCGGTGAATGAGTGGGGATCGACTGGTGCCATTTGGAGGAAAATTTGGAGTTCTGGGCTATGAAGAGGGAGAAATTGGGGGGGGGGGTTTAAAATGTTTTATTTTTTAAGGAATCTGATTTAATGGGGGAAAAGGACGATTTGGGGAATAAGAAAAGAGAGAAGGGGACGATTTGGTGCTGCTTTTTTCGGTTTAGGGTATTGTTTTAAATTTGGAGGGAGAATCGGAATGGAAAAAAGGTGTCGACACTCAACACTGTTTGTCTCTTTCCTGGACGACGGGTCATGCGCAATACGAATGGCGTGTCATATGAGCTGACCAGCTCCGCCTGCCCTGGGCTCTTTTCGCTGAGGAATAACTTCGGCTTTGTGAAACTCCTGGCCCACAGGGATGGGATGGGATGGGAATGGAAGGGAGAATCACTTGAACGAGCTGTTTTCTGTTTCTGAAGCGGGGAGGAAGCTACCTTTTTACTTTTCATCTTCACTTTTATGCTCAAGCAAGGCCTTACATGCAGCCATTGTGTTTTAAAGGGTGCCCTTTCAATATATATATATATATATATATATATATATATATATATATATATATATATATATATATATATATATAATATATTTTAAGTAAAAAATATTTTGAAATACAATTCGTTACTGCAATTTCATAAACTACTTAAACTATTTTTTATATCAATCTTATTATCATATTATTTTGATTTCTTAATAATGATTTTTGTTAGAAATACTCGACGAAAGCTAATGACATTGTTTTTACCAAAAAAAAAAAAAGGGAGGGTACAATTTAGATGGAAATATTAATGGAATGTCTTGGCGATGGATGGAAGTTTTTAATTGAAATTTTTTGAAATTACAAGGATAAATTCGCTACAAAAAACTACCCATGTAGTTTGATGGTATTTTTAAGGTTTGCTCTTTTATTAAAATTCAAGATCAGTTGGCAATGGTATGTAACGACCAGACAGCTATGGCTTTCTTTGTGGGGTAAGAAAATGAATGACACTTTCTAGACGCCCAAAATCTGGACAACATCATATCAACTGCGGATCTCGGGCATGATTCAAGAGCTGTGTTGCATCTCGTAATCCTAGCTGCATAAGGATGTAATAATGCCTAGGTGCAACATGCTTATACTATAATCAACAATCAGCATAGAGATGGTCTCTTGTGTGTGCTCAACATGAATTCGTAGCTTGCAGGTTTACGTAAGAGAAATAATACTGAGTTGAGACATGCACCTGCTATCGATTGACACCAGAATCTGGCTAGAGATCATTTGGAAGATAATTTCTTATGGAGTCCTTAACTATAGTCAGAAAAAAGAGCAGGAGAACGCAACCGATGCTACTTTGCTTCATGCAGTCACTGAAAGCAAAGCAAAGCAAGCAAAACGAAAGAAGCAGGCAACAAACAAATACCTGGTGAATACTTCTAACAAGTAACAAAGGCCAGAGCAGCAGGTAAACAATGATAGTAGTATTCAAACAGGTCTGAAAATAAATAGCAACGTTGTTTCCAAGTGAAAGATCCAGTTGATGGCTGCACGGAACAATTCCTTGAGTGGCACATGTTTCTTCAAGTACTTCTGAATAGATTCTGTCCCAGGACGCATCTTGAAACAATTCTAGATTTAAGAAACAAAGTTAGAAATTTATAAAATTTTCCATGAATTTTTCCTTGTCCACAAGCTAGTTGAATCTAATCAGACTGTTACAGATTACTTGTTTCACTTCGGAAGGGAATTAAGTATGCATAAAAGGATTAGAACGGAGGAGCAATGCAAGCCAGACCACTGACATTCTCCAGCCACTACCTTGGAGAAAACCCAAGGAACAGGAACAAACTAGAGATGGGTATCACAAAAGGTGACTTGGCTGATGCCGGGTTCTTACTGTGAAACCAAGGATGACCGGAAGGGGAGACAGGAGTCTCGAATGCATAGTTTCCACAAGGCAAATAATGTGTGGTTTCCTTGCATCATTTATAAGACAAAGCCTCTTTCAATCCATGAAAGATACGCTCATGGTATCACAATTTGCAAAGGAACAGCAATAAATCGTTGCTGCAGATACTCACAGAGCAAGATAATACCCTTCTTTCCAAAAAACAAAACCTGTCCTGAGAATAAGATTTGCTATGCGATGGACATGTCATAGGTCTGAGAATCCATCTCCATATATATTAAGTAAAAAGAAGCCTAACTTGATTTATCAAACACAGGCAGTCACTCCGTGAATCCTTTAGCAGAATTAAATGCCTAACAAGATCATGTCTGCTAGATGTAACCACTTCATCTATTTTCTAAATTCAAAGGATTTAAATCACTAAAAGAACAGAAATGCTGTCTTTGAACTCTTATTACTTGAAGAACCCTCCTACTATTACTACAACCAGAAGTGCCTTGTGTGAACATAATCAGCACTCAGAATCAAAAGGCATATGTTCCTATAACCCCAAAGAACTAGATTCCTTAAAGAGAATAAAGCAGAATTGAAGGTACCTTATCAAGTGCATCATTTGTCTCAAGTATGCTCTACAGGCACTTGAATTTGCTTGGATAGCATCTAATTAAATCATAAATGGCAGTGCTCGAGGCATTTTCCTCCAAATGTATGCACCATGGAGAGAAATAGAGTTACATATGCTCCCTAACAAACTAGATACTGTAAAAACTAGATAAACACACGTGGATTCCGCGTGAAAGAATCCCCCAACCAGGCAGCTGTGATTAAACCAGGAAGAACGCACAAATTATTCCGTACATACATCTTCCCAGTATACCAGATATATAGCCATAACCATAAAATTTGCTTCAATAACCAACCAAAAATCATAAAACGGCAGAAGCATTCCAAACACAAAAAAGAGGTATGACAATCAAACTCACTACAAGAAAAACATTGCTAGAATTTCCCCTAATACAAATTCATTAAAATAAAACCACAAGAAAATAGCAATCTTGAACTAAACTTCAAGACAACTATCAAGGTTCCAATTTTACAAATTCTACGACTCCATTCACCACTTTCGTATTCAAAATAACATCATTCGCATTTTCGTATCCAAAAAAAAATAAAATTAACCATTAATTTCGCTACATAAATTCAAGAACAACAAAATGGGGAGCTTTTAAACAATACACTTACATCGCATTACATTGCATCTCCACTATTGCCCACTACTCTCCTCCTCCAACTTCTGCACATAAGCCTTCAAAACCATAACAACATCCCTCGCCGGCGCCTGTAAAGTACCCACCAATCCAATAGCAGGACTCTGTAAAGCCCCCAAAATCTTAGCATAAATCTCAGCTCTGGACGGCATTGTTTCAAGTTGCTTAAAATCACCAGGCCCATAAAACTTTCCTTCAAAAACAGCCCCGGTAAAATCATTCTCTAACTTCTTTTCTTTTTGAAAATCCCTATAAGGCTTTAAAGCTTCAGGAATTTCCTCACTATGCACAAAAAGCCAAGCATTCATTCCTGACATACAAGGTTTTAAAGCTTCCCATGGCGTATTTTCAATGGCCTTATACACCAAAGTGTTTTTAGCAACAATGATTTTTGATGATTCAGGTAATGATCTTCTCAAGTCTTGAAATTGTTTGACTGTGAAGCCTGTGTATTTTATAGCTGCTAAGAGGTAGCAATTTTCGAGCTGGGTTTTGACTGTTTCCACTGTTTCTTCCTTTTTTGTGCGGGAAATTGCGGATTTGATGTTAATGGGTCTGTGTGAAATGGAGGTTTTGTGGGTTGTGGGGAAGGAAAAGGAAAATGGGTTTGCGGGCCGAAAATGGGTTCGGGTAGGAGGAGGTTTGGAGGAGGGAAAGGAGAGGAGACTGGTGGTTTCCATGGTGGTGGTGGAAGAGTGGAGGAGAGTACGAGCGTGTGTTTTTGTGGCTTATCTTATCATCATCAACGTGCACAGTGGATGATGGAGACAAAATGGAGGGTGAAAATTTGTAAAAGAGTAATTCCTAGGGGGTAAACCCTTTTTTTTTTTTCATTTACTTCTAGCTCAATTTTTCTTTTCTTTTTCTTTTTCCTTTTCTTTTTAATTGTAATGGTAGGCTAATGTCTAGCCGCTTTTGCATATCACGACCAGTGTTTTTAAATCTGGTCGTGATTGACCTCATCCAATCTGTACCACAAATATTGATTGAGTTGCTAGGTTTTTATCGTATTATTGAGTTATCGAAATTAATTTTAACTTTTTTTATAAATTAAAAAAATATTATTTTAATAAAAAATAATTAATATGTTGTAATTAGATTTTTGATCGGGTCAACCGGGTCAGCTAGATTTTTAACTATCTTTATTTATTTATAAACCCGGCTCGGTTCCACCCTCGGCTCAGCCGGGTTCCAAGTAGACCTGCCAGGCCGGACTGGGTTTTAAAACTATGATCACAACCCAATCCAGATCATAACGGTCAATGATTACTGATAATTTATTTGTTTTTTTTTTAAATTCACCTTGAAAAGAATTTAAAAATTATTTTTTATTTAAAATTAATATCTCTTAAATATTCTCATATCGCTTTAATATGTTGATATTAAAAATAAATTTTAAAAAATTAAATTTTGATATATTTTCAAGCGAAAAATATTTTAAAATATAATCACTATCACAATACCAAATAGACTCTAAGTGTTTGTTTGACGTTATAATTTACTTGTTTTTTAAAATATTTTTTATTTGAAAAATATAAAATTGATGTTTTAGATATTTAAATAATCTTGAAGTATTAATATATAAAATAAAAAAAATATTTTTAATTAAAAAATATAATGCATCTGATAAACACACAATAAAACTTTTATAAAAAATTATTATTTTATCCAAACACTAATGAAGTAAGATGAAGGATAAATTTGCATAACATATGTATAAATTCTTAAGAATTTTTCAGGCTCAACTTCAAGTTGATTACGCAAGCCATTTTTAGAGGAATTCGCCTGTCGCAACTACAAGATTTACTGGATATTTTTGCAAGGGGAGAAGAAGAAGTGACGCCAATGCTTGAATTGATGAAACAAACGATCAATTCAATTTTTCGACAAATCAATTCATAAAAAAAAACGCCCAACAAATGGAATGCTTCCACTGTCTTATTTAAGTGGGCCGGCATCAGTATCACTACTCAAAGATGACGATATCCAGGTAAAATTGTCGCCTATAATCCGAGTAAAATAGCTCCCCAGCAATTGGATGGGATTAATTTTGAAGACTGCCCTCATGAATTGAATTTTTTGTTCACCAAATCCATGAAGTCAGCTGTATTTACCGCAATCAATTGTGACATCTTGCCTAGGTTTGAGAGGAGAAATTGGACTGAGCTCAGATGATGCTGAGCTTAAGGTGGGTGTGCTCTCTGCATTCTCAATTCTCAATCTCAAACAAAACCAGTCGATCCAAGATCCAGCCTTTCAGAACAAATGCCAAGAAAAATTTGTCACAGCTCAATCTAAAATCTTGAATCTGGAATATGATTCAACTAAAGCTGTCATAAATCTGAAATCACTATATGCTACCAATAAATAAAAGCTATGAATCAACAAAGATTCAATATGACACCATCGGTCACTGATCACTAAGGATAACAAGAAACAGCTAATGTTCACGGAGGTTTTACAATATGAATCATCCATCGCAAGGCTAAACACAAAGTGCATGGAAATAGATTCCCTGCTCTGGCTTGAACAGCGTCGAAATCCTCGGGAGACAAAAGAGATGAAAACTTAAGGGAGAGTTTGTAAGCTGAACTACGGAAGCCTATTATCAATATCGTAAGCTAACCATGCACATAAGGTGCTCATTACAAGCAAAAGGCTCTTGCCACAAATACACCTTCACTTTGAAATGGCGGTGGTTGCGATAACAGGCCAGGTATGGTGCCATCAGGAATCAAGTGCTGATTTCGGCAAATTTCAGGCCTAAAACATATTTTCTCATTAAAAAAGGCTTCAAGTTTCTTAATTCCTAAAACAAACAGTCTGAAATGATTGATTCTGAAGGAAAAATGGAGCATATTAAGTTACAGATAGCCTATGAAACACACTCCCTTCCAAGAATATAGTCCACTGCCTCTTCCACAGTATCAACAACCTACACATTTGACAGACAATACAGCGTCAGGCAAGACAAATGTACACACATTTAGAAGAAACGAGAGAAGAAAGAGAAATGTGGCTGCAATTTTTAAAATTGGGCGTCCCCTGGTTATATGTCAGAGGGAAAATGAGTGATCCCATCCATGTTTATGAATATTAATTTGCATCAAGCTAAGAGTTCCATCATTCTACTTGCCAGATCTGCAGGAAACTCTGCATGGTTATGCTTTCCCTGGAAAACACCTGTCCTTGTCAGGATAGAAAACCAGGGATGTCCTGCCTGAAAGTGAAACCAGACAAAAAAATTTTCATTCTCAACATGTGCTCGGTGAAAGCCTACGGTAGAAATCTTATGTGCTCCACCAATAAAAACCAAGGTATAATCAGGACAAACCTGTCGTGCACCTTTAATGTCAACTGAAGGGTTGTCACCAATCATATAAAGGGTTTTGAATGATTGCAAACCCAAATCTCCAGATTCCTTAGAACTATCGCTATGATAAGATGGTTGAAGCTGCCTCAACATAGCTTCAGCATTCTTAAATACAACTGGATTTGGCTTCCCAAAGGAAACATGCTCTAGAGGATTATGGTGAACTCTGCAAGCAAATACCAATTAACAGATATTATAAGAAAAGGAGGATTACAATACAATAAACTGCAAAGCGATTTGGCAGTTTCAATGGTATATATCTCCTCATCAAGTATCATGTGTTATGAGTTCCAAGTTGTTTATCCAAAATTTCTTAATTTTTCTTGTCTTAAAGCAAACAACAAAATGTGAGAAAGCAATTTAGGTGATAAGAAACCAACACGATTGTTTTTTAGTGCAAAATGGAAAAAACACGAAAGTAGCATTAACTCTTGTCTTTAATCTATTGCGAGCACCATAAGAAGAAACATTTTAAACAACTGACCAATGCTACCTAGCGTTGTCTTTCTCATTCACCATCTTGACCAAATCAACTTCTTCCAATGTCTTATCCTGGTATCCGTACTTCTTCCTAGATTTATACAGTCTTGTTTTTCTGTGAAAACTGCCTAATTTCTCTTACTAAAATAGACGCTCAACTAAGAAATACAAGATGAGCCAATAACCACAAAACCTTCTGAAATCATGACTTAGTACAGCACAAAGCTTATAGCAGCCCTAAACTGAGATCAATTTAGACATGCAAAAACCCAGAGATCCATAAATAAACCACTTGCAGTCCTACTTAAAGCAATGTGAACTATAATGAATTTTCAAATTTGAAAACCCAGAGATCAAATTTGACTTTTAAATTTGAAATGACCGAAGAAACTAAACTTACCTATTGAAAACACTTTCCAGAGCAATTCTGAAAGCACCCATTCCAAGTCGATTGGAAGGAAATGCAGCCTGTACTATTTAATAAGCTGATTAGGCAATATAGAATCCTATGTTTCCAAAACCAGGCAGAAAAACCGTTAGAACCAAGGTCTAGAAGCAATTTTAACTCGTAAGAAATTTAAGAAACAACCAAGAAAAAGGAGAGTATTTGACAAGATGGCACCATCTCGTGCAGTGTGGATTTCAAAATCAAACATACTAGTCAGATGATCTTTCTGCATGAAGGTAGCAAAACTTCTAGATAAGCTTTCATTCACTTCCGGTAAGTTCTAAAGAAAGAATTGCACATTGAAGAATCCAACATTTGTGTATTTGCCAAATCCATTTAAAATATGAAAGAACCTGTAAGTCACAACTAACTGTAAATATCTAATAAGCAGGACTACCAACCTTATATTCAAGATCATCAGAAGCAAAATATAGAGGAGGCTGATGACCATTCTCCTGTCCAGGAAGACCCCCGCATCTTAAAACATCACAGAGAACCTAATGCCATGCATTAGTTAGTGCATAGCTTTGGTACATATGGCTAAGGGAGGCTAAATCCAATAACATGAAATGCAAAGGAAATGTACTCCATCGAGAAAAATTTACCACACAACACCAACTAAATTAATATAATTAACTTCTATACTTTTCATATTTTATCACTATACATTACAGCAATGTTGCAAACCATTCATGGAAGTGTTAGGAAGAAAATCTAACCTTATTACTATAGATAGAAACATTATAAAATTTCATGAGATTTTTTGAAGTGATGCAGCAGCAATTCATGAGATGATTTCTTCCAATTAATCAGTTACACGAGTTCTCAATTCTGAACATGTAACAGATATTGTGTGCTGTGAAAGAGTCTCTTCTCAGGTCAGCAACAATGCTTTTTGTTTCTCTGACTCAAGGATAGCACAATTCAATATGTAATTGATGAACCATGGACTTTGCAAACAAAATAATGTTAAACCTTCAAATTGAGATGATATTTATAGACAACACTTGGATAACTGATTGGTGAAGAGAATTATAACATGGACCCAATGATCGAAATTGAAACGATCAAATTTAAAAGGAGCTAACACATATGAAGTCCAAACGATACATTAGCTGGCTGATATCACACGACTACATGAAAAGGAGAAATACCTGGATGTCCCTGCCCCAGTCTACAGGGTCACTAACAACAAAGACCGCCTTAACTGCTTCAGAAGAAACATCATATCTTGGCACTGTATTCATGGGGTGAACACTCCTATCCAACACTTGGTTAGCTGTCCACTTCTTGTATTCAGACAGAGGATCAATGTTCTCAAAGAGAGATGCATACTCATCTAAGGAGACAACTTTTCTGCCAAGAACAATAAACCAGGCCCAATGGAATGTGAAGAAGTCTTCAAAACTGCGGTACAACAAAATGATTGAGACATTACAGGGATCTTACTTGAAACCATACTCAGACATTACTACAGCAGGTTCTCCTTTTCCAGCGGCAATAATTAATTGATTCTCATACCTGATGGGGAAAAAAGAAGCTCGGTTGACAATAGCAGCAAAATCAGAAAGATAATGGATTGCATTAAGTTCTATGTCAGGATGCAGATAACAAATCTGGAAGTCAAATAAATCTTAGAAAATATGGTCAATGAAACATTTTAACCTTGGGATGATTCACTTTAACTTGTCTACACTACCTGCAGTCCCCTAATTCATAATTTTGGTTTAATCATAAATAAAAGTGGAGGCAAGCGATTTCTAAAGTTGCAGCCAGTCATTCCACTTCACTTAAGCAGTTTGTGGGATCAACTCCCCTGCTGAAAGGACACACCTCATTTACAAATTTTCCTATAACAACAATGTGCTTCATTTATTAACATAGTATTGTGATTACCAGGTTCAAGATAAAAGAGAACGGGAGGTCCATAGCAAAAGAAAAAACTATTCAAACTACATTAGTTGCGGAGGATGTGTCATCTTTCGAAATTGAAGATTTATGGATAAAAATAAGATAGGCTCAAAATCTATAATAAATACCTTTCCGACAAACTTTTAAATGGTGAATGACCCTGTAAAACCTGTACCAGGAAAAAGAGACAGCTATACAAAAGGTTCCACGGTCAAACAATGGTCACAGATAGACTAAAAAGTCAAATTTCAACTAGTAAATCATATAAAAAAACTCAAAGCAATACCTGAGAGGGTAAAATCTTTACTCCAAGCTGTTCACTTAACTCATTAGCTCTTTTGGATTCAGGAACGCCGCCTCCTAACAACATATAAGATTATAAGTATATGCAATTAGTCATTTAACGCAATACCATGCAACCCAATACTACTGAAAATAGAAATCACACTAACAAGCAAGTTTCAGCAAACTTTTACGTTCTCCAAGAGAATGTAAGCATTACTAAAATACACACAAACACGGCCACCGAGCCATCAATGCGTGCATTTTTCCTTCATTTTTTTTAAGCTAGTGGATGACAATAAAGAATAAATTATTCAAATAACTCACCGTTTGTCAAGAACAAAAAAGGAAAATTCAAGTTTCCTGCAAAGCAAGAGGCAGTAATCATAATTAGATGCTGCTGAGATGAACGCACAATGCGTAAAACAAATACATGTATTCGTATACGTATAACGCACCAGAATCTCCGTATAATCTACGCATAGCTTGAGGAGAGCCACCAATGGGATCTCGGCCACGAAGAATAACCCCGTCGATATCAAACGCGATTCCAAAAGAGGACCTATAAAATGTAATCACCGAATTTTCCAAAATAACTTCCTCTTGATTGCCATTATTATTAGTGTACAGAACATTAAAATAACTTTTAAGGATTGATCAGACAAACCGTTGTTCTGATTCAAGCTGCGAGGAAAAGTAACGCGAGGCTTGAGATTGAAATTTGTTTCTTATCCGGGGAAACACGACCGCCAGCGATCTCTGGAATCTCATCTCTTTCTCTCTCCCTCTCTTTCTTCGGGTGCAGAAACTTGTTCGCTTTTGGAAGGAGGAGGAGCCTCGCGTCGTAGTTTTGTGTAGAGCACAGGCGCCACAAATCCTCGACGACAGTCGTTTACGATGATCGTTTGTTGAGTTGAGAAGAAAACTTAAAAAGGCCTGAGTCTTTTTTTCCATTTTGATTTGGACCCATTGTCTTTCTAGAGTTTGATTTGCACGTCCTGAACTTTGGAATCTTTTAATTCCACCCTTTTTAATTTTTTCTATCTTTGATATTCATGTGCTTGTCCGTGTTGATGATTAACCGGTTAGATTTCTAGTATATTTAGACACTGTTCATTATTTATTTGATAGGATATTTAAATATTTATATTATATTCATCCAGTTTCATATGTTCATCCACGTGTTTATTATTTAAATATTATTTATCGCTTAACATAAAACAAAATTGTAGTCTATATATTTGAGGTGCGCGTGTGTGCTGTATTGTGAAATTATAAATACTATACACGCGCGCGCGCGCGTACATTTATGGTATATTTACATTGCATTAGTTTCAAAAAATACAATTTTTTCTGTGTATTTTATTATTTTAGTTTGGGTTTTGGTTCAAGTTTAATAACACTGAAAATATTATTAAAAAATATATTTTTTGTCTTTTTATTATTATTATTATTACTAACCATCTCATCAGACACCCCACGGCTCCCTCTTCGTATGCGTCAGTGTTCGGCACATAATTAGTGAGATCTTCACTGTTTTTTTTTATCATCACCTCCACTTGAAAACCATGCAAAGCAAAAAATCAGACAATAAAAATAAATAGACGCCGTGTATAAAAGCCAAAACATGTAATCCTCAACACTCCACTAAACAACAGGCACTGTGATTTTCTTTCTTCATGGTGCAGTTTCCATTTAATTAAAAAACATGATCCTAGCTTCGTCACTTTCATACCAAATTAACAGTTAATATCATGAGAAAATCTAGCTTATTATAAACATAATCTAAAGCCATGATCATATGAAAGAACACGCAAAATGTAAAGCACATTTGTGGTAGTGTTTTTTGTTAATAATCTACATGTTCTCTTTACTTTTTTTTTAATTAACATAGATGTTTGTACCAGTTTACACGCATCTTAACTAATTTCATAAGTCCCGAAGTTACCGATCATATAAGCTTTCAAGTGGCTCAGAGGTTTGTGAAACTCAAATTAATAATTTCTAAAAAACAAATCTAAAATTTGACCATTTAAACTATACCTGA
The DNA here is from genome assembly GCA_015852605.2 of Populus deltoides. NCBI lineage: Eukaryota > Viridiplantae > Streptophyta > Magnoliopsida > Malpighiales > Salicaceae > Populus > Populus deltoides. The sequence continues at coordinate 17,671,305 of CM027577.2, forward strand.
TTAACTTGTTATTGTATTGAAAAGTCAAATGTCAGAATCAATTAATTTGTTACAGTTACTTGCTTCAAACATAGCAGTAAAAAAACAAATATATTATCGTGTAGAACCCTTGCATTATATAAAACTCAATATAATTATGAATTAAAAAGCAAAATAAGTTAAGATTGTTAATTTAATTAAATCCCGCAAGTATTTAAAACAATATAATTAAATTCAATTATAAGATTTAATATTTTATTTAATATATAAAAATTATAATAAACTATCAGTTAAATTTAAATTACATGTAAAATTAAATTAAAATCCATATATAATTCAATATTTAGAAACAAGAAGCCGTGGATGCATGTAGCTCTGTTCTGTCAGGTTTTTGAATTGTTGCTTTCAAAATGAAAAGAAGGGTGATGTAAGTTGGAAGACATGTATAAAAAGAATATCACATGCAAACAAATAATGTAAATAAACCACATCATAGATACATGCATTGTATATATAAAACCTACAGGAAGATAAAAAGCCCCCGGCGACACCTGTTAGCACCATACAAACCATATAACTGGGTGTCGCAGGTTATTATGATTTAAGAAGTAAAAATCAAATATGTATTTTTCTTCTCTCCCCTGGAACGATACTAAACTGAAATGTTTATTTTTATGTTTTAAAATTATTTTTTATTTTAAATTATATTAATTTATTTTTAAATAAAAAATATTTTAAAAAATAATTACTATTTAGAAGAAAAAAAAACCCTCCCTGTTTGTCATTATTTCAATCAAGCCACGATTATAACTAGATTTTGAAAACAATACACTACAAGAATGACAACCAATTTGTATATTTTTTTTTGAAATTTATTTTTTAAAAATTATTTTTTAAATTTTTTTATATTTATTTAATATTAAAAAGGTTGGTCAATAGAAAATATTTTTCAGTAAAAAAAAATTTAGATGGAAAGCACTTTCTGGAAGTTGTGAAAAATTTAGAAATGTCATATTATTTACTGATTATATTAAATTTGTTTCTCAAATTTTTAACTGCTATATATATTTTGTTTTGAATATGTATTTTTCAATTTCATCTCTTAAAATTTAATTTTTATATTAGCTTTGGTCCTTATTTTTATAATTATTATTTGTTTTTTTCTTATTATTTTTTTATTAAAATTTTTTATCTATCAAATTTGGTCCTCATTTTTTTTATTGTTACTTATTTTTAAAAAAATAAATTATGAAATGTTAATTATTATTATTTTAATTTTTTCATCTTTTTTTTAAGATTTGATCTCTATTATTTTAATTATTATTTATTTTATTTAAGATAATTTATGAAATATAATTTTTTTAATTTTATCCCCATTCAACTTTTTAATTTGAAAGATTTGTTTCTTATTATTTTAATAAACTAGAAAAAATAAAATATTAATAAGTTATTTTCCAACACATTTTCAATGATATAACCAAATATTGAAAAGTGTTTCCTAATTTATTTTTTATTATACTATTAAATATCATAAAATAATTTATTTTTTTAAAATTCATTTTAAAAGAAATTATAACATAGAAGCTAAATAAACTCTGCAAGGACAAACTCGACATTTCACATCTCACCACTCCTCCTTCAATCAGACCGCAAAAACCAGACTCCGCAGCCATCACCAGCTCGTCACCACTCGTCCAATAAAAATTAAAAAGAGAGAAAAGCGATAACTATCATAAATCCACCCAAAACCCTTCCCACAACCCATCGCAGCCAGCAACAATTTTTAAAAAAATTCCTTGAAAATCCCTCTTTTTTGCTCGACATCGATTGAAACTGCTAGAGGGAAAAGATAAAATGCCTCCAAAGCAATCAAAAGCCGATTTGGCGAAGAAGCAAAAGGTCGTTGAAGATAAAACGTTTGGTCTGAAAAACAAGAGCAAGAGCAAAAACGTTCAAAAATATGTCCAAAATCTTCAACAAGCCGTCCAGCCCAAACTAGACCCTAGTAAAATCGCCGCCAAGGTTTTCTTTTTAATATTTATATTTTGTTCAATTTTACTGCTTGCTTTGAAATATTAGCTTAGATTTTCCCTTTACTGGATCCGTTTCATTTTTGTTCCTGGACTTAGTAATTTTAGCTTGAGGTTCAGCGAAATGATAATGAATAAATTCATTTAATGAGCAGAAAAAGAAAGAGGAAGAGAAAGCAAGAGAAAAGGAGCTGAATGATCTGTTCAAAGTTGCTGTTAGTCAGCCCAAAGTGCCAGTCGGTATGTATTCCGTGATTTAAAACTATGGTTAGTATTTTGTTGTGATATGGATTGATTGATTTAGGCATTTAAATGGGATTGTGGTTTTCGTATAGGTGTCGATCCCAAGTCTATACTATGTGAATTTTTCAAGGCAGGGCAGTGTGCTAAAGGTTTCAAATGTAAGTTTTCGCATGATTTGAATGTTCAGAGAAAGGGTGAAAAGATTGATATTTACAGCGATAAGCGTGATGAAGGTAAGTTAATGTCATCGTTTGTATAGAAGCCTTGAATTTCTCTATCTCGTTGTGTCATTGATGTAAATTTGATAATGATTTTTTCTTTTTTTGGCGGGGTCATTGAAAATGAAGACACTATGGAGGATTGGGATCAAGAGACTCTGGAGAAGGTCGTGGAGTCGAAGAAGAATGAATATAACCAGAATAAACCGACTGATATCGTATGCTGATTTTTGCCTCTGGAGTATACGTTTCCTTTTTTTATTCCTGTTAAAGTTGGCATGCCTATCAAATTTTTAATTCCTTCCAATTTCTAAGATATAATGGGCATGTTCTCATTTGCATCATTTACATTGCTTATCGTTCCCATAACTGATGAAAGTGATGAGAAGCTGCAATGGTTATTTCTCTACATGGTTACCTTTGGCTCTTTCTATGTTCTCTTTCTGTACTTAGATTTAAATCTTATATCACTCCACAAACCATAGGAAAATGCTCTCTGTTGCTCTGCTTCATCGAGAATTGTCATCCCTTTCTCACCAATCAAGTGATGTTTGTGTGTGTTTGGGCGGGGGGGTTAGTGTCATTAGTGGAGGTGTAGATACTGTTTTAGAGAGACGGGGCTGCATCATTTACCTTTTCCTTTTCAGTTGCCGGGGAGGTGGACGGATTGAAAGAACCAGATATACATAAAATTTGTCTCAATGAGCAATCCAATATTCCTATACATAAAAGAGACCTGTATGTGTGGTATCAGCCTGGATTTCTTCTTCACATTGGTGTTTGCTTATTGTGATTTGTCACCCTATTGCTTTCAGTAGACCCCTTTGTAAAACGTAGCATCTATTTATTCTTTCTTTATATTGTTACACAGGTTTGCAAGTACTTTCTGGAAGCAGTGGAGAAGAAACAATATGGCTGGTTTTGGTCTTGCCCAAATGGTGGTAAAGACTGCCACTACAGACATGCTCTTCCTCCAGGATATGTTTTAAAATCTCAAATGAAGGCACTTCTAGAAGAAGAGGCAGACAAAATTCCTATTGAAGAAGAGATTGAAAATCAGGTAATGGTCATGTTGGTTCTCATTAGCTTTTATATTGTCTCCCATCTATTCAAGTTCATTTTGGCAAGTTATCGGTGATTTTTTCTGAGTTTTTACTATTGTTCATGTGCTACTTGTGAAGCGTGCAAAATTAACGGCCTCAACTCCAATGACTCCTGAGCTGTTTACACAATGGAAGACGAAGAAGGCGGAAGAAAGAGAGGCTGGCTTGGCCGCAAAACGAGCAGAAAGAGCTAAGAATGATAGGATGAGGTATGTCTTAAACTCTTCTTTTATCTTACACTATGATATAGTTCGCTGTTTATGTCTGATTGATACAACTTACAATTCACATCAGTGGCCGGGAGCTGTTCCTCTCTGATTCAAGTGTATTTGTGGATGATGCTGAGGCATATGAAAATTACCAGAGGGGAGAAGAACTTGTGGTTACTGAAGAGAAGGTAATCCTGCTACCTTTTAAATGTTGCGGTCTCTAAAATTTGTGGGAGTTTATGATAGTGCTGGTCAATGAATCCGATTTCAAAGCTTTCCTTTTCCTTTCATCATTTTTATAATTGTGCGGGGAGGAAGAGCTTGCTCTTCCATTCAAACATCTTATGGCATACTTAAAGATTACTGTCAGAATCTCAATTTCTTCTGCATTATATCTTGTCCTTTCATGTTAACTATTGTCTCAGCACTTGGCAACCTTGTTACGAGTTTTAAAATGTTTTTGTTTCCTTTTCCTCCTCCATTAACTTGGAACTTTGTGAATAATTGGAGTGCTTTGTCATTTGCCTCTCTTGAATCCTACTTTTTTCTATTTGGTGGGGGTGCTAGGGTATGGGTTAAGACCTCTTTCCTTGGGTCTTCAAATGCCCACCATCCCTTGCTTTTGCTTGGCCTGTGGAGCATAATCAGTGCACTCAAATAAAGCATTGCTCTTGTGACATCCAGTCCTGCTTAAGGGTTGTGTTTCACATCTGTTAAGTTGTGTCAGTAAAATTTACTATTCACTGGCTTCAACTTTTGGATTGATTTTTGTACAGTAGTTAGTTCCAAGGCATGTTCTTTGTCTCCTTCCTCCCCTAAACACATTTTTACTCGCAAAGAGTGAACCTTGTGTGTTCTGTCCAGTTTATTTGATGCCTCGCACTGACTTCTCATATCAATGTGAGTTTTGTGTATTTAGGAAATGGTCAAATGATGATTAGTTGTGCTCTTTCTATAATGCTTTCATGGGCTTCTGGAAATGCTCAAGAATTTGGGATATTTTCAGTGCACAAAACCCAAAACATGAATCTGTAACAGGTTAAGTGCATGTATTTTGAATGTTTTATTTTATTTTTTTTAAAAAAAGTTCAGGTTTTGGTGTTTGATGGTCTATGGTTTTAGGAAATGGTCAAATGATGATTAGTTGTGCTCTTTCTATAATGCTTTCATGGGCTTCTGGAAATGCTCAAGCATTTGGGGATATTTTCAGTGTACAAAACCCAAAACATGAATCTGGAACAGATTAAGTGCATGTATTTTGAATGTTTTATTATTATTTTTTAAAAAAAAGTTCAGGTTTTGGTGTTTGATGGTCTTTGGTTTTTCTGGTCTAATTTCAGTCCAAGGTCAATTCAGCAGCAGTGCCAAGCACATCGACAGGGGCAGTTGCTGATACAGAAGAGGACCTACCTGACGAGGATGAAGATGATGACGAGCTGGATATGGATGAGCTAAATGAGCTTGAAGCTAGCTTGGCAAAAACATCTGTTCAAACCCATGGGCCAGGTATTAAGGCGTCATCTTGAGAGAGAGAGAGAGAGAGGTGATGATGAAAATGTCAATTTACTACCAAGTGACTAATGTGAGAATACCAAATTTACCAATGTCAATGGAACTGATCCACATTTCAAGTTGGGGCATTTTTCTGCAAATTTACCGAAGTCGATGGAAATGATAAGTTGGGGCATTTTTCTGTTATGTTGTTCACTTCTGATATGAAGATTTTATCCAATATTGATTGTTTGTGGATCTTGTTTTCCCATCAATACTTCACAGATTTAATAAGTCCATTCCAGCTGATAAGAAATGGCAGTAGCCTAAGATACGGAGGCAGGTTAAGGGTCAGTTTGTTAACGTGTTTGTTAACGCGGCTGTGGCTGTGTTTTAATTAAAACGCAGTTTGCAGTGGTTTAGTAATGAAAAAAATTGATTTACTGTGCATGGATCCACGTAATTTTTAAAGCTGAAATGTTGTAAATGAAAAGCAGGAAAATCCTGCTTTCTATTTACTGTGGATGCCAGTGAACAGTGCAATTAGCATGAACAGTATACACGGTACACTGTTCAAGTGAACAGTGCAGGGCAGGAGAATTGCACTGTTCACGTGAACAGTGCAATTCACTTGCACTGTTAAAATAATTTTTTTTTCGTGTGTTAATTTTATTAATATTTTAAAAAAAATTAGTTTAGAGTAAATTAAATTTATTTACACCGTGATATAAACAATATTTTTTTACTGAAAAACAAGTATAGAGTACATTAAATTCACTCGTACTGTAATATCAATTTTATACTTGATAATATTTTATTTAATTGTATTATTAAATAATTTAATGGAATAATAAAAAATATTTTATATAAAGTATTATTTATTTCATAATGTAATATGAGTAATTAATTCTACAATATTTAAATTTAAAACTATTAATATTAATATATATTTTTTAAAATTATTTTATAACTTCAATTTTAAAAGTATTTTTACCCAAATATATCAAATTAATTTTTTTAATTTTAATTTTAATTACAGTCTTAACTAAATATTTATTTTTTCAAACTAATTTTAATTAAAAATATTTTTTATAAAATAATTTTTTTTAAACCATAATCACTATTACGAAACAAATACTAAGAGTTTTAGTGTGGTAACTTTCGAAGCCGCCATGTAGGCGCACTTTGCTGCAAGATTCTTCTTAGGACTTGCACCAACAATCCTATTTTAGATGAGTGGCATGCTATCTCATAGCAAAGAAATGTACACAGTACACCTGAATTGCTGGCATTTACTGCATTGATAATAAGAAGTCGATGATCACCATTGATCAGTAGTCATCGACGTTGACAAAAGGACCATTTTGGGTTGCTTCTTTCCATTCTTTTATTCTATTGTTGCTGATCGACTCTGACCTAGGAAACGAAGAAATTTTTTACCTCCTTGACATGACTTTTAGGACCTGCACAGAAGCTTCACGGGGCAGACATGATGACATTTAGGGCATTCCATGTCTATTTTCCCATGCTAATCACTTGATCTATTGATTGTGTAATAAATCTTTGGAAAACATCCAAGTCTAATTAAAAGAAACATTCAAGGGCTGGCTTAAGTTTTAAGGCTAGATTCAAACGACCAGCACTCTCTCTTAGGCAAGCTGACATCATTTGTAAATATAGACAAGAATAAAAGGACAGAAGACACGTAGGCCCTCTTCAACATCAAATTGAATTGCTCGGCTGGCTACTGCTAAGAAGCAGGTTAAAGCAGTAGACATGGATGATTTATTCTTTCGTTTTAGAGTAATGTCAATCACGTTTTGAAATTGTTTTTGGGATAATTACAAAGCTCCAAAGCGTGAGTCTGCCGGGGCATATTCAAAGCAATTTTAAATTAGTTTGTCTGCTGTATCACATTGAACTTCATCCTATTAGCGCGAGTTAAGTCAGATAAATTAAACGAAATTAACCATTAAGAAAGTAAAAGTGCTGTCATTTTAAAATTGATTTTCAAAGCGTGGACAAATTCCCTGCAAATTCACATACATTGTATTGGATCATGCAAGGGTTTGATATGATGCTGAAAACGATCAGTCTAGGATTCTTAAGATTCCCTTTTTGTATTTTAAAAGTATTTTTTAAAAAAGTTAATTTTTTTTATCTTCAAATTAATTTTGTTTTTGATGTTTTAATGTGAAAAATAATACTATTTTAATATATTTTTTTTAAAAAAAACTCTTATCCTACAAGTATGGAGTAGATTTCGCGTCTAATTGAATTGATGACTCGTTCTGACATGGGGGGGATGATGCGAAGGGATTGAAGTAAAAGAAACTGTTGCTTGGCTCCAGCCGTATCATACTCCTCCATGGAACTCAATTCACATTGAACCCGCATGTAGAAAAAATATCGGTATCGGACAGGATTAGAAAGTGCAAGAGCATTAATCTTAATGGACCCACAAATCCATCTCAATCTAGTCAAGTCCCTTTGAAATAAATTATCGTCCTATCAGGAATCTGCAAGTGTGAGTCTAGCTTGGCTTTCTAGACATGGGATTTGAGGATCTATTTTTCCACACAGAAAACCATGGAGCATGGACCCGGGGCCGGAAGCCAATAAGATGACTACTTTTTTTTTCTTTCTATATACGTATTTTTTTCTTAAAAAATAATATAAATTATATTTTAAAATTTTATTTAATAATTTAAAGTAATAGATTAAAATAATTTTTTATATAAAATCATAACTTTGATAATAATCACGAGTTTGAATATTATTATCTTTATTTATTTAATAAAAATTAAATATAAAATAATATAAGTTTGTGTAAGTTTCAAACCTACAAAACTTTCACCTGAAATTATGTGTTAGAGAATAATATAAATTATATTTTAATATCTCACTTAACTATTTAAGTTATTAGATTAAGAAGGTATTTTAACATAGTCAAAGAATCATCTCAACCCAATAGCTTAAGCTGTTAGGTGAGGTCCAGGATATGATTTATATTATTCTCTAACATCCCCTTCAAGTGAAAACCCTTTAGACTTGAAACTTGCACAAACTCATTTTACCTTTTGCTTAATTTTTATCAAATAAATAGGAATGGTGAGATTCGAACTTGTGACCGCTTGATCATCAAGGCTTTGATCTAATATCAAAGAATCATTCCAACCTAATAAATTAAGATATTAGGTGAGTTCGCCGGATATATTCTTTAACAATTCTTACATAAATATTGATCACGCTCAAATTCCTACTTTGAACGTTGATTCTTCAACAAATATTGTAGCCTGTAGCTGAGCAGTGAGCGAAATGGACACCAACATGACATACAGGGCCGGTTCAACTTCAAGTCAATTTGCCTGGCTGGCTTCTATCAAGAAGCCAAGTCAAACAATTGGCAGTGATAATTGGATACTCATGTCTGATGAGATAAATGCCAGCGAGTGTTAACAGAGCATGCAGAGAAGGATCTTTCCATTTTGAATTGACAGAATTTCACAACACCAGGGAGTTCCTTGCAAGTTCACATACAATGCATCGAAAGATACAGGTTTTTTCAGGATGATGTTACAAGAAAGGGATTTTATTCAATGATGCTGAATGTAAGCCAAGAATCTGAAGTTTCACACCATACAAACACCAAAGTAAGACAAACTTGGGTCAACTTTTTTTATTTTAGGTATACTTTGGTGACCAAAACTAAACGAGCCTGAATTAATTAACTTTAATTAGTTCAATAAAAGTTGGGGGAAACTTGCTACACAATTCCGATATCTCTCCACCTCGAAGCAGTCGGCTAAAGAGAGATTATCCTCGCTGTTTTTACTCATTCGAGAGAATGAAATGCTGTTCTTCCATGCGAGCTACAGGTATAAAATGGCCGAGGCTTGCCATTTCGTATTCTGTCATAGAAAAAGCAGGCACTCCAAGCCAGCATTGTAGACGGGGCTCGACCTCGGAGACATGGTTTGTGCTGGCATGAAGGGGAGGGTGCAAGATAGTCCTGAAGTAAAAAAAAGAGAAGTGTTGTTTTGAGTAGCACTCATTGAATTCAATTCACACAGATCACACGTGGTGAAAGAGTATCAACAGTATATATGGATTGGCTTAGAAAGCATAGAAACGTTTTCAGTATCTTCTGAGTCAAGTCTACTTGGTAATTGATTGCCTTGTCAGACCCGAAACGTGTATCTCTTGTCTTGTCTTTGAAGAATTTTTTTACATGAACTGAGATGAATTGTACGGATCCCTCTAATGCCATGTAGAATTTACTATTAATTTCTTGTCACATCAGCTTCTAGCCACAAGAGACTGGTCAAGCTCGGACTCCTCCTTTGAAAGTTGATTAATTCTCGACAAACACATGCCTTTCTCAATAAAGATTGCGATCTGCATAAGAAATTATATGGTATTTCATGTGGATGTAATCAACGATTGACAGGAAGATGGATTTTTTGAAGTAAAGAGAAGGCAGTGGAGGGCATTGATTATTTGTCATCGTTTTCAGACTAGAGGATAGAAAAATAAGAAAGGTAAGACAGTCAAGTCTTCTTGTACATTAGAGGCCCGAGATGTAAGGACTATGGACACCACCTATCTCCATATTAGTATGATATTGTCCACTTTGGGCCTAAGCCCTCATGGATTTACTCTTGGGCTATACCCAAAAGGCCTCATACCAATGGAGATATTTGTCCATCCTTATATACCCATGATCCTCTCTATTTCTAGCCAATGTGGGATTTTGGTCGTATACCCAACAATCCTCCCCTCGAACAAAGGACCACCGAGCCTCCCCTCAAACCGATCATTCATCCGTCCACTCTCTACCAACCAGGATTTTTCATTCTCTACTTCACCGTGTTGGGATCAGGACACGTCCATGAAGCATCCGGAGAGCACTACCTGACTTGAGAGTTCTTGCTCTTTCTAGGTCAACTCCTCTTCACCGTGTTGGGATCAGGACACGTCCATGAAGCATCTGGAGCACACCGCCTAACCAATAGAGCTGATCCATGAATTACATTTTTTAATTGGGGGCCCACCACCTTTTGTTCGGAATTTTGAGGATTCATCCATCATGGCTAACTCTGGGGTCTGGCTCTGATACCACTTGTAAGGACTATGGACACCACCTATCTCCACATTGGTATGATATTGTCCACTTTGGGCCTAAGCCCTCATGGATTTGCTCTTGGGCTATACCCAAAAGGCCTCATACCAATGGAGATATTTGTCCATCCTTATATACCCATGATCCTCCTCATTTCTAGCCAATGTGGAACTTTGGTCGTATACCCAACACGAGACACTAGTGAGAATGGCTTTTGGATGGCTATTGGACCATTTCTCTGTAAAGGGCATGCTCCATTTATTTTATCCACATTCATTCCATTGGATTTCCAGTTTTAAACGAAACTCTTAAATAACTCTCAGAAGTGTCACTTTTTCCATGTCGGTCCCCTATAAAATTGCAATGTCTATATATAAATTTAGCGCCGTGGATGTATTTATATGTTTTAACAAATGTCTGGGGATGTTACAGTGATTTTTTTCATTTATAAATATATTAAAATAATTTATTTTTTATTTTAAAAAAATATTTTTAACATCATAACATTAAAATTTAAAATATATTAATTTAAATAAAAAAATTCAAATTTTTTTAAAAATATTTTTAAAACACAAAAAGAAATGTGTTCTCAATGAAGAATCAGTATACCATAATGTAGAATAATTTAATAATCTTAGAGAATGAAGGATCCCGTAATGTAAAATAATTTAATAATCTTATATTTTTCAGCAATATATTTTGTTTGTCGTTTCATTCCATATTTTCCTTTAAATCTTCTGATTTGCCAGTGATTAAATGTCAAAGGATGATCGTTAAATTCAAAATTCAAAATTCAAAAGTAAATGAAATCATAGTGATACTTGGTTCAAAACTAGAATGGATTTATACATTGTCCTCCCCCGACGGCACGGTGATGCGAAAGTCCTTTGTGATCTTGAGGCAATGAACCCTCAGTGCTTTGAATGACCAAAGTATTCAAGAAATAAGTGCAGGAAATGGCAAAGAAAGGAGTGCTTGCACGGTGACAACTTCGCAACTCCCAGGCAAGCTCTAACCACAACAAATACTGCTAAAAAAAAACCCATATACTGCTTAAGAAAAAACCTATTTAATTGAGAGATAGATTAATTGGTCAGATTTTAAATTTATTTTTTAATAATTATGAGTTTGAATTTTCTTAAAATTATTAAAATTTTATATAATAATTAACTTCTGAAATTAATTTAATATAACCTAAACACCAACCAACCTCATTTATATGATAGGTAATTTTAGATCTGCTGAAATTAATATAACTTAAACACCCACAAGCCCCATCCCCGCCGGCCCCACATTTTCCTCTCTTGAGATACTAGACTAAGAATAACACAGCCAGCTGACCATGTTTACTTGGAGCAAGAGCCACTTTCTGGAAAATAGATCAAGTTTTTGCCACCATCTTTATCACTCTTTCCCCCTACCCATCCTGTTATAAATGTCTTTAGGTCTTCACCAATTTTGGCTTTGATTTGACCCCTTCTTGGTGGAAGGCTAGCATTTCCTTTCTCCTCTGGGGTGCCATTTTTGTTGTCCATGCTTCTGATCTGAGAGAAAATCAGCAGGGTGTGTTTCCAATGGATAAGGGAGGACAAGAAAGAAGCTTTGAAAGTCACTGGAGAAGAAGAAAGGAGAAGCACAAGCAAGGCATGGTACCACAGGTTGGGTTCTTTATATCCTGGAGATTGAGAGCATGAATATAAAGCCAAATAATCACAAAGTTTAAAGCACAGTGTGAACACATAGCACTGTCGAACATAGTGAAGTGAACGGGACATTCTGTGGTGGGTTTGTGTTCGATACAATAACATTACAAGATGTGGAACCCATCAGGAAATGTTGTCTCTGGAATTATATTGCGCAAGTAAATGAAATAAAGACAAGAATTGACAGAATAACAGATGCAGATAAAGATAAAGATAAAGAATAGTCTCCTACTATGTTGTGGCAGACATCTAACCTTAGTAACCAAACATCTGTTTTACAGCTGCCATCAAAACTTCTATATGGTCAAAAGACCTGAAATTTTTGAGATTGTAATCCTTAATTCCTTGTCATATTCAAGTGTAGTCACCCTTTGAAAAGGTCAAGGTTTGGTATGCTCGCTGGCACCCAGAGCAGGATTAAAATAAATGCATGCTCGATGTTTCTTTTAAAATGTTGAAACACTTGCCTCTTGATGCTTTGAAAAGCTCGTCACAACTCCTACTGAAAAAACAAAATCCTATGATATTTTTGCCTGCTGAAGGACACCACATGTGTATACTTAAACTTTCTTCGGAATCAAGCTTTAATTAATAACTCGCAAATATTGTATTTTATTATGTGTTCACACTGTTGGAGGGGCTTTGGAAAGATGCATTTTGTCTTCTCCTTTTGTTCTTCCTGTCAGGAAGAAATTAAAAACAGCTCCGATTTTTACTGTTAATCCCATCACAAGCCACGATGAATTCGCACAATGACTTTTTTTTTTCGTTCCTCCAATTTATTTATTTTTGCATTCTTTTTTTTCTTTAATCCTTGATATTACGCTTATTAGAGATTGATTTTACAAAAATACATCTGGTTTTGTTATTTACAAGAAAATTAAAATCAGGGGATCAAAATTGACAATAGAGCAAGAATCTCTGGTTTGAGAAAAGAAAGAAAAAGTTACCGTATGTCAACAAAGAAGAAAAAATTATCAGATAATATTGAACTCGTGAGAAACCTCAGACTATATTGGTGTTTTTCATGGTTGCTAAGATGCCCGGTCTTGATCTTCTCAGCGAATGTTCGTTCACCTAATAAACAAATTATCTCTTGGAAAGAGAGACCTTTTTATATTTAAATTATTAAATATAGGAGAAGTGAAATTTATATAAAATAAAAGTGTATGAAAAATAAGAGTGAGAGCGTGCAGGAAAGAGAGAAATGAAGTCCACTGAGCTTGAGTGTATTCCCTTCTCACCAGCTTACTTGTGATGTTTAGAGATACCCATGCTTACCATAACGGGGAATATATATTATACTAGAAAGTTGAGTATTGGTTAGTGTGCTATAAATTAGCTTGGTAGTGTGGTTGTAGTTATTTTTTAAATAATTTTTTATATTAAAATATATGTTAATAATATTTTTTATTTTAAAAGAATTATTTTTAATATAAACAAATCAAAACGATTCAAAATATATTAAATATATTAAATTTTAATTAAAAAAATTTAAAATTTATTAAAAATATAATTTTCACTGTATTTCCAAACATATTTTATATGAATGCCATATACCATTTGTGGAGACGTTGGATCTTGAAAATAAGCTAATGGTGACAAGGGTATTATTAGAGGTTGATTCCTGACAAGCGAAGGTGATATGATTTGTGTTGGGTGGTGTATTAAAATGCGTGGACAGCTAGAGAAAAAAAAATATGTGAGAAAAAAAGAAGAGACAAGAGAAAAGAAGAGACAGAGGTCGAGGGGCAGCCCTTTTTATCTTTTCTTTCCCTTTCCTCGTACGATCAGCGGATCACTGGTACAGTTCTCATTAGACAGAAACCAAAAACTGCTGTGGAAATTGCAAGCTTGGCAAGCAAACTAAGAGGTTAAAAGTATGCAATACTAACGAGGGAAGAAATGGTTAGGATCTTCAAATAGAAGTTCTACGGAGAGCCCTTGTTCATTTGATATCTGTTATTTGCTTTGTGATTTATAAAGATAACAGACGCAATTATGAATTATTCTTCGAACATTCCACCACCATTTCTCTTCTGCCTTTAGTTAACTGAAAAGAGTTCTGCAATGCCTTTACCTTCTGCTAACAGGATGGACATTAAAGCAGAAAAAGAAGAAGACAAGAAACAGAAACTCTTTGTAATATTAGCAAATTCAGATATGAATGAAGTTTTATCCCAGAAACAAAACAGACTCGCGTCCAGTCTAGCTCCAAAAACATAAACAGCCTGTAAAACTTGGCGTAAAATAAGAAAATCAAATTTTATAAATGCATGTTTATAGATGAAATGTGAAACAGCTGGGAATCCAGCAAATGAACCCAGAATTTAAGAAATTCACAACCACCATATAACCTATATTTACTTGCAGCAACATTCTTAATCAACCAAGTCCATCTCCAATCCACCTCCTAACTGGCTAAAATGAAGAGGAAGGATATTCCTATTCGTGTGCCTCTAAGTTAATTTATTGAAAATAAACAACGAAAAAGAACGGTGAACACGGGTTAAGAAAGCTTAATCTGGTGAATAAGGAAATGAAGCGAAGGAGAAGAATTGGTTGCCACAATCATTTCAAGGTAAAGAATCTGAATGTCCCTCTGAAGTATATGTGCTCGTGGAAGCTGAGCCACCATTTCCATTTCCCTTCTTTGACAATCCAACCACTGAAACAACATTCTTTACTTTCTGGACCAGCTCCTTGAATATCCTAGCCTTAACTTGACCCCTTTGTGGAGGAACCCTTGCTGATCCTGACCTTTTTGGTCTCTCCTGATACTTATCTTCCATTGTTTAAAATTGTCAAGTAGTAGAAACAGAACACAAAGTCTGTTTTCAAACAGAGGAGAATCACAAAACTAAGGCCTGTCAAGGAGCACGGATACTAACTACTAAGGAGAGTTTTTTTTTTTGCAAAGTCGCTGGTAAAAGAAGAGAAGATGAAGAAAGGGATTATTTGGTGAGGGGTAAGGGACTGGTGGGGTATATATGTAGAGTCGAGAGAGGATGGTGGGGTATATATGTGGAGCTGAGTGGCATACAAAAGGATCCACACAGTGTGGAAATGATTTTTAAACTCAAGATAAATGAATGCTTAAATTCAATTATAGAAGTGGAAATTCTGACGTTAGACAGCTGTTTCTTTGTAGTTGTTAAATTTTTTTTATGGTTTTCTCAGTCATGATTTGATATGGATAGGCCCTAATTCTAGGCAGTATATGAAAATAAATATTTATCATCTTTTAAAAATCTCAGTAGTGGCAACATGGATTTCGTCAAAAACAAAACATTTCTTTGATAGTGGCAGCAGAACCAGTTCCTGGCTCCCCCACCCGAAGAGTCTTTTCATATATTCTACTCACTTCCTGTGATAGTTTATGAAGCAGCATCACATGGCTCAAAAGCATATGGTTTTCAACCAAATTGCACGTCAAGGTGAGGTATGACTACAGTGATATTGAGAAGTAATGCGCCATGGGTGGTCAGCTAGTGCGAAAAAAGAATGTAGCGTAAAAACAATTAATTTAACAAAGACTACAGCTTCCCAGGTGACATTTATCAGAACAAACGAGGCATATGACCTATTGGCTAGGGACTCGAGGCTAAGTAAGGTACGCCATAAAAAAAACACCAATATGTTTTTAGGCTGACACTACAGTCTGATGTTTGAGTGAAAATATCTGAGAAAAATAAGAGTCAAGGTCTCCTGTGGCCTTGGGCTATTCACCAGGTTCATGCGTGTAAAACCATTAGTTTCCATCCCAAATTTTCGTTCACTTCAACCACTTTCCACTCAAGCCCTAGTGTGTGAACATGGAAATATGAGAGCAACGAGCCATTTGACAAATTTGGATCACATTAGCTAGATAAACTTGTTTTGACGTTGATGGAGAGATTGAAACTGCCAAGCGTAGCTAGAATGATGGGGACTTTGATCCTTAGAATCAGATGTCAATAAATTACTTGACCATTGTTCAAGGAAAGGGGGGAAAATGACAATTTCCTTGGATATATATAGGATAATATTGCAGTGGCAGCTTTGAATTTGAGGATAAGCACCCTTCTGTTCTGTACCTGTGCCAGCCCCAAGTGAAATGTGGCTTTGGTTTAATTCATGTTCCGTATAATTAGCATTGAAAATCAGTGTGGGGGATTGATGTATATGCCTACCGATTACAGTCTTTCATTGTTTCTTAACAATAATAATAAGTAAATTGATACAGAATCGCTCTGTAGAGGAATCTCTCCAATTTGTATTTCAAGAATGCAATTACAAAGCATACATCATAATTGATTTCTCTTGTTCTGTTCCCCTATTTAAATACCCTACAGCTAAGGATGTAGTCTATTACATAAGTGAAACGTAAAACTAATTTAACTAGGAACTAACAACTATTCTAGGAAAATAATAACTACAACTAATCAGTTCTAATCAGGTTCTCTCAAGATTCTTTGATTTCCCCACGTTTCCGTATCCTAGTAGGATTTATGCATTACGGGGTCTCTTCTCAAGCCTCCTGATTTGCATTAATTGCCGACTCCCCTGAAGAACTTGACTCCGACAAGTTACGATGAACATATGCAGCAAATAATTCGGGGTGTAGTCGCTAAAGCTCCGTGCCTTTGATCCAAGCTGAGTCTGAAAGGGATCGATGTCTCCATTGAACTAAGAATTTATAATAACCCCCGCGACGTGTAGAGACAAATTAATGATCACTGATGGAGGCAATGTCCTCCTGTGGTGTACTGGTTGTGGGGACTTTGGGAAGGCATGCTGGCATGTCCTCTGCCTGTGACCTATGATGCTGATCATTTATGTCGCCTTTAAACGCAGTGATATCCTTAATGTTAAAAATTGGGCTAATACCAAATTCTAAAGGTAAGTCGATGACATAAGCATTGTCACCTAACTTTTTAGTGATCTGAAAAGGTCCTGCACGTCGTGCGTGCAACTTGGTGAAACTTCCGGGAGGAAAGCGTTCTGGTTTTAGGCGAACCAACACCATGTCACCACTATTAAATTATATGTCTTTGCGTTTAATATTGGCAGCAGCTGCATATGAGTCAGTACTGTGGGATAATCGTCTTTTAACCTTCGCATGAACATCTTTCATGTGTTCAGAAAAATCAAGGCCAGCTTCATTTGGTTTGGGAGGCAACGGTAATGGAGTGAGATCCATGGGAGTACAGGGTTGTCTGCCATATACTGCTTCAAAAGGTGTGCATCCTGTAGATCTATTCACAGAATTATTAATAGCAAATTCAGCATGGGGGAGTATGAGATCCCAGCTGGTTGTATGGTCAACAATGAGGTAGCGCAATAAGTTTCCTAAGCTTTTATTAAGGACTTCAGTCTAACCGTCGGTTTGGGGGTGGAATACACTGGAAAACATTAACTTTGTTCCTATTTTTGTCCATAAGGTCTTCCAAAAATAGCTAACAAATTTAACATCTCTGTCAGATACAATAGAGAGTGGCACACAATGTAGTCGGATTACTTCTTGTATGAATAAGACTGCCCCTTTGGAAGCATCAAAGGTCTTGTTGCAAGGGATGAAATGAGCCATTTTTTAGAATCGATCCACTACTACCATAACTTAGTCACGTTGCCGAACAGTCCTGGGTAATCCTAGGACAAAATCCATGCTAATGTGCTGCCATGGCTGGTCTGGTGTTGGCAGGGGGTGTAGAGTCTCGCTTGGTTCTTTGTCCCTTTGTTTAGTTGACAAATTCTGCACCGATCAACCACTTTGTGTACATCCTTATGCAGTTGGGGCCAGTAGAACCGATCAGCAGCCAAGGCAAAGGTTTTGTCATAACCAAAATGTCCAGCTAAGCCACCACCATGAAGTTCTGTGATGATGAGCTCGCGGAGAGAACCTCTAGGAATGCATAGTCTAGTACCAAAATATAAGTATTCGTCCCTCAAGAAATAATTACCTCATATTATAGTGATTTTGGACTTTAAATTGCTCTATATTGTGCCAAAATCATCATCATCCATGTATTGTGTCTGGATGTCTTCGAGACCAGTAGTATGAGCTGAGAACACGTGCAGCAAGTGAGGTCGTTGAATTAATGCATCAGCCACCTTATTCTATGTTCCTGCTTTGTGCTTAATGACAAAATCAAACTGTTGTAAATAATTCATCCACCGAGAATGTCTTGAGTTGAGTTTATTCTGGGAGCCAAGGTGTCTCAAAGCGTCATGATCAGTATAAAGAATAAACTCTCTATGGATCAAGTACGGACGTCAATGCTTAATGGTTTGAATCAACGCATAAAATTCCATATCTAATGCTGAATATCTCCGACGGGTGTCATTAAGCTTTTCGCTGTAGAAGGCAATGGGATGACCTTCCTAACTTAGAATTCCCCTGATTCCTATATGTGAAGCGTCACAAGCTACCTCAAAGACTTTGGAAAAATCCAGAAGTTTCAGAACTGGTGCATGTCATAGTTTATTCTTAATCTCGTCAAAAGCTCTGTTGGCTGCTGCTGTCCAAGTGAAGTTGCTGCTCTTTAAGCACTCAGTTATTGGGGCCATTATGGTGCTGAAATTACAAATGAACCGCCGATAAAACGTAGCTAGGCCGTGGAAGCTACGAACATCAGAAAAGGTCCGAGGTGTTGGCCAATTCTGAATAGCTTGCACCTTAGCGGGGTCAACTTCTACTCCTTTATTAGAAATGATAAAGCCTAAAAAATAGACTTTCTTCTTCAGGAATGAGCATTTGGCATGATTAATATAAAGTTGCTCTGCCTGCAATGTTGTTAATACTTGCTCCTCATGGGCTAGATGATCATGTAAATAGTTACTGAATATTAAGATATCATCAAAATACACCACAACACATTTACCCAGGAAGGGTTTGAGGATTTGCGTCATAACATGCATGAAAGTACTCGGTGCGTTGGTTAACCCGAAAGGTATGACTAGCCATTCGAATAACCCCTCTTTGGTTTTGAAGGCTGTCTTCCATTCGTCACCAGGACGAATGCGAATTTGATGATACCCACTATGAAGATCAAGCTTTGTAAAAATAGAGGCGTCATTTAGTAAGTCTAGCATGTCGTCAAGCCGTGGAATTGGGAATCGATATTTTACTATTATTTAATTAATTTCCCGACTGTCTTCACACATCCTCTAGCTCCCATCTTTTTTGGGTGTAAGTAGTACTGGAACAGCGTAGGGGCTAAGGCTTTCACGGATAAATCCCCTGTCTAGTAACTGTTGAATCTGTTGATTCAGCTCCTCATTCTCTATTGGGCTCATTCTGTAATAAGGTAGGTTGGGTAAAGAGGAACCTGGGATTAGATCAATTACATGTTGTACATCCCGCATTGGTGGCAGTTGGTTTGGCATTTTAGAGGGCATGATATCACTGAATCTATCAAGTATTACTGCCAGCTCTTTAGGTACGGCACCATCATCTTGTTTTACCTCCCGTCTTACCACAAATAACAACATTTGCTCCCCACTTACAGGTTGAGAAAACTGATGCATGTTCAGTACTGGTACCTTTTTGTTGGTAGTTTCAAATTCTGCAATCGGTAATGGAACTAGGACCAACTTCTTGCCTTTAAAATAGAAGGAGTAGGTGTTGGTATAGCCATTATAGGAGACTTTACGGTCGTACAGCCATGGTCGTCCTAATAACATGTGGCAGACGGTCATCGACATGATATCGCACCATGCTTCATCTACATACTCTTGTCCTAATGAAAACTGCACTAGACATCGATGTTTCACTGAAACTGAGTTATGTTCATTGACCCAGCTGATACTATAAGGAGAGGGGTGTGTTTCGATCTTCAGATGCAATCGCTCTACTGCTGTCTCAAAGATCACATTCATGTCACTGCCATTATCAATGATCACATTCAGTGATCTGTCTCCATGTTCTAGTCATGTGTGGAAAATATTAATACGCAACCATTCCTGATTGGTTTTGAGTTCCTTCTTGTTTCCTGTTAAAATTCTGTGAATAACGCAGCTTGGCAGTTGTGAGGCATCTAGGTGTTCCTCCTCCTCAGCTGTATCTTCATCAGCTTCTCCTCCTGCAATATCCTCCATTACTGATAATTTCTTCTCACATATAAAAGCAAGTTTTTTTCTCTAGTGGGACACGCCACAACATAGTGTCCAAACCCCTTGCATTTGTAGCATTGCGGACCATCATTCGTTCTGTTTATTTTTTTTATGTTCTCCTAACGTTGAGCCCCCTGGTTTGTCCTGTGATGATTGTTGTCTTTGCACAGAAAAACTTGTCATGTGCCCTGATTTCATATCCATCAACATGGTTTTCTTCCCTGTAGCAATTCCTATCTGCTTCTCAATTCATAACGCTAGTTGGTATGCTTCCTCCACCGTGATTAATCGTGCTATCAACATTTCTTTATATAGTTCACCACGTAATCCATTGCAATACCGGGCCAATGTTTGTTGATCGGTCTCTACAATCTTGCTGCGGACGGTAAGTTCATGGAATTTGTCAGTATATTGTTCCACTGTCAAGGTCCCCTGTCTTAGGTGCAGCATTTCTTCAAACATCATCTGCTCATAGTCGATGGGCAGGTATTTTTCCTTTAGTTGTTCCTTCATTTCTTCCCAATGTGAAATAGGTGGGCATTGTGTTTGCCGCAATTGTTCTTCCACGCTTCCCCACCAGACACGAGCATGTCCCTTCAATTTCATCTTGATATACCGAACCTTTTGCTCTTCTAACACAACAAACCAATCAAAATAGTCTTCAATGGCGGTTAGCCAATCTTCAAAAGCATGTGGTTCCAGTTTGCCATAAAAGTCAGGCACATCCACCTTCATTCGCTTAGTGAGTTCATCGATGGGTTGATTTTCCAGCCCTCGCCTGTCACGGTGTCGTGGAAGTTCCTCTCTGTGATGTTGTAATCGGTGGTGCTGGGGTTCGACGTCTCTATACTCAGTATCTAGGTTTTCCCCTAGTGTCTCCTCACGAAGTTGTCCACGCCCCTTTCTATTAGGAGACCTTGCTCTACGTTCATCCACAACGTCTAATCGGTTAGAAAGCTGTTCTAACACAGTGGTGATATGGATGATTTGTTATTGTAAGTCTGCATGTTCGCATGGGGGATTATTAAGGACATAAGTGTTTGACATTGGGTAGGAGTTACCACTTCGGGTTACATTCATGAACCGCTCTGATACCAAATTGATGTATATGCATACCGGTTACAGTCTTTCACTGTTTCTTAACAATAACAATAAGTAAATTGATACAGAATTGCTCTGTAGAGGAATCTCTCCAATTTGTATTTCAAGAATGCAATTGCAAAGCATACATCATAATTGATTTCTCTTGTTCTGTTCCCCTCTTTAAATACCCTACAGCTAAGAATGTAGTCTATTACGTAAGTGAAACGTAATACTAATTTAACTAGGAACTAACAGCTATTCTAGAAAAATAATAACTACAACTAATCAGTTCTAATCAGGTTCTGTCAAGATTCTTTGATTTCCCCATGTTTCCATATCCTAGTAGGATTTATGCATTATGGGGTCTCTTCTCAAGCCTCCTGATTTGCACCAGGGATATGCCACAAGAATTCACCATTGAATTGTCTGCGATGAAAATTTGGCTCCTCTGCAAGGAGACCAATCAAAATTTATGAGCTATAAACATAGATCTTCTAAGAAAAGAAACCGTATGTTTCCTTCTGGTAGTGTAATCCAATACATTTTGCTCAATCCCTCCTCGAGCAAAATCACGTGGCGACAACTGACAAGTCAAGAACATGGTCTTCAAATCTCAACGTGCATCACAGAAGAAGGTCAAGTAAACAGACCTGCCTTGTAACCTATTACGATCATATTGTTGTTCAAGGAACTGAGCTTCAATTTAAAACTTTTGGATTCTGTTTTCGGTGCTTCCTTGGACCGTATTGTTTCTAACAGGCTCGTGCCATGACCAAACTGATTTGGGTCCAGATGACAGAACTGTGGTTCTGTGATAGTAGTTGTTATATGTGGAGCTATTGGGCCAAGCTAAGCGATGCCTAGGATAAAAAAAAATGAGCACAGATACTTGTTTGGAAGCAGGATGAAGGATACTCTGTTACAATGTATGAACTGAAATGAAATTTAAACTAGTTTCTGCTTCTCCTAGAAAGATGAAAAGGACCAGTTACTAAAAATTACTCGATGAAGGTGTTGAAAGCGAGTGTCATTATCGTAACAAAAATGATACTGATGATAGTAATGGCAGTGGCAAATTCATAACATGATATCACTAATAACAGCAACATGTTAATTTCCATGATAGCTATAACAACGGTGAATTAACCATAATGTTTTTTCATCACAGTTATTATATTCACTTGATTCATTCATACAAGAGCGTCTGGAAACGCGATCAACCCGTATTTTTAAAAAATTCAATTTTTATTTTTATTTTAAATTCAATTTTTTTATGTTTTGGATCGTCTTGATGCGCTGATCTCAAACATAATTTTTTAAAAATGAGAAAACATTATTTTAATGCATTTTAAAATGAAAAACAATTTATAAAACAACCACAACCACAACCACACTCTTTAACAAACCCTACTAAATACCCTGTGCAGCTCATATCATTTAAACGAACTTTCATGAATATAATAAATATTGTGTTTAAAATATTTTTGTTTGAAAATATATTTAAATAATATATTTTTTATTTTTAAAAAAATTTATATTTGATATTAACATATTAAAATAATAAAAAAAATAAATTTTAATAAAATTTTCAAATTTTAAATTTTCAATAAATAACATTTTGACTACACAGCTAGAATCAACTTAAAGCATGAAGGTTGCCCGTCTGAGAATAGTTACTTTGTAATTTTTTAGGCTTTAAACCCTATCTCAAAAAATTAAAATAAAAATAAACTATCATTTAAAGTGAAAGGTACCTGTCATCCTAAATAATAAGTAGTTAAATTAAATTGGGAGTATGGTTTTAATTATTTTTTAAAGTATTTTTATGTTGATGTACATTAAAATTATATATTTTTTATTTTTTAAAATTAATACATCAAAAAAATTTAAAATATATATAAAAAATAACTTTAAAAAAAAATTAATTTTTTTAAAACATAACATTTCCAAACATTTTCTAACTCACAAAGCATAAGTTGTCGATAATAAACATTTTGGGAATGTGAAGCAACCATCATTTTAATATCATTATGAAGTAGGTAATGTAAAGTACGGTAATGTTTGTAGTAGTAATTTATTTTTAAAATATTTTTTTATTTAAAAATATATTAAAATAATATTTTTTTTATTTTTTAAAGTTTATTTTTAACATTATTATACCAAAACAATTTTAAAATATTAAAAAATTAATTTTAAATAAAAAAATTAATATTTTAACAATAAACGCCAATCATGTTAACAAATGCTACTATAATATTTGATACTGTAGTAATAATTATTTTAAAAATATGTTTTGTTTAAAAATATATTGAAATAATTTTATTTTTATTTTTTTAAAATTTATTTCAATATTAATATATTAAAACTATTTAAAAATATATATATAAAAAAATCAAATTCTCTAAATGGCACAAAGACAAACAACAGGCTATAAGCCGGTAGCCTTGCCCTGTCCGAGAACAGTTACTTAACGTACTTTGTAATTTCTTGGGCTTTGGCCCTAATCATAAAAAAAAAAGTACTATCATTTAAACCAAACATAACCTTAACGTGACGTCGCAATTTCATTACCACGCAAATGTGCAATTAACTCGCGCATCTAACCCGAGTATTGATCCCTGACCTAGTTTCCAAAATCTAAGGGTCTTTTTCTCGGACCCAAACAAACCCTGGGCTTAGCCTTCCTCTCCCCCTCGCAATTTCCTTTACTTTCCCGGTTGCTCCCCGGTTCAACCTCCGATCAGGTAAACCCTAACGTTCTCTCTCCACTAACTATCTATATACTCATGTAAACTACACAAGCATCAACAATCGAGGAGACAATGCAGGTCGCTTGGTTCTTATTCCCCGCGTTCCTTTTAGTTTCAATAACCAGTGCTAATTCTAGGGTTTTATTGGCGAGTTAAACTGTGAAATTTGTTATTCTAGGTTTTCTTTTGACAAATTATTGGTTTACAATTAGAGAAAGATGGATCACCACGAAGATGAGAGCCGTGGTGGAAGTGTAACTCCTAGAAAGCAAGACGATGAGGTGCGATTGCTGTTTTTGTTTCTGTCAGTTTTAGTATTTTAATCTGTGTGCTTTTATAATTTCTGAATCATGTTAGTTTTTGTTTAACAACAAATATTAGTTTATGATGTTCAAGTTGAATTTTTCATTAGTTTTTGGCTACAACGAAACTAATGAGAATATGCAGTAGTTGTTGCAATTGTTATCATTTTCTTTTTTGTTGTATTTTTTCAAGCAATGTTGTTAAGAAGACTTGTTTTGTTTGTCAGGAAGCGGTTGCTCGACTCGAGGAAATGAAGAAATCTATCGAGGCAAAAGTTGCTCTTCGTCAAAGCAATTTGAATCCTGAAAGGCCTGGTTGGTTATGTTACGAGAATTTTTCAGGGCTGTTTAACTGTTTAGTTGTTACTGAAACGGATAAGCTCACCTGGCAGTGTCTGGTTTTGCTGAATTTTTTTTGAAACTTATTTTTTTTTTTTGGTGATTGAAAAGAATAAAGGCTTGTTAGTTGTTTCATTGTTTTAGCCTGATAGATATGAACAAAAGGCATTAGGCTGATAATGCTGATGATAATAAAAGAGTCTGGAACACACATTTCTGGGGCTCTGGTCCATTCCTCACTTCCTCCTTATTAGATAATTGAATACAGGACTTTACCTTCATTGTGTGTTGAGTAATCTTTTGTAAGTGCAGATGACTCTATTTGTTCTGTTGATTTATTATTTTTACTGATTTTTATCTTATTTAATGGGAAGAAATTCCTTGGCGCATTGCCTCTTTACTATTGATGTTGTGTTATTTTGGCTATCCAAAAATGAATGTTTGACCTTGTCAAATTTGGTAGGTTTTTTACAGTCTCTGATTGAATCCGTGTTGGTTATGCTCTGATGTTTTTCCCCTTAGCACCACTACTGTTTATTAGGATCCAGAGAGGATGATGTTTTTATTCAGAATGTGCTGCATGACGTTGCCACAATAGGATGTAGTAGCAGAGAGTGGGCATGCTCACGCAGGTAGAGATTGGTTGGTGCTTCTCGTATAGGGCTACATTCACGAGATGGTTATAGAAAAAACCATCTAGAAATCAAGGAATGGTGGTAGCATTTTGGTGATAGCGTGAAAAGGGTAAGGAACTAAGGAGAGTGAGAGGTGATCATATTTGTGACAGAATATTTCAATGGCGGTAATGATATTCAATGTGATGCAAAGGATGGTTAGTAGTGGTGATAGGTTTTGACATCATGCTTTTGGTAGTAAGTCATGAAATGCAACCTTCTTTTAGTATCAATTGGATTTTTAATAAGTCCAGTAACAGCATTGCTGTTGTGCTAGCTGCTGTGGTGGCATTGCAAGACGTAAGAAATGATGGCAAAGGTGGCTGACAATTTTGTACCGTTGGAAATTAAAAAATGACAGCAGCATAGACTGAATTTAATTAAAGACTTGGGAAATATTCTTTAGCTTTCTAGTTTAATCCACAATGTCTAAAAATCTTCCTCTTTTCACTCCAGAAATGGATATTCTTGAACTCATGAATCCTTTTTTAAGGTGAATCATGCTTTAAATTCTTTCATAGACGTGCAATCTTAGTGGAGAGAGTTCTCTTGTGGTTGGGTTTTCTAAAACTTGCTAGAGAGACTTCGACAGATACACTCTGTTCTTCATACCTGACTAATACCCCCTAGATATTTTAAAGATGACTCGTCTTTAATTCGAATATAGCTGCCATGTTTTTTTTATATAAAAAAATCTGATGCCTTTTGATTCCAACTGGATTCACAATCTTTCATCCTTTTGAAAGTGATTTGAGTCTTTTACTGTATGCTGCTACGTTTCAAACAAAAAGATACCTTCTGTATTAATTCTAGAATGCAGGAGAGGTTGATACAATTTACCACTGTTGCCAGATTCAGGATTTCTCAGGACACTGGATTCCAGCATTAAGCGCAATACTGCTGTTATCAAAAAATTAAAGCAGATAAATGAAGAACAGAAGGAAGGACTGATGGAAGAGTTGAGAAATGTGAACCTTAGCAAATTTGTCAGTGAAGCTGTGACATCCATTTGTGATGCAAAACTTAGATCTTCTGACATACAAGCAGCTGTTCAGGTAGCTTTTAAAATTGCAAGCAGATTTTTTTTTTGGGCTTGTCCGTTTGTGGATATGATTCACTAGCTGTGGAACATGTTTTTCGCAAATCAGCGACATGTCTTTAGGGATCACCTTTTTAGTGGCTGGATAATGGTAATTATATTAAATTGTATTCAAGCTATTGGTTATTCATTCAATTTGGGACTATGAACTGGGTTATTGCATGCCTAAGATCATGAAAATATCTGAAGTGGTATGTTATAAAACAGTCGAATGCTTACAGTAAGTTTTTGAGAAGTGTACTGTAAAATTATATATTGCACTATCACCAAGTAGCACTTTGGCAACCTTGTCATTGTCCAACATGCACTTATTTGCTTGGCTTAATTGTCCTGTTTTTCTTTGTTTTGAATCTGCTTTAGGTTTTTACTGTGTTTTGCAAATTTCTTTGATTGTTTCAAGTTTCTGGATTAGTTAATTAATGCCTTGCTTGTAGTGCTTTCTTCTCATGTTCATATACCTTTAAATTTTGACGGGTCAAGTCTGCGATAATTCTCAGCTAGCAGGGACTTTGCAAAACTCTCAAGGGACAATAACTAGTTATCTGTAGCATTATACCATAACTTGCAAGTTTTTTCTGTTCATTGAAAACTGCATTTTACTTTGAACTTTTTGCATGAAGTCCACATGGTATGTTTATCATTTTGTCTGCCCTTCTGAACTAATTTAACACTTGCTTTTCTTGGAAAGATCTGTTCATTGCTTCATCAACGGTACAAAGACTTCTCGCCAAGCCTGGTACAAGGGCTCTTAAAGGTCTTTTTTCCTGGAAAATCAGGGGAAGACTTGGACGTGGACAAGAACTCAAAGGCTATGAAGAAGCGAAGCACCTTAAAACTGCTTTTGGAACTTTACTTTGTTGGAGTTACAGAAGACAGCAGTATTTTCATCAATATTATTAAGGATCTTACTAGTATAGAAAACTTGAAGGACAGAGATACTACTCAGACAAATTTGACTCTCCTTGCTAGTTTTGCTCGACAAGGAAGAGTTTTTCTGGGGCTTCCCCTATCTGGACAAGAAACCCAGGAAGAGGTGCTGCTTCTTTTTTTTATTCTTTCCCTTTCAATCCTCTCTAAGCACCTTTTTTGGTGGTAATTTCTATCTCATTTACTTTTACAGTTCACACGTTTTTTTGTTTTCCGGTCCTTTAATTTACATTCCAATCTCATTCTAGTTTGCATTTATCTTAGTCCTGATTAGCACCTTTCTTTTATTTGTGATAATATCTATCTCATTTACATGTACTATTCACATTATTTGTTGTCTTTAGATCTTTTAAGATTACTTTGTCAATCATGTTTTAGTTTGCCTTACATTCTGACATTTCTCTGCAGTTTCTCAAGGGCCTTAGCATCACCAGTGATCAAAAGAAAATCTTCAGGAAAGCCTTTCATACATATTATGATGTTGTCGCCGAACTACTTCAGTCAGAGCATGCTGTAAGATTTGTACTGCCTTTAGCTATTGATTTTAGTCCAACTTTGCAATCTTAATTTTTCCAGGCTCTTGTCTGAATGAGGAACTTTGTTTCTTTCCATTCATCTCTTTTTATACTTCTATTTTCTAAGATGCCAGTAAATGATAGATTTTTATCTCTGAACAGTCACTTCGTCAAATGGAGCATGAAAATGCAAAGATGCTGAATGCTAAAGGAGAGCTGAGTGATGATAATGTTTCATCATATGAAAAGCTGCGAAAATCTTATGACCAATTGTACCGTAATGTGTCATCGTAAGTTTGCTTGTCAATGTCATTTTCTTTTTGTATTTATTCTGTGGTGACTAGATAAGTAGACTCCATTCAAGCAGCAGGACATACATTGTAACAATTAAAGCATGCCATATTTCCAAGTGAATTTTCTCTCTCCTGCTGCTTCCTTTACATCTGCCTTTCTGAATCCTTAACCTTTCTACCTTATTACTTGATATCACAACCATTATTATTGTACTTGTTCTTAATTTCATGAATGATGATTTTGTATAAAGGTTGTTTATGTGAAATTTAATTCTGATTAAAAAAGATATGCCACTCCGGA
The DNA here is from genome assembly GCA_015852605.2 of Populus deltoides. NCBI lineage: Eukaryota > Viridiplantae > Streptophyta > Magnoliopsida > Malpighiales > Salicaceae > Populus > Populus deltoides. Next base: position 17,699,780 of record CM027577.2, read on the forward strand.
CATATCAAAAGATTATCTCTTTAACTAGACTGCAAATGGAAGTTTGTCAAACCAATGTGCTGTGGTCATTTGTTGGATGAAGTTTCTGGGGCTGAAGATGAGAAAAGCCATTGCTTGGAGGCATAAAACTTGCTGCTGAAACCAGTGTGCAGAGTAGACTTTTTGATTTTTCTGTTGTCAATTGTTTAACTTGCATAGCTAAGCAAAACATATCATTTCATGTTTCTCATTTATAAATGTTTACCTGAAAGTTCTTTGTTGCTTGCTGGCTTTGGTTCATAGCCTCGATTTTCACTTCAATCTCAACTTGCAAGAAAGCTTGTAAGCTAATTAACAACTTGTCAAGAATTTTTTAGAAACTTTTAAGTAGAGGATTTCCGATGCTGAGAATTGTGTAATTGCTGGCGTTCCTATTATGGGCCTTAGAATTGAATATAGGATCTTGATAAAAACAAATTATGACATGTGTAGTGTTGGTGAATTTGTAGCTGCAATTATGTGCTCTGCCCTCCTATTTCTTGCTTGAGTTAATGCTTTGGTTGATTCTTCCTGGTTGCACATAGTGGTACTTGTATTTTAGGAGGCTATAAAGTAATCCCCTTCAGCTTGCATCATCTGTATTATGTGCTGATGGCTTTTCCCTTGACATATAATTTCTTCATATCAGTTTAGCAGAAGCACTTGATATGCAACCTCCAGTGATGCCAGAAGATGGTCATACAACTAGGGTTACTAGTGGGGAGGACGTTTCATCACCTGCAGCAGGGAAAGATGCTTCTCTCCTTGAAGCTTTGTGGGATGATGAAGATACTAGAGCCTTCTATGAATGCTTACCAGATCTCAGGTTTGTTGTGGCTAGAAAATCTTCAAATCAAGTTAAAAGAATGGTGTCAGTCTTTACAAATACATTTTATATTAAACTTAATTCTGGTTACCTTATATACAAAATTTGCCAGCTTGAAACCTAAGGTGGATTTTTATATGTTCCTTTTAGAGCATTTGTTCCAGCAGTATTATTGGGAGAGGCAGAGCCAAAAGCAAATGAGCATTCTGCGAAGACTCAAGATCAACCAATTGTAAGGGATTAAAACTCATTAATTTTATAACAGCTTTGGTTATTCCTGACTTAACCATGGTATATGGCAACAATTGGTGAAGAACAAGTGAATATGATGACTTTTGGTGTGAATTTTTATAGTAGCTTGTGAATTATGGTAATCGTTTTGCACGACTCATTAAAACTTGCGTACTTTGCAGTTAAATGGGTTGAAGTAGGGTTTATACTAGTTAGCGGCCTTTTGTGGGCCCTTCTATCTCCCTTCTCTTCTCTGAAGTGAGCTTCTTGTTGCTTCTAAACTTACATGTATTCCAGGCCTTTTGAGGTGTATTTGTTCTGTTCTAGGTTGCTTTGATGGTTCTTCTGTGAAAATGTTACTTCTACACTCACACAAAAGAAGTTTATATCTTATTCTATGCATTGATGTCTTCATTTATTTTAAGGAGCTGGCACCTGAATCAGATCAAGGCCAACCCACCCAAGATATGGCAGAGGTTTCTGCAGAGTCTGGCCCTTTGCAGGAGGGAAAAAGTACAGAGAAGGGGAAGGATAAGGAAGAAAAAGATAAAGAAAAGGTAAAAGATCCTGAAAAGGAGAAAGGAAAAGAAAAAGATGCGGAGAGAAAAGGAGAAAATGAGAAGGAGAAACTCAAAAGTCTTGAAGGGACTAATTTGGATGCTCTGTTACAGAGGCTTCCTGGTTGCGTCAGCCGTGACCTAATCGATCAATTGACTGTAATCACACTGCTTTTTTTTTTTTTCCTGAATTGGTGCTTCACATATTTTTCAGGAACTATGAACCTTTATACTTAAGATCTCGTTGTTTTTTTTTTTTTAACATGCTGTTTCAGGTAGATTTTTGTTATCTAAATTCAAAGTCAAGTCGGAAGAAGCTTGCAAGGGCATTATTTAATGTACCCAGGACATCTCTAGAACTGCTTCCATACTACTCACGCATGGTTGCCACACTCTCAACATGCATGAAGGATGTCTCTTCCATGCTCTTACAAATGTTAGAGGAGGAGTTCAATTTCTTAATAAATAAAAAGGTCTGCTTTTGATGTGTTTGATTGAAGCAAGAATGGCTTGGCTTGTTATTCTTGTCAGTGTTTTGTTACTGGCATTCATTTTCAGCCTGAAAATATTATGATTGGAGTTTCAAATTGTAAATTTTCTGCAGGATCAAATGAATATTGAGACAAAGATCAGGAATATTAGATTTATTGGAGAGCTCTGCAAGTTCAGAATTGCACCAGCAAGCACCGTTTTTAGTTGCTTGAAGGTCTGTGTAGTGGCTTATTCATTTATAGTTTTGCTTTTAATTGTTGTCTACTCTATTGCCTATTTGAACCTTGGTTGTAACTAAATGGAATGACTCTGAATCTTCTTGCATAAAGATGCACTTTCTGTCGATCCCAGGAAATTAATCCATGCTGTCAGTCTTCTTCTTTCCTTGGAAACAATACCATTTGCCATTTCTCCAAGTGAATTCATATGCGTAGATGAGTCTTCCCTTTTTACTTGTGTACCTTGTTGGTATTCCTGTGAAAAAATCCATGTGCTTTTGATCCTGTTTGGTTTAGAAAGACAGGTGGAACTATGGACATGATATATAATGGAGCTGATTTTTTATGTTACATTAAATGCAGATAATTTTTTAACTCCATTTTTGTTTACCATTTGTATTTTTTTCTTAATGTCATTATCAGTATTTTATTTTTAACGGAAGATGAATTTGAAATTAATATATGGTCTGTTGAGATCTGAGATGGTACTTTCATCATGTTTCATTTTATTGGACTGTGCTTATACCTAGATGCTTCTGTTTCCTACAGGCTTGTTTAGATGATTTCACTCACCATAACATTGATGTTGCTTGCAATCTTCTCGAGACATGTGGCCGTTTTCTGTATCGTTCTCCTGAAACTACTGTGCGCATGGCTAATATGTTGGAGATACTTATGCGCTTGAAAAATGTCAAGAATTTGGATCCTCGGCATAGCACCCTTGTAGAAAATGCTTACTATCTGTGCAAACCACCTGAAAGGTCTGCACGAGTGTCTAAAGTCCGTCCTCCCTTGTATCAGGTGTGAATCATTTTATAGCGCCATCTTTTCAATGTTTTTGACTTTAGATATATTTAATCGATGATTTCTCTGTGCAGTATATCAGAAAATTACTATTCTCCGATCTAGACAAGTCTTCCATTGAGCATGTGCTCCGGCAACTTCGTAAATTACCATGGAGTGAATGTGAGGCATATCTTTTAAAGTGTTTTATGAAGGTCCATAAAGGGAAGTATGGGCAAATTCACTTGATTGCTTCTCTGACTGCTGGCTTAAGCCGTTATCATGATGAATTTGCAGTGGCAGTTGTTGATGAGGTTTGTTTCTTTCATTTCGGAAATTTAAGTTGTTCGTATTTCATATTGTTCCTTGAAAAGATAATATCATAATATCATTCTTTTCTTTTCTCCCTTTTTTGCATGATAGCCAAGTTGTCTTTTTATGTTTTTCTAATGGCATTTTGATAATGGAAGTTGAGGATTTGCAAGCTACACCATTCAGATGTTTTATTGGGGAAAATATTCTAGTATGAGGAACTTGTTGCCATTAAACATTTTTCCCTCCATATGGCTTCTTTTCAGGAATAACAAACAAAGATTTAAATTATATTGTTGTAGTTTTGAGAATTTGATACCAATAAATATGGAATAATGGGAGTAGTTTTGAATATGGATGGTCGTAGAAGAAAGTGGAACTTTTATCAGAAATAATTTTGCTTGGTGAAGTGAGAGTGTTTCGCTTCTCATGTAGGCAGTCTTGATATCTGAGATTTAGTTAGTCATGGATAACTTGCATAATGGTTTTAGGGATGTCTTTAATAAAGCGATAGTCATACTTCATAGCACGGCTGATAGATGGTGGTGGGTGTTCTAGTAGATGCTTATGTCCTCATTTTCTCACAATCTAAAAGAGACCGATGCTGACACTTCTAACTGTAGAGTGTTACACTTGTCCCATTATCAACAGGAGCGTGGCTTTTGGAAGACACCTTAAATATGTTTTTCCATAACCTTCCCCTTCAAAACTAACCTTACTTCCCTATTTCTTTCTTATGATTACTTCTTGGCTATTAGCTATTCATGCCACCATTACTTTAGCCTATCTGAAACAAAAAATAGTCTTTGAAACTAAAACGATTTCTTCTACAATCCACTTTCTTGAATAAATTGCAGACAGCTGTGCAAATCTGTCTTGTATGGCAGTGATGTTTTTAAGATGTGGAATGTTCTGAATCCTCATTTGCTAGCATCTTTGGTCATGGGTATATTGTCATAGACTCCAACGCATTAAGTTTGCTTGTGAGTACATGAATGTGTACTGTTGTTTTTTAATCTATAACAATTTACTTTTGGTGTACAGGTTTTAGAGGAGATTAGGCTTGGGCTGGAACTAAATGACTATGGGATGCAGCAGAGGCGCATAGCCCACATGCGATTCTTGGGGGAACTATACAATTATGAACACGTGGATTCATCTGTGATTTTTGAGACACTGTACTGGATCCTTCTGTTTGGTCATGACACTCCAGAGGTGTGGGCTATAACAAATTCATTGTTTTTATATAATTAAAGATTTTAGGAGAAGACAAATGATCAATATAAACCAGTTTTATGCATATGATAAATTTATATAGGTTGATCTTTGATGAAGACATGATTCTATTGTCTGACAACTGATCATCTGACCAGTTTTTTATTAGGAGTCATTTGAAATGCAAATGAAGTTACACATGTATCTACTCCACTATGGTTATTAATTACATCATACACTCAAATATGGACTGCTTACTCAGAAAAGTAGGAAATTAACAGCATTTATTCCTGAAGCATGTGATGCTTCCATTTTTAGCACTAATAATACATGTTCCAGGTGCTAATATATTGCTTTTTCTTTAATTACTTTTTGTGGTGAACTTTATGATCTAGTTTTTGCTGCTTATATTACACTTTGCTTGCTTTATGATATGCTTTTGATTATTCATGTTACTAGCAAGACGTGCTAGATCCACCAGAGGATTGTTTCCGCATCAGGATGGTTATCACTCTTCTGGACACTTGCGGACACTATTTTGACCGAGGCTCTTCTAAGAGGAAACTTAATCGGTTTTTAATGCACTTTCAGAGGTATATTCTCAGCAAAGGTTTGCTACCTCTTGATGTTGAATTTGATTTGCAGGTCAGTTGTGCATCTCTTTATACTCTCTCTTATCATCTTGTTTAACTGTAAGGTTCTTCTAATATAAGAGGATTGGAACTCAGAGTAACAATTTTTTTATGTTCAACAACATTGCTATATTGTGGAATGACAAAATTATGCCTTTGGTTTAAGTAGATATTGCTTTTTAAATAATACAAGAATATTCTTCCGTGGGTGCAGATAGGGAATGGACATGCTCTGTGCAATATACTTTGATTTGATGCAAGATAGGAAAGCCATTATGATTTATTTGGTTGGCTCATAATAAGATATAATGAAATGCAAGAATGTTGTGATTTTGTGTTGAATACAAGTGATACAAACTCAAAAACTATTTTATCACTGAAATGCACAACTCGCATGTTCTTCAGTAGACTTTGCACTTGAGAGTTGTTTGGCTTTAGGACTAATTGCATCCTATATTTTGATATTTATTTTCAACTTTTCTATCATTGACATGCCTGGTTATGTCTTCTCTCAACAAAATACAGTGAACAATAGAAATAATTGACACATGACCAAGTAATTTTCTTGCTTCAGCCCTAATTGAAACGAAAGGGAACAAAAGAATGGAAGGCATTCTGCTTTGAATGCACTATCTGTGAAATGAAACGATAAGTTGGAAATTAATCAGGCAAGGCTATTTGTTATATTAAGCTGCACTTGGTTGGGACATTTACTATCATCTCCAAATTGTAGAGGCAACTCCATCATGCAACTATAAGAATTTTAATTGGATTTTTTAAGGAGCTTCAGCTTGAGTTATGGAAAGAGAATTGCCCTTTTATTCCATTTCATTTGGTTTTTAGTCAGATTGCAGCACTTTTTGTGGCAAGTCTCGTGCTTATGAAACTGATCTTTCTCTTTTTTTGTTGTGTTATTTCTGTTTGTTTATGGAGCTAATTTAAATAGCTTCATCTTTCATGTTAGTTTGCGATGTGCTCATACATTGAAGGCATTTGCAGGACTTATTTGCTGAATTACGTCCAAATATGATACGGTATTCATCAATTGAAGAAGTCAATGCTGCTCTTATAGAACTCGAGGAGAATGAACGAACTGTCTCAACTGACAAGTTCAATAGTGAAAAGCACTCTGACACTGACAAACCGTTATGTAGGACTACTTCCAGTACCATCTCTGCCAATGGACAAAGCATTTTGAATGGGAATGAGGAAAATGGATTGCATGAGGACATTGGTGGCAGTGACACTGATTCAGGCAGTGGCACCATTGACCAGGATGGACATGATGAAGAAGAGTTAGATGAAGAGAATCATGATGGTGGGGTTGACACAGAGGATGAGGATGATGATGGGGATGGACCTGCTTCTGAGGAGGAGGATGAAGTACACGTCAGACAAAAGGTTGCAGAGGTGGACCCTCTTGAAGTAGCCAGTTTTGAGCAGGAACTGAGAGCTGTAATGCAGGCAAGATTCAGATTATTGTTTTTTTTGCTCACAATTGCATTTGCCTCCCTGTCAATAGTGAATACAATATACACTTGCACACATGTGAATGCCCCTACAGTGCACTGTGTGTATATATGAAAACATTTTTTGTGGTTTGAAAAGACTCTTTAAACTCTGGGTAAATAGTCATGATGTTGCCTGTCTACATTTTGATGAGGACAATTACATAATGTTTCGAGACTGATATTTGAAAACTTTGAGATGCCGAGGAAATTGTGATTGCTGCCATTTGCAAATAATTGATTCTGGAATCGAACTTCTATAATTGCTGAAGAATTTAATGGGAAACCTTGTAACTCCTGTTATTTCAATTGTGGGTGCAGGAGAGCATGGAGCAGCGCAGGCAGGAACTTCGTGGTCGACCGGCATTAAATATGGTGATACCCATGAACTTGTTTGAGGGGTCTGCTAAGGATCATCATGGAAGGGTGGTTGGAGGGGAAAGTGGTGACGAGGATGAGGAGGCTGGAGGAAACAAGGATGTTCAGGTGAAAGTGCTTGTGAAGCGTGGGAATAAGCAACAAACAAAGCAGCTGTACATTCCTAGGGATTGCTCTCTTGTGCAGAGCACAAAACAGAAAGAAGCAGCTGAGTTTGAAGAGAAGCAAGACATCAAGAGGCTGGTGTTGGAGTATAATGATAGAGAGGAGGAGGAGAATAATGGATTGGGCACTCAGACTTTGAATTGGATGCCAGGTGGTACCAGCAGAGTTACTGGCCGCGGCAGCACATGGGAAGGAAGTAGTGGAAGAGGCACTGGGTCACGTTACCGTCATCATCATCATTCAGGTAGTGGACTCCATGGCAGAAGAAGGTGATGTTGGAGAGGAGGGAGTGATTTGTTTGACTTGTTGGAACTTCTATGAGACAAGGTAGTGGGGAGTCGACTGCAGACGGAAGAAGGATCTTTAAAACAAAAGAAATTGATTGAAATTTTTTTTTTACTCGGATATATAGATTAACACCGGTTCTCCCTCGGTGTCGAATAGTGTGCATTATGCCTTGAGGTCAGTGCTGAAGGATAATTGCAATCACATCCTCAATTCGGTGGTGGAGAAGCTGTCGCTTATAGCAGGAAGAATTATGTTCCCCTCTATCGACAATTTTGCAAGGTTGATATCTGGGGTTTGTTGTTGGGAGTTGAGAGTGTTTGTTGATTTGCAGAGCTAAGTTATACAGAGGATTGCTATGTATGGGGTTGCAGTGTGGACGTTCCGAAACATGCATGCGGGGTGTAGTTGTAATTAAAGCCATGTGCATATTCCTAACTGGGCATGTCTGTTTCTTCCACTGTATAGATGTGAAAGTCTGCCTTGTATGTCTTGTTCAGTGTTTAAGGCCGTATTACTGATTCGTGGTTTGTGTGATGCCGCCCCAGTCAAGGATAAAGTATGCCATGCCCTAGTTTTACTGGTCTCTTTAGTCATGAAAAACTATTCTCTTTTCTTTTTCCTTTTTTTTTTTTTTAATTTTATCGTCCAATACTCTCAAGTCTCAATATTGATTTCTCTTTCCTCGAATAGTAAGGGACTGGATATGCAATTTAACCAGAGTATGGCCAGCCTGCTAACTATTATGGGCTCTATCACCCAGCCCATTGATACAATTATTGATTGAGCCTCAGCGCATGCTTTTTTGGACTGGAATTTTGGCTTTTAAAGTGATTTTTACATGAAAAAATATCAAAGTTAATATTTTAAAATTAACTTTGATATGTTATATTAAAAATTAAAAAAAATATTTTCATACAGAAAATTATCTTACCACTATAATTACCTTGTGTTATCCATGTAACTCACGTTGACACGCACATATCCCAACCCAACAAAACCAAGAGGCTCAGGTCAGTTAATATTTTTTTTTTAAAGAAGGGGAATATTAATATGATTTTTTTTTTCTCAAAGGTTGGTGTGGCTGGTCCTGGTCATATAATATTACAAGCATGTTGCTGGCTATTCGAGGCAAAACCTGCAAGATTATCTATATTGTTTTTATTTGTGATTTGAGATTCTAGATCAGGTTCTCGCCAATACCGCAGACAGTGCGGCAGATACGAGGAGATATTATCATGGTTAATGAAATGACCTTGGAGTTTGTAATGGAAATGTGATGCTAATAGCGCAACAGTAAAGAAACTGCTGGACAAACATTAAAAAATAAAAACAAAAACGTAAGAGTAGCCTAGCATCGAATTCACCCACTTTACCCCACATTTTTATTCGTTTCTTCCTTTCAAGCAGGATCTAAGGCAACGACGATCAGATACCAAAACTCATCTTCGCTCTTTACTTTCTGATAATAAAAAAAATATTACATATAGATATCTCGTACCCTTTAAGTTCTCATTCTCAAAGATGGAAAAGAGTGGGTTTTCGTAGACCCTCAAGTTCTACTCCCTAGGAGCGTAATATGGTATCTACGATGTAGCTGCATGCTAGGAGCAAGCAAGACTGATGCCTGACTGAAAAGCAATGTGAACTAGTAGAATACTCTGGAAACTGAAAACTTGGGAGGAACAAACCCTATTCTTAAAAAGAGATGTACATCTCCAAGTAACCTTTTCAAAGGCTACAATGTTTCTTTCCTGTAAGAAAATGTATAAATTATCCAGTTACTGATCTAGTTGATGAGTAAAATATTCCCAGTGGAACATCCCGGATTAAAATATTTCCTTAAATGGTACTTTCCTAGAGACTTGTCCAAGGTGGTTATTGCACAAAGTGGAACAGAGGGTTTTCCTTTAAAAAGTGAAAAGCAAAGCAATAAGAGCTTTCTTGTTAGGAATTTGGTTCTCCGACAATATAGTCACTATAAACATTATCAAAATACATCATTGGACCGCGTTAATCTTGTTTGATGATTGCGTGCCTCTTCTTCAACAGTAAATGTGGGAGCCCCTCTACGGCTCTTATTTATTTTCAGCAGATTTATGGGACGGCTCAACTTGCAAGTCCCATCTCAGACCATTTACTAATGTTGGAGGTGCTTGTAGGAGTATTAAATGTTTTTTATTTGAAATGTATTAAAATAATTTTTTAATTTTTTGTAAATGTTATTTTTGGTATTAATATTTTAAAAAATAAAAAAAAATTAAATTTTATCAATAATATTTTTAAAATACAAAAACTAATGAAGCTTTTTTTTTTTCCCGGTGCATCACACGGTAAAATGTCAATTTGATGCCTTCCTGCAGTAAACGGAAAAACTAAATCCAATCGAGCCTTCAGCCTTCTATTTTTTTTATTTTTTTTTTAACATTTTCAAAAGTATGGGTAATCTATATCGTGAACTCTGCTGATGATTGGAAACTTCTTGCCATCGCATGTTGAAAGTAATGTCTAGTTTATTGATTATAGAGTAATTGATGTAAACATGTATGAGGTAATGGTTTTACTATTTTTTTTTTCTAAACTTAGAGAAAAAATGTTGAAGAGTATTAAGTTTTTTTGTTTTCAGTATTATTAAATCAAATAAAATAATTTGATCTTGAAACCTGTAAATCTGATTTCTTACTTCACTTGAATTGTCATCCTAGATAAATAATAAAAAAAATAGCATGGTTTTTGAAAAAACTTTAAGACAGCAAATATTTTTAATACCGAAACGATGCTAGATTGGATTGATTTGGGTCACCCTATGACCTGGGAATGAATTTCAATTGATTTAATAACTTTATTGTTTTTATAAATAATTTTTATTTGATTTTATGATAAAATTAGATACTTGTAAAATAGAGTACTAACTCTAAAAAATATATTTATCTGAGATGGTGATAACCTTATAGAAAATAGAAAAAAACAATTCATGAATTTTGTTTCTCAACCAATATAATATTGAAGAGGAATTAAATAAAAAAACAATTAGAAAAATTAAAAGACCAAAAAATAAAAAATAAATATATCAAGTTTGATGGGCAAACCTACTATACCCATGAATCAGGTAACTCGAGTCAACATGCAAAACCCGCAAACTAATGGATTATATTGGGATTAATAACTTGTTTTTTTCTAAACTATTTTTTATTTAATTATATAATAACAAAAATAGACGATTGCAAAATCGATCATCAAATCAATATTGAAACTTTTTTGTAACACTATGATAACATTATAGAAAACGAAACGAAAAAAATTATAAAACTCAATTTTTGATCAATCCAATATCAAAGGATAAAATCGAAAAAAATAAACTAAAAAAAAAAAGAAAAGTTAAATCGCTAAATCCGTCAACAGGCCCTTGGACTTTCTAAAATTTAATAAGATTTTTTTTTCAAAACTATTTTTTTAATTATATGATAAAAAGAAGTAGACAATTACATAATCGAGTTTAATTAATAAAAAAACCACTGCTAAACTAGCGAATCGAGCAACCGAAGTTAACTCGTCAAATTCGTAAATCAAGTTATTGACTTTACAAAGTTAAATAACCTAGCTTTTTTTTTCGAAATCATTTTTTATTTAACTAAATTTTTTTAAAAAAAATAAATCATACCGCGATGCTAAGATATTTTTCTGATGCAAACCTGATTTGTATGATATTTTATGGACACAACAATAATCATATAAAAAGTAAATTAAAACAACTTTGAATCTTTATAAACACATAGTATAAAAACTAAATTAAAAAATAAATAATAATAAAAAATCAAAATACAAAATAAAATAAAATTATAAATTACTATTGTAATCAACTGTCTTAATAAACACGGGAAAACAGTATTTCCTTTTAGTTTTATACTTAATATAAAATCATTGCGGAAATCACAACAAAAATTCCTAGGAGTTCTTGTGGAAAGAATAAAATTTCGAGACCATAAGGCGTCGTAGAAAATGCTAAATCAGAAGGACTGACATAATTGTTTTTTTCCCGAAAAAGGTTACTCTAAATTAAATGGACTGTTGTTGGCATTTAATTTGTTATCCAAGAAGATAATTACTCTCGAATCTCTTATTCCTAATTTCAGTGCAAATTAAATAGCATTTAATTGAGCAGATAGAAAAGCTCGGCTTAGTTTAAGTACATGTTTTAACTGCTAAATTAAATAATAATAATAATAATAATAAAAGGAGTCCGATCCCCTCTTTTTTCCACGCGATCCACGCTCTTTTTTTCTACAATGCAGAGACAAACAGTTAAAATCGTGTAAATCATGGGTGTTTGTAATATATATATATATATATATATATATATATATATATATATATATATATAGAAGAAGAAGAAGAAGAAGAAAAGGGTAAGAATGTATTTGTTTTTTCATTCAAAAATTGTTCTTGAGATTTTTAAAATTTTTTTTGCTTTAATTTAATTTAACTTTAGGATATTTAAAATAAATTATAAAACTAAAAAAAATATTTTAATATAGTTTTAAATAAAAAACAATTTAAAAATAACCATCAAAACATGTTATCTTGGCAATTTTCCGACGTCGAATTTTTATTTCTGCGATAATACAAATGGGAGGAAAGGTCAGCAACAACCAGACGAAGTCACAGATACGGCAGTACTATTTGAGATTTCATGGAATCGTTCTCAAGACAACAATCATAAGCCAGCCTCTCATGGATATCATCTATTTGTGTGTTTGTTAATGATACCTTTTTAAAATGTATTTTAATTGAAAATATATTAATATATTATTTATTTTTATTTGAACTTTAACCTATCAAAATCATTAAAAAATACATTAATTTAATGTTTTTTTTTAAGATGAAAAACATAAAAAAAAAAAACTAAACATAAACTATATCAAATCTTAACTTACAAATCGGCAGAAAAAAATCATGATCCATATTAAAGCTTGGTCGGAGGAAAATCATAAACCACGTATTCAACTAGGGCTATCAAATAACGGGTTTCACATGTTTAATTACATGATCCGATGACATGCAATTTCCCATAGCCAGTGACCGGGGAGGGAGGGGGCAGGCAGGCCCGGGAAATGTTTTTTTTTTCTTTCCTTTCCAATCCTTCCTTAATAATATTTATAGATTTAGTTAAAAAAATAAAATAAAATCTTGACCCTCCTGAATAAATTTTTTTTAATTTGCCCCTTTAATTTCATTTTCTGGCTCCACGCCCTTGTCCATAGCTCTTGTTTTTCTCGTAAATACAACCATTATTGGAGAGGATTCGAAACTTTAGTTTGACATAGTACATGCATAGTATACTATATCGTTATTATTATTATTATTATTATTTAAAAAAAAAGAAATAAAAATCACCATTATATAATATTTCAATAGCTTTAGGTCCTCGAATTAATATATATTTTTGGCTATACCAATTTAAAAATTCTTCAACCTCCATTCAAGTCGTTAAAAACCTTTGCAACTTTTTTCTCTGAGCAAAAGCCTCCAGGTCAAAAAAATTGCCATTTCACCGGCGACAACCATTTCTTTTTATTTGATATTTGATTCTCTCTTTTTTACTTATCTATTTTTTTTTTACATTTGTGTTTGTTTATATGCATCGATCTAGTTCGGTGTTTTATAGGTATACATGCCCCTCTTTTTGGGAGCCCGACTCCCTACTTCTTAGGGTATGAGTTCATAGCTATTAATTATATTTTAAAATAAGATTCAATGAACATGGAATGGAAAGGATAAAATAAATAAAAACAGTGCATGCACAGTCTCTCACTTAGATCACTGTGCAAGTATAGACGCATTTTTACATCATTTACTAGAAATCTCCTCGGATTATCGAAAGCAACATTGAGGTATGGGTGGCTGTTGCGAAGAGCAGAAAGCCACTACGCGTTGATCCCGAACTGAAATCTCTCAGATAATTTATCTTGTAATCATGCTTTGATGTCCGAAAAATAATTTCCCGATTCTGCAGAGCTTGTGGACACCACAAAAAGTTGATTGTTATTTAGAAAATCAAGCAAAGCAAGAGGACCTCATTGGCTCATTCAATCAAGTTTTTCGTTGATGGATTGATTATGTTGCGTGTTCATGTCAAAAGATATAGTATATGCTAAGACTTTGCAGCTCGTTTATGCTCTGGTAGAATAGGCAACAAGGCCTTGGCGTTTACTGCTGGGGTTGTTGTCCATGCACGAAAAAAACACCATATGCATTGTAAGTGATCCATTCGAGAAGGTAGCTTCCCCGGCAACGACGAAGACTTGTGAATTCTTTGTCTGAGCTATTAATTAAATGACGCTGAATTCCTCGTCTGGGTTATTAATTAATTATGTGAAGCTTTTCTTTTCAAAAAAATAGGAAGAGTTTTCCTACGGTGCATTTAATTTCTTGCACATCCATAGGTGAGTGGTGACAGATAGCAACACCACATGAACCGCCAAATTCGTCATTTAAGATGAATCGTACTCTCTCAAGGTAGTGTTAATGCGCTCTATATATTATGCTAGTTTAATGCTAATCCTTCAAATTAAATGAAAAATCAAGATTCCATCACGTGATTTTCTTTTTACTTGACCAAATTAATCTAGTTCTTTTTGTATATATGTTAATTCTTTATTGGAAATAAAATTAATTAAGTTTACCTCCTTTTTATATATATATATATATATAATAAAAAAAATATATATATATATAATCCATAAATCCTCGAAAGATTTCCAATCAAGATAAGAATCTAACTTTTACTCCTCCAATAAAAATCAGTTCAAGGCATTAAAGAAGTTTAGATCATATTTATTTTTGTGTTTTGAATGTGGTTTTTTTTAATTAATTTTTTTAATATTTTTTATTATTTTAATGTACTGATATCAAAAATAAATTTTAAAAAATAAAAATACATATTATTTTAATAAATTTTCTGATAAGGGAGAATCTCATGATTCTCCATAATATACGTTGTAATATCTTCTGTTACTGTAATATTGCTAATGTATAGCTGTAGGATAATTACGCCATTAATTGTATCCTCATCTTTCCTATTATATAGGATTGTATAGCTGTCGTTAGGTTAATATATAATGAATACACTTCTCCTTAGCATTGCAAGGAGACATTCACCCATTCCCACTATCCTGTAAACATCTTTATGGTATCAAAGCTAGGTTTACAAATCTCCATGGCCGACTTATCTTCTCCTTCATTACCTGTTCTTCCGCTCAATACAATGGTGCACATGCTCACCATTAAACTGACTTCTTTTAATTACCTGTTGTGGAGAAATTAGTTTGTTCCCTTGTTAACTAGTCAAGATCTGTTTGGATTTTTAGATGGCACAATCATTGCTCCAAGCCTCATGGTTACAGACTCTAATGGAGTCACAAGCCAAATCCTTCTTACAGTTCCTGGTTACATATAGATCAGATGCTGCTTAGTTTACTTTATTCTTCTCTTACAGAGGAGTCTATGAGTGAGGTGCTAGGACTGCAGCATTCTCATGAGGCCTGGCAAGTTCTTGAAGCCTCATTTTCTAACAGGTCTAAGACTCGAGAATTCAACTCAAGGATGAATTCCAGCTGATGCAACGCGGCTCTCGATCCATTGCTGAGTTTTCTCGACTCTTTAAAGGTCTCTGCGACCAGTTGGCTGCTATTGATCGTCCCATTGATGACATGGACAAAGTGCACTGGTATTTGAGAGCATTGGGGCCAGACTACAAAATTTTCTCTACCACCATGATGTCACAGCTTTCATTGTCTTCATTCTTAGATATTGTTCCAAAAGCCTTAAGCCATGAAATATTTACAAGGTCTGTCAACCATTTGCCTTCCAATTCGATTTATTATGCACAGCAGACTTCCAAAATGACAGGAGTCAAGAAATGGAAATCTCGGCCTTCCATGTCTTCTACACCCTATGTCAACATGAAATCTTCATCCACCTCCTCTGTTTACTGTCAGTTGTGTGACAAAGAGGGACACCTGGCCAAACGTTGCTGGAGCTTCTTGAAACTCAAGAAGAAGCAATCGGCTCACCTTGCTGAAGCTTTTTCTGCCTGCTCCATTCAAGAACTGAATAACCCTGGGTGGTTTCCCGACTTTGATGCAACCTCTCATATGGCAAATAATCCTGGCAACTTAGATGATCCTGCTACGTACTCTGGTAATGAAAGGTTGATGGTTGGTAATGGTCAGTCTCTGCCTATTTCTCACATTGGTTCTGTTTCCACAGTTGCTCCTCACAGTTCCATTCCTTTGTCTAACGTCTTGGTTGTTCCTGGCATTAAGAAAAATCTTATTTCTATCAGTCAGCTTACCAAACAAATTAATTATCGTGTAATCTTTGATTCTCTTCATCTTATCATACAGGATCGCGTTATAGGAACGGTGTTGGGGGTCGGTCGATGTGAGAATGGTCTCTATGTCCTCGATCAGCATCATCATGCTCTTGTTCAACTTTTGTCTGCCCATAAACCGCATGCCTCTGCTCAGTTGTGGCATGCACGCCTTGGTCATCCCAATTATCGTATTATTTCTTCTCTTTCCAGATTAGGGTCTATTCTTTGTAGTAATAGATCACTGCCGAATAATTCCAACATTTGTGTTGGTTGTCAACTTGGCAAAAGCCACCGTTTACCTTTTTCTCTAAATGATGAACATTGTCGCATGCCATTTGATCGATTACATTGTGACTTATGGGGTCCGTCACTAGTATCTTCTGTTACTGGAACAGATATTATGCTATTTTTATTTATGATTGTACTAGATTTAGTTGGATGTTTCCTTTGAAACACAAATCTGATTTCTTTGATACATTTGTTAATTTACAACATTATATTGAGACTCAATTCTCCGCAAAAATAAAATCTTTCCAATGTGATGGTGGAACGAAATTTACAAATAATAAGTTTCGCTCTCACTTGCACTCTTGTGGTATTGTTCTTCGTCTAACATGTCCTTACACCCCCAGTCAAAATGGTGTTGCTGAACGCAAATATCGTCATGTCACAGAAACAGGTCTTACCCTTATGTTTCATGCCCATGTGCCAGTTTCGTTATGGGTCGAAGCCTTCTCCACTGCTGTTTTTCTCATCAATCGACTTCCATCACCGTCTCTTGATGGCAAAACTCCTTATGAAATCTTGTTTGGTAAGGCTCCTGATTACTCTATGCTTCGTACTTTTGGGTGTCTTTGCTTTTCTTATTTAAAAGATTACTCACCTCATAAACTATCTCCAAAATCCGCTCCATGTGTATTTTTAGGCTACAATACTCTTCATAAAGGCTTTCGTTGTCTAGACCGAAAGACTCATCGTGTCTATGTTTCACGACATGTTCAGTTTTATGAACATCATTTTCCTTATATTGATGCCTCATTTCCTACTCTCCAGTCTAACACTGACTATACCTGTTTTTCAGATTGTGCGGACTGTGTTCCTAGTTCTTCTCATGATGTTTCTTGTGACTCTTTATCATCCTCTTCTGTTTTGAAATCACCATGTCTGCCTTGTAGTGATGTTCCAAATTCCTTGAGTTCTTCTTCACTGCAAGTTTCTATTTCTGCAGCGTCTCTCCCCGCCACTACACCTTTGGATTCCAGGGTTCTTTCTCCTATGCCTTCACCTTCTTCTATTCCCGCCAACCATCATCACATGATTACCAGGGGGAAGGCTGGTATTTTCAAACCACGGTCGCATCATGATTTGACTGTTTTGTCTTCCAATCAGTTCTTTTAGGCTCTTCTTGTTACCAAAGAGCCCAAGGGTTTTAAGTCTGCTGCAAAGAATCCTAAATGGCTTTCAACCATGGATGATGAGATTCTTGCTTTAAAGAGAAATGGTACTTGGACTCTTGTTCCCCGGCCTCAATCTCATAATGTTGTTGGCTGTCGTTGGATCTTCAAAGTTAAACCTAGTCAGGATGGGTCTATTGAACGACATAAAGCACACCTTGTGGCTCAAGGTTTCTCTCAGGTTCCTGGTCTTGACTTTGGCAACACCTTCAGTCCTGTGGTTCGTCCTGCTACAGTCCGACTCATATTATCATTAGCAGTTGCTTCTGGATGGCGTTTACATCAGTTAGATGTCAACAACGCTTTTCTTCATGGTTTTCTCAATAAAGAGGTATACATGGAATAACCGCCAGGTTACATTGATCCCCTATTCCCTCAGTATGTCTGTCGCTTAAAGCGTGCTCTGTAGGCCTAAAACAAGCTTCTCGCGCTTGGTTCCATCGCTTCGGCTCTTTCTTACATACACTTGGTTTTCACTCCAGTTCGGCTGATTCTTCATTATTTGTTTATCATTCTAAGCTTGGGACTGTTTACTTACTTCTATATGTTGATGACATGGTGCTTACTGGCAGTAGTTCTTCGTTGATTCGCACCTTCATTACTCGGCTTTCCAAGGAATTTTCCATGAAAGATTTGGATGATCTTCATTATTTTCTTGGGGTGGAAGTTCAACCTAATGAAAAGGGTTTGTTTCTTAGTCAAACAAAGTATGCCCTTGATCTTTTACACCGAGCTTCGATGACTGATGCCAAACCGATTTCCACACCTTTTGTTGTTGGTCAGCATTTATCAGCCGAAGGACAGTTGTTCTCCGATCCAACTCTGTTCCGCTCTTTAGCCGGTGCTCTTCAATACTTAACCATCACCAGGCCAGATTTATCATTTTCTGTTAATTCTATTTGTCAATTTATGCATGCTCCCACTGACAATCATTTTCGTGCTCTCAAGCGTATTTTACGCTATGTTAAAGGCACAATTCATCATGGTCTTCAGCTGCATAAAGTATCCACTCATAATCTTCTTACCTATTCTGATGCGGACTGGGTTGGTTGTCCTGATACACGTCGTTCTACTACTGGTTATGCTATTTTTCTTGGAGCTAATTTAATCTCTTGGTCCTCTAAGAAACAAAGCATTGTCTCTCGTTCAAGTGCAGAAGCCGAATATCGCTCCTTAGCTGTTGCCACCGCTGATGTTGTATGGCTTTTTCAACTCCTTCGAGATCTTCAGGTTCCACTTCCAGCTCCACCCCGCATTCTTTGTGATAATCAAAGTGCAATCTTTATGGCTGTTAATCCTGTTACTCGCCCTCGGTCAAAACACATTGCCATTGACTATCACTTTGTCCGAGAACTTATCACTAATGGCTCTTTGAAAATAGACTTTGTTCCTTCCCATCTGCAGCTTGTTGATTCGCTTACCAAAGGAGTCACCAAGCCTCAGTTTTTCCTTTTTTGAAGCAAGCTTAGCGTTCTCCCTTCTCCCACGCTCACCTTGAAGGGGGTTGATAAGGGAGAATCTCATGATTCTCCATAATATACGCTGTAATCTCTTCTGTTACTGTAATATTGCTAATGTATAGCTGTAAGATAATTACGTCATTAATTGTATCCTCATCTTTCCTATTATATAGGATTGTATAGCTGTCGTTAGGTTAATATATAATGAATACACTTCTCCTTAGTATTGCAAGGAGACTTTCAGTCATTTCCACTGTCCTGTAAACATCTTTATTTACAAATGAAAAATACTTCAAAAAATAACTGCTACCACAATAATAAATGCAATATCTAACACGGAGATAACTCGACTTCTTCTCAGTAATGATAGCCTTGATCAATTCGAATAAATGATTTCCTTTCAATTCTTCGAAATAAATAAAGTTTCCAAAACCTATGGTGTTTTTTATATTATCGATATAATTAAGCGAGTTAAGGCCACGTCATGACTAAAATTATGAAAATGATTTAACTCGTAGCAACCAAAAGTCTAACCAAATCCCTACTTTATATCGAATCATCGATATAATTGTGCTTGGTTTTCCCTTTAATATTCGGTAATTATTCGCCGAAACTCCTTTTTCTCTGCTCACAGACCAACCTCGGGAAACCCTTTTCTTCTACAAAAACTAGACTTGACGTTAAAATGTATATTGCACATGTTCAGCAAGAGCAGCAGCGGCAGTCAACACATTCACACTCGCTGACGGACGGTTCATGGTGAATGTATATCCACACGTGGACGGTTGGCAGTCAGAAAACGTGCTACGTGAGGCCATTTTGGTAAATACGGGATGAAAATGGACCAAAAAGTGATGGTTATAAGCGAAGACTTTTTACGAAAGGAGTGGAAGATGCCACGTCACCCAGCAACCTTCTAAACCTCGGACCCTTGCCGACAAGTACACCAAATTAATATTATAATCCTTCAATCATGTAATTACAATGTAGCAGCAAACACGGTGATATTATTATTAAACCAATATCTTTAATTATTTGCCCCACTTGCACAACCGAAACCCTTTTTCTTTTGTCTTTTTTCTTTTTTCTTTTTTCTCTTTCCTGCTTGGATTATCGCTCGGACACCACCCTTAACTCGAAAGGGAAGATGATAAAAGATAAGTACAGGACAAGATATGATAGGAGACAGCAAACACTATGTGATGGATAAGACTTCATGGTTTTGCCCATTTTGGGACCCTCTCTGGCTTTGTTCTCATCTCGACTCGTATATTGATTCTTGCTGTCATGATTAATTAATGGGTGATTTAGGATATCAATCATGGGATTTGACATGTAATTACCCCTTAACTTAATGCCATCGAACCCATGCGTTTCAAGCATGTCGAACTTCGAGCGCGTGTAGAACCCGTGATAGTAATTTTTTAAAAAATATTTCTTAATTTTTTAAAATTTATTCTTATACGCTGCAAAAGCTAGAAAATTAGTATGCGTTGTGGACCATAAGTTGAGTACAGCGACGTTAACTTGGAATTAAAAAGAATAGTTTTAAATTAAATCTGACCGCACAAGACAATGATGATCTTGACGTGGGAAAATTGCTGTCTGAAAACTTTTTTTTTACCACGTACGCTTTTGGCACAGTGAGTTAAAGAGTCACCACCACGTTTACCACAAGAGAATCATCTATCGTACAAGATTTACACGAATATTTTAACGAGGATAGGACACGAGAAAAACCCACTCTCTCTAATCAATTTTTTTTAGCAAATCACATGTAACGTTACTGTCTATTTTGTCAAAACTTACAGCTAAATGATATTGTTTTGTTCAAGCGTGCCATACCTTATCCAGTCTAAGTTAGCTATGATTAATTGTGGTAAATTAAAATAATATCGTGTGCAAAAAATTAATTCAAGTTTTATATAGTTTCATCGGGCTACTATTTATTTTTGCGGTCAAACAGTATCTTTAAAATTCTTTTTATTTGTTTAGTGTTTCTGCATCGTTTTAATGTGATGGTATTAAAAATAAATTTTTAAAAATAAAAAATATATATTATTTTAATATAATTTTAAATAAAAAAACACTTTAAAAAATACCAATCTAAAAAAAAAACTACCCCGGTCTACTTGCATTTCTTGAAATCCAATCTGAACAGCGTCTAAAATCACCTGTAAACTAGGTTTAATAACACTGATTTTGTTGCAGTACTCGACCAAAATGCAAAAAGTTTAAAGGTGGAAGGTAGGTGTCGGATGCAGGCAGGTCTCCATTTGTAATCCTCATCCTTTTCTCGTACGCTTCTGTTTTTTCGTAGTCAAATTCATCCCCGTGTTAAACTGGTCAACTGGTTGGGAAAAAAGAAAAATACAATACCTTTTGATTTGTGATGAGTGTTTCCTTGTTAAGCATCAAGGTTGACATCGCTGTTGCGCTTTGCTTCCGCATGTTCTCCGTGAAATGTAGATAGATAATGACAATATGATCTCGAATGCCACCCAAGAAGATCATCACACGTACGTTCTATCTGTTCTTCACCACACAAAATGTGGAAAGATAATTAAAACCACTCGTTCTTTTAGGAAAAGACACCGAGGTTTTCACATAGTTAAAAGGAAGTGGTGTGTTTCATGTTTTTTATCATCAATTTCTTTCGGTGTAAGATCTGACCATTTTCTTCTTGACGAATTAATTTGAAAGACAGATTTAGTCGACTCCGTCAACGTTGTAATTCACGTAAAAAATACGAAACAAAACATATATAATACCCAACTTTATTTTCATCTTCTAATGGATTAACTCCACCTTTACGTGCAGGACATGCCAACACAAGCATCTTCGCTACCGTCTTCGTGTGTTCGAAAGTAGTGATTGTAATGGATGCACACGAGTCATGAGGTTTCTAATATAAATTTATATTCTACTTATTACTGCTCAGTACCGGGCAAAGAAATTGCATATTTATATATTATTTATTGGGTTTTACTGTTGTTTAATATTCAACAGTAAATAAAATAATAATAATAATCTATTTTTTAAGTATATATACGTATTAAATGATAAAATAATAAATACTACACACACGTGTGTGTTTTACATCAATATTTAGATATGTGTATATTATATTGATTGAAAAATATAAATTTTCTACATGGATATAATTATATGGTATAAATATATATCTCGAGGTAGCTAGATTTGGATAAAATTTAATAATAATATTATTATATTATTATAATATAAAATAATTATTTTTAAAAAATCACTCATTTAGTTCGATAGCAATACATATTCAAATTAAATTGTCGTGTCACTATTATTAAGACAATAAATAATAAATAATTTTGAGTGACACGCTCACGGGTGCTAAATTGAGTTTTACCTGGAATCAAGTGTTTAATTACATAGCATATTCTAGCGACAATAAACTTGTATTTCTTGTCATCGTACTTTTTTTAATTAATTAAAACGATATAGTATTTTATTATGGGAACCTAAGAACTGTTAGATTATTATAACATGGCCTATAAATTGAATAATCTAGTAACTGGAGACGCCTATTATTTATGCCAAACATCAATTAATTAAAGAAGATCATTCTGATCTAAGCAGTGACGTAATCAGTAGTGAGTGGTGCACGTGCGAATTTCGTATACGGTCGCATCTCCCCGGTCTCCACAGTCCAGCGCCAGCCACGCAAAAACAAACGGCTCACGATGAGCGCATGGGAGAAGAGAACCAGCTTTTTCCTGTGCTGCCGGCAATGCCACCGCACCTTATCTTGTTCTGAGAAGGTGTTTTGTTTACGCGGAACCCAATGATTGGGTGGTGATTATTTGACGATCTAGATAACGAAAAATTGGATAAATTGTTTAATGAGCACACAAAATTTAAAAAAAAAATGGCGAATTGATATGGGACAAAAAGGTTTTGATAAAATAGTAGAGTTTGATTGAATTTTAGAAACACGACATGGTTGAAATCAATCGGTTAATTTTAAAAATAAAAAGATTTATTCTTGAATTTAGACCTGTCTCATTAGTTTTATAATATATATTTATTATGTTATTCACGTAATCTATTTTGAGAGAACCTCATTTAATTATGACAGAGTTATAATTAGAATCATCCACTACTATATAGCACACAAAATTTTTAAAAAAAATGGCGAATTGATATGGGACAAAAAAGTTTTGACAAAATAGTAGAGTTTGATTGAATTTTAGAAACACGACATGGTTGAAATCAATCGGTTAATTTTAAAAATAAGAAGATTTATTCTTGAGTTTAGACCTGTCTCATTAGTTTTATAACATATATTTATTATGTTATTCACGTAATCTATTTTGAGAGAACCTCATTTAATTATGACAGAGTTATAATTAGAATCATCCACTACTATGTTAAACAATAATTTTTTAAGATTTTAATTGCAGTTTATTTTTTATTTTACAAGATGGATAAAAACAATTATGACTAGTAAAACATATTTAAAAAAAAATTTCATAAAATTATAGTTTTTATAAAAAAGGGATCCAACCGCTCGACTATTTAAGATAAAAAATTAAAGTTTAACCATTATAAAAAATTAAAGTTATATTTTTAAAACACGACATTATTAAATTGTTATATTTTGTTTTAACTTCTTAAAGTGATATTATTCTACTAATTTTATATGTTAACCGTGGTGATTTTGTAAAAAAAAAAATCTTGAACAAATATAGGTGAGCGCAGAATGGTAAATATTATAGATTAACCAATAAAACTTTGTACGGATCATTAGATATATACAAATCATTAATTAGAAATGCAAATACTTTTATATATTTAAAAACATGAATATATTTATAAAATGATATAATTAATAACGCATCAATCATGAAATGATGTGGACATATTTAGTGACGCGTGGAAAATTGATTGATGACCTGGTTTTATAACATTAGATGATCAACTAGGTTTATCCAATATAAATTTATATATATAGAGAAGATAGGTTTTCAGCAACATAAACTACCGCTCAATTTGGTCTTTTTAATATTTGCATTTAAACGTCACTTTTACCCAACTTTTATATGATTCTCTCATGATCAGTTTATATATATATATATATATATATATATATATATATATAATTAACGTGCATCTCGGCTAATCATATTAATTCTAAAATTTATGATAATGTAAATATCCAGTAACAGTTTTATATATTTTCTTAAGCATATTATGTTTGTTTTTCTAAAAGATGGGATAAAAATTGCTTCTTGAGTTGTAACTTGTAAACATAGCACCACCAAATAAAGACTTGGTTCATCATGTCTGGATCTTGACTATATAATTTATACTCTGATCTAATTAGAACGTGTATGTGTATATAAAATTTCATTTTTTTAATGTTTTTTCTTAAATTCAAACTTTAATTTTTTAGTAGGAAGATGAATAGTAGATATTAAATAATTAAACCCACTTACTATCTTAAAATTTTTAAATTTTTTAAACTCAGTAAAGATATCACCAAAGTAATTTTCTCTAACAATATCAAATTTTGATATTCATTCGTGACCCATACTTGTATATTCAAGAAAACGAAATAAAGATAACTATTTAATAGGTGGTCTAGTAATAAGAACTTGGGATTAAGAGGTTTATTCCTCATGTCGTATCAAGTTCGAGTCTTGTGGTTGCTAATATGATAGTCATTGGAAGCTTACATGATCGTTAACTTAAGGACTAGTAAAATTAATAAAGATATGCATAAGCTAAGCCGAACATCTACATTAATAATAATAATAATAAAGATGTAACAAAGATTTGATGTGGGCTGTGGATATGAAAAAAAAAAAAGAAAGCTTGAAAATAAATAAAACGGGGGGTAGAGGGTGGGGTTAGAAAGACACCGTGTGATTTATGGAAAGTAAAGTATACATTTCAATGTGATAAATCTTATTTTAAAAATATTAAATTAATAACCTTTCAAGTTTTCAAGATTTTCCAATTTTTGAAACGCCATATAATCACTAATCTCACATGGTTCCATCCTTTAAATGCTCGTGAAATTATTATTTTTCTCACAATCTCTATCGTTATTGATTTCAACCCAAAATAAATTTACGAATTGCCACGTGCCACACGGTTAAGGATATAAATCTGCATGGAAAAAAGAAAAGAAAGGGAACACATAGTTTGATAAAATAAAAATAAAAATAAAGGTCGGGAAGGAAGGATAAATACAAATTGGCGAATCCTCTTCAGTTTTATTGATTTTTTTTTTTGGGCTAGAAAAAGGAGAGGTAGGTAGCTGTGTAAACTGCAAGTGCAAACAGGTGGTATGGCCTTGCGGTGCTTTTAATACAGTATTAACATCTCGCTGAGCTGCCCACAGTTTTTAGCTGTCGCATCTAAATAATAAATACTTTGTTTGTTTTTTTTTTTTTTTACAGAATTAGAAAAAAAATCAATAGATGTCAAGTCTCGTTTTTGTGTTTAAAAATTATTTTATTTTAATTTTTTTTTATTTTTTAAAATTATTTTGATGTATTTGTTTTAAAAATAAATTTTTAAAATTTTAAAATTAAAAAATTATTTAAATATATTTTCAAATAAAAATTAATTTTTAAAATAACTAATCACAATACCAAATAGTTTATAATAAAACAAGCAACGGGGCGAGTTTATAACTGTCCTTGGATAAATTAGGCAGGTATAACCTCAATGCATTCAAAGTAATGTACATAAAAACTTAATTTTAAATGTAATTGAAACTGTTTTATATAGTTTTGAGGATTGGCCAAGTGGTTAATGATATAATTTTTTTACCTAGAAAAAATTATTAAATTCTTTAAAATGCATCATATCAATATAAAAAATTATTATTTTTAAGTTTGTTAAGAAAAAAATTGATATCATTTAAAAATTTAATATTGTTTGATATATAAAATTACACGACAAAAACGTTGATCACGAAAGTAGAGAAAGAAATTGTCTGGCCTTTATTTTGCAAAAAAAAAAAAATCAGATTTCTTAGTTTTGATAAGAGCGAGATACTTAAATCAGTTGACAATCAAGGTTTCCTTTCTTGAAGGACAGCAGTGGGTTTCAAATTAGGTAAGCAATTTGACCCGAGATGGAGATAGAGATTTTTTTAAAAAAAAAAGGTTTAATTCCATGGCAGCTCTTCCGTGCAACCATTGATCAAAATCAGATAAAATAAATATAGATGGTCAACGTGTAACCTCTGTGGGTTATGACCATCGAAGCCTGTAATTAACTAGATTAAAGAGTCCTTGTCGTGGCTAATTTCAGTATGAATATACCCCAATAGTATATATATAGATGCGGTAATTTTTTAATTTGGGAGCTAGAGCAGTCCAAATTGGGGGTGGGAGGGGGACCAATGGGGTGTTAGGAATACAATAAATGTGATGTTTAAGGTACTTAACAAGGATTACCCCAAAGAGGAAAGGTTCTATGTGAGGAGATACGAAAGATTCTTGGTGTTTTTTTTGTCTTTTTGAAGCCAATCACCCCTGTCCTGTCCTTCCACTGCCCTTTCCTATTGTTTCCAGATGGGGGAAAGTGAACGGCCCAGATTTGGTTGTAAGGCTACTCACCTTTTCTGATCGATGTTGATTGGTCTGGTTTTAATTATTATCATCACTGACAAATGACAAGACCTCCCTGTCTCCATTAAGGTTTCTCTTTCTATGCTCAGCTTTTCTTCTCCACACATTTGGTGGTTGGCTTCTGCTTGCTATCTTACTAAAATACCCTCCGAGGTTTTTTCTTTTGTCTGGGTGCCGCTCCAATACACTTTTTGGCTCATTTGGATTTGACATAAATGCCTCTCATATGTCCATGCATGTCATCACCTTCTCAAAATGTCTAAAATAACCTCGCCTTGTGTGCGTGGAAACGAAACTCCCCTCTCCTTCTCCTGTTCTGCTTGAAGTTATTGCCGTGGCGCAAGGCTGTTGTTTTTGACACGAGCCAATAAAACACCGCAAAGGTAACTCCATCAGCTGAACATATTGAGTTGTTCCCAGAGAAATCAGTGCAGGAGTTACGTACATTCTGTTAAAACGTATTGTACAAAAGGAATAACTATACATGGACCAAAAAAGACTAATTATAGCAGCTAGAGATTAATTAGAGTTTAAACAATAACGAGAATTTAGTTGATTACAGGTAGCATGGCGCCGTGCTTGAAAACCTCATGGCATGCTAGAATATCGATCACAGAGGCGGTTCCATGGTACAGCAACTTGGGGGTTGTCAAGCATGCCTGCTTAGCATACCAAACAGTTAAAAGTATAGTTCTAGACCTCATAGAATTATATATAGCACGGCAACCATTTGAAAAAAATTGAAGGGCTAAAATATGGATTTGTGCACATACACAGTTCCATAGCACAACAACTTGAGGTTCTCAAGTGTGGATATATATTTTAATTAGCACGTCTGAAAATAAAAGTCATGAACTTGCGCACATATATATATAATATAACACAAAAGCTTAATTAATTAAATTGAAGTCACAAAAATGATTTTATATTGCTATTTAATTAATAATAAGTAAGCATTCACGGGCTGGGGAATATATATTTTGTCTTCGAAACATTTACCTTCTTGTAAAGGCAAAGGCAGTTGTTGATACTTAGATTGTAGTCCTTGTAGAAGCTCATTGATTCGGTTCTCTGGACTCTCTTCATCACTGTCATTAGAAAATGATGACATGTTACTTATTCTCCATGATAATTAAACAATACACGATAAGAGTTGTTTTCAAGTGTTGAAGTTGATCTTCATTGGCCCGGCAAATTCGATCTGCCTCTCACCAATAAAAAATCACCATGTGAAATATTTTTTTTAGCACTCAATGAGCGACCTAGACTCTGATGAGGTGACTCAATTCCCAAAGTGTCCGTATTTTTCAGTCCATGAACTGCCAAAATTCTCTTCGAATGGCAGCCAAATTCTTTACTTTGAACCTCAAACAGACGCCAAGCTTCATCAGATAACGATTCATCATGAGAGTTTATCAGCTTCATCCAATCGGATAGAAATGTCTCCCGATCACTTGGATTTTCAAAATAACGACGCTTCCATGTTTTTATCCAGATGCCAACCACATAACATATTAGCTGCTCTCGGAAAGGCAACTTTGATCGCCTTCACAGGAGCCAGCTCTCTATTAGGAACAACTATCGAGGGTTGATTATCAATACCCGAAACGTTCTTGAGCTTCGTTAATTCCCACGCTGTCATTTTCTTCCTCCTTTCCCGTGAAGGTGAAACGTATATAAAAGGTCTGACTGGGTGCATGTTAACATCTCCGTTAGGGTTGTACCGTCAAATTCTTGGGCATTGTCTCACAAAATCTATGAATTATAATGAAATGTAAAGCCACGCGCTTTTTCTGAAAAGGGGAATGGGGCTGGGTGTTTCAATTTTGCAGGAAGCATTAAAGTCTGAGAAGTGTAGACCTAAGGATAGTTTGGGCATTTGAAAAAATGAAATTCATGTGCTGTTTCGTTAAGGGTAGTTCTGTCTATCACTACAAGACAAAGAAGAATTGGAGCAGTTCTTTTGTTTGTTTTCCCCTCGTTTCTTGTATGCCACCTTAACACCTTCTCCACCTCTTAGAAATAATAAAGAAAAGGAAAAAAATCTTTCACCAAGTATTTAATGAAAAGATCCATCTAGATTTTTAGGACACAGACCTGGCAACTCGCTGCGATAATCCATTATTATTACGATACAATTATTTATTAGTACTATTCACATATTTTTAAATTATTTATTATTTTAATGCCAAAAATAAAAAGAAATATCTCAGATAAAAATCACTTATTTGTAAAATTAAAGTTTATCAAGTTATTTGATTTTAAGGGGTGTAGCTCAACTGGTTAGACTCTGAGCTTGCTCTTTATAAGTCACCAGTTCGAGTCCACAAATTTCAGAGTCATTAAAGGCTTACAGAATCGTTAATTTCAGAACCTGTGGGACTAGTTGAGATTCGCAAAGATTGACCGAGCATCCATGTTAATTTAAAAAAAAATTTATTTTTTCAGAATCTATAAGATTAGTTGAGATTCGCGAAGATTAACCAAGCATCCATGTTAATTTTAAAAAAAAAAGTTTATCAATTGATTTTTCCAATTAAAGCAACTAATACATGGAGAATTTCACAAAATTGCTATGCAATGTAGCAGACAAAAAAAAATATAAAAGCCTCCCATCATTGAATAAAAAGAACTGTATATTTATTCTGGAGGTGGGTCAGGATGTAATTTTAAATGTGCAATTTTGTGGTCCAAGGATGGTACAAGCATTTGCCTTCTCGTAGATGAGAGGAGGCACTCGCTTTGGATCCTTTAAGAACACAAAAAAAAAAAAAAAAAAAGTTATCTTCCACGTGGTTCGTGGTTCAAAGTGAGATACTCTTCGGTGTATTCGCTCACACCCTGACATTGATTTCATCTTTCTCCATTTGTCATGTTTAGATTGTAATTAAAATTCCAGGAATATTCTTGAAATTAAGAGCATCCAATTTGATAATAATATTTTACTATCATGAGATGTTTTGCATATTAAAATTACTCTACGACTCTCTCAAACTCAATAAAAAAACAAATTATATATAAAACAATATAAAAAGTTTATGGAAAGTTGAAAACGAGACGAGTAGGGTGGGGGTGCATGCCTTTGGTCTAAGCATAGAGTACACAAGTAGCTCTCACTCCCTCAACCATTGATGACACGTAAGTCAGAGATTTAAGGGACCGGACAAGACAGAATAGTTACTTTCACTGTTTGTTTCTTCGTCTTTTTTTCTCTTAGCCTTTCCATGCCACCTTTTACTCCTCGAAAAGGCAAAACTTATGATACTCGATCTAATGTAAAAATCGAGCGGCAAGAAATTCAATTCAGTTACGAAAAAAATAAAAATTATGACAGGAGATGAAAACAAGCTAGGGATGCCATCGCGCTGTATGGTAACACGAGTGTTTTATAAAAAAATAATTTTTTTATTTAAAATAATTTTTTTATATTTGTAAATCACTTTTCATGTGTTAATATTAAAAATTATTTTCAAATAAAAATACATTTTAAAAAATAATAATTGCTACACTTCGAAAGAATTTCAATTAAAAAAAGGCTGGGGTTCAGGAATGGTAAATGAAATTTAGATCTGGTGTTTTTTTTAGGTTATGAGAATCTGTTTTTTCTAGGCTAGAAATAATAAATATTACCTGGTACGTGGCTATATTTATAAAAATATAGGAGGAAAATTTTAAATCAAAACAGACTGTTTTACTAGAAAAAAAATTTAAATTTTTTTTAATTGTATTTTTGAATTTTTTTGATGTGTTAATATTAAAATAAATTTAAAAAATATTATTTCTAGATATTTACAAGCATAAAATATTTTTAAAAATAACCATTATTATATTACAAACTGGCTAC
Source organism: Populus deltoides (assembly GCA_015852605.2). NCBI lineage: Eukaryota > Viridiplantae > Streptophyta > Magnoliopsida > Malpighiales > Salicaceae > Populus > Populus deltoides. The sequence goes on from CM027577.2 coordinate 17,730,157, forward strand.
TTGAATTTCCTAAAAAATAAATCACGACACCCTTCATCATCCTTGATCTTTCTTATTTATCTTGTCAATTGTATTACTTATATGAATTGCAATTTTTATGTGTATATGCTCATTCTCTCTTTTTATATCAGTAAATAATATTTAAAATAAACATAGAAAATACTATTTTCCTCAATAATCATGAGAGTCATGCGTTTCAAAAACAATACATGGAAATACGAGCTGGAGTGAGAAAAAAGGACTTTGAACCTTCAAAAAAAATTCCGCTTGACTAGGAGAATGGATGTTAACAGGTTCTAATACGTGTATAGCTTGGTGGTATGGTGATTTTTTTTTTAAATATATAATTTTTTTAAAGTATAAATTATATTTTTAAAGGCTAAAAATATGTTTTTTTATATAAACTCCATTAAAAAAACCAAAACCACCTTTAAACCAGACATCCTATTAATAAAAAATAAAAACGAGAAGCACAATTACAAAGAAAAAACGGTCTATTAGTGTGAGCTTTTGGTGTTCTTATATTTTATAAATGCAAGGGCTAAAATCCATTAAAATACTCTCCCGTGCACATCTATTTCCAGTTCATGCTTTCCAAATCCTGTGGCTAAAATAGCTACTATTAAATTTATATTTGAATGTAAGTTTTCAACCATTTTGTAAAAATGGTTGATTAACGACAGCGAATGGGTATGCATTTCAGGACATGCTTACCATAACTTAATCTCTTATACAGTTAAACTATAAAACTACATGGTGTTTTTGTAAAAATATATTTTAAATTAAAATATATTAAAACGATAGTTTTTATTTTTTAATAAACACATCAAAAATATAAAAAATATCAATTTAACATTTTTAAATAAAAAAACAGTTTAAGAATATTATAAAAAATAAATTGAATTGCAAAAACAAAGATGCGATATCGCTTTGAGATTTTTGTGGGACCAAACAGCGAGGATAAAACGGCCCCGACCGTTGGATTTATTGACCGGTCTTTATATCATATGGGGACCTTTATATGTATACTTTTATTTGTTACGACAGCTGAAAAAAGAAATAAATCAAGACCGAGGGGTCCTAGAATGACGAAAAAAGTTCCATATATAGTAATGGTCAACGTTATCCAGCACGATTTTTTTAGATCAGGCTACGATTTCCCCGTCCAATTTTTGAAGCCCGTTATTTGTTGCAACGTATATACATTAGCTGAAGCTTGATGTATTCCGTGTATGACTTAGATTTTATTCACGAGACAAAAAAGACAAAACGAGGTTGTTGGAGAGTATATCGCTGTTGTTCCGTTAGCAGTCGTATTGTTTTTTAAAAATAATTTTTTTTTATTTTTTAAAATTTATTTTAAAAAATACTAAAAAAAATTAAATTAAAATTTACTCTCAAACACCCCTTCCGTAATGCAAAGACAAGCTGTGTGTATTCATTACATTGCTGACCGGCCTTTTATTACAAGTTGAGCTACGATATTTATTGCTTGGAAAATTATAATATTCGACAATTTCAACTTGAAAATTTTATGAATAAAACCGGACACGTGTAGTGAAAATAATATTGTTGATGATACGATCAAGTTTTATGAAATTATATATATGTATTTCTGTTTGAATAGGTACATTTTTTATATATCTATTTTGTGTAGTGGAGCGTGTTTTGCCAAGCACAAACCCTGTTTTGAGAGTCGAGTTTATATAGAAATTTACTAAAATTTAATTTTATTTTTTATTTTTTTATTTTTATTTTAATGTACTGATATTAATAATAAATTTTAAATATATATATATATAATTTTTAATACATTATAAAAAATACTTTAAAAAACAATCATCACCTCAAATTCAATTGCCCTGAGTTTGCAAATTATGCCCTCAGTTTGCTAAGTTAGGTATGCTGCGATTTCCTTCATTTAATAAAGAAGTGGAGGCAAGTTTGTCAAATTAGGTATACTGTGATTTCCTTCATTTAATAAAGAAGTGGATATCAAGTAGTTTGTTGTATCAAGACACTAAGATACCAGTAATGACAAAAAAAAAAAAAAAAAAAAAACCCTCCCCTCCCTTAAAAACTGGTAGATTAAGGCAACGTGTGGCATTGTGTTTGTAACTGCGTTTTGTCAAATTTTAAATTTTTTTTTTACTAAAATTAAGTGCGGTTTATATTTTTTGGATCGTTTTAATGTGCTGATATCAAAAATAATTTTTAAAAAATAAAAAAATATCATTAACATTTTTCCTTGCATGTGACGAAAAACATAGTAGATTAAGTAGTGTATGGACCATTTGTCCTTCAATGCATTGAACATGTACCTTGATCTTGGGAATAGATTTGTCCTTTTCAGATAATTAAAATGTCATTTATCAATTTATTAAGGGTAATATAGTTAATTTATGTTTTTTAAATACAGTGAAATTATTTCGTTACCATTAAAACCTCAAAAACAATCCTTTTATATAGGGTTTTTTTTTTTTGTGTATTTTTAACTTTATATACACAGTTAAAGGATGATAATATCATTAAAAACGCAAAAGTTTTGGCCTTACGAAGAGGGGTTTTTTGTGTTTGTATATTTTTTCTATAATGAAATGATATGTCTAACCCGTATCATTAAAAAATCTAAGCCTACCACCAAGGGGGGTGTTTTCATCCTTGCCATTTGTTTTTTTTTTTTTAATACTAGTAAAATGACATGTTTAGCTTGAGACTTTAAAAAATCCGAGCTTAGCAAGGGAGGGTGTTTTCATCCTTGCCATTTTTTTTTGTAATATTAAGATGCCACCAGGGCTTTTTAGTAATTCTAATTATTAAAATATTAATAAATTAATATAAAAGGTTGGGACATGCTACGCATGCGTCAACACGTCATCATCCCCCAGCTAAACGAGTGGCATGTGGGATGTATTACAATATCTAAAAACCACCGACCATCATGTCATCCGATGAGTCGGGTGGTGGTATAGCTGTTGGTGTGGCGTGTTTAGCCTAGTTAGTGCGGTTTGACAGCGATGAAGGTTCTTTTATTTATTTATTGAGTCTCGAGTTTTGTGATTTGTTCTAATTTTTTCTTTGTGAGGTTATCTCTCTCTCATATCTCAAATCACAAGTTATTAAAGTTAAGCTGATTTGACTCGAATTTTTTTTTTTTTGTGTTTGCCAGATCTACCTCTTTTAAAATGATTTTTTTGTTAATTAAATTAAATTAATTTATTTTATCCTTCAACATTAAATTAGTCTTGTATTGCCTCGTTTTTTATGCTCTTTGTTAGATCTTGATCTTTTAACAATAATATTTTTTAATTAAATTAATCTATATCACCGTTCAACATCGAAAATGTTTTATATTGAGCTTCTTAGTTGAATCTAGGTTTGGAATTAAATAGTTTGTGACTGTATGAGATTAACCCAGGTTTAGAAAGTTTATCGAGATTTGCTTGTTTTTTTTAGCTCATTTGTTTTATGTTTATCCTCAAACGTTTTCTTACTTCATCTTTTGTACTCCAATTCATATGAGATTTTTTATTTATTTTGAAAAAAACATGTGTTGCTTTGAGTATTTTTTTGTTTTGACGATTTGTTCAATTTAAGATTTTTAGGAGGATTTTTGCCTCTTGCTCTAAATACTTTTGAGACCTAAGCCAACCTATACCTCGGCTCCCCTGGTTCACAAATCAATCTATTGGATTGAGCATTTGGAGCATTAAATGATGTATTTTAATTTTGATTGTATTTTTTTTTCAAATATGGTCTCACTCACTTGATTTTTATTTTTATTTTAGATTTTTTTGTGAATATGTGGACTTAGAAATTTTTAATTTGGCCCTTCATTTTAATATTTGATGATATTTTAGGTTTTGACCGTTAATGTTTTGGTTTAAATTTTTTATTCTTAACACCTTTATAAAAAATTAATTTACTTCTAATTTCATCACTGGATCCATAATTTTAATTTTTTTTAATTTTATCACCAGAGTTTGATAAAAATGGTTTGAAATTAACGGCAGAACTTTTTGAAAAGCCATTGGCTGGTAGCGGTTGCTTCCTTGCAAATTTCTAATTTTGAAAAATTGGCTTATTTCTAATGATCACGAAAAATCGAGTAAATCTTGATGCACTCGTATTGGCATAAAAATGTTCTCCAGTTTAATAGTCAACATCGATTCTAACATGAAAACATAGAATCAAATCCCTTGAATAAATGTTTCTTTTATTTCAAAATTCTCCTGTCTCGACTGCAATTCTCCTAACCTCATCTAAAAACGTCCATCAAAGATCATGTCCTCCATTGATTTACCAAGAAAACAACAGCTTGAAAAATAAAAAAATAAAAAAATATGCATGAATAGTAGAATTGGATTATTCCATTTTAATGTCAAATTAGTAACTTTACTGTAAGAAATAAAACGAATTTATCAATCTAACATCATATAATTTTAAAAGAATAATTTTATTATAATGGAAAGATAAATTTACCCTTAGAGAATTTAGTTTTTTCTTTTTTATTAATTTTTTTGTTTTTAGTTACTGAGTACACTGCCTCCTGTATTGATAATAAAAAGCTTGGAGCTATCTAATAGGTGATCTAGTAGTAAAAATTTAGAATTAAAAAATTTGCTTTTCCTGTAATCTCAAATTCAAACCCTATAATTGCTAATATATATAAAAAAGAAGGCCGACTTGAGACTTTTTACTTGATTTATTAAGTTTTGTTCTAAAATGATTTGAATTTCTCTCCAACGAGAGAAATGATTTGAAATTAAATTTGTTGTTGTAAAAATATAGTAATTTCAATATGGAAACCAAGAACTATCAAAGAGAATAGTAACAATAGCTATTAGTTAAGTTCCCATTCAAAGAGATTACGAAATATTCCCTTCTTATTTATATAAAACAACACTGAAGAAACTACACACACATGATAATAAGATAAATTATTTAGTAATTATTTAGTAGGTGGTCTAGTAATAAGTGTTTGGAATCAAGAAATTTGCTCCTCGTGTGGTTTTAAATTCGAGCCCTGTTGTTGCTAATATGATGGCTATTGAAGGTTTATATGGTCGTTAACTTTAGAGCTCGTGGGATTATTCGAGGGACACGCAAACTAACCTAATCATCCACTAATTAAAAAAAAAGAGAAATTATTTAGTAGAATACGATTCACACTCTCTTTCCCGTATAAAGATAAAATTCATAAATAATTTTTATGGTTGGATGGGTGTGTTTTAACTAAAAACTGTCACCCTTCCAAGTCTTTCAAATGATAAATGATTTTAATTACCAGTAAATGCAAGTAAACAGTAATAATCATGTTAGGAACTGAAAATGGGATTGGCCGACAAGGAAGCAAAATTAAGATCTGTGAAAAATATTTGGAGCGCAGGTCTCACCTATAACAGGCATCCCAAAACACAAGGGTAGGTGCCAGAAGATTACCCTTCACGGTTTACACGTCCCCATCTCTTCCTCGCTCTCTTATTTTTCTTTTCTCCCCGTCCTTCGGCTTTAAGCCAGACAGATGCCTCTCTCCATCTAGTCTCTCCATTTGATCGTCAAACTCTTTAACTTCTTATCTCTCTAGGGACTTTTACAACAACATTGCAGGCCGTTCTCTCTCTCCCCATATGTCCATATAATCTGACAGACTGGCAGTTCTTTCTCTACCTTCACATACCCTTGCCTTCTTTCTATCCTTCTTTGTCTTTCAAATGTACTTTCTTTAAGGTTTCCTGGTCACACCTTACCAGCAGCTCTTCAGGTCTCTCTTCTTCTTTTGATCCCATCCGTTACGCTCAAGAAACTCTCTCTCAATTTCTCTTTTCCTCAGCCAAAAGAAAAAAAAATTGTTTGTATATTAATCTGTTCACTTTCATGTGCCTCTTTTGCTAAGTTTTCTTGAACAAGAAATCATTTTTGAAATGGGTTTTGCTTGTCTTGGCTATTTTCTCTGAAAGATTAAACACTAATAAGTAAGAACCATAACATAAGCTAAAGAAAAGAGCATCATGTTGGATCTCAATCTTGGTATCACCTATAGTGATTCATCTTGTGATGATAACAACAAGAATAGTATGATGGTAATTGTTGATGTCGAGAACCACCATCACCAAGAAGAAGAAGAAGCTTCGAGGACTCGTCAAATGGAAGATTCAGCTGCTTCAAACTCCTCCACTATCAACACTACAGAAGATGAAAACTCCTCAAACAATAGTAACTCTGCTTTCATTTTTGATATCTTGAAGAAAGATGAAAATTTTACCAGCACTACCACCATTGATGCTTCAAAGCAGACAAACCCAAACTGTGATTTCACTACCCAACAACTTTCTCCTCAAAGAAGTGGTTTGGAATTGAATTTGCAGCCGGGCTTGGCTGTAACAACAGCTACAAGACCACAGTGGTTGAAGCTTTCACAGATGGGGTCTAGTGGGGAGGCAGAACTGAGAATTGTGCAGCAAAAACAGCAGCAAGCGAGGAAGAGTAGGAGAGGACCAAGGTCTAGAAGCTCACAGTATAGAGGAGTGACGTTTTATAGGAGAACTGGGAGATGGGAGTCACATATCTGGTGAGTGTGCATGAATTTGCTAATGAGATTTGTTGCCTTCCTAAATTGGTTAATTGTTTTCTTTCTCTCTTTCCCTTTTTCTTATGCGTGTGTTGAAGAGAGTTGCCTGGTTATTTTATTCAATGATCTTGATTTTTTTTAATTGGTACAGGGATTGTGGGAAGCAAGTATATTTAGGTAAGTAAATGGATGATCTCATGGAGTGACTGAAATTTCTGGCAAGATATTAATTTTGGATGCGATCTTGAATTTATGATGTATTCATGAAGACAATTCATAAACTATTCGTCTTTTTATCGTAAACAGGTGGGTTTGACACTGCTCATACTGCTGCAAGGTAGGAATTTTGTTATTTTTCCTCTCTTATGGTTCGAAGTAATTCCTGTCTTGAGTAAATGAGAAAGTGTACCTAATTTGTTCCATGTTCCTGCTTTAAATGGAGTTGTTTTTTTCTCTCCTGAATTTGGATCTTATTTGTTCAGGGCATACGATCGAGCAGCAATTAAGTTTCGGGGAGTTGATGCAGATATCAACTTTAATCTAAGCGATTATGAAGAAGATATGAAGCAGGTGGGGATTCTGTTTAATCATAAATTGTTATCTTTTTCCTTCTTGTGGTTGGGTGAGGGGGTTGTTGTGGATATTAATTGCAATATTGGTTGATACGCAGATGAAAAACCTTAACAAAGAAGAATTTGTTCACATCCTTCGTCGCCAAAGCACCGGTTTCTCACGAGGTAGCTCAAAATACAGAGGTGTGACTCTCCACAAATGTGGCAGATGGGAAGCTCGAATGGGGCAATTCCTTGGAAAGAAGTGAGAACCCTTAAACTGAACAAAAAAGTTAAAAAATTGCTATTATGAAATGATTTTAGGACATGTAATTGTTCAAAACTCGATAAGCATTGTTGTATACTTCAGTTGGACTCTAAAAAACTTAACAATCAAGAAACAAGATTTAAGATGTCTATTTCAAAGAGAAAAATGCTCAGGCAACACTTTCTCTGATTATCAGGTATATTTATCTTGGATTATTCGACAGCGAAGTAGAAGCTGCAAGGTCCTTATGATCTTGAATTTGATCTCTTTGATTCTAATTGTTACTCATAACTGGATAATTTTTAAACGCTAACATATAATTCCACCTTCATTTTCTTATAATCCAGGGCTTATGACAAGGCAGCCCTCAACTGCAATGGAAGGGAAGCAGTAACCAATTTCGAGCCTAGCGTTTATAAAGGAGATACGGTTTTCCATACGAATTATGGAGGTACAAATAGACTATTATAAATTATGATACTGTAAAAGGACGGAGGTTTTTCCTTGTTGATTATTAATATAGCATTTTCTGTTGTTATGAATGCAGGAAGTGGCCACAATCTTGATTTGAGCCTTGGAATTTCTCAGCCACCGAATGATCCTAAAGGGAATGACAATTTGGGAGATGGCCATTGTAGTTATGGTGGTTGTGAAATACCCATCAAAGAGAGACAAGCGGTATTATTCTCTCTAAGATGCCCGAAACTTGGTGTTTTTTTGTTTTATTTTTTTTATCATGTTCACTGTTAAACTTATTCTCATCACTCTTGTCATTCTTTGGGCATATGCTAATACATGTGGCTGGTTTTAGTCCGTTCTCTTCTCAAAATGTTTGTAAATATAGCTGTTGGTAATTGATACCCCATTGTGTTATAGAAGGCTGAGGGCACTGCTGCTGCACATATGGGTTTAGAGACGCTTCATGGTCTACCAATAGCATCGAGGAACCTTCCGACATGGTCTGGCATGTTCCCTGGTTTAGCATCAAGCTATGAGGTAGTTTCGTTCTATTTATTTTCCCTTCTTCATTTTCCCTTCTTCGTTTACAGATGATTTAGCTTCCAAGAATAACTTACATACAACAGCAGAAAAACTGTTCCATAAAATTTAGCATCTGAAAAAACCATATTGGCCTGGATATTTGAACAAAGAATAAATAAAATATTTTGATGTATTTTCAAGCTAAAAATACATTGCACTACAATATGAAATACTCACCGGGTGTTACGGCAAAATGACCATTGTTTTGTTCGTAGTCTAAACATTGAAATGCCATCGATTATCATTTATGATATTTGAGGACATCATTTTAGGGAGTAGTGTCATGCCAGTTGTGACATTGTAACTCCGTGCTTCTTTTCCAATCTCCAAAAAATGTAATGTCTGTAGGGCTCCTGCTCATTTACATGTCATCTTCAATTGAAAGAAATGTTTTTAATATCAACTGTCGGTGCTGCTATTTTTCATATTAGTTTTTGTACTATTATTGATTGATCATATGCTGCAGGAAAGGACTCCGGAGAAGAGGTTTGAAGCAGTTTCTCCACCGAGATTCTCAAGCTGGCCATGGCAGATAAATGGCAGCAACAATGTTGCTGCTACAATGCCACAGCTCTGTGTTGCAGCATCATCAGGATTCTCTTCTTCGACCAAAACTGTTCCTTCAGCTACTCTTCCATTCAACCAACAGAACCATTTCGCCAACAACAACCCGCGACTTGCTGCCTTCACCACATCTGCCACCAACCCCACGTTTTACTACTCTTATACGAGCTAATTAACGTTAACACCGAGTGCATTTGCCATTGTGCTAAATTAAGCAAGCAAGAAAACTGAATCACTTGGAGTCTGGAGTTGATACTATTTTGATTTGTAATGTAACATTAAGCATAGATATGCTAACAATCTGTTCAGCTGCATCAAGAGAAATCGTTGAGGTTTCCGAATCCTCATTTTTCAATGAAGTGGTCGCTCTCGGACTCGAATTTACACCATTATAGGCTGTAGCCCTGCAAAGCAATGCTTTCAACTTGCTCAGGTTGCAGCAACGTTTTCAAATGTCAGTCAGTGGAAAAAATCTCTATAAGCTGATGTATATGCACAGAAATATAACAAAAAAACTAGCGAAGAACTGATGATAAAATATTTTACAAGTGCATAAAACTATTAGTAGTTTAAGCTTTCAGAAAAACGTTTTTTACAGCAATATACCCGGTTCTCTTGATTTCAGTAACGTTTGAGAAAGATAATGAATTCATATCACTACTTGGATGTTTCTTCTCGTCTTCCAGGATAGAGAGAGTAGTGTGTCAGAGGGCGGAAGACGGTAAAAAACGCATCTCGTTCTCTATTTGCTATTAATTTACCTCAGATTAAAGTCAAGACGCTAATTCTTGTTTCGTGCTGGTACTTGGCACTCGCCTATACAGTTAAAAAAATAAATGAAATTGCATGTGTCTTACTAATTATACTAGTACGACATATTTATTTTTATTTTACTATTATATTAATTAATAAAAACAAAAAATATTGTATACGTGAGATTCTAAAATATAATTTGTATTATTTTTTAATATTTTTTAAATTCAATCGGTAAGTTATAATAAGAAATTTTTGATTTAAAATCCCACTTAAACCAAGTTTTAAATTAAATTAAAAATATTAATATGATAGTAACCATGTCAAAAATGGTAAAATCACTTTCACAAGGAACTTCTTTTCTAAGAAAGTTAAAAAAAAAAGTAACATTTTTCTATCTACAAAATATTTGTTTTACAAAACAGACCAATCTTCAAAGATGGACCCTCAAAACCCAAGCTCAGTCACTCCTCCTCCCTTCTTCTACCCCCACCCCAAAAAATGTGGCGGACCATTGATGCTCACTTGAAGACAGTCCGCTTACCTGTCCGCACTGTCCTCCTCTCTCGCCACCAAAACCCTCCCTCCCTCCCTTCTCTTAAACCACCAAACTCTCTCCATTTTTTCTCTCTCTCCAAAACCCTTACTATCTCCTCATCAACCCCCTATCCCCCCTCTCCAATTCTCGCTTTCACTACACGCTGCATTAATAGTGTTGCTTTCGGCCGCGGCCGTAATTTGGTGCCTGTGAGGTGCATTTCTTCAATTTCGTCCTCCGCCGCTCCAAATCAGCAGCACACGGCTGTGGGCTGGAATGAGCCGGTGACGTGTTCGGAGCTCGGTGATGGTGGTAAAGGCACGAATATCGAGGGGGACGCTCGGCAGTCCATTCCTGTTCGCGCTTTTTTATTCTCTACTAGGTTTAGTTTTGTTCTTCGATTTCTTTTTCTATTTTATTCTCTGCAGTTCTAAATTAAACTTAACAGCTGATTATTATTGTTTTTGCTGTAGTGTGGATTTGAAAAGCTTAGTGGAGCAGAACAAGAAAAATTTTATACCACCAACATCGCGAATGACAAATTATGTTGTTCTTAAGTTTGGGAATCTCTCTCAAGCCGCGGTAAGTGTCGTCACATTCATTTAAGTTGCCTGTTTTACTGGAATGAGTTAGAGGATTACGGGAGCAGAGTGGGGTCTTGCTTCTTTTACTGTATCGAATCCGTAAAGGTTGATCTTATTGTGAAATGAACAATGTGAAGTCGATGTCAATGTGTTTATGCTTAAATTGCTCTTTTTTTGAATTAATCATGGATTTTTTTGTCTCGGTGAAGTTGCTGTTATCAAAGTGAAGTCTACTGTTTTTCCCTTGCATTCTATAGAGGATAGGTGCAATTTACTGTGCAATTAAATCTATTCTCTTGTTAATCATAGCATGAGTAACCCATATGCTTCTCTTTAATGATAAATCAGTTTGAAGGTATTGCTGAAGGTGATTTTAAGTTGTTTTCAGGGTCTGGGCTCTTGCATAAGTGGAAGTAATTGCTGTTACATGGTAGTGTTCCAATATGGATCCATCGTTTTGTTTAATGTCCGTGAACACGAGGTTGATGAATATCTGAATCTTGTAAGGAAGCATGCCTCAGGATTGCTCCCTGAAATGAGGAAGGATGGTAAGCTCTCTTACTGTTTTTATTTTGATTTTCAAAATCACAATGTTACACCTCTACCTTTTAGAGATTGCTCCAGAATCTGAGATAATTTAATCAAGGTAGCTGAAGCACAATTAGTTATTTATACATTTTCTCATGATGGTGATGATATGGCAATTTGAGTATATAATATATAGAAGAAAGTTATTTTTTTTCATTTTGGACCAGGATAAAAGATCCCATTGAAACGGCTAATCGCATGCATACTGTTTGTACATCTGGTCGCATAAATTGCACAGTATTATTAACAGCTATTCCGGTATTACCCGTTTGATTGAAGCAAGATAGGGGGTTTTTTGGGTTATTAAATGGGATTAGCTGCTAAAGTTATTTATCCAGCAGTGGGTGTAAGTAATGAAAAATATGAAGGTGAGGGCTTCTGCTTGTAAAATTTGTGAAAAATGTTGATTAATGCATCAATGGGGATGCAAAAAGAAATGAGTTAATTGTCATTGAAAACTACTTAATCAAGAACAGAAGAGATACACAATTAGCTTATTGAAGAGAAATACTTTGTTGGTGGAAATGTTGACATTGATTATTCATTGGATGCTATATATTGACTTTATACCATGGAGAGCAGTTCTTTTTGCATCTAATTGTGTGGTCTCTTTAGTTTATTTTTACCTTCTCTCTCATGCTATTAATCTACCATGCTCTACTGTTTTGCAATTTATTGGACTTTATTCTATTTTCTCAACTGCAAGAGTATGAGGTGAGAGAGAAGCCAACTCTAAACACATGGATGCAAGGTGGATTGGATTACATTATGCTGCAGTTCTTGAACACTGATGGAATACGGATGATTGGTAGTGTTCTTGGTCAAAGTATAGCTCTTGACTACTATGGACGCCAGGTTTGAACCATGATATTCTTTAAGTGTTACATGTGTAAGTTTCATGACTATGTTTTACAACCTTTACTTCTTCTCTAGGTTGATGGAATGGTTGCTGAATTTACTGACATAAATCGTGGGATGGAAAAAACTGGAACATTTTCTATGGACAGCAAAAAGCTTTTTCAAATAGTGGGGAAGGCCAATTCTAATCTTGCTGATGTGATTCTAAAGCTTGGGCTTTTTGAGAGGTAAGGGTTTCAATGGCCATTGCAAGGGAAACTGTTTAATTTTTCTTCATTTTAATTGTGGCTATTTTATTGCTCCTATTCTTAGTTAATAGATTAGATAGAGCAGAGTGAACTAAATTAATTTCTGTTGCTGATTCCAATTTAATTTGATATTAAGGTTTAGGGAAAGAAAAATCAAGAAAGAAATTAAAATGAAAAGTTGTTGTTTGCTTGGATATGTGAAGAAAGCCATGCACTTAGCATCTATTTCTTGTTGTATTTGCACATCCAAATAAAGAATAAAACGATATCTCTTCTCTTTCATTATCCTCTTATATATATATATATATATATATATATATATGATGGTGCTAATTGACTATTATCAAATGGAAGTTCACAGAATGTAGATGTGTAAAAGATAGAAAGATGTCATTTAGACTACAAGGTGAAGCTCACTCCCCCCTCCTCTCCCTATTTTTTTTCTGGAAACCAAATGCATCCTGAATGCCAAAAAAATTTCAACTAGCTCAAGAACCTCCTGGCCCAATCCAATCTTGGTTGGACTGGTAGAGGCCCCACACTATAAGGTCCTTCTAGGAGAAGATGTGATCGGGGGTCGTTGAGGATAGGCTATACCATAAGTGGTAAGATGGATAGTAAGAAGAAAAGGGAACGAGGGCCAGAGACTTCAAAAGCTGCAGTCATTTGCTGTTTACTGTGCGGTAGTTGTTGTTTTGTCTCTGCACATGCTGCTGTTGGGGCCAACCACCTACTTCTGGCTTTCTGGGTGCCTGACGCATAGTGGGTGATGGCTCTACTTGCATCGCTAGACCAGACGTACCCAAGTTCGGGAGACATTTTTAGCCACCTGAAAATGGAAATAAATTAGAAAGGTTCTAATCCTACTGTTAATTTCTAATTTAACCAGGGTTAGCAAATTCAGTCTCTTTCTCACTCTGTTTTTTCTGTTTCATTTGTTTTGAGTTTTACTATAACTCCAAAAAAATATTTCATTGGTTTCAACAGATCAGACATAGCTTGGAAAGATGCCAAATATGCTCAGATATGGGAATATCTCAGAGATGAATTCGAGTTAACTCAGAGATTTGCCAGTCTTGATTTTAAGCTGAAGTTTGTTGAGGTACTGCTTTTGTTAGAAATTAATGTGATTGCACCATTGCTGCTAGTGCTAGAAAGCTGACTTTAACTGTAGTGTTACTGTGATGTCGTTCCTTGTCTTTGCAGCATAATATTCGCTTTCTTCAAGAAATTCTACAAAACAGGAAGTCAGATTTTTTGGAATGGCTCATCATTGTGTTGATTAGCGTTGAAATCATTATATCCGTTTTCGATCTTGTTCAGAGATCAGGATTTAAATTCCTCTAATCATTGTAGTATCGATATCTAGAGATACACAGATGAAGGTGGCACTTGCTGTGATTTTTCCTTCCAAATAACCTTCGATTTTGTTTCTTTCCAAATTGTAAATAAAATTTGGATTGTATATGTTACCGAGTTTTTGGCTTTTTATGGAGCCATAATGGCTCAGCCTTGGTTTTATCCAATATATATGCCCCTTTCATGTTTCAGGTAAAGCCACCGGAGATTTCACAACAATTTTTCCTCCATGGCTGCAGAAGTGCATTATTTCAAAGTAAAAGAAACCCTTAAAATGAGTTTATTTTTAATAAATTAAAACTAACGCTGCTTTTGGAGTGATTGAGGCATCTAATCCCTCGTAAGATTTGAAAAGTTGATGGATCAACGAATATAAGAAATTGAAGAATAAGCTGCTGTGCCCTGATCCCTTACACTGTGTCAAAAAAGAATCTGTTCCCTTGCAGGATTATTGACCATTGCTGCTTATTTAATATGAAGCAGGCATTGCTTCTTAATTAATCTCGAGAGCTTTTATTGCAGGCCCTTGATTGTGGTTGTCTCGCTGTGTTTAATGTTCTCTTTAATAAGCAAATTGATGATAGATAATATTACTGTCCTTTCAAAATAAATAAAAAAATAAAAAGATTTTCACTTTCTTTATTTAAAATGTTACATTTATTAATGCTATATATTTATTAATGTTAAAACTCACAATTGTTGGGACATCACCTCACATCACTCAAGTAACTGGAGTGTATAATTATACTTTACTACGACAAATAAAATATTTGTGGCACTAATTTATTTTGATATTGTTGAAGAAATTGAATAGAAATCAATAAAGAATGAGTTTAAAGATGGTGAAAATATTATTTTTAAAATATTTATTTATTTCATACAATGATAACACTTTTAGTATATAATTAAACCATTTAAATCTTTAAAAAAAGGGTTTAGTTTTTGTTTTTGTATATTTATTCCCAGTGTAGTACCATGCAAACTTGAAATATTATAATGAAGTATTATATTTAATTACAAAAATTAAATAAATAAATTAAAAAAATAATCTCAATAACATATTAATAATTACAAATATTATTTTAATATTACAAATATTCATATAATAATATTTAAATATCATTAAGATATAACTATGGCGGTGCTGATTTATATAGATATAAATAATGGGCACATGGCAACCCCAACCTGCATAGCAATTAGCGTAGGGGATTCCGTGAGAAAGATAATGGAATCCGTAGCAACCACCTCCATTGAAGATGGACAAACACCATCATCAACAATGAGTAAACGAGGGGGGTGGACGGCCTTTCCTTTTGTTATGGGTACATTCTATCCTATAATCAGTATACCGTTCTTTCTAATAATTTGGTGGATTTATTTAATTACTTCGCTCTTTTTTTTTCCACCAAAATAATCTTGTTTGGTTAAATGTTTTCTAATTTTCATGGCATGGAAATATGATTTCTTATTCTGAGCAAGTATGCATGCAAGCAGGAGGTGTGATGGGCTTCACACTAGCTGCCGGTGGGTGATCAAATAATTTGATATTATTTTGATAAATGCGTTCAACATCAAGAGCATTACCGCTACTCAAATCAATAATATCATCTTTGGTTGCAACAATCCTTTTCCCATTGCCGGAGCAATCATCTCCGACTCCTTTTCTGTCATTACTGTTTTTGCCTTTGTTTCTTTACTGGTGAGTTGCAGGTTTTTCCAGGTCTGCATAATATTGCCGCCTGTTGTCCATCAAAGACAATCTAGTGCTGCAAAGTCTGCTGCAAAGTCTTCAAAGACAGGATTATTATCATGGAGACATTAATAGGCCCGCCAGTTGTCCACCTGAAACTTTCAGGTGCGTTATAATTATAACTAGACTATCTAGTGCTCTGTGTAACTATCCATGTTTAACAAATTATTATTAGCATATGAATTGGAATTTCTAATTTATCATATACATAAATGCATGGATTATGTGGCATGTGATGGTCATGAAAGGCGTTGCCAATGCGATTAATTTGTTAATTTGCATAAATTCCAGTGCTGGAGCCCTACCAACTTCGGTAATGATCATGGAATTAAGACACTGGTATATTACTGCTTAAGACTAGATGATTTCTACGCAGATTTTTGAACTGTGCAGCCCTAAAAATTGAAGGAGACAGATTAACGGATAGATCGAATGCAAGATCTTGGTGGCTATGTACGGTGGAGGAAGTGGAAGATTTCAACACTCTAATCAAAATATTCTTGCCACTGTGGTCTACCGGCATTGTGCTAACCATGGACAGGCGTCAATGATTTAAAACTCATTACTCCATTGTCAGCTCCTCCTGTTTTTTTGAATTATAACCCACATATAAACTAAGAACAATTAATAGCGATAATGATTTAAAACTTTTCAGGTTATATAAGTGATTAGGTATAAAAAAGTTGTCCTCGGCTTATTTTCAAAGTGTGAGCCAACATGTAAAAATGTAATCCTTTTTTTAATTGCATAAATAAAGAAAAAAAATTGAGATTTGTGAGTTATGAATTTGATTATATATTGGTCACTTTTCCCAGCACAAATACCATAGTTAACCTTCATTAATTTTACTACCATGCATCAATATTGTTTATCCTCGTTGTATTTTTTATTTATTTTTGAAATAGATCTAGGCCAGTTATTCATTGATGAAAAATAGAAAATGTTAGCAAGTTAATATGAACTTGAAGATCTGTTCCGGTTTCATTATTAGTTTGTCATTAGTTTAATGGCTCTGGCTAAATAATAACATATTTTAATTATTATATAAATAAATGTTAGTAAGTGTGTTAGTGTTCTGTATAAAATATTTTAGATTTAATCTATAAATCTAGCATGTTTCTTAAAAAAATATTAACTTAATATTAAAATTTATTGTAAAGTATTTTTCTGACATTTTCAACCCACAAAATTACCGCCACCACCTCCTCCTTAATGCATTTTCACCACTATCAACACGTTTGACGTTTTTTTCTGCTTTTATTGGAAGTCCTCTTCATTGCACCCTTGGTGCTCCGTGCTAGTGGTAGAGAGTTGACTTCAGTGCCCTTAGGCTACGATGATTTCTTTTTCCTATTTGCAGCGCATATCACAGTAAATTCTGCAGAACAGGAAACCCGACAGATGGCTCGATTAGTGTTTAAATCTGTTTATCTGTTCTTGGTCTGTTCAAGAAGTCAGGATTTAATGCGTTCTAAATATCTTCGTATCAAAGCCATGTCTAGAGATGCAATATCCTTGAAAGGTTTGCACAGCATAAGTTGGCACCTGCTGTCAGATTTTCTTTCGATTTCCCTTCATTTTATCTCTGCCCGTTAATAGTGATTTCGCTGTACATACAACAGATTTTGATTTCCAGCTAACCTGATATACTGAAAAGAATTATTCATGAAAATAAATAAATTTTAACATGTTGTTTCTTCTTCTTCTTTCAGATTTGTTTTTTAACAGATTAAGTGGGTTTTGATTTCTCAATTAAAAATTTATTTCTATCAATTTACATGAAGATATCTAATTAAAAAATAGACTAAGGAATAACAAAAACTATACAAATAAGTTGAAAATAATTAGAATTATAAGGAAAGATTTAGGATCACGTATAAAACTTGCGGATCCTTCACATTCCAGTATAAGAAAGCAAGAGTTTATCAGTAAAAAGTGTCAGGCTTCCTTCATTAATGGCCTCCCAATACTTCATCCGTCTCTTCCAGGAATATGAGCACATGACAATTCGTAGATTATCTCATCAGCACAAACTTTCCAGCTGGAGAGGCTTGAAAAACGAGTAGGTAATAGCAGGCACATCCACTTAATTCTGAACAAACAAAAGGTCATGTGGTGGGATGTTAAAAGATATCTATCCACGTCTATTTTTCATGCTTGCTGGATATGAGTGGGCAATTGAAAGCCACAGTAGAAAAGACACCTACTGTTACGACCCGAATCCCGGGTCCATGACTGGCAACGCAGGAGCGGTGTCGAAAGGAAACATCACCTATGCTAAGCCTCAGAACAGATATATCAAAAGAATAATTTATTCAAAAAAACGTAGCATTTTATAATATTCAGAAATATTATATTATTCAAAACTGATGAAACCAAAAGATAGTTTAAAACTCCTCATCAGTAATTAAAACAAAAACAATAATCCATAATACTCATTATATTATCAAAATCCAAACTTAATTAAAACAAGGTAATAGTAGAGCGTCTAAGACATCAAATCAAAACTAAAAGGAAAGCCTCGCAAAACAAGCAAGGCATACCGACCAAAACTGAAGAAGCAGGAACACTCAACAAAGTCCAACTGCTATCAGAAACTAAGAACCTGAAATAATATTAAGAATAAGGGGTGAGTTCAACCAACTCATTGAGTGAATAATATTTAATATACATTTTATATATTTATAATATTAATAGTTTGCAAGATAATTTATCTTGATATACATATATATACTAAACATATTATCATAACGTAGCGGAATAGATGTTAGAGATCAGATGACACCCGAAAGTGACCAGATAACACCCGAAGGTGACCACTGTGGGATGATCAGTTGCCACAGGCTGATGCCTCTCTCACCAGCTAGGTATACAGAATACTATGTGCACATAGGCTAACTACTCTCCGTTAACATGGAGTTACTGACAAGTCCCATATCAAGGCATAATAGATATTCACAGAATCATCAAAGAAACGTATATCATATCAAATAGAATTTAGTTTGACAGATTGCGAGTGCAAATTCAAGAATAAATGAGTACTCGGAAAATAAAGCAATATATATAAATATTCAAGAAATTAACTAGTAATCATTGTATAATCAACATACATATTTGTGTATAATATATGCATATTAAAGATTATCCCACTCACCCGGAAGAATATAGATTAAAAGGAATATCAGATGAAAGACCCGAAAAACTTATTGAGGATCGTTAGGAGAACCTACAATAAATATGTGAAATATACTCAAAAGCAACACAAATAAAAGATTCCAATGCATAAAAGAAAACTAGGTTTAGTCTCCTAGGTTTAGGGGCTAAAACGACAATTATCCAAAACAGGGATCAAAACGTAATTTTACCAAAACTGGACCAAACTGTAAATACATAACCATACTGAAATTTCACCCATAAACCATCCTTAATTCTGTCTAGAACGAACAAGGGACCGAACTGTAATTTTTATAAAGTTTAGAGACTAAAATGTAAATTCCTAAAATTTAGGGACCAAACTGAAAATATTCCAAATCAATTATCAAACTGAGATTCATCATCCTTAACCTCATAATAACACTGTCCAGAATCTCAAAATACATTTAGGGGTCAATTGTAATTTTTCCAAAGTTTAGGGTTAAAACTTTCACAAATCAAGGACCAAAATAAAATTTGGTCATCTTCAACCTCAAGACCATTCTGTCCAGATTTTACAGTAAGGTAAAAATGAATTTCTTAACCCATAAAAATTAATTTAAACAAATCAACTCACAAATCTTTATTTCTAACAACATGCTAATTAATCACCTAACATTAAACCCTTAATAATCATAAATCAATCTTAACAACATAAATTTCTAATCCTTATAAACCCTAATCTATCTATCTATCTCTCTCTCTAATCCTTCCATAAACAAATCATAATTAAAAGTAACATGAGAGAGAATCACTTACTTGCTACTTCCACTTTTCTTAAACCCAAAACTCAAGATAAAAAACTGAAATCTTTGATTTGATGAGGAAAGGGTCACGACGGCCACAAGACTTAGAAGAGAGAACAGTAATTCTTTTGCAACCTTTTCTTATATACCTAGGTTAACTTAGGTGGGGTTTGGGCTGACTTGGGCTTGGGTTTGGCCCAAAAGTTTGGGTCTTACACCTACAACCATCAAAAGAGAAGCAATTACAAAGTATGAGTTACATGCTAGCAGATATAACTATGCATGAAAACATAGCTAATACAAGACTGTAGGGAGAAGCAACTGATGCTTATAATGCTTATACTGTCAAGTTCGAAAGTGAATTAATTGACAACATCTTTTATCTAGGAAATTCTCCTCACTCATACCTCTTGTGAAAATGATTTTCCATTGAAATGTTCATATGTTTGCTACTGCATGGCAGAGTGTGTACTCGAGCCTTCCTAACACACCATCATTTGATACATCCTCGCCGAGCAATATGTCCTTTTATGAACATGAACATGATAATCATCCTTTCTCCATTGCCACCACACGTGGAGATTGTTGCAATAATTTCAGAATTGGTTTGGTATTTCTGAGTGCATATCTAATAATAAAATAGATCAAATCATCAACTAATGATGGGATATGAAAAAAGACAAATTCTGGTAAAATACCTTAATGATGTTATCGTATGGTATTTTATGGAGTATTTAGATTACAAAAAAAAAAGCTAATCTTTAAGGATAAGATGTCAGATTGAAATGCACAATTTCAATTCATTCTCCATCATCTTACACTTTAGTTAAAGGTTTGGAACAGTAACTTTACATGCATAAGAAATGATTTAATTAAAAGCTTTGACAATATTTTATCATGAACTAGTAAGTGACGTGTTCTTGATTTAGAAACTTTTCAATGCTTCTTCTTTTTTTATATATCTCTTAATGTGTTTTGAATTATAATTTATTATAGGTTTAATGGTATACTGTTTACATCAATAATATCTCAATTATTATATATATAAAAAAAACTGTACAAAAAGTAAATATTCTTGGTTATTATTATAAGATGCAGCAAGAAAGTACTCTTGGTTATTATTATAAGATGCTGGAGCCATAAATGCAGATTCCGTTTTCAGCTCCTTCTCTGTTATCACTGCCTTTTTCTTTGTTTCTTTAGTGGTGAGTTTTAGGAGTCCTTCGCTACTATTTTCGTTTTATGTTTTCAACAATTTAAAGACAAAATAAAAATAAAAATCGGTGTTTTTTATTTCCCAAATATATAAATCCGACAATTTGTTTTCAACACTTATCAAAATGAAAAGAGTGGTTTTCAAAAACTATGAATATGATTGAAGTCGTCGCCTTGTCGGTCTTGCTTCTCTCTTTTTTTGTTGCTTAACATAAGATTCCAAAATAAATAAGTTTTTAATTAACCAACGTTAACGACGTTGAACAACCCCTTAATTATCTGCTAGATTACATAATGATCTGACTGACCAATAAAAAGAAATTATAGATTCCTATTAATTAATTCTACAAGTTAAAGATGCCACTCAATAAGTTATAGATTCCTATTAATTAATGCCCTTCAATCCATTCCTTGAGACCTCCACCATTTGTGATCGGTTCATATGCTTGTGAAACCCCGTCAAAATGCTGTACTCTGTGGCATCAGCACTAGCTTCACTAGGACTTGGACGCGCACGATTGACAACTGCAACAATGGGAGCCGATCAATTTGAGAAGCCAAATAATCAAGTAACTTTCTTCAGTTGGTATTTTCTTACCTTGTACGTTGCTATTACCATTAGCCAGCTCCACCGTCATCGTCTATATTCAGGACACTGTTAGCTGGGGTTTGGGATTTGGCATTTGTGTCACTGCAAATGCTATTGGCTTAGCTGTGTTTTTTTCTGGGAAAACAGTTTTATCGGCATGTCAAGCCGAAGGGAAGTCCTTTCGCGAGCATTGCACGTGTAGTTGCTGCTGCAATTCGGAGAAGAAGGGTAGTGGAAACCGCTCAAAGCCAGCAGAATTATTATCATGGAACTGGAGATCCTATTGAAGCAGTTGGCTGTCTGGTACGCTAACTCCACTCTTGATATAGGTGGAATCAATCAATTAATCCTCGCATTAACATTAACAAAGAAACTAAATCATGTTTGTAAAATTACTGTTGATTCAAACTCATGCAACTGTGAATTATAACAGTTACTTCAGTCCATGTACCTTTTCCTTTGGTTTGTGCATTGTTATTCCTTCAGTCTGTATATCTTTTGTTTTGATTTGTGCATTATTATATAAGTAGGGCAGTACTTTTTCTTCAGTCTATATTTGTTGTGGCCTGTGTTTATTATCAATTTATGCATTAAATAAGTGGGGCAGTAGTTTTGACTTAAAAATAATAATCTCCTTTATGTATTATCACCATCATCACTTAGTAAGTGTAAACATTAATTATCAATCTGTCTTACGTACAAAGTACTTCCATTAAATCGAAATCATATTAATTACAGAAAAATTACCTTCTTAATTAGAAAAAAAAGAGAGGGAGAGAAGTGCTTAATTCATAGTTATTGAACTAAATCGAGTATCCTTATTGCTATGTGATCTTGGTCTCCTATTACTAACCTCTCCAGTCATTTATTATGACAATATTGAAGCTACTCAGTTGTGTTTCAATTCTATTTTCTACTCTAGAATAAAACATGTTGTTATCGACTTCTACTTCATATGTGATCAAGTTCGAAACAGCACTTTTCATGTTACTTATGTGTCCTTCACTGATTAACTTGCTGATCTTCTCATTAAACCGCTCTCTAGAGTTCGTTTTATGTTTCTTCATGACAAGATAGGCCTCTCATGCCGAGCTCCATCTTGCGGGAGATACGTGATCAAGTTCAAAACGGCACTTTTCATGTTGCTCACGTGTCCTCCACTGATCAACTTCCTGATTTTCTTACGAAATCGCTCTCCAGAGTTTGTTTTATGTTTTTTCATGACAAGATAGGCCTCTCATGCCGAGCTTCATCTTGCAGGAGGATAACAAACGCACCAAAATACATGATGTAAATCAGCAGTGTATAGTTGTATAACAAACACTGTACAAATCTGTTACACTCCAGAGCATATAGGCAACCAAAATGTACAGGCAAATCTTTTAGCCATTCTGTTAGCATCTTTCTCCTTTTGCTGTATATATACCTGAGTGATTCATTCAATAAAGGAATCCGCTTCACAATCTTGCTCTTTCATTTTCACCACACGATCAACACGTTTGACATTTTTTTCTGCTTTTATTGGAAGTCCTCTTCATTGCACCCTTGGTGCTCCGTGCTAGTGGTAGAGAGTTGACTTCAGTGCCCTTAGGCTACGATGATTTCTTTTTCCTATTTGCAGCGCGTATCACAGGAAATTCTGCAGAACAGGAAACCCGACAGATGGCTCGATTAGTGTTTAAATCTGTATATCTGTTCTTGGTCTGTTCAAGAAGTCAGGATTTAATGCGTTCTAAATATCTTAGTATCAAAGCAATGTCTAGAGATGCAATTTCCTTGAAAGGTTTGCACAGCATAAGTTGGCACCTGCTGTAAGATTTTCTTTCGAGTTCCCTTCATTTTATCTCTGCCCGTTTATAGTCATTTTATCTCTGCCCGTTAATAGTGATTTCGTTGTACATACAACAGATTTTGATTTCCAGCTAACCTGATATACTGAAAAGAATTATTCATGAAAATAAATAAATTTTAACATGTTGTTTCTTCTTCTTCTTTCAGATTTGTTTTTTAACAGATTAAGTGGGTTTTGATTTCTCAATTAAAAATTTATTTCTATCAATTTACATGAAGATATCTAATTAAAAAATAGACTACGGAATAACAAAAACTATACAAATAAGTTGAAAATAATTAGAATTATAAGGAAAGATTTAGGATCACGTATAAAACTTGCGGATCCTTCACATTCCAGTATAAAAAAGCAATAGTTTATCAGTAAAAAGTGTCAGGCTTCCTTCATTAATGGCCTCCCAATACTTCATCCGTCTCTTCCAGGAATATGAGCACATGACAATTCGTAGATTATCTCATCAGCACAAACTTTCCAGCTGGAGAGGCTTGAAAAACGAGTAGTGTAATAGCAGGCACATCCACTTAATTCTGAACAAACAAAAGGTCATGTGGTGGGATGTTAAAAGATATCTATCCACGTCTATTTTTCATGCTTGCTGGATATGAGTGGGCAATTGAAAGCCACAGTAGAAAAGACACCTATTGTCACGGCCCGAATCCCGGGTCCATGACCGGCAACGCAGGAGCGGTGTCGAAAGGACACCTCACCTACGCTAAGCCTCAGAACAGATATATCAAAAGAATAATTTATTCAAAAATACGCAGCATTTCATAATCTTCAGAAATATTATATTATTCAAAACTGATGAAACCAAAAGATAGTTTAAAACTCCTCATCAGTAATTAAAACAAAAACAATAATCCATAATACTCATTATATTATCAAAATCCAAACTTAATTAAAACAAGGTAATAGTAGAGCGTCTAAGACATCAAATCAAAACTAAAAGGAAAGTCTCGCAAAACAAGCAAGGCATACCGACCAAAACTGAAAAAGCAGGAACACTCAACAAAGTCCAACTGCTATCAGAAACTAAGAACCTGAAATAATATTAATAATGAGGGATGAGTTCAACTAACTCAGTGAGAGAATAATATTTAATATACATTTTAGATATTTATAATATTAATAGTTTGCAAGATGATTTATCTTGATATACATATATATACTAAACATATTATCATAACGTAGCGGAATACATGTCAGAGATCAGATGACACCCGAAGGTGACCAGATGACACCCAAAGATGACCAGATGACACTCAAAAGTGACCAGATGACACCCGAAGGTGACCACTGTGGGATGATCAGTTGCCACAGGCTGATGCCTCTCTCACCAGCTAGGTATACAGAATACTATGTGCACATAGGCTAACTACTCTCCATTAGCATGGAGTTACTGACAAGTCCCATATCAAAACATAATAGATATTCACAGAATCATCAAAGAAATGTATATCATATCAAATAGAATTTAGTTTGACAGATTGCGAGTGCAAATTCAAGAATAAATGAGTACTCGGAAAATAAAGCAATATATATAAATATTCAAGAAATTAACTAGTAATCATTGTATAATCAACATACATATTTATGTATAATATATGCATATTAAAGATTATCCCACTCACACGGAAGAATATAGATTAAAAGAAATATCAGATGAAAGACCCGAAAAACTTATTGAGGATCGTTAGGAGAACCTACAATAAATATGCGAAATATACTCAAAAGCAACTCAAAGCAATACAAATAAAAGATTCCAATGCATAAAAGAAAACCAGGTTTAGTCTCCTAGGTTTAGGGGCTAAAACGACAATTATCCAAAACAGGGACCAAAACGTAATTTTACCAAAACTGGACCAAATTGTAAATACATAACCATACTGAAATTTCACCCATAAACCATCCTTAATTCTGTCTAGAACGAACCAGGGACTGAACTATAATTTTTATAAAGTTTAGAGACTAAAATGTAAATTCCTAAAATTTAGGGACCAAACTGAAAATATTCCAAATCAATTATCAAACTGAGATTCATCATCCTTAACCTCATAATAACACTGTCCAGAATCTCAAAATACATTTAGGGGTCAATTGTAATTTTTCCAAAGTTTAGGGACTAAACTGAAACTTTCACAAATCAAGGACCAAAATAAAATTTGGTCATCTTCAACCTCAAGACCATTCTGTCCAGATTTTATAGTAAGGTAAAAATGAATTTCTTAACTCATAAAAATTAATTTAAACAAATCAACTCACAAATCTTTATTTCTATCAACATACTAATTAATCACCTAACATTAAACCCTTAATAATCATAAATTAATCTTAACAACATAAACTTCTAATCCTTATAAACCCTAATCTATCTATCTATCTCTCTCTCTAATCCTTCCATAAACAAATCATAATTAAAAGTAACATGGGAGAGAATCACTTACTTGCTACTTCCACTTTTTTTAAACCCAAAACTCAAGATAAAAAACTGAAATCTTTGGTTTGATGAGGAAAGGGTCACGGCGGCCATAAGACTTAGAAGAGAGAACAATAATTCTTTTGCAACCTTTTCTTATATACCTAGGTTAACTTAGGTGGGGTTTGGGCTGACTTGGGCTTGGGTTTGGCCCAAAAGTTTGGGTTTTACACCTACAACCATCAGAAGAGAAGCAATTACAAAGTATGAGTCACCTGCTAGCAGATATAACTATGCATAAAAACATAGCTAATACAAGAATGTGGGGAGGAGAAGCAACTGATGCTTATAATGCTTATACTGTCAAGTTCGAAAGTGAATTAATTGACAACATCTTTTATTTAGGAAATTCTCCTCACTCATACCTCTTGTGAAAATAATTTTCCATTGAAATGTTCATATGTTTGCTACTGCATGGCAGAGTGTGTACTAGAGCCTTCCTAACACGCCATCATTTGATACATCCTTGCCGAGCAATATGTCCCTTTTATGAACATGAACATGATAATCATCCTTTCTCCATTGCCACCACACGTGGAGATTGTTGCAATAATTTCAGAATTGGTTTGGTATTTCTGAGTGCATATCTAATAATAAAATAGATCAAATCATCAACTAATGATGGGATATGAAAAAAGACAAATTCTGGTAAAATACTTTAATGATGTTATCGTATGGTATTTTATGGAGTATTTAGATTACAAAAAAACAAGCTAATCTTTAAGGATAAGATGTCAGATTGAAATGCACAATTTCAATTCATTCTCAATCATCTTACACTTTAGTTAAAGGTTTGGAACAGTAACTTTACATACATAAGAAATGATTTAATTAAAAGCTTTGACAATATTTTATCATGAACTAGTAAGTGAGGTGTTCTTGATTTAGAAACTTTTCAATGCTTCTTCTTTTTTATATATCTCTTAATGTGTTTTGAATTATAATTTATTATAGTTTTAATGGTATACTGTTTACATCAATAATATCTCAATTATTATATATATAAAAAAAACTGTACAAAAAGTAAATATTCTTGGTTATTATTATAAGATGCAGCAAGAAAGTACTCTTGGTTATTATTATAAGATGCTGGAGCCATAATTGCAGACTCCGTTTTCAGCTCCTTCTCTGTCATCACTGCCCGTTTCTTTGTTTCTTTAGTGGTGAGTTTTAGGAGTCCTTCGCTACTATTTTCGTTTTATGTTTTCAACAATTTAAAGACAAAATAAAAATAAAAACTTCCCAAATATATAAATCCGACAATTTGTTTTCAACACTTATCAAAATGAAAAGAGTGGTTTTCAAAAACTATGAATATGATTGAAGTCGTCGCCTTCTCGGTCTTGCTTCTCTCTTTTTTTGTTGCTTAACATAAGATTCCAAAATAAATAAGTTTTTAATTAACCAACGTTAACGACGTTGAACAACCCCTTAATTATCTGCTAGATTACATAATGATCTGACTGACCAATAAAAAGAAATTATAGATTCCTATTAATTAATTCTACAAGTTAAAGATGCCACTCAATAAGTTATAGATTCCTATTAATTAATGCCCTTCAATCCATTCCTTGAGACCTCCACCATTTGTGATCGGTTCATATGCTTGTGAAACCCCGTCAAAATGCTGTACTCTGTGGCATCAGCACTAGCTTCACTAGGACTTGGACGCGCACGATTGACAACTGCAACAATGGGAGCCGATCAATTTGAGAAGCCAAATAATCAAGTAACTTTCTTCAGTTGGTATTTTCTTACCTGTACGTTGCTATTACCATTAGCCAGCTCCACCGTCATCGTCTATATTCAGGACACTGTTAGCTGGGGTTTGGGATTTGGCATTTGTGTCACTGCAAATGCTATTGGCTTAGCTGTGTTTTTTTCTGGGAAAACAGTTTTATCGGCATGTCAAGCCGAAGGGAAGTCCTTTCGCGAGCATTGCACGTGTAGTTGCTGCTGCAATTCGGAGAAGAAGGGTAGTGGAAACCGCTCAAAGCCAGCAGAATTATTATCATGGAAGTGGAGATCCTATTGAAGCAGTTGGCTGTCTGGTACGCTAACTCCACTCTTGATATAGGTGGAATCAATCAATTAATCCTCGCATTAACATTAACAGAGAAACTAAATCATGTTTGTAAAATTACTGTTGATTCAAACTCATGCAACTGTAAATTATAACAGTTACTTCAGTCCATGTACCTTTTCCTTTGGTTTGTGCATTGTTATTCCTTCAGTCTGTATATCTTTTGTTTTGATTTGTGCATTATTATATAAGTAGGGCAGTACTTTTTCTTCAGTCTATATTTGTTGTGGCCTGTGTTTATTATCAATTTATGCATTAAATAAGTGGGGCAGTAGTTTTGACTTAAAAATAATAATCTCCTTTATGTATTATCACCATCATCACTTAGTAAGTGTAAACATTAATTATCAATCTGTCTTACGTACAAAGTACTTCCAATAAATCGAAATCATATTAATTACAGAAAAATTACCTTCTTAATTAGAAAAAAAGAGAGGGAGAGAAGTGCTTAATTCATAGTTATTGAACTAAATCGAGTATCCTTATTGCTATGTGATCTTGGTCTCCTATTACTAACCCCTCCAGTCATTTATTATGACAATATTGAAGCTACTTAGTTGTGTTTCAATCCTATTTTTTACTCTAGAATAAAACATGTTGTTATCGACTTCTACTTCATATGTGATCAAGTTCGAAACAGCACTTTTCATGTTACTTATGTGTCCTCCACTGATTAACTTGCTGATCTTCTCATTAAAGCGCTCTCTAGAGTTCGTTTTATGTTTCTTCATGACAAGATAGGCTTCTCATGCCGAGCTCCATCTTGCGGGAGATACGTGATCAAGTTCAAAACGGCACTTTTCATGTTACTCATGTGTCCTCCACTGATTAACTTGCTGATCTTCTCATTAAACCGCTCTCTAGAGTTCGTTTTATGTTTCTTCATGACAAGATAGGCCTCTCATGCCGAGCTCCATCTTGCGGGGGATACGTGATCAAGTTCAAAACGGCATTTTTCATGCTGCTCACGTGTCCTCCACTGATCAACTTCCTGATCTTCTTACTAAATCGCTCTCCAGAGTTCGTTTTACGTTTTATCATGACAAGATAGGCCTCTCATGCCGAGCTTCATCTTGCAGGAGGATAACAAACGCACCAAAATACATGATGTAAATCAGCAGTGTATAGTTGTATAACAAACACTGTACAAATCTGTTACACTCCCGAGCATATAGGCAACCAAAATGTACAGGCAAATCTTTTAGCCATTCTGTTAGCATCTTTCTCCTTTTGCTGTATATATACCTGAGTGATTCATTCAATAAAGGAATCCGCTTCACAATCTTGCTCTTTCATTTTCACCAAACGATCAACACGTTTGACATTTTTTTCTGCTTTTATTGGAAGTCCTCTTCATTGCCCCCTTGGTGCTCCGTGCTAGTGGTAGAGAGTTGACTTTAGTGCCCTTAGGCTACGATGATTTCTTTTTCCTATTTGCAGCCCATATCACAGGAAATTCTGCAGAACAGGAAACCCGACAGATGGCTCGATTAGTGTTTAAATCTGTATATCTGTTCTTGGTCTGTTCAAGACGTCAGGATTTAATGCGTTCTTAGTATCAAAGCAATGTCTAGAGATGCAATTTCCTTGAAAGGTTTGCACAGCATAAGTTGGCACCTGCTGTAAGATTTTCTTTCGAGTTCCCTTCATTTTATCTCTGCCCGTTAATAGTCATTTTATCTCTGCCCGTTAATAGTGATTTCGCTGTACATACAACAGATTTTGATTTCCAGCTAACTTGATATACTGAAAAGAATTATTCATGAAAATAAATAAATTTTAACATGTTGTTTTCTTCTTCTTCTTTCAGATTTGTTTTTTAACAGATTAAGTGGGTTTTGATTTCTCAATTAAAAATTTATTTCTATCAATTTACATGAAGATATCTAATTAAAAAATAGACTAAGGAATAACAAAAACTATACAAATAAGTTGAAAATAATTAGTGTTAAAGTAATTAAGATGAAACATAAAAGGAGGCTAGAATTCTGAATAATATGTTTATTATGAATGCTTAAGTTAACTTAAATACAAAGGAATTATATATAGTTTAAACTAAAAATATTATTCTACCCTTAATAAATAAAACTAGATAAATATTACTTAACATCTCCCTTCAAACTCACGATGCGGCATCTACAAGCATTGAGAGTTTGCCAACTAGAAAACGAAAACGAGATATGGAATGTGTCTTGGTAAAGAAATCTGCAATCTGCAAGGAAGAATGAACAAAAGGCAAAGTAATTGTGCCATATTTGAGATGATGACGAGTAAGATGACAATCGATCTTAATGTGCTTAGTTCGCTCATAAAAACCGAGTTGTGAGCAATCTGAATAGAACTCTGGTTGTCACAATTCATAGGAGTAGGATGAGAAAAGAAAACTCTCATGTCAGCAAGTAACCAACGTAACCAAACAATCTCTTTGGTAGTAAATGCCATGACAGAAGCTGAAGGAAAGTAGAAATACCAGATTTTGCAGAAGCGGAAGACAAAATATCACTCAAAATTTTTTTTGTTGAAACTTAACTCAAATACCAAATGTAGAAACTGAAGAGAAGACAAAATACCAAAACAATTGCAGAGAAGAAATACCAAATTGCAGAAGCTGATACCAAATTGCAAAAACTGAAGAGAAGATGAAATACCAAAACAATTGCAGAGACAGACATAAATACCAAATTGCAGAAGCTGAAAGACAGTCGAAATACCAGATCTTGCAGAAGCGGAAGACAAAATATCACTCCAAAATTTTTTTGCAGAAACTTAACTCAAATACCAAATGTAGGAACTGAAGAGAAGACAAAATACCAAAACAATTGCAGAGACAAGACAAAAATACCAAATTGCAGAAGCTGATACCAAATTACAAAAACTGAAGAGAAGATGAAATACCAAAACAATTGCAAAGATAGACAGAAATACCAAATTGCAGAAGCTGAAGGACAATCGAAATACCAGATTTTGCAGAAGCGGAAGACAAAATATCACTCCAATTTTATTTTTATTTTTTTTGCAGAAACTGAACGCAAATACCAAATTGCAGAAACTGAAGAGAAGAAGAAATACCAAAACAATTGCAGAGATAGAACAGAAATACCAAATTGCAGAAGTTGAAGGAAAGTCGAAATACCAGATTTTGCAGAAGCAGAAGACAAAATATCACTCCCTTTTTTTTTTCAGAAACTTAACTCAAATACCAAATTGCAGAAACTGAAGAGAAAAAATACCAAAACAATTGCAGAGACAGAACGGAAATACCAAATTGCAGAAGCTGATACCAAATTGCAGAAACTGAAGAGAAGACGAAATACTAAAATAATTGCAAAGACAGAACAGAAATAACAAATTACAGAAGTTGATACCAAATTGCAGAAACCGAAGAGAAGACGAAATACCAAAACAATTACAGAGACGGAACAGAAATACCAAATTGCAAAAGCTGAAGAATCTAAAATAAAGTTTCAGATATTAATTCTTCAGCCGCAAGCACAAAACCTGATCTTCATCCTCCATCTTTTAATAGGTCAAACAACTCATGTCTGATGTTTTGAAAAATGGATCTAAAGTTAAGCTTCAAAGGAATGCATTGAGCGTGCTGGAACATCCTACAGGGAATGAAGTGGATGATGATAACGATTTTGATACGAGCAGTAGCTCTGACATTGGTGAACATGATGTCTACAAGGGCAGCGAGTTCCATAAAATTAACAAGCCAAGGGTTCGATCAACTAGGCTCTGATACCATGTTAAAGTAATTAAGATAAACATAAAAGGAGGCTAGAATTCTGAATAATATGTTTATTATGAATGCTTAAGTTAACTTAAATACAAAGGAATTATATAGAGTTTAAATTAAAAATACTATTCTACCCTTAATAAATAAAATTAGATAAATATTACTTAACAATTAGAATTATAAGGAAAGATTTAGGATCACGTATAAAACTTGCGGATCCTTCACATTCCAGTATAAAAAAGCAAGAGTTTATCAGTAAAAAGTGTCAGGCTTCCTTCATTAATGGCCTCCCAATACTTCATCCGTCTCTTCAAGGAACATGACAATTCATAAATTATCTCATTCCAGCTGGAGAGGCTTTGAAAAACGAGTTGGTAATAGCAGGCACATCCACTTCTGAACAAATAAAAGGTCATGTGGTGGTAAATAATTAAAAGATATCTCAACTTAGTGGCACTGAAAGCCACAATAGAAAAGACACCTACAACCATAGAAGAGAAGCAATTACAAAGTATGAGTCAGCTGCTAGCAGATATAATTATGCATGAAAACAGAGCTAATACAAGAATGTGGGGGAGGAGAAGCAACTGATGCTTATTCGGCATCATTCAAGACTATCTATAGATACTTGTGAAAGTCTTGACTTAAAAATAATAATTTCCTTTATGTATTATCCCCATCATCATTTAGTAAGTGTACACATTAATTATCAATCTGTTCTTACGTACACAGCACTTCCAATAAATCGAAATTATATTAATTACAGAAAAATTACCTTCTTAGAAAAAAGAGATAGGGAGAGAAGTGATGAATTCATAACTCAAATAATTGTCAATTTCAATAATTATTTTGGTCATAATTGTGAGCTTCACGCCAGTCATAATTGTGAGCTTCACGCCAGTATAAAACCACGTAGTTGTCACGCCACCAACAGCACAGCATATACACTCACCAGCATAACTATAGCCCTGTTCCGAGACTGCCTTGAGAAAAAAAAGAGAATGGAATCATTGCAAACCACCTCCATTCAAAGTGACCAAGCACCATCAATGAAGCACAGCAAACGAGGAGGATGGACTACCTTCCCTTTCATTATAGGTGAATCTTTCCTTTCTTTAATCTCTTTTGGTTAAGTATTTTTCCCAACTCTTGTTCCTAGTTAAATTTAATTATGCTGTTTAAACGTAATATTTACTGATATTGCAATATTTCTAATTTTTTAGCATGTGTACGCAGGAGCTGTGATGGGTCTTACACTAGCAGCCGGAGCGGGGTCAGCGAATTTGATAGTATTTTTGGTAACTGTAATGAACATAAAGAGCATTAATGCTACTCAAATCAACAACATCATAACTGGTTGCTACAGTCTCTTTCCCGTTGCTGGGGCTGTCATTGCTGACTCTTTCTTCAGCTCCTTCTATGTCGTTAGTGTTTTCGCCTTTGTTTCTTTACTGGTGAGTCTCTGTTCTTTGCAAGTCTGCAGGCATAATGGGTTTTTTTTACTGTGTTTTCTCCCTTGTTTTTCTCTTTTGAAATCTTTATATGGATGTCTATAAATTTTTCCTAAATTTTGTCCCTGATCATTTTATGATTTTTAACGCAACTTTCTGCAGGGCTTGATCATGCTGACTCTAGCATCTACAATCCATTCCTTGAGACCCCCAACATGTGCGATTGGTTCACTTGCTTGTGAAGCCCCATCAAAGCTTCAATATGCAGTACTCTACTT
Source organism: Populus deltoides (assembly GCA_015852605.2). NCBI lineage: Eukaryota > Viridiplantae > Streptophyta > Magnoliopsida > Malpighiales > Salicaceae > Populus > Populus deltoides. Next base: position 17,763,454 of record CM027577.2, read on the forward strand.
GGCGCTAGCATTAGCTTCTTTAGGAGTAGGAGGCACACGCTTCACGGTATCGACTATGGGAGCAGAACAATTCAACAAGCCAAATGAGCAAGGAACTTTCTTTAGTTGGTATTTCTTCACTCTGTACCTTGCCAGTGCCATAAGCTTGACGGCTATCATCTACGTTCAGGACAGTGTGAGCTGGGGATTAGGGTTTGGCATTGGTGTTGTTGCTAATGCCATTGGATTAGCCGTGTTTTTGTTGGGAAAAAGGTTTTATTGCCATACCAAGCCCAAGGGAAGTCCCTTTGTAGGCATTGCTCGTGTTTTGGTTGCAGCTATTAGAAAAAGAAGGAAACTGGAAACTTTTCAAAGCCAGGGTTATTTTCACGGAGACAACACAAAGGCGATCAGCAGTCCAACTGAAAGTCTCAGGTACGCTAGCTCCACTCTACAGTATTGTCATGGAATACAGTTAATTAATTAAATAAATTTAAATAGTAGTGGTTCGGTGCTTAACTTTGCTTTCATGGCTTTCAGCAAGGGATTAGTTATTTAAATAATAGTGGTATTAAGGAAGTAAAAAAATGCAGTTTGTTTTTAACAAAAAAAATAATTATTATTTATTCTGCCAGTTAAATTGGAGAAGAATGATTCACCACTTCAAATTTTCTTCATGACGATGCTCTGTAGCTAACTTGTATCGTATGTCGGTATGTGCAAAATCCAAAGAAATATTCTGTATATTAACTTCAGAGATTCTTCTCCAACTAATTTAGCAATGGTGCAGGAGGACAACATTGACGTGTTATAATTAATTAAATAATCTGGTTGAGTTAATTTTTAATTTATTATTTTATTAAAATTAAATATAAAGTAATATAGATATATGTAAAAGTCTAAATAAAATGTGAGAGCCACTGACTTTCCACTAACTTTCTTCATGAAAAAAACTGAGTAGACGACAATAATTTCCACGCAGATTCTTGAATTGTGCAGCGTTAAGATATGAAGATGACCGAAAATCAGACAGGTCCTATTCAAGTTCTTGGTGGCTATGTACAGTGGAGGAAGTTGAGGATCTCAAGACCCTGATCAAAATCATGCCACTGTGGTCTAGCGGTATCTTATTGAGTACTACTATAGCTCTGATTAACAGCCTAACAGTCCTCCAAGCCCTAACCATGGACAGGCACCTTGGACCGCGCTTCAAAATCCCAGCTGGGTCATTCCTGGTATTTAGCATTTTAGCCACAGCACTCTCAATCTCCATCATCGATCGTTTCTTGCTCCCAATGTGGAAAAATTTGACTCGAAGATCACTGAAACCCCTCCAACAAATAGGTATTGGCCATGTCATTAACATATTCGCCATGGTGGGATCTGCCTTGGTGGAGACAAGGAGGCTTCGTGTGGTTCGAACCCATCACCTTAACGGTGAACCACCCGGCCCAGTCGTGCCGATGTCAGGTCTCTGGCTTGTGGTCCCGTTACTCGTGATCGGCGTTGGTGAAGCTTTTCATTTTCCAGGACAAGTTGCCTTGTATTACCAAGAATTTCCCACGTCGCTAAAAAGTACTTCTACTGCTATGATATCACTGTTAATTGGGATTGGATATTATCTAAGCACAGCAATAATCGATTCGGTACGCCGGTCTACAGGATGGTTGCCTGATAACATCAACGACGGGAGATTAGATTATGTATTTTGGTTGTTGACGGCGATAGCGTTCGTGAACTTCGGGTACTACCTTTTATGTACCAAGTTTTTCAAGTACCAGAACACTGAGAATCATGAGAATGAGGCTTCTGCTTAGTGGGCTGCTCTGATTTAAATGGGCTGGGCTTGGCTGTAATGTTTGAATTGTGACGTTGCTTTCTAATAGGCCTAAGCTTCTTAATTGAAATTTGTCTTAACACATGCAGCAGAATAAAGACCAATGCTTTAGCCCAACAACCATTAAGTGGGCTTTAGCCCATGAAGAATGCAACGGTACTTGTAACTTGTGAAGAAAATGGGCTCTTGCGTGCATATCTTTTACTCTCCCAACGCTATATTTCGGGAAAGGTTAAATTACGGGAGTGGTTGGTCCATTAAATTGTTGATCTCAGTTTAATTATTGCCTTGCGAGTGGGATACATGGGTCTCTTTCAGACATGGAAGTGAATATGATCTTTGAAATGACTCGAATAGATGTTACGTAGGTAGGTGGGTATAGTAGATAAACTTTGAGACTTGAAGATTATTATAAGATATTAATTACTTTAAATATGTTTTTTTGTTACATGATTAAAGCAATATATTTTTAAAATATAACAAGGCTTCGAAACTTATATACAATAAGTTTTTTTGTTACATGATTAAAGCAATATATTTTTAAAATATAACAAGGCTTTGAAACTTATATACAATAATTTTTATAAGTTTCTTAAAAAATTTTGTTTTGTTTATCGTAAACATGAACATAAAGTTTATAAATAAAAAAAAATAAAGAAAGAATAAGATTATTTTTTAATTAATTTTTGTCAATATTAAACTAATATTTATAAAAAAATTAATACTTTTTAAGCCAATATATATATATATATAGAGTTTAAAAAAACATCTCTTTAATCAATATATTTATAGAATTCAAAAGGCAACTCTTCAAATAAATTAACTGAATAACTTAGTTAGAAGTGTCATGTATGAATACTTGTAACTAAATCTCTTGAGAGACTTTTAATGAGAGAATTTGCTAAATTATTACAAGATATGAGATACACAATGATAATTATCTCATCATAAATTAATTGCCTTATATATTAATGTTTTAGATTGACATGTCTAGATTTTCCATTGTGAATTTTATTAAATGCCTCATGCATAGTTGTTTGACTATCACGGCATAAAAAGATAGATAGTATCGATTGTGACCACAACTTAATAACTAATATAATATTTTTCAACTATTTCATTTATTTACTCATAGCTGCAAGAGCTATAAACTTGAATTCCATTGTAAAATGAGTTATACATGTTTGTTTTTTTGAAACCCGAGAAATAACATCACCTCCTAAAATAAATACTTATATAGAAGTTGACTTATTATCACTTGCATTAGTTATCCAACTAATATTAGTATAACATTCAAGTACAGCTATAAAATTATTATAAATAATTCAAAATTCATAATCCTTTTCAAGTAACCAAGTACTATTGTAATAATCGATACCTCATCACTTGTGTATTTAGATAATCTGCACATTGTGAAAGCAATATCTAGTCTTGTACAATGCATAATATACGTTAAGCTACCAATTGCACTATCATATTTAATTTGAGTAATTAATCTATCGATATTTTCCTTCAATTTAAAAGAAATATCATATGGGGTATGTGCTTATTTAATATTCGAATTATTAGATTTATTTAAAAACTTTATCAATATAATAAGATTGACAAATAACAAAACCCCTCACTGTGTTTTTTTTATTTGATACCTAAAATTATACCTATCCTATTTAAGTTTTTAATTTTGAATTTTGAGGCTAGATGTTTTTTCGTATCATTAACATCATGTCATCTATATATAAAGACATATTATCATATTAAAATCATTTATAAATTTAGAATAAATATATTTATAAACTCTATTATGTTTAAAACCATATTCTAAAATTAAATAATCAATCTATCATGTGATTGTTTAGGTGTTTATTTCAATTTATAGATTTAATTAATGTGCAGCTTTCCTTCTAATTTTTCTTTCAACATCTAAATCTATTGATTTAGTGTTTCTCGTAGTATAAAATATAACAAAATTTTTTACCTTTTTAATGTGAATAAAGTTCTTTTTATTTATTTATCTCATAAGCTATTTTATAACAATAGTTTGGTATTAATTTAATAATTATTTTATTTGATAAATAATAAATAGAATATAAATATTTTAATATTGTCAAACTCAATTTAAATATAAATTCAAATTTTTTTCTCGAATCAAGAAAATGATAATCAAACTCAGTTCACGCATGATGGTTCACCGGCGGGGGAGGGCGGCTGTGGTGATGTTGGTGACTTTTGTGGAGACGACGACTTAGGATTCTTGGGGACATATTTCCTGGCCCAAACATGTTTTCCATTAATGGTGAACTTTGCCGTGCTTTGTCCCTGAAGAACGCTGTGAATGACGGCAGCAGAGGTTACAACAAGGCGTGCATACAGTGGCTGCTCCTCTGCCGAGACTTCTTGCATATAAATTGCCTCAATGCAATCTCCATGCTTCCTATGAGCAGAAATTAAATGATAATAATTCGTCAAACCTTTTTTAATTAGAAAATGTGATCAGTTCTTAATACAATTTAAGAATTTGCATTCTCAAAATTTTATATTATAACATAAAAAATTTAGACATGTAAGAGAGATCGATAGAGAGATTAATTACTTGGTGAAAAAGTATCTGATTTCATCTTCTGAAATAGGGTACCCTTTAGAGAACGTCAAGAAAATAGTCCTATTATCAGCATACACGTCCTTCTCTCCCTGGTGATCACCATTAATAATCTTTATACGATTCAGTACTCCAGCAATATTCTCAGTACTCGTAATCTGCCGATGAACTGAAAGATCATAAGGGTCATAAGCAGGCAAAATTCCAATATTGGGCGCCATGAATTGGGGAGTACTGATCCCCAGACCATAAACACCAGCAGCAGCAGCAGAATTATAACACAGCACAGGATTAATCGCTGGCCCATAATAATTCAAAGGGTTCCCTTCTTGACCAATAACATTTTCAGCAACAATATTATTTCCTTTTCCAGCAGCCTTTTTTTCGATGACTTGTCGTGAAATATCTTCGAAAGCTCTTGAGCAAACTTCGTCGATGATCTTTGTGAGCGCGCGAAGAATACCAAGACGGTTGTCATGGAAAAAACGAAGCGAGAGGCCAGTTTTTGTCAACTGTTGGGTCAAAGGAACCTCATCGTTCCTACTTTCTGGAGAGAAGTGGAACCGGTCGGTCTCTATGCAATTCAAGCAAAGAACAGCCTCATCTGCTAGAGAATTGATTAGGGCATCAGGCAATGACAACATTTTGTCCACTAAATTATCACGTGCCTCCTTTTCAAGCCAAATCCATAAGGCCATAACTTGCATGGACTCTGCGGGGTCGCGATCAAGATTGACAGTAAGTCTAGTATAGAGGGTTCTGTCAATGGTGTGAAAAATCTTGAACTCTTCTGGGGTCACCATGGAATTCAAAACAGAAGGAGAAGAGGGCACCGCCGAGGATTCCATGGATGTTTAACTGTGATTTGGTTCTCAGAAATGAGAGACAAAATAGAGAAATTAACAGTGGTGTCTGTGTGTATTCTTATAGAGATGAAAGAATACAATTGTTGGATTTGAGTTGTGACTATAGAGAATGAAGGGGTATGTTTTTGGAGAGTTGCCATTGTTGTTGCAGAAATGGTATGTTTGTTTTTGTTTCCGTTTTGGGTTTCAATGGCAAACGTTCAAAATGGATATTCTTGGTTGGAGATTTGTAGGGTGCGGTGTATCAAAATTCCAATCTCACTTAAATCAACTAATGCAATGAGGACCAAATTTTATTTTATTTTTTTATTTTTCTTTCATTTGCATGTATAAATAAATTCTCTTTATTTTCCCTTTTAAACTTAAGATAGATTTGTTACTTTTATTTTTTGGAAAGTGATTTCCGGAAAATTATTTTTCAAATTTTTTTATGTTTGTTTGTCATTAAAAAAATTAGTCAACGAAAAACACTTTTCAGTTAAAGAAAAATTTAGTTTGGTTTTCAGGAAAGTGTTTTTCATTTATTTTGGGTGGAAAATATTTTTCGAAAGTTATATTTAAAAATGTCATATTATTTGCTGATTATATTAAATTTGATCCTCTAACTTTTGATTGCTATATATATATATATTTTTTGTCTTGATTTTTTTTTTCAATTTCATCCATTAGAATTTAATTTTTATATTAACTTTGGTCTTCATTTTTATAATTATTAATTGATTTTCCCTTATCATTTTTTAATTGAAATTTTTTATATATCAAATTTGATCCTCATTTTTTTTATTGTTACTTATTTTATTTGAAATAATTTATGAAATGTTAATTATTATTATTTTAATTTCTTCATCTTTTAATTTTTTTATTTTTAAGATTTGATCTCTATTATTTTGATCATTATTTATTTTATTTGAGATAATTTATGAAATTTTTTTTTCAATTTCATTCTCATTCAACTTTTAATTTGTAAGATTTATTCCTCATTATTTTAATAAGCTTGAAAAAAATAAAACATTAATAAGTTATTTTTCAGATCATTTTATATGACATAACCAAACACTGGAAAATGTTTTCCAACTTATTTTTCATTATACTACCAAACATCAAAAAATAATTCACTTTTCCGGAATTTATTTTTCCAGAATTTATTTTCAAAAAAAACTATTTTCCAGCAAACAAATGGAGCCTTGGACTTGTTCACTATTCTTAGCTAAAAAAAAAGTATATATGCTGTTCAGTTTGTAGCTACTGTATATTCATAATATCGGATAGAATTAAATGGATAAAAAAAGAAAATCATTTCATAAAAAAATTATAAAAATTCTATCTTTTTTAATTTTATTAAAAAATATATTTTTTATTTTTTCTCTTATGTTTATCTTTATCTGTCTTTTTGAAAAGATTATTAAAAATTATTTTTTTATCCCGTAGTTACAGTATTATAAAAACAATAAAATCTATCCATCATGAAAAACAATTTCCTAAGTTTGTTTATTAAATTAACAAAATGATAGTATGAATAAAATTTGTGATAACCACATCACTAATGTAGTTTTTTAAAGAATAATTATTAGTACTTCATAACTAATTAATGATAATTTTTATAGTATTTAAAAAATAACTAGTTATAGATTTATATTTTAAAGTGAAGATATTTTTATTATTTTTATAGATCATACATTTTATTTTTCTAAACTTCAGAAAATAATCAAATAAGATATTACTGCTCGCTCTTCCATCACCATAAAATTTCCCGCAACTAAAGTAAGGTTGAATTACAAAATCAGAATTGGTAGATAATATTTACATTTGGCATTTATTCCAACGAAAATTGAGATTTTCAAAAACTTCTAAGAAACCAGAATGACAAGCCCGAGATTGCTCTACAGCAACGGCATCGTTTTCCACCCGCCAGACACACCTCCCATCCACACCTACCTCGAATCCAATTCGGGCTCTTACACCACCACACGGACACATAACAACACATCATTTCTCTTATTCTGTGTTCGACACTTAAACTCCACAAAAAAACACGTCAAATTATGTGTCAAAAATCACGTCGGAGCAGCCTATACTAGTATGTTTTTTAAAAAATTATAACCTACATGCCAAATTTATGATTTTAATTTTTTTTCTTTATATTTTTTTAAAAATATTTTTGTTATACTCAGCCAATTTATACAATTCTTTTTGTTTTTTTTTTGTTATTCCTTTGTAATTTATTTTTTAATGTTTTTTTCTTTTCACCTTTTGTTTTAAAAAATTTATTCCAAAGAGACTAAAAAATAATGTTTCATTGTATCATTGTAATATTATTATGCTTTTCAGCTATGCCAAAAATTAATTTGAAATCTTATATATTTTTATTAATGTATGTGATTTTTATTATATGTAAGTATCGACTTTGTGAGTCACAGGTATATTTTTTATTTGATGTAAAAAAACATATTAAAAATACCTACACAATAATTCTTTTGCATTGAAAAAAAAAATGATTCGACCTGCAGCTAGATAAGTTAAATAAACATGTTAACATTTTATTTTTTATATTTATTGACACAAATAATTCTCATAGGTCTTTTGATTTACAGTTAGATTTAAAAAACAATAATTAAAAAGCTTGCATATTTATTTATTTTTTTGTCAAAAATATTTATTTAACTCACAACAAAGCACATGTCAAATAATTAGTTTGATAAAGAAAAACTATAGTTTTAAGTGCGTTTGGTATTGCAGTAGCTGTTGTGGTTGTGATTTGAAAAAAGTTATTTTATAAAAAGTACTTTTAGTTGAGGTTAGTTTGAAAAAATAGATGTTTGGTTAAAACTGTGGTTAAAATTGAAATTGAAGAAAAAGTAGTTTAATGTGTTTGATTAATAATTTTAAAAATATATATTAATATTGATGATTTTTAATTTAAATATTATGGATTTAACTATTGCTATTATATCATGAAATAAATCATATTTATATAAAATATTTTTTATTATTCCATGAAACCATTTATAATTTCATTACGTACGAAATACATCCAACAAAAACTACAGTTTTCATAATATTTTTAGCATGTAATAAAATTAGATAAAATATTATCAGGTATAAAATTCACTCTAAACTACTTTTTTTTAAAAAAATAAATGTTAAAAAAATTAACACACAACTTCAAAAAAAAAAGTCACGTAGGCAAGTGAACAGTGTACATTATACATTGTTCATGTTAAATTAACATAAACAGTGACAAAAAAGTAAGAAATGGTTGCTTTTCTTTTACTGCGTTTCTAATGCAAAAATTAAATGGGGCCCAGTGAACAGTATATCAATTTTTTCCTTAACCAAATGGCTGCAAACTGCGTTTTAAATAAAACGCAGCCGCAGTCGTTGTCATAACTCAATTTTGACCTTTTTTATTTTAATTATTATTATTATTATTTTATTTACTGAAAAGGATAAAAAATGATGATAAAAAAAATAATAATGATGAAAAACAAGTAAAAATAAAATAAATGAAGAATAAATTAAAATTTGGGTTAAGAGCAACATGATTGGAAGTTTTTGGGATTAATTAAACTTTGAAATTAATCTAATTAATCCAATCAAGGTTTTAATTGGAGAATTGATAAGTTTTGAGACTTAATTGAGCTTGGAATTAATTTAATTATCCAATCAAGGGTTTAATTGGAGAATTGATAAGTTTTGAGACTTAATTGGACTTGGATTTAATTAAATTAATGAAATCAGGGACTTAATTGCAAAAATAGCAAAGTTTGGGGTTTAATTGGGGTCCAAATTGCAAAAATTAGAATCCAATGACCAACTTGAACATCGCGCAGAAATGTAAGGATCCAATTATATTTTAAGCAGGGGTTTGATTGCAAAATTAGAAGAATCACAAGGACCAAATTCGTAGCCAGCAAAACGGCGTCGTTTTGCAACGACTGTTCACCATCTCCCTACTCTGCAACGGCTCTGCCATAAAAGGCAGAGGCGCTTCGTTCGTTGGCAATGATGGCAGACGTTTTCTTCATTCAAATGCGTTGGTTACGGATCATTTAGGAGGGGGGCAGCCGTTACCACCGAGGCTGCCGCTGGTTCTATAAAAGCGGAGCAAAGACGACCTCGCTAGGGGAGGAGAAAACGGAGAAGACAGAGGGAAGAAACCCAGCAAAACAGAGAAAGAAAATACACAGAAAAAAACAGAGAAAACGCAAACAAAGAAACCCAGAAAAAACCAACATTAACATCACTGTCTCCTCAATTCTCCCTACAAATCAGAAAAGGGAAGAACCCGAGCAGCAAGCCGTGACCTTCATCATCACCGGAACTAAAGGAAAACAGAAGGAGCAGGCGTACACAGACGAGAACGAAATCACCGTCCTACAAGCTTCCTCGCGACCTCTAGAAGCAGGTAAGTCGTTCTCATTTTCTCTTCATTCTTGTTTTAATTATGCAAATGCAGAACTGTGCGAAGGTAATTTAATTACCTTCGCACTGTTGCTGCATGCGTGAAATTGTTTCACGCGTGCAGTATAATTAATTTTGCCGGGCCACTGGGTTTGGGCGGTGGTGGCGCAGCCCATAATGTAATTGAGTTGGGGCCAGCCCCAAAAATAACAAAAATAATAAAAAATATAGAAAATATAGAAAAATAAAAAAAAATAAAAAAGGTAAAAAAAATAAAAAAAATGTGTGTGCATGAATAAAAATAATGTAAATTTATTGGTTTATTCAATCGACCTTGAGTCGAGAATAAAAATATCAGTTTAAATTTATATTATTTTTATTCGTTGTATTTTATTTTATTTAGCTAGGAAAATAAAAAAAATATGTGCATGCGTAAAAATAAATTTATTTTTATTTATTTATTCACTCGGCGCTAGAGTAAGGAATAAAAAATATTGATCTAATTTTTTTGGTAGCTACGAATTTTTACCAACGCCAGAGTTGGAATTATTCGGGGTGGAATTTTGACCAACGCCAGAGTTGGAATTATTCAGGGTGGAATTTTTACCAATACCTGAGTTGGAATTATTCGCGATCGAATATTCACTAGCGCCAGAGTCAGGAATATTATAAACAAACCATCATAGCATAAGCGAATAAATGTTTAGCAATTTAAGACAAAATCAGGAATGCAGTCTGCCTCAGGCAGAACGTTTAAGGGGTGATAATATATTCTCTTTTACGTAACCAGTCCCAAACCATAGAATCTTTGTTGACCAGTTAGGGTTCCTAGTTACCATAATACTAGGTGGCGATTCCTCAAACAAGACTGTTTTCCCCTAAAAGAATAAGATGCCAGAAATCTATTCTTTTTCCATATTCGAGAGTTATTTTTTAGGGCCGCCGCGATGTCGGGTGCGACAGTCGTAAAACCAAACGAGCTCTTAACACATAATAAAAGGATGTGTTTAACTAGGTGGTTCAACCTGTTTTTCGTTAAAATTTAAATTTTTTTTGTTAAAAAATATTATTTTATATTTTCAAATCATTTGATATAAAAAATTATTTTTGAAATATAAAAAATTATTTTAATATATTTTTAAATAAAAATCATTTTAATAAATAATTACCACTGCAATTTCAAACAAGTCAAAATCCGTTGAAGAATATCTCACTGTTAAACTTTACAAGTTAAAATAAATAAATAAAAAATTTTGGTTAAAAAATGAGAGGAAATAAAATAAACGTGTGACTTCGTGTGGGCCAGAACAAGGGGACCCACAAAACTTAAAACTGGGCAGCCAAACAAACGTAGAACCAACGGTGTAGATAAACATAAAGCCAAACCAATCAAAGAAAATCAAAATAAAATTCGGCAAATCACAAACTGCTATCTCCTTCATCCCTCCCCCTTCGTCTCTCTTCTCCATCGTCAGATCTAAAAAAATTTCTCTCTTTCTGTTTCTCCCCCCTCCAACTCTCGCGCCAAATACAAAACCGCTCCCCCCCCCCCTCTCTCTTTCTCCAGGTAATAACTAACAACCTCTGCTCTCTCTCTAAAACCCACCTCTCATAGGGTTTCGATTTCCTTCAATTCCACTCTCTTATAAACTTTCTGTCTCCTATACCTCTTCGTGTTCGTATCCGTGCGTGTAAACGTATAGAAACGTGTTGTGTGGTATTTGAATTTATTATACGTGTAATCTAGGGTTTGATTAGGAGATACTTTTTTATGTTTGTGATAGTTTATAATTGCTTTGAATTTTGAAATAACGAGGTGTGTTTTCTTTTGTGATCAATGTTTAGATTTTTTTAGTAAGATGGCCGATAATCCGACCAGTCCGGCGGCGGGGAGCCACGAGAGTGGTGGTGAGCAGAGCCCGCGGTCAGGGGTGAGAGAGCAGGATAGATACCTGCCTATTGCTAATATAAGTAGGATCATGAAGAAGGCGTTGCCGGCTAATGGAAAAATTGCTAAGGATGCTAAGGATACTGTTCAGGAATGTGTTTCTGAGTTCATTAGCTTTGTTACCAGCGAGTAAGTGAGAGAGTTGATTGGTTTTGGTTTTGATTATTGACGATTGCCCTTTGTTTGTGTATCGTAATCATAGAGATAGTGTGATTCTGTGTAGAACTGTTATTGGTGGTTTTGGAGAATGGGGTATTGATTGCTTTATGAAATGCAATGGTATTTTGGAGATGTTGCTTTTGTTTATCTGATTGGGTGGCCTGGGATTAATGGTTTTCTCTTGTTTTCTGATTAATGTAGTTGTGAATTGAGGTTTTAGTTTGTTCAATGAAATTGTGCCTTTGGAAATTAGGGTTCTTGCACCGAGGGTCTGGTTTTGTGAAATGTGATTGGATGTTGTTTTCTTTAGGGCGAGTGATAAGTGTCAGAAGGAGAAGAGGAAGACGATCAATGGGGATGATTTGTTGTGGGCAATGGCAACGTTAGGATTTGAGGATTATATTGAGCCACTTAAGGTGTACCTGGCTAGGTACCGGGAGGTAATTAGTTTGTTTTCTTGTCTATGATTTATTTTGTTTACATATAGGTTGGTTTGTAATCTAATCATCTGACTCTTCTCTTTCCTTCTCTTTCACCGATTGGTTTTATTGGATCACTGCCATGTCACAGTTGGAGGTAATAAACATTTTTCTAATTGAACCATTGTTTCCTTCTTTTTATTTCTTTTATCGTTTTTTTTTCAGGTTAACCATCTTTTATATGAATATTTTTTCAAGAAAAAAATTCTATAAAGTTGTGACTTATATTTTTAGCAACTTTGGCAGGGTGATGCAAAGGGGTCTGCTAGAGGTGGAGATGGATCTTCTAAACGGGATGCAGTTGGAGGTCTGCCTGGTCAAAATGCACAGGTAAGTTTGTAATCATGCTTTAGAGGTTGATTATTCTGACCTTACTAAGTTTCATTAGCTCACCATATGTCTTCTTGTTGTGTTTTGGATGAACTACCTCATCAGTTTGCTTTTCAAGGATCGATGAACTATACGAGTCCACAAGTAATCCTCTCTCACTCCCCCCCCCCTCTATTCCACACATGCACGCACAAACAAGCACAGATTCTTAAACCTAATGGAATATAGAGTCAAATGTTAAATATTTAAATCAATAGTATCAGAGAATTGTAAATCTTGATTTATTGAGTTGGTTGTCTACTTTTTAATTGCTCATGCAATTTCCTTTGCTCTTGGATTCAAAAACTGCGGTCATTGGGTCAAATATAAATAACAAGCATATTTTCAAGAATAATTTGTCCTTTTCTTTCTTCACAAAAAAAGATTATATGTAGCATTGTTTGCACTTGTCCCCAAAAGATCCTCATATTTTTAATCCTGGATTGATAGGAAAAACAGATTTGACTAAATGCTTGGCAAAAAATTAATTATGTTGATTGGTCAAAAAGTCACAAATTGATATAGAAAGTGTAAAATTAACCAATACTTAAAAGAGGAAAAGGGAAGGAAGAGGGTGACCGATGTCTGATGGCTAAAAGCTCACTGAGTGAAAGGGGAAATTCTGTAGGAAATTACACGTATATTTACTCACAATCATTTTGATAAGAGGAGTAGGTAAGGTTCAGAAGGAAACAAATATCTTTTAATATATTGGTCCAAACCAATCATTGCTGGGGAGTTACTTAATCACCACAACACGGTGACTTGTATATATTTGCAAGCAAGTAAATTTTCAACCATTTGATTGTTAACAAAATGAAAGAATGCATGCCTAAATTGCTACTAGGCTCAGGCTGTACGTGATTGTTGGGAATCCTGGTTTTTTAGGTCTCATAAGATATATCTATCAGGCTATCACCACATTTGCAGTGCTATGTGGTGTCTCTGCATCTGAAGCAATTTATGGATTTTATCCATGTTTTTGGGTGCGTTACCTATTGTTTTCTAAACTTAATGCTAGAAGGTTTCTATATGTAAAGTGGGGGCTGCTTGCCCAAGTGTTGTCAAAGGTGAAAGGCGCTAAAAAGCGTCAAGCCAGGAAAATGCCCAAGGCACTCAACCTTTGTGATACAAAAAATTACATGTACAACATTATATATGATATAACTTAGTAGAAATTTCTGCAGTTTAACAGAAGAGAGAGAAGGAATAACATGGAGAGAGAAAAAAAAAGTGAAGAAGAGAGAAATTAGGAAACAAAAAGATGAGATGACAGAAGAATAGAAGATAAAGGAATGCCTCTGTTGTTCTTCAGTCTTCACTCTTGAATCTTCTTTCACTTCTTCTTTGGTGGTGTTTCACTTTTGTTTCTGTTCTTGTTTCAACTTTCACGTCTGTTTCTCTTCGTCTTTAACTTTTATGTATTTTTTTTTTACCTCAATCTATATTTTTTACAAAACTACTGTTAAATGTTTTCTAAGACCAGAAAAAGAGACAAACAAGACAAAACATAAGTCTTTTGTTTACTCAGCCTCGCCTCCGGGGATTAAGCGAGCGCCTGGGTGCCTTGTGACAACACTGGCTTGCCCTAAATCCATTTACTCACTCTAACTTGCTGTAAGAATTGGTTTGGCGCCTCTAATTATATGCCAGTGCTTTCCCATTATCCTTGTTAAATCACCCTTGAACACCTAGTCTTGGAGAAGGGGCTTGAGGTTGTCATTGCTGATAATGACAGTTTCAAATCACTTGTCTTCAATCGTTCCATGAAAATACTTCTAATTTCTAGAGTCTCGGAAGCAAAATAATAACCTTCAGCTATCCCTAAGCATGATACAGGACGTGGGGAAGTCTGTTTGATTCAAGTTGAATAATGGTAAACCTTGCAGCCAGTCAACGATAATGTACTGCTGTCTGGTAAACATTTAACATGCAGATGATGAGCCCCTAGCGGCCTAAAGTAAAACCTACCCAATTTTCCAATTCTTCTTGGACATCAAATGATTAACATTCTTATATTAGCATTGTTTATCAGTGCTCCAGATTGCTGGAATAACTTATGGTTGACTATGAGTTTTTTTTAGACCTGGTTTCATTACGTGAAAGATCATATTTGGCTTGATGATGGAATCGTATCTTTGTCAGTGTCTGTCTTAAATGGTGGTCTTGAGAAATCTCTAAAACAGAGCTACACTTTGCATCCTAATGATTTTGCATTAAGGTCATGTATTTCTCATTGAAACGGATTAATCCTTTCTAATCTATACAGGACCGTTTCAAGAGTGATGGTGAACAATGCAAAGCAGTTGATATTTTCATTTTAAGATATAACAAAACATGAAAAATGTGCCTCGATGTATTGGAATGAAAATATGAGGCATGTGAAGAACCAGTAGTTAAATTCTCTTTTTGCTCGGTTTAAATTGAATGAGGTGAACAAAAATTAGGCACCTCAAGTTATTGATTTTTATGTATGTAGTTTTTATCTTTCAATTACAAATGATGGTTCTTTGATGGCCTTTTTGCCACCATACATTCATACTGTCTTAAATGTGTGTGCATTATTAGGATCAAGTTAGGATTTGATTACACGTAGGGTGTAGCTAGTTTAGTGTTGAGTTCTTTCCTTGTTATCTTGTTCCATTCCTCATAGATAGATGTGTCAATAAGCAATGTGGAAAATGAAATCAGATGCTTTCCCCCCCTCTTTCCCCCCATTCTTTTAAGGTGAAAGGGGATTAGGGGGCTTGGTGAAATTGCAATTGTGGCTTGTATTCTTATGAGCTTCTTGCCATCTTGCGCAGGTGCAGGGACAGCATATGATCCTTCCTTCCATGCCAGGCAACGAGTAGGGTTTGGCTTTGCTTTGGTCAATTCAGTGAATTGTAAGTTGTAACGTTGGTAAAACTTTTTAGTTCCAACACTTGTAGAATCTAATCTCTCGCATTAGTTGATCTGATTGGAACCAAAGTGCCCTATATATTTTGGTGGCTTTGGTTTTTGGTTGTTTGTTGGGGGTGGTTTGAATTTGGTTGGTGCCTTCATCATCAGTGCAGTTTTAATAGTTAGATTAATTTCTGTAAATTTGTTTTCTCAAATATATATTTTTCCGAGCATTGCAAGTATGATTTCTTGGAGCATTTGACGCCATACCTCATAAGCCGATGATGTCAGCTTTTGATTTTTCAGAGTGGTACCATGTTATATGCTTGTCAATTCTCAAATTTACGGACCTATCCTGAACCTCAAGAACGAGTCAGCATCACTACCAAACCTTAAAAGTGACTAAAAACTGGAAACTGGGATCTTTGATCTGTCACTTTTCATCATTGATGTTTTGCCTGTGAACTCCTGTGGTTCCTGGATTTTGAGTGAACTTTTATTATCGACAACTCTTCGTATGATTTTGAATGAATTCATTATTGATTTATTGAAATAACGTTACCGTGGGGCATTTGTATGTTTGATAATATGGTGTAAAATGCTTTTAATTAAAAAAATATTGAAATGTTTTTTTTTTTTGACATCAATATTATTGAATAGCACAGTTTAAAAAACATTTTATAAATTACATCCAACTACAAAAAAAATCTTGAACAATAGGGTGTTTTTAGCATCTTGTAATCCCGAACTAGGATGACACTTCCATGGCGAAGAAACCATAAAAAAAGGGTAATAGGGATAGAGAAGATAAAACATAATAGGAGATGGAGATAAAATGAAATGAAAATAAAATTATGTTTGATAAAGATATATAAGACATGTAATTATTTGTGTATCATGATTGGTTGATGATGGATGTATACATAATTAAATATAAGAAAAATATAATTCTATTTTACTTTTTGTGTGTTATTATCAAATTTATATATTTTAAAAATGTAGATATTATTATTTTATTTTAGTTTATATTTAGTGTTGAAATTAATAATAGGTAATAATTTTAGTTAAAAATTTTGGACTAACCTGATGGGTCGACTTAGAAAGGCTAACCCAAGACTTGGCTGAACCAAGGTTTGAACCAGTTTAAGTTTATGAAAAAAATTGACATAGCCTAACTCGATTAGAAACTTGAGTCAACTAGTAATCCGATCAACTTAGGGGAAAACATGGTTCAAAAAATCATAATTTGTTAAAAAAAAACCTTATTTTTTTATCAAAACAATATTATTTTGATCCTTTAAAAAAAAAACAAATTGGGTTAACCTAGGTCATCAAAGGTTGATGTGGTTACCCTCTTGCCTGAGATTTGGGTCTTATCTCGAGTTAAATTTTAAAACTATAATAATAATTATTTTTATACTTACATGTCTTAGTTAGATAATTTTAAAATTAAAATTTTTTTACAAAAATATTTTAACAATAAAAAGTATTAATTATTATCTCTAAAAACATATTTTTTATACACCTCATGTTTTAAAATTATAAAAGTTCATTTTAAAATTATTTTAAAATTATTTTTTATTTATTTATATCTCCAGCCAAACATGTTTTTATCCATACTAATTCCGTCTTTTTTATCTAAAAACAATAAGCAAATGCAACATTAAAGCTACGAAGAACTATATAAAATACATAAAAGGGTGTTGGGCACATGGTCTTTTAAGATCCTTCATATCAAGCAATATTAAAAATGAAGGACATTTGTCTTTGTTATGCTAAAAAGATTATTAAATGCCAATGAATCCAACATTTTCCAGGGCATTACATTTCCAAGACAGGGAATGTGAATTTTTTTTCTAATTAGTGATCAGATTTTTTTTAATTGATTGCCTCTATTTTCTATTTTAAGTTGAGCAATACAACCTTATTTTAATTAATAATGATGCAATTATTAATTGTAGGCGTACAATTCATTTGAACAACTAGTATGTAATTTTGACTTTACTATACTATCAAGATTATTTATCAAACAAAATCTAAGATTATTTATCAAAAAAAATCTAAGATAAAAAGAAGAAGAGGGGTTGTCGTTTAAAAAATATATAAATATTCATTTTGTTCTTCTTACACTTTAGACTATGGCTTTACGACTGCTCAATATTTTAAAATTTCAATTGTGATTCATAAATTACTTTTTTTATTTTTCAATCTCTCTGATCTGAGATAAAAAAAGAAAAAATTATAAACTCTAATAAAAAAAATGATTTAGCCCACAAAAAATATCAATACAATAAATTTCATTTAAAGAAAGAAGTCTCATATATGTATTATTTGACCTTTATATTGTCTAAAATAGTAGATTTGAACTTGATAAAATTTTTTGTCTGAAGTTAATTTTGAGTTTATGAACCGTTTTTTAAAATAATTTGAAATCATATATGAGTTTATCAAGATGTGTATAGTATTTAAAAAAAAAAATCATGACATAGTAAAACACTCATAACATTGTTTTATCTTTCTACTATGTTAAAAGTTAAGTTGATATAATACGTGCGTCATTGCATTAAAAACTTTATAATTAGTATCTATATTTTGTTAATTTGGATTGCTTTATATATATATATATATATATATATATATATATATATATATATATATTATACCCATATAATTTTTGCTTTATTTTATTATACAGACTTTTGATTCACAATTATAGTTTTTCCTTGATATAAAAAAAAATGTTAACAACACTTGCACACATTCATCCTTTTGCATTAGAAATAAAAAGTTATCTAACAAGCGACAAAGAGAGTAGAATAAACATGTTAATCTTTTATTTCTTTTTGTATTTATTGAAACAAATAATTCTCATTTTATTTAATTAAATGCATCCATGAGTTTTTCAATTTATAATTAGGATTTGTTTTTGTCATGAGTTAGAAAAGACTACATATTTAATTTTTTGCTAAAGAAATTATTCCACATGTAACAAAATAACATTTCAAATAGCTAGTACACATGTATATAATGTAATTTGTTGATAATTTTATTATTTTACGTAGCGGGTATAATTTTATAAAATTAAGTTTATTATTGGATGCTAAAGAATTTAGGTGTTAATAGTAAAATAATAAACTTATTTAAATTTCTTAGGAATTTTCTACATAAACCAATCAGAACAAATTAATACATTACTAACAATTATATTTCAAGAGAACGTCTAAAAATTCAAATACCGAACGACTGTAATGTTGAGCCACGGGGCTTTGATCTTGCAACCTTTATCTATAACCTCGACTGAAAGGTGGGTGGAATTTTTATTCGTGGGTTTTGATTTTGCAACCTTTATCTCGAACTTCGACCGCTGACACTTTTTTTTTTGTGGGGGTCTCGTACAGCTTTAGTCGAGCATGGTGCAATACTGCAATGGCATGCTGCTTCTTTCCAGTTCTCTCCTGCATCTCTGTCTGCCATCGCTGAGAGACAGCTTGCTTCAGATTTTAAGCCACCTGCTGAAAATTCTCTTGTTTTTTTTCTTCTTTTTTTTCCATGGTCAATCACATAAGTAATAGAATTGGCGTTTTATTGTGTTAAAGTCCAATCCCATTTCAAAGCTAATTTATCACGGCGGTGCAGGTGCTTGAGAAACTCAAATTTCTGTGCTTTCACGGTCCCTTTTTATCGTGCATAATTAGGTGTTGTTGAAAGCTACTGTCCATGTGCCACCTACCAAATACACAACACTTGAAACCTACCAGCTGCAAGTGCCAGACGCTTTTGTATCAATGAACTCGATCGCTGCCACCTAGAAGCACACATAGTAGCACGTGACACATACAGTGACACGTTACACGCACGTGATTAGTGATCATACAATCTTACAATGAGAGAGTCACAATCATCATATCATACTACGCTTTGTTGCTGTCTCTATCTCAAAAAAAAAAAAAAACAAAACAAAACAAAAAACAAAACAGAACAAAACACAGCCCCCTTGCAATGTTTTGTGATATCCAATGTGGTGAACTTTGGTTCCAAGCTTGATGGATTTTTGGTTCAGGAGGATATATATAGGTCTGTGTCTGTGTGTGGACAGATTTGAGAGAAAAAAAAATAATGAACAAAGAATACTTTATTAAATACGAATATTAATTGTTACAAATAGCAGGAATTATCGATAATTAATAAGTAGCTTCACACCATTTTTAAAGGAATCACTGTAATATTGGCTCAAAAAAAAATTAAAAAATAAAAAAAAAAAAAAAAAAAAAAAAAAAAAAAAAAAAAAAAAAACAAAAAAAAAAATTAAATTATAAAAGGGATTTTTTGAAAAAAAAAAAAAAATAATTAAAAGAACAATCATAATTAATTAATTTCTATTACCATGTATAACTACAAGATAAACCTCAATAAATAATCATTCTTTGCTGTCAACTTGTAACTTTGGAAAGGTTGCTTGTATTGAGAGATTTCATCTATCAGAACTTAACTTAGAACCATTGGTAATTGTCTGCTGGATAGTGTTTCTGTTGCCCGGTAACATTGAAATTGCATCGCAATGTTTCCATCTCTCACCTCTTCCCACGACGTGACCATCATTTCTTGCCTGCACGATGCAGCCAGCTCACCCCCCACCACCTCCCACTTGCCCTCTGTGTGTAGACAATTGATCAACCCCCCCTCTCCTAAGACCAATCCACGCCGTGCCCTAATTCGTTTATATTCTTGAAAACCTTTCAGACTACAAGAATATGATTCGAACACAGAATCCTTCTTCTGCTATGCGTCCTTTCAAAATCTTTCCTTTTCCATGAGTCCTTTGGACTTCACTAAATCCATTTGACTCTCGGAGTATTGCCACACAACTCAAACAAGTCATGTGTTTCCCGAAATATTCATTCTGAATTAACCTTTTGAACTTCATCGTTTATGCACTTGGGAAATCCAGCTAACATGTTCTATCGCTGTTTTGGGATGAACGGCATTGTTCAAATGGAAGAAAAAATGAGTTTGAATCCTATATTTTCCTCGAAAACCACAAATTATTGTGTCATTTTTTTTTTAATATTAGTTGACGGATTGATTTATAAAGATAAAAGATGATACTTGAACCTAGACCACGCCTTTTTTTTTCTTGCTGGTTACATCTTGTGTTAGGTTAATCCTGATACCCCATGATTCATGTACGCATGAGATATTATTCCCATCTGTCTAACGTACAATCATGTTAGTAGAAGAGGCAAGTGTCTCCATGTCTGCTCTTTGCCAACTCACGCACAGAAAATGGTCCAGCTCACATCACCAGCACCCCTTGTTGGGTCGTCCTCATTTGTTTGTTCATAATATCTCGTCTCTGCTGACACAATACTCCTGGCCTTCCTTCCATAATTTACTCCCAAAACCAAAATAAAGTGATGATCCTCATCAAATTCAGTACTGTCTAGTCTGTGTTTTCCATGGTCAAACCAAGGTTATAGCCCCTTTGCTATACAGCTGGCCACGTTGTAGTATTCAGGGAAGTGAGTGAGAGCTAGTGAGACAGTTAACATCTGCCAATCCTCACGTGGAATAGTGCTGGTTGAACCCAAAGTGCATTTGCAAGCACAGACCCTTTTATTCTCTTGTTTCCATCGCTTGACTGCTACTAGACACGCGCTTGCTATAAAAGCAGCAGGAAAATTGGAAGCCAAGATGAAAGTAATTAATGCCTTCAAATTGAAGCACTATGGTTTAAAATTGATGAGTTCAAGAGGTGAACTCGACATTCATCAACTATAACGAAAAATATTTACTCGATTCGATTCTGGTTCTTATTATTTTCATTTAGCATTTTGAATTACACTTCATGCTGTTATTAGCACATAAAACGGAACAAAATCAGATGATAAAATTACCATAATTATCAACTAAATTAACGATGAAAAATAAATTGAGATTTTTTAATTTTATTAATTGTTAGTGAATTCTAGATTAATTAAAGCCACGTTGTCATAGCTCCATGTTACAGTGATAATTAATTTATTAATATCATTATAATATAATCTATAAACGATGAACTCTTACACAGCACCTTTACTTTAACCAAGTAATTAATTATGAAGATAAAATATTACTGCTGGTATACTTTAGAATATGATGGTATATTTTAGAGTGAATCAACAAACAATCAAAAGATTCGATTTTTTGTTTTTATTCATTTAAGATTATTTCAAGATACCATTATTTTTTAACGTGAGTGTCCGGACCAACTTGCGTGTATCTTGACTAATTTTATGGACCCTAAAGTTAATAACCATGTAAGTCTTTAGTAATCATCATGTTAGCAACTACAGGATTCGAACCTGAGACCATAAAAAAAATAAATTTTTTGATTTTAAATCCTTACCACTGAGCCACCTATTTATTATCATTATTGATCATCATGGTATGCAATTAGATTGCTAGTTGTAGACATTTATTTGCTAACCTTTTCAGAGCCTATTGATGATAAAAATCTCAACTCACAGTTTTTCCAATCAAAACTATACTAATATATGTTTAATATTCTTATAAAACTAAAACACGTTACAAACTGTTTTATTAAATCATTTAGACACTTTTTAAAACAAACAACTTGTTTCATAAATTGTTGCCAGTAAATACAAGCTGTCATCATTATTACCAATCAATTAAATAATAAAACTTAATTATATATATATATATATATATATATATATATTTTGTGTAGTGATATTTATTTATGAGTGACTAAATTAAGAAATGTCAATGATAGTAATTTAAAAATAACAACATTTTGAGTAGTAATTAAAATATAAATCATTTCACAATTATATCAATGATTTGCATAACCAAGAAATAACATAGAGTATATCTGTGATATCATAAACATTTTTATTTAAAACAATTAATAATATATAACGAAAATTTTTTTTAAAAAAGGAATTTTTCCCGAGGGTCATCGATGTTGGGATTTGTGGTGGCCACTCGACAATCAATAAAGACCCCAACAAATATGACAGCAAATAAAATGGCTTTTTTGGTTTCATTTATCCTTACTCTTTTGTTTCACCTCGTCAGAACCTCGGAATGCATACCATCGCAAAACCGAGGGCTTTCACTGTGTGTGATCCGTTGAAAACCAAAGGAAATAAACCTTGCTGTTGTGGGCCAAATGACAGCAGACTTGAGTGCTGTTTGGCAGTGGCATGTTATTATGTAACCAGTAAAATTACTTCTTGTAGTAAAAGAATTTAAACTTCAAAAAATCGAGATTTAAAGGAGAGCTGCAGCTCATCGAACATTATATTGATTTTGGCACAGAAAATCAGCGACCATTTTTAATTTGTTATTAAAATGGATGTATAAACAGATTGATTACAAAGTTGACAAAGAAAATTGCATACTTGTCACTCACGTATTAATATCTAAAGAAATCCAAGTTGTTCTTGTATATTTTCATAGAAGCCCTTACGTTACATTGCCACGCACACATACCTCGAAATCCCTTATGGAGACAAATAAACCGAACATGTTAGACATTTGATGTTCGGTACGAGATCGTCAAAATCCCCTCAATCAGCGCCTCGATTTTTCAGCGAAACCACCCGTTGATCACGTACGCGGTGAAGAAAAACAAAGTGCTAATACCATGTAACCAGCTGATTAAAGTTTCTAACTAGGTACGTAGGTTGCTACGTGCAGCCAATCATCTCTTCGATTCCTAGATTCTCCTGCCGAATTAACAACGAACATGCGAACACCTCAAAAACAATTTGCACAGCACAACCTGCTTCACACCAAAGACATTTGTTGTGGGACCCCATGATCATGAACCCAACAAATCGAGTTTAAACCAAGCAGTGTTCGAACATGCTGCCAGTTTGAGAAAAAGGGTAAGGGTTGAGGATTAGGGTACTGATTACCATTGTTTAGACTCTGAATCTCTTCTGTTCTATGTACAATCCAAAAACAAAACCTGCAACACTGTACAGATAATAATCTACACGGTTGTCACGTGGTTGCATCGCCTATAAAAGTATCCGCTAGTGGTTTTATTTGAAGTATCAGTACGTTCTTCACTTCTTCTCTAGGAAAAAGATACTCCGATTGATTTAAACGTCCAAGTCGGATGTAATGCGTAAGGTGTTAATTAGTTCAACAAAATTACTGACCGTCACCGACCCAAACACAAAGAACAAATATGAAAATAAGTGCCATGGATATAGTTAATTAGGAGGGGTGATCCGTACTTTTCATTTTAAACATTTAATGATTTTTTTTTCAACCCACTTGGATACACCAGCCAGTTGGCTACAAGCTTGTGCATATATATTTTTTTTTTAGGAGGGGTGATCCGTACTTTTCATTTTAAACATTTAATGATTTCTTTTCAACCCGAGGCACCGCGGGTACACCAGGGTCAACAGACGGGACGAACAAGTCACACGATTGACCACAGTAGCTAGACCCTCAAATGCGCTTGTGCATATTTTGTATTGATAGAGTGGTGGTGAAGGCGATTCAGTTGTCCCGTAAAGATTTATGTTAAAGAATGATGAAAATTATATTTTAAAGCTTCATTTACTAACTTAATTTATTAGATTGAATTGATTTTTTAATTTGATATCTGAATTTTTATAATCAAGTGATCATGAATTTAAATTTTAATATTTTTATTTATTTAATAAAAATTACATACAAAATAATATAAAATTATATTAAATCCAAAAAACTTCTACTTAGTAATATAAATTATATCTTCAATTAAAATATTCATAGTAGAAATTCTGAGTTCTGACTTTGACCATTGGGCTGTTTCCAAAATCTTTTCATAATATTATCTATGTACTGGAAGTTCAGGGTGATAATAGCCCCCGGAAAGACACTTACTCCGCTGGTGGTTTGGTACTGTATATACTCGGTGTTTGTGCTTCCAAGCCATGGGTGCCAAGTCATTGACACGTAGCCCGTGATTAATTTTTATTTTTTTCATGGTTGAAAAAACCGAACATAAATGAAGGCAGAAGCCACATTAGCCACCCTGGAATGTGGCGTGCGTATGTGACATCCTTGCCTGAGTTTTATCTCCCCATGCGACTGCAAGCACGGGCGGAGGGGTGGGGACCTGACACTCTCAATTCTTGAAAAATACTGTCCAGTCCTTTATTCTTTTAGATATTTCCCTCAATTTAATACATATTTTGCACCCACAAGCTCTCCCTTTTATTGTTGTATTTGTGAATTTTAGCTTCATTTTTTGTCCATATTAGCCTAATCCCGATATTATATTTCCCTTTTTGGATGCAACAAGAAGACTTCTAGTCACCATTTCTCTTGTAAAATCTCCATAGTTATACAGTTGATTTGGGCAGCCTTTTTTGTATTGTGTATTTAAATCCAACATTAATCTTAGATTTTGTACTTGTAGGAATAATATATTTTCTCTTTTCATATTCCCTTTTTAACCTCGAGAGTTAATGCAAGCTTGGCTGAATATGGCAAGGCATGAAGGTTATTTGGGTAATGAGAGCGAGTTGCAGGGCAACGTGGCTGCTTCAAATTCAGACTTGGAATTCTTAGGACTGCACGACGCGCTCGTTAACTTTGTCGGACCCTCTCTCTCAGCCCATGTACGGTGTTTAGCTGTCTTTTGTCCCTTTTATATTACCCGACTTCTCCACGCGTGAGAACACGCTCCTTCACATTAGCAATTTGGGTTTTTCTTCTAATTTCTTTTCTCTTTGCACTTTCCCTGCCCCTCCATATGATTCAGCTATCCGAATTACAGATAGATCATACAATTATTTCCGATAATTAATGACTTATAAATTTGTAATTTTAATTGTTAATGAAAAACTCAATTTAAAAACTTAAATTATGTAAGTGAAGTCTCGAGATATGTATATATATATATATATATATGTCATTGTAATTTAAAAATTCAAGTGTTTAGGTAAGTCTCCAAAAAAATAAAATTAAAAAATAATAGAAATCAATGATAAGAAAAGAAAATATATTTTTATAAAAGGGTTGGATAGAATAAAATATTCTAAATAAAGTATGAAATAAAATTTTATTTTTTCTGTGCACGAAAGGCATGGTACAAATGGGATTAATTATTTTTAATGCAAATTAAAGTTACCTTGTTTAATATAATTAGCATTGTATTTGGCTTTAAAATTATATTGAGGAAAAAAAAAATCAATTATAAAGAACAGAGCAAAAGGATTAACGTATCAAATCTTTTAGTTGCAGTAGGAAAGATTCTCAGATCACGTTCTATCCAACCATAATATATATGAGGCGTATCATTCATTCTTAATTAATCGATGCGCGTAAGAGTGAGCGCGAGTAACTTAATTTACATCTCCCTACCGGTTCTGTAAAGTTATGTTTGGAAATTGTTTTATAATATGTTTTTTATTTAAAAATATATTAAATTAATATTTTTTATTTTTAAAATGATTTCGATATTTCTAACATAAAATATTATTTTTTTAAATAATAATTAAAATTTTGTATATATCATTACATCCCTAGATATCATCTTGTTTTTTAAAATGCAGCGCCATTGTTTAGAATAAAATAATTTTAAAAATCATTAAAATTGAATTTTTTAGATTTTACTCGGGTTTGGTTATATTAATTTTTAAATAAATTAATTTATATTGAAACTCAATCTAAATTGACAGATTTAATAAGTATGATATCAACAAAAACAGAACATATTAAAAGCCAGGTATCCAGTCATTGGCCAAGACATAAGGTACAGAGGCTGTCTAATTAAAGAGAAGTGTGTCATCGATCGCTAAGTGCTATTGTGTATATATGTTAGTACTGTGATCACGTTGTTGATAGCCTCAGCACCAGTTAGTCCATCTGTCTGCCTCTCTGTCTCCATTGTTTTTCCTGTATTCTTTTATTCCTTTACCACCCTGTACTCTTTCTCCTCCTCACTCTCCTCCTTATATTTCCCTCCCTCCCTCCCTCTCTTCTTCTCCCTTCTAAATATCCATTCTTGATCACTGACCACTCTATCTCTTCCCCTGAGCACAAAACAATCGTCGTGAAAAATAGATAAAAGTTTTGGTTTGGAGTCTAGTGCGTCGAATTTAAATTTTTGCGCAGGGATCTAGTAAGAGAATGACAATGAGCAACGGTGTAGGGCAGTTTGGTGATACCACTCTGACCAAAGTGTTTGTTGGAGGGTTAGCGTGGGAAACACCAAAAGAGGCCCTGAGAGAGCATTTCGAAAAGTATGGTGAGATCTTGGAGGCTGTGATTATTTCTGATAAAATCACTGGTAGATCCAAGGGCTACGGATTTGTAAGTTTTGATTAATCTTCACTAAAATTTCACTACTGCATTTTCATTTTAGGGAAATAAAGATCATTACTGTCAATTACTACTGTTTTTCTAATGTTAGCTCTGGTGATTGTATTAATCAATTAGGTTACGTTCAAGGAGGCTGGAGCGGCAAGTAAGGCTTGCGAGGATGCAGCACCCATCATCAATGGCCGCCGTGCCAACTGCAACCTGGCTTCCCTTGGTGCACGCCGCCCTAGGTCTTCAACACCGGCCCCTCCTCAGCAAGGTATGGATATTTAAACGTATATGTGTGTAAACATGCACCTTGAAAAGGAATATTTCCTTTTCAGGTATATGGAAATTAAGAAGAAAGAGAACAAAAGGTCGGATATATCCTTATACACACGGACAGTCACATATGCTTGATAAATTAGGCAAACTAAAAATATGACGAACGTCTGATGTATATATGGTATTATCACTTACTATATATAAGTTGTTTACAAAACCACTGCATTAATTTCATTGCATATTAACAACAAATTTTGGTATAATTTTCCAATTAATTAATTTGTATAAACTTACTCTTCATCGAAAGGCAAAAAAGACCATGCTACAC
This sequence comes from Populus deltoides, assembly GCA_015852605.2. NCBI lineage: Eukaryota > Viridiplantae > Streptophyta > Magnoliopsida > Malpighiales > Salicaceae > Populus > Populus deltoides. Next base: position 17,790,897 of record CM027577.2, read on the forward strand.
GCATAAAAACGAGAAATAAATCTCTAACACACAATGGGATGTTAATAAACATGAGCATCATGTATAGCTTGCTAATATTTGTAATATTCAAATTTAATCATGAAGGACCTAACATCATCGCTGGACCGAGGTCCACGCCAGCAGCGCCAGCAAATCACGTCCAGTGGTATTATCCGGCAGGGTCAGCTGCAGCGTCACCATTTCACCATCAGCATCATCAAGCCGTTCCTTTTTATGGGTAATCCAGTTTGTATGGCTTCATGGCTCTTAATTTTGTGGTATGAAATGGGAAGATGGGCTTTGCCTTATGCTGTAGTTACTTCTTATTTTCAGGTACTCTCCTGCTTACATTGCCACAGATATCAGTTACAATCATGTAAGTGGTTCTACACTCTTGTGATGATTTATGAATAATCATGCAAGTTGATGAAATCCCAGTAATTAAATTAGCTTCCTATGTATTTACCCAATAATAATATTACTTCAGTATCGTACTTAAATATTGATCATGAACTAAAAGTTCAGTTAATTAATGAGATACATGCTTAAATTTTGGGTTGAAATTCTCAAATTTAAAACAATTTCTCTCTAAAACCAACAGAGAAACTTCCTGAGAACCAACCATTAACATAAATTCCCCCCTTCTCATTAGCCTTACAATTCTTATGAGCTGAAGTAGTATTGCTGTGATGGATGGTCCGCAGAAGCTAAGCTACACCGGCGGGTCCTACATGAATGGGCATTTCTCTCAGGTGTATCCAGGGCAAGCTATGGTGGGTGCCAATACATTGATGCCAATGTACCCTCTTTATCACCTCCATCAATCACAGGCGGTGGGCCTACCTGCTGCCCACATCTTCCCACCAAACACGGCGGGTCCCATGACAACGGTCCCAACTATCATGTCCAAACCCCCATCCATTGCTCCTCCTAACGCAGGTACATACACTTCCATACACGTTAGCTGTACGCGATGATCTTACAGCCCCTTGTGTTTGCTTCACGTGGTAACATGATCAACCTTAGTCAATGTAAACAAAAGAATCATCGCATCCCGTGCCTACGGATTGAGTGGGGCCCACTTACAACTGGCATGCTAGAAACTCACGTGACAAGAAGACCAAAATACCCTCTTTGACAACCGCATGCTAGTTGGTGTTTCCAGTAACAAATTGATCGTAGCAGTTAAGAATTTATAAGTTTTGTTTGATTCGTTGTCACTTGCCACCTCATGCTTCTTGAAGAATTTAACTGACTGACCAGCTTGTCGTTTCTGATTAGCGGTTACGGCAAGCCAAAAAAATAAATTATTTACCGTATTTTGGGTGCAGTGGTTCATGTTCGTAATAGTTAAAAAGAAATTTAGTTTTGGCACGTCGGAGATTTATTAAAAAATGTATAAAAACTTAAAAAAAGAGAGAGATGGTAAGGTTAGTGTACAAAAGGGGCTTCAGACAGAGAAAAATCGAAGCCATCTGAGAGTAGTAGTGGAGTGAGGCTAAAGCGGTGTTTGGCCTTGAAGATTAACTGTATTATTGAGATTTTTTTTATTTTTTTAGTTTAAAATTATTATTTAAACTACAATTCTACACAACAGTAGCGATGTTGGCATCATGCTCAATGTCTCCTTGAATATATCTTGAATTATTATTTTTCTCGTAGTAATTTTCTCCTTCTCCATCGTGGTCGGACGGTGCTCTCTATATGCTCAATGGAGACTATATATATGATAAAAATATAAACTGATGTTACAAAGACAGTTTGCTTGGCTGTCGAATAGGTACGGTCGGCACAGGTGAAAGCCTTAAAAGGGTTGGATAAGATCGAGGGAGGCACCTAGTTGGCAATAACGAAAGGAGAAGGGAGTAGCTGCTGCAGAACAACGTTATTATCAGATCTGTTGTGGCTCTTCTTACCAATTATTTTTTATTTTTTTTTATGATTCTTAGGTGTTTGATAAGATTCTTTCATTCTCTAACATCTCAGCTTGAGCTGTGAACTATTAGCATTAAAAAAAAAAAAAAAAAAACAATGTAACAAAAGTCATGTGTGTTTGCCCATGTCTCATGGCTTGCTTTTGATGGCTTCAATGAACTTTTCCACTTTAAAAGCCTGGCGCACGTTCATATAACTTGTCGCCCCCCACCACCCCTCGGGATTATTAGCACGATGTTTGTATATTATATAGTCTTCTAAAACAACGCTCGGGCTGTATATTATACCAAGAAATTCAGCCTATGACCTGAATATAAACCGCGAATTTACTTCACAAAGCAGCCATCCTCCTCTAATGAAGTGTTAAATAATTACAGACATGGTTTTATAAAAGCACATCACTGACTCAGCATTGCAAGGATTCTTTGTACTTGAGTGTCTAGCTCAATGCATCGTGGACTTATCCAACTTTTTTTAAAAAAAAAAAAACCAACCCCCCCCCCCAAAAAAAAAAAAAAAAAAAGGATTCTTCGTGGAGGGAAGTAGTGGGATAAAAGTTCAATGCTACTAGAAGGGATTTTTTTTGGATAATGGGTATTATAACTGATATTCCTTTTAGTAATGAGATGAATTGAGTTGTAGACATTAAAGTGTAAGAACTCAATATATAATATCCCCATCGAATTAGACATAAAAAAGAGGGTGCTGCTAAGTTATTAATTATTATAATACTTTATTCATATAAATTATAAAATGAATTATATTTTATGGATTATATTCTTCTGATATTTTAAATATTTTCATTATATTTTCTTCTCCGCGGTGCTTGCAAAAACAATAGCATCTTATCTATAAATATTGTTAGAAAAAAAAGGAATTGCTCAATTTTCTATTTTCTTGATCACACACGTGTTTGTGTGTTTATTATATTTTATATAGTAATTAAACCTTCCTCTCTTTATTATTTCATTTATTTTAGTGTCTCAATTTTTTTTAGAAGTTCTATTTGCTCAAAAAAATCTCTTTTCCTTTTTGTTATTTTTTTTATCTAAAAAACAGATTTATATGTATAAATTATACATATAAAAACAAAAAATAGATTATAATAAACTTGAAAAAATATAAATAAAAAACAAGAATCATATTAAGAATCATTATCATTTCGACTCGACACAAGTATGGGTGAAAAACTCATTTGCTTGTGTCGATGATTAAAATGATAAGTAGAAAAATATCTTTTATAATATTTTGTTTTCCTCATTTAATTTGTTTTTAGTTTAGTTATCTTATATTTAATCTCAATATTTAGTCGAATTTAATTTTATTCGAACAGAAAAAAAAACTAATGGTATGAATACATTATATCAAAGCTAAATATGTAAATTATTACATAACTGCACCAATGCAATTTAGATTAGAAAAGAGGGGATAAACTCAAACAGTCTTCTATAACCATGCTTAGGCTGTATGTTATACCAAGAAATTCAGCCTATAACCAAAATATAAAGTGTGAATTTATTTTACAAAGTAGCCATCTTCCTTTAATGAAGTGTCAAATAATCATATCTATATATAAAAAAAGAAGTTATTAAACGAGGTTTCAGACATAATTTTATAAAAGCACATCACCGACTCATCACTGCAAGGATTGATCGGACTCTCATCTCCGATCCGACCTCGCAATATTAGACCGGAAGAAAAATTCAGGGAAAAAACCAACCAGGCCAGTCCAACAGGGATTCAAAGTTCTCATACAAAGCCAGCACTAACACACAGGCCACAGCTAGTGCTAAGTCTCTCTCCAGCTAAATAGAATTAAGCATGCTGCTGTAAGTGCTCTCACAGAATGCCATGTCATGGGAACAAAATAAAGAATAACAAGCAGAATAAAATAAAAATCTCGTGGAAAAGGGTTGGTGTCGGGTTTTATACCAGTTACGGGAACAAACCACTGATGTTTAGCTGTAATTTTCTAAACTTTTTCTCGTGAATAATAGTGGATATTTAATATAATTTTCATCGAGTATTAGTTTGATTAAATCAAGATTATTAATTCTGTTTCATTTCATTCAGAATGATCGAAATATTCTATACCAATTCAAAAAACAGAACAAAACGGAATAAATTTCATATTATTTTAAATTTCGGTTCGTTCCGGATTTTTCGGCTAAATTCTGTCCGAAACGTTCCGGTTTCATTCCACATGTTCCGTTCCGCTCTTGAAAAGCCATTGAATCAAATTGAACCTTGTTCAATTTAATTAATTAAACGATCTAATTATAAAAAGCTTTTTTTCATTACTATTTTCAATAACAATGATATTGATAATAATATTAAAAATTATTATTACTATTTTTATTAACAATGATATTAATTTTTTAAAATTAGATTTATCACTAATATATATAGTTTATATTCATGTTGTTTTTTTTTCATGTTTATATTTTGTAGGAATTTGAGCAAAACAAGGAATGCTTTAGATTCTATTCATCTTGATAACATTGACCTAACTTTATATTTAAAATATTTGTGTTAAAACATTTTATTTTCATAATATTTTGATATTTTGTTTAAGTTGAATTACTTTAAGTTAAAAACCTATTTAATCTTTACTATTTAGGAATATTTTAAAATTTAAAATTATATTTGTTTGGCATTGTGTTTGTATTGCATAATTTATAATTAATTTATCTTGAATTTGAATTATGTTTGTTATAATATATATATATATAAAAGACAACCCTAAAACGGATCTAAACACTTAACTAAAACATTTCATTTCAATTAAAAAAATAAAACACTTACGGAAATAGAATTGACAATCTTGGATCAAACCATTCAAATAATTTTGTTTCATACAAATTGAAACCACATGCGGTGACATAAACATAAAAGATGTTTGTGATAGTGTTTCAATAAGAGTTTTTTAAATTTTTAAATTTTATTATTAATTTTTTAATAATTTAAAATTGTTTTGATATCTCAATATAAAAAATAAAATTTAAAAATTATAAAAATATTATTTTAATATATTTCTAAATAAAAAAAACCATTTAAAAATACGACTACCATTAATTTTCCAAACACTCCGTTCCATGTCACACGGTGGACTGGAGGTGCCTTCGAGCCCATCCCTACGGTTGTTTTCTGGGTCGATCATAGAAAATGCCGATATAATATGGATACGATGGACTCTTTGGAATCTGGTATTTGGGCCAACAATCAGAGAGGTGATCATGGCTCTGAATACAATACAAGAACAACCGTAAAGTTTATGCTGTGCCCAGATCATAACTCTCGGGCCCAACGCAAATAAATCGAGGCAACATATGTTAGATAATGGGCCAAGCTTACTGGGCTACTGGAATCTTTTCTGGGTCCGAGGCACTTTCTTAATTTCGGTTCTCCTTGCTTGCACTTCTTTTAAGTTAATCCATTATCATGGTGCCTTTAACCGGAACACAACTGCTGAACTTTCTCTCTGGAAACACAACTGGGTTTTTGTCCTGTAAAATTATTGTTGTGCTGTCTTAATTATGGAAAACGGTCTGATTCCCTAGTCTCAAGTTCCAACCCAGCCATATAAAGAATCAACCATCATCTTGTTCCGAAAAGAACCGTTGTGACTTCCACCTTCCGAGCGAAAGGTTACATAAAAATCCAGCTTCGCTGAAATTATACAAGAATCGTCTGAAATCGGGCAAGATTTTAACGATTCCATCGACTTGGAGTGCCAATCTCCTTTCAATTTTTGTATGGGAGCTGAATAGTTGAGGGTGATTTGAAAAACAAGATTTTATAAACACGGCCAAAACATCTTATAAATATATTAAAATAATATATTTTTTATTTTTTAAAAATAATTTTAATATCAGCGAATCAAAATAATCTAAAGCCACTAAAAAAATATTAATTTTAATAAAAAAATTAAACTTTTTTGAAGAACGAGGGTTAAACCGCATTCTCAAACATGCTTTATCGAGGAAGAAGCACATGACTTCCAAGTTCCGAGCAAAGTTTTCATTTATTTTTTTCGACTTCAGTTGAATTGTTTTTGTTTTTTAAAAGTGTTTTTATAAAATTTTAAATTTTTTTATTCATTTCAAATATATTTTTTAATATTTTATATTATTTTAAATATAAAAAATAATTTTTAAAAAATAAAAAATATCATTTTAATGTATTTTTAAATAAAAAATACTTTAAAAAACAATTGTTATTACATTTTCAAACACTAAATAAACCAGCCAAACACGACCTTGAAATTTGGAAACGTGTTATTTCACTATTTTTTCGAGTTTTTTTTCCACTTGTATATTCTTTCTTGTCAGTTGCCACGCATGCAATTCATAAAGTAAAAGATGCACTATGTAGTGGTGTTTGCTACTGTGTTGAAAGGAAGCCTGAGAGACTTTAATAGCCTGTTTGGCTGTGTGTTTTAACCTGCGTTTCGCTAAATTTTGAATTTTTTTTTGTTAAAATTGAGTGTGGTTTGTACTTTTTGGATCGTTTGATTTTTAAAAAATAAAAAAACATCATTGGCATGTATTTTAACACGAAAAGCTATTTAAAAAATAACCACTACCACACTGCTAAACACACTTTAAGAGATCTTCTTGGCCCCGGTTACAAGTGTACACTCCTCGCGAGAGACTCCCCATACCAAGGACACCGTGTGCCTGTAGTTCATCTCAGAACTCGAAAAATGAGCAGACTCAGCAGAGAGCAACTCAGTTATACACGTGGTGTTTGCTACTGTGTTCAAAATGGTAAGATGTTTGATTTGGCGTACGAACGGGCTGATTGATTTTGATTTGCTTCTGATTTTACAATTTGTTTTTGAAAAATACCAAAATAGGATCTTCACCTTCCCGACGTGTTATGCGCGTTGTATGGGGGTGGAATGTAATTTTCAAAGATATTTTTAGCTTAAAATATAATAATTTAATATTTTTTAATATTTAGCTTTGTGATTTAGTTATTCTTAAAATATTTTTATTTAAAAATATATCATAATATATATATATTTTTATTTTTTTAAAAATTTATTTTTAACATTAATACATCAAAATAATTTAATAATATAAAAATAATCTAAAATAAAACAATTAATTTTTAAAAAAACACATCACTAAACAAATAAACCTTAAACACAATTTTAAATGAAAAAAACAAATAATCCCTTGAGCCAAATCTTCTTTAATACAAAAACCCTGCTTTATTTGAATTGAAAAATTTATATTATTTTTGGAAATTACATGCCATGAATCAAATTTACACAGTCTATTTAGTATTATATTAATAATTATTTTTAAAATTATTTTTATTTAGTATTATATTAAAAAATTATTTTTTGTATTAGCATATCAAAATAATTTAAAATAAAAAAATAATTTAAATTTTCACAAAAAAAACTTTCCAACCACGAAAATAAACAGAATTGATAATTCTCTATTTGTAACAAGAGGAATGGTGTCGTTGAGTGTTTCGATTTTTTAATTTAATATCAGTCGGTTATATTTCTGATTAAAGGGAAGAGTTCATTGAAGGTCCAAATAATTCTCTCAAAAGAATAATAATTGTTTGCCAGAGATTCCCTTCGCTCCTTTTGCTGCATAAACTGGGCAGCGAAAAAGAACATAAGCATGTAGATTCTTTGAGAAATTTTGAAGATTGATGATCCAGTTGCAATGAACTTTGGGTATAGTTGAGATTATTTTTTAAAGTATTTTTTATTTTAAAATATATTAAAACAATATTTTATTTTTAAAAAAATAATATTTGATATCAACGTATTAAAATAATTTAAAAATAATAAAAAATTATTAATTTAAAATAAAATAAAATAAAAAAATTCAAACTTTTTTAAAATAAAAAACAAACAATATGATTCTTTTAAAGGAAAGGATTACTAGCAGGCTAACATATCAGAGTGGAACTGTTATTTGTAACAAAAAAAAAATAGAATAATCCTGTAATAGAAGTGAAATAATTTTTGTTTTTTTAATTTTTTTGAAATATATTTATTTTAAAAAATGTTAAATTAATATTTTTTATAATTTTAATGTGGTATAAAAAATTCTCTACACGTGTTCGAAAATCACTAGACTGTCAAATTCCATAGGTCACCAACAAAGTTTCTCCTTCCTCTCTGATGGAAAAATGGAAGAAAAGCCTGTTGAGAGTGCTGACCAGTCAGAGAAAAAGGACAAGAACCCATTATACTCGGGCTTTGTTTACTTCTCTTAAAAATCACTTAAAAGGAAGCCTGACTTATGATCACACCCAAACACTGCCAATATTTTCTCTTTCTCTCTCCAAAAACTCGAAACCCCCACAATCACCTGGCATCAACTCCTTCCAAGATCTAAAGAGGTAAACACGTAATCTTAAAAAAAATAACTCGTTTTGTTCTTTGATATCTTTTTTCTTAGTTACATGGCTTGATTTCTATTTTTCTCGGTTTTAGGGATTATCACCTGATTTCTTTTTTTCTTCTTGATTTAAAATTTTGGTTCTTTATAGTAAAGAAAGCTTATTTTTGGATCTTGAAATTGACCCAGGTACTGTTTTCAATGGATGAATGCAAGAATGAGAGTGTTTCCGCAAGAAATGTTGCGGAATTATCGACTGTGAGTGTTAGTGAACATGTAGATAGTGGTGGTAGTGAGAAAACCACTATAGCAACGACTCCAGTTGTTGTTGGCTCTGTTGCCAGTGAGGAGGGTCAGGGTAAGATTGAGTGTTCTTCTAGTGAGGATGTGATGGCAAAGGAAGTAGGTTCTTGTAATAGAGATGAAGTAATGGTTGAGAGGTCTTCGAGTGAGGGTGTTGATGGTGGGTGCACACGTGACTTGTGTGATGGAGGTGGTGGGGAAGCAAGGAAGGAAACTGCTGGTGGTTGTGGTTGTGCCGAGGGAGATGCAACACATTCAGATGGTGGTGGTGTAGCTGGTCATTTAGGGACACATGAGAATAGGGATTCTGATGTTGATCCATCAAACTCAGGATTTGAGTCTTCTCGGTCTGCAGAATCTGAAGAAGGGAAACCAGTTGAGAGTGGGGAGAAGGGGAGGGAGGTCAGTGGAAACAGCAGCGAGGCTTCACCTGAAGTTCAGGAGTTGAGGGTTGAGAGTGAGGTTGGACAGTCTTCTAAGGTTGCAGAATCTGAAGGAGAAGGTAAAGCAGTAGAGAGTGGAGAGGAAGATATGGAGGTTGGTGGAAATGGTGATAAGACTTCATCTGAAGTTGGGGTTGCAGATGCTGACGCTCATGTTCAGAGTGTGGAAAATGCAAGCGGTATTGGTGGGGAAACCCAAGTTGTGGTGGAAGAAGTAACATTTGTTACAACGAAGGAGAGTTTGAAAAGGGAATTGGTGGAGGAAGGTGTTGAGGGAGAAAAGATTGATGCAAGCCAGAAAGTGACTTCTCAAGAAATTGGGCTGTCAGAGAATGAATCTCAGGATCAAAGAGCTGAAAATGGGGCGGGATGTCCTTCTGTGGTAGTAGGTGCTTCAGTTGGTGAAACCCAAGTTGTAGAGAAATCTGAATTGGTTGAGGAGGCTGCCGGGAAGGCTGAGGATAAAGATGGCAATGTCAACGATGCACTTAAAGATTCAGAGACACTAGAGGTGGGTGTTTTGCATGACGAAGTGTGGAATTCTGGAACTGAAACTGCAGTGTTAACTTCTCCATCAACCGTGGAAGATACAAGTGTAGAGACCGAAGTTACTGAGGAAGTTGCTGTGCTGGCTAATAATGAAGGTTTAGATCCAAAGGTTGGAGCAAGTAGGAGTGACGCTCTGGAAAGAGCACTTGCTGGTAATTCGGAGGGGCTTATATCAGCTTCTGAAGGATCATCAGTTTTACCAGAAAAGGATGGCCTTGCCAACCCAGACTCCAAATTGTTGGATAAACAAACTCCAGTTGCTGATGAAGGGAGGGTTGCATCAACTGACGACGAAAACATCACATGTCCCAACACCGAAGGTATGGACACTGATGGTTTTAGTGAAAGTTTTTATTTTTCAGTGGAAGAACTGCAGGGAACACACGAGACAGCTAATGGGAGCACTGAAAATGGCTATAATGTATGTGCAGATACACAGCCTTCGTATCAGCCAGCTCAAGTAGTTGTACGAGCTGGAGTTGTAGCTAAGGAAAACATTGTGGTTCTGAATCCTGTAAAGAGTAAAAAAGTGATAACTGAATGCTTAGTTAATGATGCTGAAGAAGCTGGTCTCCATAAAGAGCAAGTGATAATAATTTCGCAACAGCAGAAAACTGATATTGTTAGTGGAAGCACTGAAACAAGGACTAAGACAGAATGTGGAGGGATGGAAATAGATGTCGAAGTGGCTTTAACAAACAATGTTGAGGTTTTGATCTCACACACTGATGTTCCAGATGCTTCTTTAAAGGATCAACAGTTGAAGACTGAGGAAGGCTCAGGGAAAAGTGCATCTTGTCATCCTGCTCATGTTGATTCAATCGAAGAGCAACTGATGGAAGGTCAAGAACAGGCTACTTATGCCGAAGAGCTTGAAGGGGAGAAGAAAAGGCTAGAAGAACAGAGCTCACAGGCCGAAACAGAATCTGGGATCACAGAGTTAGATATTCGGCTTATGGATGGAGAAGAAAATGTCATAGCAAGCAATGAGGAAGCTTTGAATCCCCAAATTGAACTCAAGGAGCTTGCTGAAAGCGATCAGCAATTAAAGGTTGCAGAAGGTTTGTATGAGGGTGCATCTCATGGTCTTTTTGAGATGGATTCACATATGGGGCAAGAAATGACAATTGAAGAACTCGTTCTTGATGCTGAACAGGTTGATTTTCTAGAAGGGAAAGAAATGGAAGTTGAACAGGATACTGACAATGAACAACTGAACAGCATCGAGGAGAAATCTGCTAAATTGGCAGCTTCAAAGCCTGGAAGCTCAGAGAAAGCAGATCAGGCTTGTTATCTACTGCCACCAAATAATGAAGGTGAGCTTTCTGTATCAGATTTGGTCTGGGGTAAAGTAAGGAGCCATCCTTGGTGGCCTGGCCAGATATTTGATCCATCAGATGCCTCTGAGAAAGCAGTGAAGTATAATAAGAAGGACTGCTATTTAGTAGCATACTTTGGAGACCGAACATTTGCATGGAATGAAGCATCTTTGCTAAAACCTTTCAGGTCACACTTTTCTCAGGTTGAGAAGCAGAGCAATTCTGAAGTATTCCAGAATGCTGTTGATTGTGCTTTGGAAGAAGTTTCAAGACGAGTGGAGCTGGGTCTGGCTTGCTCATGTGTGCCGAAGGATGCTTATGATGAAATCAAATTTCAGGTTCTTGAAAGTGCTGGAATCCGGCCAGAGGCAAGTACACGAGATGGTGTTGACAAAGATACAAGTGCTGATTTGTTTCAACCAGATAAATTAGTGGGTTATATGAAAGCATTAGCGCAGACTCCAGCTGGCGGGGCTAATCGATTGGAGCTTGTGATTGCAAAGTCTCAGTTGCTGGCCTTCTATCGTTTGAAAGGTTACTCTGAACTGCCTGAATATCAGTTTTATGGAGGGTTGTTGGAAAATTCAGATACTTTAAGATTTGAGGATGAAGTGATTGATCATGCATCGGCTGTTTATGAGGATCATGGGCAAATTTCATCTGGTGAGGAGATTTTGCAAACTCAAAGACGCTCTTCTCGCAAATGCAAACATAATTTGAAGGATTGTATCAGTCCCAGGAAAAAAGAGAGAAACTTGTCTGATTTGATGGATGACTCGTGGGATTCTTTGGATGATGAAATTGCGTCTGATGGGAAAGCAAACAATAAATTAGTTTCTCCGTCTTCTGGCAAGAAAAGAAAAGGCTCTGATACCTTTGCTGATGATGCATCTATGACAGAAGGGAGGAAGACCATATCTTTTGCAAAAGTGTCTTCAACCACAACTCTTCCCAAGCCTTCCTTCAAGATTGGCGAATGCATTCAAAGAGTTGCTAGCCAAATGACCGGGACTCCTTCTATCCTGAAGTGTAATAGCCAGAAGGTAGAAGGAAGCAGCGATGGCCTCATTGGGGATGGATCTGATACTTCATCTGTGCATCCTGAGGATGCTGAGATAAAGAAAATGATCGTTCCATCAGAATACTCGTCACTTGATGAATTGCTATCACAGCTTCACTTGACAGCACAAGATCCCTCGAAAGGCTTTGGTTTCTTGAACATCATCATTAGTTTCTTCTCTGATTTCAGGAACTCGGTGGTTATGGACCAGCATGATAAAGTAGGTGGTAAGAGAAAAACTTCCCATTCTTCTGTTGGTTTTCCAGAAACATTTGAATTCGAGGATATGAATGACACATATTGGACAGACCGTGTTATTCAAAATGGTTCTGAAGAGCAACCACCACGTAAAAGTAGGAAAAGGGATAATCTTTTTGTGCCTGTTGTTCTAGATAAACCCAGCGGTAGGTCAAACTCTAGGAAACGCTATTCTGATAGCAGCTATGATGTATCAACCCAGAAACCAGTTGGTTATGTGGATGAGAAGACCCCGGCAGAGCTTGTAATGCATTTCCCTGTGGTGGATTCAGTTCCTTCTGAAATAAGCCTAAATAAGATGTTCAGGCGCTTCGGACCACTAAAAGAATCCGAGACAGAAGTTGATAGGGATACCAATCGTGCCAGAGTAATTTTCAAGAGGTGTTCAGATGCAGAAGCTGCTTATGGGAGTGCTCCAAAGTTCAACATTTTTGGTCCAATTCTTGTGAATTACCAGCTCAACTACACTATATCTGTTCCATTTAAAACTCCACCACCAATCCTAGATGAGGAAGATGTAACTCTTTTTCTTCAATATTGAAGTCAATCTGGTTTGATACCCAGGTAAATATTTGCAGCTGGATGGTAATTTCCTACTGTATTAGGAATGTCTTTTTCATACGGTTTCTTGGTAAATATTTGCAGCCGTGTGATAATTTCCCTCTGTACTGGAAATGTCTTTTCCATATGGTTTCTTGGTAGAGCTTAATTTACTTAGAACTGTTTAGCTGATTTAGGACAAATAATGACTTAATCATGATTCACAATTATTTTGACATAAATTCATATACTTGTAGTATCCATATCTATCTATCTATCTATATATAAAAAGTACCATTTATATCTAAACATTTCATTAGAGTAAAATACCCTTATTTTTTCCCCTCAAATTCCCTTATTATTATCTAATTCCAAATAGAGATAGAATCCATAGCAGGTCAAACCTCTTCTTTTTTATCCAGATGTATTACCTTGCTTTCCCAACAAAAATAGGAGGCATTTATCAAATTTCCTAATTATTCTACAGTATTATTTTACTACCCCTTCTGTTTTGATGCTAGTACGTCTTTTATTATTGCCTGCTATTGTGTTTTTTTTCTCAACTTGCCTGTTTTGCTAGTATTTGAAACTAAATAACCCCATACAATTTCTTAGTAGAAAAAGAGCTCACAGGTATTTCCATATATGCCCTAATTTATTTTACAAAACAGCAATATTTCAACAAATCATTTGGTGTATAAATGTATTTTTTAAATAATAAATTAATTTCCAATTAACCGAATTATGCGCTGCCAAAATTACTAGTAATATTGAATATTTGAATTTGTTCAAGAGAGGAGAGTGCCTGGAAACCAAGAACTTTTGCGGGAGGAAAAAACAGGACGGTAGACATCTTGATTTCTGGGATTGGCTGGTCTCTGGAGTCTGGACCACTTGGATGGAATGATACATTTGTGCTTGTGCATGCATGCCTTTCATTGGGTGATATGCTCTCTTATTGAAGTTGTAAATAGTGATCTCCTGCCAAGAGTATGAATTGTCCTGAAAGTTCTCCCTTTCAAAAAATTTAGGAACATTTTGAGGAAACGAAAGTACTTAAACACTGTGGAGATTAACTTTTCTGTCACTGCTGTAGGATGCCATAACAGGATCTTTATAGTTCCTCACTTGTTTGGTTTCCTGAGTTATCTGAAGTGCTGTTTTTATATACCATTCAATTTTTATGATAGGAGATGGCTGGTGTTGAAAATACATGCAGACACAACATAGCTGCTGGTGATGTCTAGCCTATACTTCACCAATGAGTTCGCTGGAAAAAGTAACAAGGCTACAAGTTATCCGTGCTGCTGCTGCTGATGTTTGGCATATATTCAGCAGACGGGTTTGCTGATGAAGATTAACCAGACTAATAATAACCTCTTTTGCTGTATCTTCCACTTGAGGTTCACTTGACTGTCTTAAGCAGGGTGGTAGAAGGTTGCCTTGTTAAAAAAATCTCAATAGCTTCAGCTTATTGCATTGTAAAGCAGCTTGTTAGCGGAACCTAGGTAACTTTCTTGATGAGAAGGAGATTCGATCAAGGAATCATGCTGCCTGTTCTTCGTTTATGGTTGGTCGGTCCACATGTCAAGTAGAACGACTTTCCTTCAATATGAAACTGCGAGAGAGTAAGAACACTTTTGTTCATAAGCTGAACGCGCCGGCTGTTTAGAATGCTATATTTGGCAGGTAGCCGAGTCTATCGCATGTTTCCAGTGCTCGCTTGAAAGAAGCGTTGGCCTTGATCTTCGTTTGATCATTCGGCATGTGTAGCACAAAGTTCAATAAAAGATCAATTCTTTCTTTCTTTCTTATTTTTTTTTGTCGATTTGGCTAGTTCAAAACTCTCTCACAAGAGTTGATATAAGAACCATCAAGGAATGAGGCCTTGGAGTAAATTGATTATCATATCGGCTGCAACAAATCGTTCGCAATTTTGACAAGTATCATGCCGCATTCTACAAATGGGGCGATGACTAGGCCACAAAAGCTGCTGAGATTCACCAGAAAGACATGGTAACATCCAAGGCAATTAATTTATAAGGGTTTGCTTAACTGCGAGAGAGGTAGAACACTTTCGATCATAAGCTGAACGTGTTTTCAGGACACCAGTTGGAAATTGTTGTCGTTTTTACTGATATGTAGAGGTATGAAGAATTTTAATTAAATCTTTAATAAACACAATGGAAAAGCCTTCTTTTATATATATATATATATATATATATATATATATATATATATATATAAAATCAATATTCTTATAAAGAGGGCCATAAGAAAATCAAAGTTCTCAGACTTTATTTTTTGCTTTTCACGTGAAAAGCTGATCAGAAGAGATAACCAAATATTATTCCCGGTTGCTTACTACCGTTAAAATTTATGACGGAAATAAACTTTAAACTGCCCCCTCTCCCTTAATTCTTTTCTTTGGATCGTCTCCTCTCACCTTCAATACCACCACTCTCACTCCATATCTGTATTCAAGAGCTGTTGATCTGCTAACCGAACCTTTTTTTCATAGCAAAGCGTTGGAGAATCCGCTAGACGGAGCCCCGTCCTATACCCACCGCTGTTGAAATTTTCTAAAAATATGGTAATCCCATTTTGATGCAGTGATTTTCTAGCACCGAGTTTTTAAATTATTGGTTTTCAGCAACTTATTAGCTGCACGGTCTGCATGCTTTTAATTTTTTTTTTGTATTTAGACACGTTATTTTTTATTCTGTTTTTTCCCATTTAGTTGTTATGCATCTGTACAAGATTTTGAAACTGCTAGCAAACAATTTCCAGTTCATGCACATAGATTCTCAACTTTGTTGCCTTTCTTCGTTGATTTTTTTGTTCTATTATCGGGTAATGTAGATCTTCTCCTAGTAGGAGCTCTGTATATTGTTTGTAAAAGATTGTTTTTGTTCTTTTCTAATTTTGACCAGTCCTTTTATATTTAGGTTAGTTTGAACTTGCAAGCGATTTCTGCATCCTGATCAAGAACAACAGTAGTGTTTTGTAGGGAGACAATCAGAACAAAAACAAAGAGGAAAGAAAATCTTATTGCAGTAGACAATGATAGCTAAGAAAAGCTGCCATTGCTTATCCTTCTGCAATTGTTTTTTTTTTATTTTTTTATTCCTTTTGCTGATCACTGAGATAGATGTGGAAATGCATGGTGTGACAATGTCTCTCTATACAATTGCTTTGAGTGCGTTGAATATACATGTCGAAGAAAGATTTCAACAATATGGAGAAACTATAAATCGAGATTTTAATGAAGTGTTAAGATAATTTGTTTCCTTCTTGTAGATATTACTAGTTACATGCCTTGTGCGATGCCGCGGGTTAATTATTTTTTGCATTTAAAAAAAAAACCAAGATCTAAAAGTGTTAGGTTTTTTTGCAAAGTTATACCCAAAAATCTTAGGTGTGGTTGCAACGCTTGACCCAAGAGTAATATTTATAATATTAATAATAACGTTAAACTTGGGTTAACCCTTAGCATAAAAGTGTCTGGACTGCAATATCAGACCCGTTAAACCCAGGATCCGTGTCATGAATGTTTGGTAACTAAATAAAAAAAAAGTGAAAATTAACAAACTGAACTAAACAAAAAATTAATTAAAAACATAAAAAAAATCTGGGTTAACTCGTCAAACCATGTTAACTTGTTAAACCTAGGATCTGTGTCATGAAAGTCTGGTAACTAAATAAAAAAAATTTAACATTAACAAAAAAAATTAATCAAAAAAAATTTATGAAAATAAAAAAAACAAAAAAAAATTGACAGGTCAACCCATAATTAACTGAGTTCACCCGTGAAACTAGGTTAACCCGTGAAACTCAGGATATGTGTCATAAAAATCTGATAATTAAATAGAAAAAAAATTAACATTAACAAACTAAACTAAATGAAAAAAATTAATTAAAAAGCAAAAAAAAAATTCTAGGTTAACTTGTCAAACCAGGTTAACCCGTTAAATCCGGAAAACGTGTCATGAAAGTCTGATAACTGAATAAAAAAAATTTAACATTAATAAACTAAATTAAACAAAAAAAATTTGTTAAAAGAAAAAAAACAAAGAAAGAAGCAAAAATAAAATCCCGAAAGGCTAAAAAAATAAGACAACTTAAAAAGAAATAATAATAAAAAAACCAAACAAACAAACACCTAAAGCGTTTTACTGTGGACTGCACTGTGTAATCCACAGTAAAACATTGATCCCTTTTAGTATATGTTACAATATTAATAAACTAAATTAATTAAAAAAATTAATTAAAAAGAAAAAATAAAATAAAAAAAACCTCTAAGAAGAAAAAAAAACTAAATGGAAAGAAATTTAACATTAACAAACTAAACTAACCGAAAAACATAATTCAAAAGAAAAAAAAGCAAAAGAAAAAAATTACAGGTTAACCCATTAAAACCAGGATCCGTGTCATGAATGTCTGGTAATTAAATAAAAAAAGTGAAAATTAACAAACTGAATTAAACAAAAACAATTAATTAAAAAGATAAAAAAAACTGGGTTAACTCGTCAAACCATGTTAACCCATTAAACCTAGGATCTGTGTCATGAAAGTCTGGTAACTAAATAAAAAAAATTAACATTAACAAAAAAAATTAAACAAAAAAATTTATGAAAATAAAAAAACAAAAAAAAAATTGACGGGACCCATAATTAATTGGGTTCACCGGTGAAACTCAAGATATGTGTCATGAAAGTTTGATAACTAAATAGAAAAAAAATTAACATTAACAAACTAAACTAAACGAAAAAAAAATTAATTTAAAAAAACAAAGAAAGAAAAGCCTACATGAAGAAAAAGAAAAAGAATTGAATTAAGGAAAAGAAAAAAATTTGGGATTCGTGTCATGAAAGTTTGAGGTAATTAAATAGGAAAAAACATTACGAGTTAACCCGCAAATTTTGGGTTAACCCCGAATCCGTGTCATGAAAGTTTGATAACTAAATAGAAAAAAAATTAAAATTAACAAACTAAATTAAACAAAAAAACAATTACGGGTTAACCCAGAATTAGCTGGGTTAACCCGTCAAAACCGGGATCCGTGTCATGAAAGTTTGATAACTAAATAGAAAAAAAATTAACATTAACAAACTAAATTAAACAAAAATATTAATTAAAAGAAAAACCAGAAAAAAAATCCGGGTTAACCCGTCAAACTCGGAACCCGTGTCATAAAAGTTTGATAACTAAATAGAAAAAAATTTAACATTAACCAAAAAAATTAAACAAAAAAAATATTCATTAAAAAAAAAAAAAGAAAAAAAAACAGCTTAAAAAACAAAGCAAAAAGGCAAAAAAAAAAAAGATAGCTCAGCGTTTCACTGTGGACTGCACTCGAAAAAATTAATTAAAAAGAAAACAAAAAAAAATCCAGGTTAACCCGTCAAACCTGAAACCTGTGTCATGAAAGTTTGATAACTAAATAGAAAAAAATTTAACATTATCAAAAATAATTAAACAAAAAAATATTCATTAAAAAAAACAAAGAAAAAAAACAGCTTATAAAAAAAAAAAAAGCAAAAAAAAAAAAAATGAAGAAAAACACTGAGTAGTTTTCAAAAAGCAAAAAAAAAAAAAACAGCTCAGCGTTTCACCGTGGACTGCACTCGAGAAAATTAATTAAAAAGAAAACCATAAAAAAAAAATCTGGGATAACCCTTTAAACCCGGAAACTATGTCATGAAATTTTGATAACTAAATAGAAAAAAATTAACATTAACAAAAAAAATAAACAAAAAAATATTCATTAAAAAAAACAGCTTAAAAAAAAGCAAAACAGCTAAAAAAAAAAGCATATGCTCAGCGTTTTACTGTGGACTGCACTGTGCAGTCCACAATAAAACACTGATCCCTTTTAGTATATGTTACAATTAAACAATAAAAACTTGAAATTCTAAATAAAAACCTGAAATTTTAAATACTCCTCTAGAAATTACGATGAATCTAAGATTTATACATCATTTTAAGATTAGTTGAGTAATTTTTTAAGTGAGTAATTTAAAATAAAAAATAAATTGAAATTATTTGTCATATTTAGCAAACGTTTGTTGTTTTGTCATATAGACTGCGATGATGTTATTAATGGTACACATGTTTGTGTATCTGTATCTCAAGAAAATAAAATTTTATTTATTGGTAGAAAAAGAATGCCAACACAGAATATAATGGCCGCATGTAGCTTTGATATGCAATTCATGTGTTTTTTTAGGCAGAATGGAAAGACAATGTTCATGATACTCATATTTTTTTAAAATTTATTGACAATCTAAATATAATTTTTTAAAACCTCCTAAAGGTAAATAAATTACAATAATTAAATGTTATTTAAATTTATAGTATGTGTATTATGAATTTTTAAAATAACTTACATTTTTTTTTACTTATTTGATTAATATTTAGATCTATATAAAAATGAGAGTTATCATTTTCAAGATATTTGACCTCGTGGACAACCAACAATTCAAGAAGAGCAATTCAATCATGTACACTCGTCACTTCGCAACATCATTGACCGTGCATTTATAGTATGAAAATAGATATGAAGAATTTTACAGATTATGTTTGCGTACCCCTACAAAGCACAAGTCAAGATTATAATAGCATCAATAACACTACATAACTATATTAGAAAAAAATCTAAAAATAATGTTGTTTTTATAGAATATAATCACAACCCTAATTTTATTACATATGATATTTTTGTTGATGTTATTAAATATAATCACAACCCTAAAATGATGTAATATTTTTAAAATATATAACTAAATAATACTCACTAATGTTACTAATAAATTGAAAATTCATGCATACTTTTCTCGGTAATTTTACTACTAAAAGCATTTACAAAAGTTATTTACCAAACACATATAAAACTACTTCTAAAACAAACAGCTTTAACCATAATTTTAATCAAATATATATTTTATTATAACAAACTAAAAAAAGATATTTCTATATTAGCCACACAAGTAATCACTCTCCCAAACACAAATAATGAATCATTGTTTCTCCAGCGGCATGCCTTTAATTATTAGCCGAAGAGTTTTTTGACCTAATTGGACAAAACCTGTAAAGGGCGCGTAATTGAGCCATCATCCTTTACGTCCCTAAATCGGAGCCTATCGGATTATTCACTTTTACCATTTTGGAAAAAATAAAAATTAGAATCTTCAATGCCGCTCCTCAGCACAAAACAAGAACAATAATCATAATAATAATAACAACAGCCGTTTTTCTTATTATAAATAACGACTTCAATTACTCAAAAATTTATTTCTCTTTCACTCGTTATCAAAATTTAAAATTTTCCCTCTCCATAAACTTCGCCCCCTCTTTCTAAATATTATTAGTATTATATGTGTGTTAAAAAGACTTCAAGAATTGAAGAAGAATCCTTGAATGAACGAGAAGAAAACAAAATTCATTAAAAATGTCCCCTGTAAGAAATTTTCAAGATTTTCAATTCTCAGGTACTTTCTCTCTGTGTTTCTATGCAAGAAAGATTGGTTTTGATGTTCTTTTTTTTCTTTTTATCTTCGTTTTGTGTTGAGTATTTCTTTATCTTTTTTTCCCTCTGTTTTGAAATGCCCTGTATTTTGTCATTGAAATTTAATCCCCTTGTGCTTTTGCATTTAATGGATTTCCTTTTCCTTTTCCTTTCCCTTTCATGGATTTATTGTATTCTTGATACTATAAGGAATGCCAAGAATTGCTGTAATAACTGTTTATGATGCAAGAAATGCCTGGATTTTTTTTATTTATTTTCTATAGATATCGGTGGATGGAAAGAAAGAGAGAACAAATTTGTTTTTCTGATGTCCCAATTAAGGGTTTTTCTTTTTCTTTTTCTTTTTTCTGATGTGTAATAAATGTGACAGATTGTCTTAATAATGGTGATGGAAAGGAAAACACTGAACTGTGCCCTTTAAAGAGAGAATAATTAGTACATTTCAGCATTGTTGGTTTGCTTTGGTTCCATGCTTGCTTTCAATCTTAGGGTGCAGAAATTGTTGCTTCTATACCTTTTGCCTTGGTCCCTTTGATTTTGCAGAAGTTTCAGCGAGTAGAAAGAAAGTTGATGTTCAGAGCCTGGATCCTCAGCATATGCAGAATCATGTTGATAGAGTTGGACACAGAGAGACGGATACTTCAGAGTCTGAATCTGAGATTAACTTGCGCAAAAGTTTGGCATGGGACAGTGCCTTCTTCACTAGTCCAGGTTTGCTTCCTAGGTTGACAAAAACCTGCTTAACAAGTGCTGCCAATTGTTGTCATCGGATGAAAGATGGAAATGTGAATGTGTTCTGTGCTTCCACAGGAGTTCTGGACCCTGAAGAGTTGGAGACGATTAGTATTCGGGTTGTGGATAATGGAGTAGACACAGCTGGGGGTGGGGATCTGAGGTCTGTACCCTCTCGGTCTGCAGGACCAGAAGGGAAGAGTGCAATTGATGAGTGCAGCTTGCGCAAAAGTTTAGCTTGGGATAGTGCCTTCTTTACAAGTTCAGGTGACGTTGTATATGGTTTAGTAGTCTCTGTCAAAGCTCCGTATGTAAATCAATGCTTGTTCTTCTTGTAAATTTGTGTGAATTTCATGTTTCGTTGTGATAATTGTAATAGAAAGTTTACTGCTCTCAGGAGTTTTGAATGCTGAGGAATTGTCTCTTGTTAACGGAGGATTTAGACTATCACAAGGACATACGCTTCCTGGGCTTAAAGACGTCTGGAGGTCTGCTGATTCAAACTCAACAAGAAATGCCGATGCTTACTCCCTTGCAAGCCTTGAGATTGATCTTTTTGACAATATGAGAGCGTCCATGCACAAATCAAACGATGCATCATCCACTAGGGAAACTTCAACTAGAAAAGTTAGAAGAGAAAATGAAATGCGAAGGGGTAATAGTAAGTATTTGCTGTTTCTATATAAATCTAGGCATTGAGAGTGAAGCGGGCAGTATTCTTTCAATTTTGGGACGAATTCTATTTGTCCTTGTCTGGCTGTGAAACGATTTCATGCTATCATCTAGTCTCATTCCTTCTGAATATGATTGCTGTCCATCTTCATGTTAGGCTAACCAACCAAAAAAAAAAAAATTCATCATTTTTTCCCTGTAGATTTGTGTCTTTGTAACTGCTCAATTTGTCTTTTAAATTTTTTTAGCTTTATGCTGTGTGCATTTCCTTGTTATATGTATCTTGTTCTCCTGTATTCACCCTCAGTAATAACCTGTTCAATTCGATACTCATGCTGCTTTTGT
The DNA here is from genome assembly GCA_015852605.2 of Populus deltoides. Taxonomy (NCBI): domain Eukaryota; kingdom Viridiplantae; phylum Streptophyta; class Magnoliopsida; order Malpighiales; family Salicaceae; genus Populus; species Populus deltoides. The sequence continues at coordinate 17,812,955 of CM027577.2, forward strand.
CGTTTCTTCAGCTTCAAAAACATCGGATGCTTCCTCTCGATTAAGAGTAAGTTGTGTTGATTGATATTCACTACATCATTTTATTGGTACTGTACCAAGGCCTCACCTATGCATCATCTGAAATGGTCACCAGTTCGCTTTAATTTCATGGTTTAGCTTAAGTAGCCATTAAAGAGGTGTTCTACTGTAAATAGGAACTGAACTTTTGAATGTGATTAAGTAACATCAACTGCATGATTACCAGCCAAAGCAGGGACCTCATAAAGAATCCAAATCGTTTATCAAGTCACCAAATATATTCTGCCAAAATCGCAATCTATCCGCAGCTCCCAACAAAAGGGCCTCTTCGGGTGCAAACCATGTTAAATTGGAAGACAAAGGTGCACAAGCTGCTTCTGGTAAGAAATTCAAAAAATGATTCATCATCATCAGAAGATACTGTTGTTGGCAATGACCTGCATGTTTATTCTTATAGGGAGAACCAAGATTGTGTCAAAGAAAACTTGTATCCGGGATTCATGCAGTATTATCCGTAGTTCAACACCACCAGTGAAATCATCTTCTTCAGCTGCACCCTTTGGGAAAGAGTTTGGAGGATCTGGCTGGGCTCCAAATTTCACTGTTAAATCTTCTCCAGATTCTCTGAGGAGAACAATTAATTCCCAGGTCTCTGCTTCGGCTTCAATCTCTAGAACTCCCCGACAACTTTCGGCTGGAAACATAATAGAGCTGGTGAATTCTAGCAACTCTACTTGTTTGTTGTCCACACCCAAGTCGTCATCCTGTACATCGCCTGCTAGTTCCACAGATGGATGCTCCTCAGAATCATCTTCCATAATTCTCAACCCAAGATCTGGTGCCATTCATGCAACTACAGCATGCAGAGGGATTTCTTTCAGCAAGGATGCCTTTCAAATATCAGATTCTAAGAGACGTCAATGCAATGAATCTTATTTGGTACATGAAAGTCATGAAACAAAGTTCATGAACGCACAACTCAATAAAATCCCAGAGCGAACCAGTCTTATCGCATCCATTGTTTCAAAAGGTTTACAATCTTCAAGTCTCCGAATGCCATCGCCAAAGATTGGATATTTTGATGCGGTTGGTTTTTTTCCTTCCACCTTTTTTATTTGAATGCTTTCCATTTTGCTATGAGTAGATTTGAAACAGTTATTTCACATCTAGGTAGAGATGCATGCATTGTCCAGTAAATGCTTTAAATGCATTAAGAATTCTTCTTCTCCCAGGGAAATTCCGTGGATATAACACCAAATGGAGGCCTGAAGTTTTCTGGTGTAAAATCCGCTTCTTCCAAAAACAGAAGTGGTATTAGTAATGCAAATGGAGCTGCAGATAGAACAAGAAATAGAATGCATCAATTTGTGGGAGCCACACCGATAACTGTAAATAGAGCAGGCGCAAAGGAGCCAGTCTGCCCACAGGAGAAGAAGCAGCCTTTGAAGGAGCTTGAAGTTGTTAAGGCACATGGTCCTGAAAATAAAGTGCATAGATTTAATGAAGATAACAAAGAGAATATAGGTAGTTTTGAAAATCAGGTTGATGACCTGAGTAGACGTATGGAAGGCATTGCTTTTTAGGAGGGACCTGGTTACGTAGTCTGAAGTAAATCAATGTCCTTTACAGTTTGCTATCTAGATTATTTACAAGGGTGTTGGATTTTCCTTAATTGTTCAACCAAAGAATTCCATAGTGATGGCTGGATTATGACTTTGTAAGCGTCTTCTCCCCCTATATTGATGCGGTCATAAAGCATGTCGACGAATCAACAAATCAGGGTACTTTTCTTAGTGAACAGATAAATCTAAGAAACTCAATGAATAGCTGTTCTCTCTTCACATATCTCTTATTTCTGGGTAAACTGCTGTTGCATGATCTAGTTAGCGCATCATTGAGAATTGGATGCTATATTGACGAGCTGAGCGTCAGATATCACTTCCTGTCCGAACAGTTGCGATCAAGCAACTATCTTATCCATAGCAGGACTATATGGAGATGGGAAATGGGAAATTGATCCAGGTTAGAATACAACAGTTGCTTACAAGCGACGAGACTTGAAATAAATGGCTTGCCTTGTTTTTTCACTTCTCCCAGTAAAAGGTCAATACAAGTTGTGGCTTTGACTAATTTTTAATAACAATCAAAATAGCCTTTTTTCTGTTAAAATGGATCAATCACGAATGACTTGCTAAAAAGATAAAGAGCTTGAAGCTAAATCTCCTACCTAAGAAATATAAGGATCTGTTTGGCCATCCCAGGCTCAGTCAATAATTCAGTAGAACAAAATACAGCAAAATAAGGGCAACACCATGCGGAAAAATGTCATCAAACATCACCATTCTACTCCAAAATTTTGTTATCTCAAGTCCAACAGATTCATTTTCTAATTTCAGGGAGGAGTCATTTGCAAAATTCTGCAGTACATTATAAAGCCTGCCATTGATAAAATGGTAAAATAGGAAGGCGGATGAATCAAGGAAAAGCTCTCCCAGCAAATCTAAGACCTTGGCTTTTCCTTCTTCTCTTTAAACAGTGCAAGAAGGGATACACCTGACACCTTCACCACCTTGAACCTGACTCCAGGAATATCTCCCACAGCATGTCCCTTTCGTCCAAATCCAGCAATCAAAACCTCATCCTAAGCACCAAACAAACTACAAATTAGATCTAGCATATACAAGGCAATGACCATAACATGGAAGACTCTTCCATTTCAAGCTTTCTAAGAAAAGATGACTTCTGACAACAAATTTCTGCTATGCAATTTCAGGAACAACAGTGTCCCATGAATAACTGACCTAAGTGTCAGGAAATACTAAAAGAGCAAAAGATAATGATCAGTAAATTAGGCTCCAACTGTTATCTCCTTTGAAACTAAATATCATTGTGCAATATTGGTGGGCTAATAAAAGTTTATGGTATTAGGCTTCTAAACTTTTAACACTTTAAAACCATGCAAATAACTTACATTTTCCTCGATGTAGTTTAAGCAACCATCATTGGGTACAAAGGCAGCAATTTTCTTCCCATTCTTGATCAGCTGAACACGAGCACATTTTCGGATAGCAGAGTTTGGCTGCTTAGCCTCAATGCCACTGCATAAACCAATTAACATCCAAGCCCCAGTTGTAAGCACTATGAATATGGTAGCAATCCTTGAAACATGAAATAATGGGAAACAAGCCTTACATCTTTTCAAGAACAATTCCCTTAGCATGGGAAGACCCAGCAAATGGTTTCTTCCACTCATTTCCAAGGTTGGATTTCTTATATGACTTGTCAGCCCACCTTTGTCTTCTACGGTGGGACTTCAGCTTGCGACCAGCTCCCATTCCACGAGTCTTACTGTATTACACAAACATTGCCCAAGTTACAAACCCACGCATTTTCTTTAGTAACATGCCACTGTCATTAAATCCTATTCTAGTTCCAACACAGGAAAAAGGTGCAGCATTGCTCAAATCCTCTTACTAAAACAATTGAAAATGACTTATCAGTGCACAGCCAGTAAATACATCTACAGATTGCAGCGTGAATAATAAATTAAGCATTCATATAAGCATTTTTTGCCGCAATCTTCACTTACTGAATCGCAATCAAGGAAAAAACTTAAAACAATTGCCAACCATCCGATCAATTCAAATCAACACAAATCAAGGGTAAGACATAAGAACACAAGAAATTATATACAGTTGTAGCTTAAAAAGAAAAACACGCATACTAACACATGTTTTGCTAACGACAACCCCGTTATTTTACAAAGCAAAGTTTAACCAAAAATAACAAATAGATCACAGTTTTAAAATTTTTTTTTTCTGGCAACATAAACCATAAAAGGCTCAAACTTTCACAGTTTATTGAACTTTCCACGTTTTGCTCGGCGACCCTTTTTGAGATTAAGAAAAACTCAGTTTGGAAACATCAAAAAGATCTCAATTTTATGAAAACAAACTGGGACGCATAACCACTTGATAACTGTAAACTAGAATGCAAGCACAACAGAAACAGAGCCATAAATGACTTAACAAAACAGAACAAAAAGTGCGCATTAAGAGAGAGACTGACCCCATTTTGGCTGAGAAAAGTGTTGCTAGGTTGAGGAGACGGGGATTAGTTGTTTAATGCAGGGACAGTGTAGCCGACTAGTGAAAAAACACAGAGGAACCCCAATTCGGTGATTGGGAGGTGTATTGGGGCTGTTTGGTTGCTTGCTATTTTCATGAATCGACGAAAATAGTCTTTTGTTTTGCATATTATTACGGATGTGTCCTGGTGATCATTCGGTTTCTCTCTCTTTTGGGGCTTTGAAGGAGAATTGATTATAAGAGCCCATTACAGATCACACTGACCCAGGAATCTGTTTGGGCTACAAAGCCCAATATAGCCTGCAACCCTTCTTGGGCTCTCGGCAGATTTAACACACTAAAGAGGATTTTTAAATTTACTTTTTTAAATTAATATTTTTTTATATTTTCTTGATAATTTTAACTGTAAAATATAAAATTATTATTTTCATGTATTTTCAATAAAAAAATAAATTTTAAAAATCATCTTCCGAAAATGTATTTTTTAAAAATTATTAAAATTCTTTTTAAATTATTAAAAATACAGCGCCAATACTTTTACGCTTCATATGTTACCATTTTATCTGTAATTATTTTATTGGTCTAAAAGTATTTTATTGGTCTAAAAGTAAAAAAAAAGAAAAATACTTTCAAATTAAATCAATTTTGCATAGTCCACTTGTATTTATTTTTCAAATATTGCTTATACTCGAATAAATTAGGCTAGCCTTTTTTATTTTTTTCCTAAATTAAATCCGTATTCAATTACCACGTGGTTATATTATTCCAATATTATTGAAATGCTAATGAGGAGACTGCGTATCCATTGCAACAACATTCAATGATTAATGACTGCCGGGCAAAATGAGGAGATTGTAAGGGATGTTGCAGATATAGGTGACACAGAAGGGATACTTTATATTATATAAAAAGTAACATTAAAAACTTTATTCCTTTTCCCTTACTAATTATTTCTTACAATATCCATTAATAAAATAATATAATCAGCCAGCTTGACACAAAATACTAAACTAGTGTGAGAGGTGTAAATTTATGCACAAATCTAGAATCCAGTCATTTTCTTGATATTCTTTTTAATATTTGTATAAATTAATTAATACAAGCACACCAGCGCTTGAAATTCCAAGCAGATCCTTCCTGGTAAGAGGATAGACTAACAGGTGAGCTACTTGAGCCCCCAAAGGCTCGGATCGGAGTCCGGTGGGACTCGAGAAAAGTCATGGATTCGTTTGGGTGGCACTAAGGTAAGTCAAGAGTAGAATAAAACCATAATCTTTGTTTCTCGTGAATCTGCTGATCCTGGACTACAAGTAATTGTGGTCACTTTCTGGAAATCTTTGTGGAAGGGTTGGAGAGTAGGGCGGCATCCTTCACAGGAATGTGGATGTGATCTTACTCTCGAGAGAGAAGTAGCTAGGGGTAATTGCCATTTTCTAACCGATCGAAATCATAAAAAAGAAACTGAATATGCTACCCCATATGAGATCCAGAAAGCTGACACGAAGTGTATTAATGTTCGAAATGTCAAAAAATTAAGAACAAAGAAGTCCACCATGATCTAACCATATAAGATCAAGAAAGCTGACACGACATGTATTAATGTTCAAACTGTCAAAAACTTAAGAACAAAGAGGTCTACCATGATCTAAACCATACCGAAACAAACAACGATACAAGAAGTGAAAACAGTTGATCCCAATAAAACAAAGCAAAAAACAAGAGGAGCAAACAGGATTGTCCTTGAAACGTAAAGACAGCAAACCTCCCCAAGAGAGATTTATACACTATCCAACTAATACATAAAGGGCATATATAATCCCTGGAATATATCCCAATATGGTCAACAGCAAACATATCCAAAACTCCACCTGCATATTCAAAAACCAAAAAACCGAAACCAATCAGCCCTTTTTCCATAGCATAAGTAAAACATAAACATGAAATGATGATTGCAAAAAAGGGGTGTTGTTCAAAGTGAAGAATCATTACCCCACAGCCATAACGCAGGAAGACCCCGACGGGTGGAAGGATAATCGCCAATATCACTTCTAGGAAGGTCTCTGAACCCATATTGCTATCGTTGGTGATAGTGGTTGTGGTGTTTAATATCCTAAATCGCAGCTAAGCTTAGCTACTGATAACTTTAGCTATCAAAAAGAAGCAGGGGTTAGAAGACAAAACAAAAAAAATGGTGTCACAGACGTAGAGATTTAGGGTGCCACGTGTGTGAAAGTTTGGACAGGTGTGTAGTCTTACCTATCTTGTAGTGTTTCCTTTTGACTTGTACGAAGACACTGGGTTTGGATCTGATCAACAAAAGATCTGAATTCGGTCATTGATGCTGCCGACACATGTGAAAAGATCAGGATACGTCCCTAAAAATGTGCCTAATCTGGTGGCTGCTCCAGTTGTTTGGTCACGGGTTCGAGTTCCATTACCAAGATAGCATATCCAGGTCTGAGTAGCATGAAATTTCTACGTTATAACTCAATTAACAGAACGCACTTCGTCCCTAAGAATTTCAAAGCTTGTTGTTTAGTTTCAAGTCGAACATCAAGACGATAATTACTATCATTCTGGCAAAATATTCGAGAAGGGGACCAATAATAAAGTCGCGTAAATCAATTTTATGTTACGGGCCGCTTGTGTTGCCACAATTTGAGGCGATCAAGTTTTTTGTCTAGAGTCAGAGAACACTTTCAAGTCTGAGAGAGGGTATACATTTCATTATTCTCTGTATCTTAAACCCGTGCCTGCCACCAAATACTTTTAAGGAAACAGAAGAAACGCTTAGGGGGCACTGCCCTTTATGTAACAGACAGGATTTGCGACCTATCACAGTCGTATCTTTTGAAAAGCAGGCTTTCTTTGCTGTGCGAACACTTGTCTTGCTTATTTGCACAACATGAAATATCCTCTCAATAAATCAGCTAAATGGCTTCGCTAATTCACATTATTAATGTTTCTAGCTAGCCATTTATTTTCATGCAAGTGATTCAGATGACGCGTTTGATTATCGAGCATTTAGCTTAGCAAATCTTAATTCAGCTAAATGCAGAATCAAGCAATATCCATTGCGACATGCCAATGTCATACTACTCTTACCACACCAGCTATAGGTGGTCTTCGTCCAAGGAATAAGTTACTGCACACCCATAACTGCTGTTTTGTAAAATCTGATAACATGTTTGACCAATTGGAGATGGAACACATAGGAATAAGCTATTGCACATTCATATTATACTACTACGTCACAAATTAAGTATCCAGTGACAAGCTTGACAAAAACAAAATCTCAATGTCCGAAAAGGAGATGGACACAGCAGCGAAGAGAGGCAAAGAGGGGACGTTTCATATTGCAAATCATTTCAAATAGAAAATAGCTGCAATTGGAACTAAACGATGCTCGAAATTACACTGCCTACTAAAGAAGAGAAGTAAACAAATTCATAACTCCAAGATGAATCTCTTATTGAAAGTGAACCTTAATGATTTTGTTGACAATTCATTAAGATAGACAAGTAATTACCTCAAATATAAAAGTATTCAAAAAAAGGAGACGTAGCCATTGGTATTTTGCAAGCATCAAAAAAGGAATTTTCCAAACAAACAAGGAAACAAGTCGAACGCTGCCTCAATCAATGTTTTTTGAACTAATTTTCTTCCTGAAACAAGAATTTATTCAAAACCAACCGACCATCAAGGCTGATAAACCTCCGGAAGCTGAAGACCTACACTTCCAGCTGATTTTCGTAGTGTTTTTTTCATTTCATCCGATCTATCCACAGCAATGTTGTACGAGAACAGCAACTCCTGCAAAAAACAATAGCCAGCACCAGCATTGTATTTAAGCAACACCATAAAATGCTTTCTGCTAAAATACTACCCACATACAAAACAAAGAAAGAACATTCCTACAAGAACACCATTCTTGCCAATTCATTGGAACAACTATCAAGTATTAAATTAAATTCAATTCATAGGTTTTAATAAAATTTCATTTTGGAATCATCTTGAGTGTAATTGATTTCCAAATGAAATTTAATCTCTAAAAATGATACAAAAATAAAGCTAAAGTGGTGATAAGGATAATATAAAAAATAAAATGAATAGAATTTTACAATTATATGAATTCGATTTATTTATTAATTAAATTCAAATTAAACACTAAGAATTGATTCCAAACAACCCACAATTACACTACAAGGGAACCCCTTCTCCTTCCTGAATTCCTCTAGTCCTAAGGACGGAGAAATTATAACTTAGACCTGGTCCTAACTTGGACTTCGATATCTCATACCAAGTGACTTCACTCAAAATTAAAAAGGCTACGCCAGCACTGACTAGAAGTACAATATTAGCAAAATTAACAATTGGGTTATGCCCCTCTATCAAAGACATCAAGAAAAATGGAAAACTAAAATAAATTACCATCAATCTTAATACCATTTTAGATAGCAATTAACATTTTAATTACCTTGTGATGCTGCACGCTGTTAAGTAAGAAAGTGTAATCACGAGCAAGCTTAAGTTTTTGCTGAACAGAAGATTGGTCTAAAACATTGCAGTTCTTTCTAAACTCTTGCGTTATATAGTCTCCAAAATGATTCTTATACCCTTCTTTGCCTATGTGTTTGTTGACAGACTTGAGAAGATCCCTATATATCTTTGAAGCTTGTAATGTCTTGGAACTCATCTCCGCAAAAAGAAATCAAATTTTGTACCTTTGTTTGGTTACTGAGAAAGTGTAGGAATTGACCAGATGCGAGATGCGAGAAGGGAGAGATTTTTATCTCAAGGGGTTTTCTTGTTGGGTCGTAGGGCTCAAATATATGGGCCCAATGGAAGCCCAACGGAACAAAAAAAACAAACAAACAGGGGTCCGTTTTGTTTCTTCCTACTAATTCTACAACAACGTAAACTGAATCTGATCTCTGTGTCTGTGAAGAAGAGGAGGGAGACATGTCGCGACAAAGACCAGGGAAGGCTCCTCTGCCTCCAGCTGAAGAGGTAATTGAATAACGAAACCACCCTTTTTAACTCATGTTTGGATGCAGAGAAAATTGGATTCGTAATATTGTTGTTTTGATGGGCTGTATTGATATATTTTGTTGAAAGTGGATGTTGATAATGGGAAGCATAAAATTTTAGCACGAAATTGTCGAATCATACATCAGCTATGCAAATGAGATAGAAAAAAGTGTAAAGCTTGTGATTTCTTACAGTTGATGTGGGGTTTGTCTGCTTTTTGTGTAAGAAGAAGGAAGATTGTTTCTAATGGCTTTGCATTGTGTTTTTGGTGTCAATTGTAGAATATTGAGAAATTGGAGAATGTGATAAATGAGGGTAATTACTATGGAGCTCAACAGATGTACAAGTCTATCAGTGCAAGGTATTAATTTTACCGTGTATTTTTTTTCCCAAGTGAATCTTGTTTTAGTGATGTTTGTGCAACTGATGGCATTGGTTTTTACTAGTCTAGATAGATGTGAATAGATTAAATAAATGTAATTTTGTTTTGGTACACAATTGGGGCACATGCATGTGAATTGATATTTAAATTTGTTCCCATTTGTTTTCTTCTGAGATGATTCTTCCGTATGATATTGAAACTTAATTTGTTACAGATATGTATCTGCTCAAAGACATTCTGAAGCTTTGGACATTCTTCACTCGGGTGCGTGCCTCCAGCTGAAAAACAACCAGGTTATTCTCTTTCAAGTCCATGGTTACTAATTCTGTCAGGTGATTTTTGGATGCTAATATTATTAAATAGAAGCCAATGGGAATGTGAAATTTGTCCTGTTAAAGAAAAAGATTAGGCTGGATGCTGAGATATCCAAGCTGCCTTCATAAGCTGATAATGGGTTTATGCTGTGTCCAACTGGTTACACGATGAGTATGAGAATATGAATGAAAAATTCCGATATGGTAGGAACCTTTGTTAAGTCCCTGCTATTAAAATTGATTGATGTCAAAGGTTGATGGGTAGTCAGCATATTAGAATGGAGGAAGCATATCAAAGCTGTTGACTGCTAGAAAATACATTATCTGTCAATCCATTTGAAAATTTCTTATGTTTTTTGCCTGCAACTACATGGATACACAAATGCATAGCTTCCATTAAGTTGGGATGCAACTTTGCATATTTTAGATGTAACTTGTCCAACTAAATTGGGATTAGGGATGTTAGCTTAGGATTTTCTTTCCCGGAAAGCAATCTTCTACATTTGAAAGTCAGGCTATCATTTTTCCATTTCATTTGCTATATGATTTACTTTTTTTGTTTTGTTTCCTGAGTTGGATGTCTGAGTAGTGTTTACATAATGTTTGCATAATGGAATATATTGCTGGATTTCCAGACTATTCTCGTACTCCTAGAATTACAATTTATTCCATAACAAACCAATCTCAGGTTACTTGTGGGTCGGAGCTTGCTGTGATCTTTGTGGAGACGCTTGTTAAAGCAAAAGTTCCTTATGATGATGATGTACTTGGTTAGTTCAAACTTAGTGATATGGCTTGTAATGCTTTTCAACCCTCCTTTGATCAATTTTAGATGTTATGACGTGGTTCTTAATGCTTTCTAATTCTCCCTTGCTGCAGTTTTCAAAAAAGAAAAAAAAAAGGAAAGAAAGAAAGAGGGTGCTTTCTTTCATCTGTTTTGTTACTGAGATTTTAGTGCCTTGTATGAATATTAAACTAACTTAGAGAGAGTTCTTTCTTTGATTTTCAACCCTCCATTGGTCAATTTTAGATGTTTCAGAGTGGTTAATGTTTCTAATTCTCCCTTGCTGCAATTTTCACAAAAAAAAAAAAAGAGGAAATAAAGAGGGTGCTTTCTATCATCTGTTTTGTTACTGAGATTTTAGTGCCTTATATGAATATTAAACTAACTTAGAGAAAGTTCTTTCTTTGATTTTCAACTTTTTTGCATAGCCACGCTGAATGCTGCTGCCTTTTTGATTTTTTGACAATGTTTCTCTATTAATTATGAGTTAATATCCATCTTAGATCGCATCAGAAAAATCTATAAGACATTTCCTCAGATACCTTTGCCACAAGACTTGGGGGAAGATGACGATATGCAACAACTCAATGAAGCCCTTGGGGCTGCAAAAACACGTGTCGAGTGCTGCTTGTCATTCTTAAAAGCTGCTATCAAGTGAGATATCCTGTCTTTCTCTTTTTGTACTCTTTTGGAAATTATAATATGCTGTTGCAATAATAACTGCAGTACATGTGCTTTTGTGGAATAGTTTAAGATGACTTTTTTTCCCCTCCTTTATCTCTTCTGGTGGCTGTTGGATTGGGACTGAATAGCCCCTTTTTGGTTGTATAAAGGTGTATGGAGTAAACAGTCCTCTCCATCTGATTTCTCCAGTTTTCTTGTTTCCAAAACCTATGATTTTTTCTTGGAGCTCATGTATAGAACCTGTCTAATGTGGGCCATCCAGCTTGTTATTTATTGGGCTGGAGAAGCTTTTTGTTATTGTGGAGTATATGCATCTATGAGGGTGTTTTAGAGTGTTTGAGTTTCACTTTCATCATACAGAGATGAAAACATGGGAAGATTTGACATGGGGCAAATAGGACATGAAGGGAGTGAAAAGAGTATAAGACAGAGACAGTGAGGATGGTTGGTCTGGGAAGGTGTGATGGATAAAAACAAAAAAGATGTATCCATGTGTATCTGCTTGTAAGAGGAAACAAAGATATGCAGTGTGTTTATGTTTGTGTCTTCACGTGTATGGAGCACATACTTTGACTGTTTCCTGTGGCACTGATATTAGCTGCCTCATTGATGCGGAGTTATTTTGTTTTTAGGTGGTCTGCAGAGTTTGGAGCTCATAGGAATGGATCTCCAGAAATACATTTTATGCTAGCTGAATATGTTTATTCTGAATCTCCTGAGCTGGTATGCCTGAGGTCAAAGTTTGCTATAAGCTCTTGGTTGGATTGATTTGTTTGTAAATAATTGCTGGTGAATTGGCTCTTGGTTGGATTATTTTCCTTCCACTCACTCAGAGAAGATGTTGTTTCTTTGAGGTTGTTACAATCATTGTAGGGATGGTATCATATTTCCCATTCGATTGATTCTGGATGGCTGTTTTCAGCTCTAATCTGCTTTGACAGATTCATGGGACTTTCTTTTTTCCAGATAAATTTTCATGATGCTTTTAAAGTTATGATATTTTGTTCTCTAAAATGCACTGCGTAAGGGATGATATGGAAAATAGAGATCCATATTATGCATGGTTTTAACTTTTAAATCATTTCTATGTGGAGTGATCAATGATATGTGCTGCTTTTGTACAGGACATGACTAGAGTATCATATCATTTTGTTAGAGGCAACAACCCAAAGAAGTTTGCATCTACTATAGTAAATTTTATGGGCAAGGTTAGTCCTAAATGATTCTATATAGATAAATATTATTCAAATGGATTGTATCTATACTGTTCCATCAATTGTTGTCTTGTATATTTATAAAATATGTTTATGTGTTTTTAGCTGCTGACTATTGGTCGTATTTGATAGCTAAGATTAATAAAGTATCTCCAAATCATTTGCGTCAAGATTCTAGTCTGATAACATATAATCATTTATTTAACAATTATTATCTAGAAGTCATGATTGCTGTAATTTTATTCTGAACAGACCCAGAAACACCATATCCATTATCCAGTAATTTGATGCAATATTTCATTTGTGTCTTATAAGGGTAGGTTTAACTTTTTCTTGGTATTTGATGGATTTCCCACCTTGCAGTGTTATCCCGGTGAAGAAGATTTGGCTATTGCACGAGCAATTTTAATGTAAGCACTTCTAAAACATTAAAAAAAAATTGCCTGTGGTTTTCTGTTATTAATGCTAAAATCATGGAACATGTTAATAATAACCGCTGCAGTTCCTGATCCTTTCCCCATTATGTAATGGTAGTCATGTGAAGTTCCAACTTATCAGGTAATTCTCTTCCTCTGGTAGGTATTTATCTATGGGTAATCTCAGAGATGCTAATTTTCTGATGGACGAGCTAAAGAAACATGCACAGTACAAGGAGCATGACCTTCCCCAATCAGATTTGATCCAATTCATCAATTATCTTCTGCCAACGTAAGTTGCATTTTTCTTCCATGGTGGGAATAGACTTTAGAGTTCAATGTCCAAATTGACTAAAAGAATCTTTAATTACTTTTGAGACATCTGTATATGATACTGAAATTAATTTGATTCTCAAAGTGTCGGATATTTGTTGTAATTCATCCTTAAGTGGTATTAGCCACTCAATTTTAATCATGAGCTTCTTTTGTGGTTATTTCCTGGAAAGTATTTGGCATATCTGCTTGATCCATGTTATAAATGATTCTGTGCATTTTTTCCTTACAGGTTGCAGAGAGATGCTTTACCACTTTTTAATATGCTGAGAACAAATTATAAGTCAAGTATAGACAGAGAACCTGCATTCAACGAGGTGTGCAATTTTCCTGCTAACTAGAATTTTTTTTACCTGTGGCTTGTGATCAACTTTGGTGTATGTATGAATTCTAACATGATTATGGTTCAGCTACTAGATGAAATTGCAGAGTTGTTCTATGGAGTGCAACGTAGAAATCCCTTGCAAGGGATGTTTGGAGATATTTTCCAGGTAAATTTCTCAACATCGATGCCCCTACCATTCGACAATACAGGTTACATAGGCTTAATCCTATCAATTAGGACTTTGATGTTCTGAACGATAATGTGATCTCTTCAAATGCAATATATAATTACATATGATGACAGACAGAAAAACATTTGCCAGACATTGACGACAATAAGTGCAGTTTTTCTCCCGTTTCGTTGAAATAACTATGTCACTGATGATTTATTATTTACTGCATTATACGAGAAATATGCAAAATAGAGTTAGGATACATTTATGAGGAAATTATTATTCTTTTCCTTTTCTTTTGCAAGTGGAAATTATAGTACTTCTCACTGGCGGAATTCTTGTAACATCAAATTTTGCAGATGATGGGCTGATCACAACATGAAGACAAATTCAATGTATCGGCAACTAAACTGGTCCAGCAACAGGACATTGTTGTTTCCTTAGATGAAATGATCATCTGTTTGATGCGTTAGAAGCATAATTTGAACAGTTGTAAAGTCCTTGTTTTCGAACAGTAGATCTCCTGTAATTGACCAAAAATTTTATCCTTGTCCCCATATAAAAATTTTCCCTTTTCCCATTCTTCTTTGGCTAACTTCTCCAAGTATGACAATTGGCATGCCTGTGAGAACAAGTCTGCAAACTTGCAAAATTTAGTTCTCCACCGAGGCAAGTCGTACTTGAAAACGTAGGCCATTGTGCTCCCTTTAGTTTCAAATACTTTGACGCAGAAGCATGTTCTTGTAAAAGAAGACAGAATGTCCTTGCTTGGTGACTAGAAAATGGAACTATATTTTTTACAGGGGATATTCAAAGTGGCTGGCTCATAGAAGAGATGAATTCCTACACACCCGGCCCAATCTAGTTTGGAGGTGAGCGGGACAAGATTCTGACCCGACTCCACCTGGCTCGTCAGCAATTACAAAGAGTGTAGTCCCTGCAGCTGAAACGACGTCTTTTTGTCTAACGAAATCCAAACGCGACGTCGTTGAACCTTTCTATCCCTTTTCCGGCACTCCTCTCCCGTTCTCTTCCACTACCGGCTTCTTCAGCCTGGCCTCTAAACCTCTAATGGGAAAGTCCTAAAACAAGTCTAATCAAAGCTCGAAATTTCTCAACAATGGAGACACGATCACAAAATCCCTAAAACCCTAAACCACAAACACAACATGACCTATTAGAAACCCTAACAAAAGTCCTAACCTCAGAAAACCTCTCGCTTGAAACCCTAAACCACTACACTCCCCACCTCTCCACAGAACCTAACCTCTTAATCTCTCTGTTTAATTCATAAACCCTAATTCAAAACTCTAACACTCTTCTTCAGTTATTCAAATACCTCCCTCCTTCAATTACCCTCCACTCACCTCTCCCTTTGCTCTCTCTTCTCCCTTCCCTTCTCCGGCGCTGCCATTTCATTACCGCCACACCCCTCCTTTAGTCTTCATCTCCGCCTAAAAATCCAACTCCCTTCATCGCCTCCTCCTCCACCCCCCAAAACCTCAATCACCCCATCACCTATTTTAGCATTCCAAAACGTCTTCTAGATACTTACATTGGAGCATATGTCGCGTGCGGTAGGCCCCCTCACGCTGCGCAAATTTTTAACAGAATGAAGAGATCGGGTATGCAGCCTAACTTGTTAACTTGCAATACTTTATTAAATGCTTTAGTGAGACACCCTTCATCGCATTCGATAAGATTGAGCCTACAGCTTTTTTTACTGATTTAATTAAGATTAGTGTTAAGATTAATGCGAAGAGTTAATGTATTGATTTATGGGTCTTGCATGGGGAACAAGTATGGTGAAGCAATAAGGGTTTTTATGCTTGCCGGATATTGTTACTTGTATTACTATCTTAGATGGTTTCTGTAAGAAAGGGAGATTAAATGAGGATAGGAATTTGTTGTTGGATATGAAAAATAATGGGACTGCATATAATATATTGATTGTAGGGTTTTGTAGGTTAGGGTGGTTAGAGGAGTCGGGAAAGGTTATTTAATTAATGTTGCAGAATAATGTGATGCCAGACGTTTGGACGTGCAATGTGATGATTAGTGGGTTTTGTAAACAGGGTAGGATTGATGAGGCGTTGAGGTTGAATGAAGAGATGGAAAAATTGAAGCTGTTGCCTGATTTGGTAATAAATAATACTTTGATTAATGGGTGTTTTGAACATGGGAGTAGTGAGGAGGGGTTTAAATTGATTAATGGGTGTTTGATTAAACTGATTAATTGAATATGGGTGTTTTGAAGCGTTGAGGTGTTATATAACACTGTTACTTGTAATGCTTTGATAAGTGGGCATTGTAAGGTGGGGAAGATGGATGAAGCATTCAGATTGATGGAGGAAATGGGGACGAAATGTATTGTGGATGAGGGTAGTTAAGGCACTTTGATCATTGGATGTTTTAAAAATGAAAAGGCAGGTAAAGCTTTGAAGCTTTGGGATGAGATGAAGGAGAAAGAGATCGCTCCAAGTGTTACCACCTATAACTCTATTATTGCAGGCTTATGCCAAATGGGAAAAACTGATCAAGCAAGAGACAAACTGAATGAACTTCTGGAGAGTGATTTGGTCCCTGGTGAAATTACATACAGCGCGATTATTCATGGACATTGCTGGGAAGATCAAGTTGAGAAAGCATTTCAGTTCCACAAGAAAATGGTCGAGAATAAGGTTAAGCCAAATGCATTTACTTGTAATGTTCTCCTTCGTGGGATTTGCAGAGAAGGTATGCTTGGAAAACCTCTTAAGCTCTTCAACACATGGATTTCAAAGGGTAATGCCATTTCATACAACAAGATAATTTCAGCCCTTTGCAAAGAGAAGAGATTTGAGGAAGCATCTGATCTTCTTGCAGGAGTGGACAAAAAGAAACTAGAACCTGATTGTTATACATATAATGCTGCTATTCTTGGTGGGCTTACTGATGCTGGAAGGACTGAGGACGCAGAGGAGTTCATATAAAAAATACTGGAGAAAGGAAAATCAGATGATCAGTTTTTAGAATCGAAGAGGCAGGATGTGAGGACAGTAATGTTCCTCACGAACCTCATCCAAATTGCTTATTCAAACAAGATTAATGAGCTTTGTTCTCAAGGGAGATACAAGGATGCAACAAAAAATTTCCATGAATCGGCTCAAAAGGACATTGTTGTACCTAAATGTACTTGCATTATTCTGATGGATGGGCTTATTAGGAGGATAAAAGGTATACCAAAAGGCGCGCTACTGAAGTGACATTTTAGTGAGGTTCTTATGGAAAGTCTGATTTTGAGAAGGCTTATCATCATGTTTGGCACAGATTCATCACGGAATTATGTTCTGGAAACTGTTGATTTGGAGAAGGCTTGTCAATTCACCGGGATTTTTTTGGTTCAAGTTCGTTTATTTTAAGAAAATAATTCCATGATGGATGAAGTCTGGCAACGAGAAGGGTCTAATGTTTTGGTTAAGAAATAGTGTGAAGGATTAGAGCCTGCCTTCTGAAAGCCAAAGAAGGGGAGTATACACCAAGCTCGAAAGAGAGGAGTTGTGATCCTACCAAATTTCAGTGAGCTTTTGTTCCCCAAAAGACCTGATAACTCTTTAGTCATTACTCCTTTTCTTTTGTATGCTCTCGTGTTGATTTTCAATTTAGTTGGCTGTGTACATATGCGAGGATCAAAATTTAAATTTTTTTGGTGTGCATTTTGTAATAGGATAATGACGAGCAGTTGTGTTCCACCTAGGTACAATTACTGCATGAAACAGTGCAATAAAATCTCACCTTCCTATTTCTGGGATCGTTGTGGATCGTATTTTCTTATGGTTTCATAGCATCTTACATTTCATCTAAGAATTTATGTGCTTTAATTGGAAGCCTTTGAGGTAAAAGCATGCTCTTGATTACATGACAGTTAGAACTGAAGAATTGCTATAGTTTGTGGATGAAAGTAAAGTCCTCAAGTTTTTCTTAGATTCCTATGCTATACATTTTGAATTTGAATTTCCTTTCCATGGTTGCTAGGATTTGAACTTCAGATTTCCCTGTTTAGTAGAGGAAATAAAAGATGAAAGACGGACAACCCATTGTTTTTTCGTTGATAGCCCATTGTTTAGTAATAGCAGCTGCCCATTGGAGTTCTTTAAACACATTTCCAATTTTTCCTCTTTCTCGCCCATTAAATGACAGACTTTATATCCATAATTATTGTTTTTTTCCATTTTTATTGTTGTTTTCCTGTAATCCTATTTGTGTGAAGTTCACAGGAGGAGCCTCAATGCGGATGGCTGATTGATTTTGCTCTGTGTAAACATGGTTTGCTCTCTTGCTCCTCCCTTTTGATCACTATAGAAAATGTGAGGTCTTACGAGCACGCTAGTATTTGTTGACAAACAGAGCAGTTACTTTAAAAAGAATCGTTAAGTAATGCATGACTTTGGATTAGTCTATAGGCTATAGCTTTTGTCCCAGAAGAAGGGTTTCATACCTTGTATCTCAATTCTGTCAGTTGTCCATGGTCAACCAGAATGAAGCACATCTAGACCTTTCAAAAGTTTAAGGACGCCCGTCTTTTTGCTTACTAGCTATAAAGTTACCTCTTAACAACTCTCTTCTCTAAAAAGATAATATACCTTTTTAGGTTTATATCTGAAGTCTCCGATGTGCGCTACCTTTGCTCTCCGTATCCCTTTGGAGGATTTACAACTTTTTAGCTGCAACGAGTTAGTGCTTTGTGATCGCATTGATTTCCCGTTTAATTACCAGTTAATGTGGATCTCCATGTTTCATAGTCAACTAGATTGACCCATGTCTGAGATTTGCAAGGAACGTTTATAGCTTAAGGTGGCAATTGCATAACATTTTCATCAGGAGGATTCAGGCAGTAGGGTTTATCATTTATGTACCAGTCATGTTTAACTACAAGCCCATAGAACCCACAAACCTCCAGTATGAAACCACTTCAGGTCATGGCGGACACGGGGCAAGCCCTCCCCTTCAAAATCAGAAAAAAAAAATTCCTTTCTCCTTTTATCGGGGTTTTGGGCAAGAATTATCTGCATGGTCTGGGATATATATAGGTATAGAATAAGGCCCGGGGGGGGGGAAAAAGTTGGCTTGCAGTCATATTTTGATTGTTAGGCTTCATCTCTTCCTGATAGGTCAGCCAGATATAGAAGCTCTAAAAATATTGGGTTTGCATCTTAAAATTGTTATTAAAAATATTAGGGTTTATAATAATTTATGCTAATGATAATTGAAATGAGTTTTATGAATTGATAAATTTTCATGGAAAATAATGATAAATAATTTAATAATGATTAAAAATAAATTACAGGATAACTTAAAAATTAAGGACATAATAAATAAATTAAAAACATTTAATATTTATGTTTATCCACTTGTACAAAATAACAAGTCAGGTAACAATCCCTTTTAAGCGATGTTTTGATGTTATGTACTATATGTCACCATAGGTGTTCGGAACTTTTCAGTCCTTGAAAGATTTAGAAATAAATAAATGAAAGTTTGTTATATATATTGAGAAATATATTTTTAATAAGATTAAAAATAAAATCATTATGAAGCGTTTTAAAATATAAATCTTGGAAACAATTATAACGTACATTTTAAAGTATTCTTAAATTAATTTTGCGCTTGATTGTCAAATTAATTTCTATATATAACATATGTATATATAACATATAATATCAAATATTTATTAATAATTTGCCTCCTCATTTAAAAAATCCTGGCGCCACTGCTTCAGGTCATGGATTCAGAAAGGGTGAAACATTCTAGCAAGTCGGGGCTTGACCCTTGTGAGTTGGGTTAGGAGAAGTGGCTTCCAACCTTACCGTGATTGACATGTTTCATGAATCGGCATTCACATTTTCTAGCGAAGACCTGCAAATTAACAATGATATACCAGCACTGCTTGTTAAGAAATACTTGTGAGGAAACCGTGGTGTGATCAAGGTTGTGTCAACATGGCGAGACCGAGTTTTTTCTTCGCCAAACAAATAGAAAATTTTATTAGCCACTTGTTTTCTTTTTCCTTCATCATTGTATGACTCATTGATCAGTTTCTAGAAAATAATTACCAGAAAACTCTCACTGAAATCCAACTCGCAGGACACATTTGTTGACCTTAGAAGTAGTTTGGTATTGCTTGTTTCATTTCTTATGAATTTTCTTTCCAAATTAAAGACTATTTTACAATCCATTCTCTCGCTTTTTTCTCCTCGGCTTGATCCATTTTACACTGAACCAAGAATCTACATGTGGTTTACTGCTCCCTGACAGTTCATTAATTAGAAAACACTCATTATCCGAATCAACTAACTGATTGAAGCTCTTGGCTAACTCTTGAACAAGTAAACAAAACCCTAACTCGGGAGTCAGATTTGATTTCTCAGAGTGATGTGCCCTAACATTTACATCTCTTTTTCTAAAAGGTCATCCGAAACAGAACAAGAAATAGGAAATAAAGGAAGAAACCGTGTCACAAAAAGCCATTACAAAATCCAGCCCACCTACGCAATTACGCGTGAACCATCCTCTGTTGGGTTAAAAAAATAGAAATGGAAACCAGTTTGCAATAAAAGACTTGTAAAACCCTACTTTTCAACCAAAGTGTCTTCACATTTTTAGTATAGAATTGGCCACGTAGCTAGCTAGCGCAACCCAATCTGTAGATCTTGCTCGAGATCTAATTCCTTATACTCGTGAGCTGCACTGAACTGATTAGTTATGAGATGAATGGAATCTTTGGTTATCTGCTTAAAATTTCATGTCAAGTCATCATCCATTCATTGGCAAGCATGATGTCGAGATGCATCTACAGTTTATGGATTTGAGATTAGCCGTCTGCTGGAGAAGGACCGAACGATATCTAATTATAGAGATTTACTTCTCCCTCTTCGTTTTTTCCTCATTATTAAGCTGTGCTGGTCTTGTATGTCAGCATTAGTAGCCGTATATAAGTTTATGTACAAACAGTAAGGGAACGTTTTTCATTGCGATACTACGTTTTTTTTCAAGAAGTTTTTATCGTATAATATCAAAAATAATTAAAAAAATTATTATTTTAATATATTTTCAAGTAAAAAAACATTTTCAAAAATAATCTTTACTGTCACATTCTTAAACAGGCTCTAAATTCATGTTTGGTGTTGTGGTACATGGTGTTTTTAAAAATTACTTTTTGTTTGGAAATGCATAAAAATATTTTTATTTTATTTTTTTACATCATAACATCGAAATCATTAGAAAATATTAAAAATAAATTAAATATTTTTTCAAAACAAATATATTTTTAAAATGTACATAAACACAATTAAAAACACAATACCAGATAGAAAATAAATCTGCCCTCCATCGAGTTTTATAAGCGATATTAGCTATTATATATGTCAGCATTTAAATCTCACTAGAAGGTATTTTAATTTTCTCAACCTTCTCTTGGATTAAAGCTTGAGAGAAAGAAAAAAAAGGATATAATTTGGAATTAAAGGCATTAATAAGATTGTTTTTTATTGGTTAGATTGCATTAGAACTTTCCTAATTAACCGATCGGTAGAAGAATCTAGATAGCGTTGTGGAGGAGTCAAAAGACTATCAAAGACTTTTCTATACATGTACTGTGAATTCTAAGCCTCATTTCTTAATCCGTTTTAAATGTTATTCTTAATTTCATAATATAGTCTAATGTGCTCCATCTCTTGTCTTCGTACGTATTTGTAACATGCGGACTACCAAACTTCTTTTGTTCTTCTCCAAAGAAATCATAGCTCCTCGGCCTAATCTAGACTAATTGTGTCCGAAATTCTGTTTTTTTTTTTCTTTTCCTTTGACAAAAGCTTATGAATGGGGCTCACATGGATTCACATAATTCAAACCCTGGCTGCTAACCAAATCCGGATGCTCATTCTATGATCCATGCATGCTCGGCCGATCTGCTTACGAACTTTCAATTGTAGTGGGGGTCAAATAATGCTAGCATGATTTTGGGAGTAAATTTACTATGTACTTCTGTTGACTTCAGGAAAAATTGACAAGGGTATTAATTCGGTCACACAAAATTAATTGGAAAATTAAGAAATGTTGCCACTTGTCACATGATTATGACTCGTGTCAATCATGGTTAATAATGAATTAGTTTAAGACCAATCTCACTTTGTTCATCATTCTATTAAATTGGAGGGTAATAATTCGATTTCTTTAAAGTTTGTTCTGGTCCACACGCAAAAGACTCTCTGTCTGTCTCGAACATGACAAGAGAAATCTATCTACTGAAGAACTTCAAGCGTGGCTCCGTGAAGCTATTCAAATGGTATCTTTTTCGAACTAGGAAACTCGGAGAGTGGACTAAATTAGTGCTTTACAGTTCTTCTGGTCTGGTGACAATTGTGCCAGCTGCTAGATAAAATTAATTCCAGCATTTAGAGTTTTGTGTGGTTAATTACATGGGATTTCAAAACATGAAAACTAATCCAACAAACACTCGATCATAAAACAAGAGAATAATAATCACAAATATCTATTTAAACACTTAAATATAATTAATCATCACACTTAACATCTTCTTTTCTTTTCTTTTCTTTTCTTTTTTGTGTGTGGGCGTGTCTTTTCTATAATTAGTCTAGCCAGATTAAAATATCAATTACTAAAAGACTTGGAGGAGAAATTAACCTAACAAATGCAGCACATTGACATCAATATCCAACTACTTCCCACTACAAACTATATTAAAGACCCAAGGATTTCTAACTCGGAGAAAGAATGGCATTAGAGTGTAGAAATAATACAATCAGCAAACAAAAGTCTCTTTTAAAAGGTCACATTCTAGGGGACTTTTATAACAAAATGAAGATGATAAGGATCCTCATTTCTCTCCCATTTTCTTTGCGCCCCCCACGAGCCATCGGTTCTTCACCGAACTAGTGACCCACCATGGACCATGGGAGCTTGGGGCTCCATCCTTTGTACTCTCTTAATTAAAATCTTAGGTCGTTATCAATTAATCGCCACTCCATGCACTCTAGTGTAAAAGTGGTGATAAGTTTGCATAAAATATGCTGCTGCCACGGTTGCGTCACAGCAATCAACATCGATAAAAAAAAAAAAAAATCATAATTCCTCGGTAAGAAGTCGGCTCCGATGAATTAATTTGGATGGCAGGATCAGCCAGGTGGCATTCCCTTTGAAGTTTCGCGGAGATCTATTGTCACTCTGGCAGTGTTAGGCACTTACCCTGAAAAAAGGGTTTTGCCATAAACCACAACGTGGATAAAAGAAAATTAGCAGCATAGGAGGCCAAATATCACAAGGCACATGTTAAATACTATCCTCAATTCTCGGTCAATAAAAAAATAGTGCCTGAGCTTTCTTATATTAAAATATAGGTTTTAAATTTATTTTTCTATTAATTTTGAGTCTGGTACCTGCAAGATCCATCCGCAATTAGATTTGGTAGTCTATCAAGCTCCTAGCACATCCAGGAAAATTAATATTTTTTCTTGAAACACCCAAAAAAAATATTTTTTTAATATATTTAGATAAATAACTCAAATATGTTAGGTTCGGTCATGAAAACCGAGACCATAGAGACTCTGGGGTGCATGTACAGCTGTATTAAAAAAACCAATATGCTAGTGCCTACATGCGAATACATCTCTATACACGTGATCATTTATGCTGTATTGTGGAATACACATAGGTTACTTATAGAAAAGTAGAGGGAGACCAAGAATACTGTTTTCATCAGCTTTTGAGATTCTATAACAAGGTTGGTAGGTGATTCGATGTGGAATTTACGTACATTATTTAGACAAGTGGAGGGAGGCCAAAAACACTGTTATTTCATCAACTTTGAGATTCTATAACAAGGTCTCTTGGTAAGTGATTCGACAAGCTGGTACCAAGGGGATGGCCGAACCTAGCTATATGTTTTTTAATTTACCAATTCGGTAACAAAATCATTGCTATAAATTTAGGAAATGGGGCACCTGTGTGGTTCTGATCATTGGAACAAATGTATGAAAGTGATATTTATGGTAACATAACCGAAGGTAGTTATTTTATTCCTGGAATTATAACTAAATTGTAAGACTAATGCTTGCAGTACTGTATCAGCACAAGTCTTGGAACCAATTATTATGACAGGACTCGTACTGGTATGGAGTTAGTAATTAATGACAGATACCTACTTAGGTTTGAACGATTTAGCAGTGATGGAAAGTTACCAACCTACACTGGGTCGAAAGATCATTCAAGTTCAGTGTAGTGAAGGTTGAGTGTGAAGTTATTGATACTTCAAATCTGTTTCAAAAAAATATTTTCAAAGCATAGTAATCTGCATCCTGAATCGAGTAATACTGTAAAAACAGGAAGATTTTAGTTTTTTTTTTTTTTTTTGCAATTAGCTTTGAATTCGAAACTTTTCAAGGAAAATACTAATATATATATATATATATATATATATATAAAAAAGGAGAGAGAGAGAGAGAGAGAGAGAGAGAGAGAGCATCATCCTTTATAGTTACCCATGGACCCTTTTAAATAAGAACAATTTGGGTTTGGAAATGAACTGGGTGGTAGCTGGGATTCGAACTCTGATCAAGTGGTTATAAAAAACATAAATATAATATTAAACACAGTTTTATATTGATTGACCAGAATCCAAAGATCCAACGCGTACGGATAGGTTAAGAAACCTCTAAAGAGATGCTTGTTGTTGAACATTCATTTTAATAATTTTATCTCTTTTTGAGTAATTGAAATATTTGTAAGGAACGCACAGCATATCATAAGAACACATTCCTTCTCTCTCTCTCTCTCTCGGTGAAAAAATTAATCTACGGAGAGATCGAGGTAGTCTCGTTCGTACTATCCTAATCAATTAGTTTTCGACGCGATCGTGTTTTAGTGGACCTTTTGGTCTAATAAAACTAATCCATTGCCCCCCCATTTCTAATGAATTCCCAGTGGATTTTCTTTTTTTTCCTTCGCTGTCTGATGTCATCTACAGTCCCCTTAAAAAGGAAGGAGGGAAAACGTAACCTGCTATATAACTCGAAGAGCCCAAAAACTGCATCGTTTTATGTTGAATACCCTTTTCAACGTATCATGCTATATATAACTTAAATACACTGTTTCTTTTTACATTTTAAAAAATTTTAATTTTTTTAGCCGCGGCACGACACCTTAACTCGAAGCTAGGATCAGATCCGATCTCATCCGTTCAGATTTCACAGATCCAGCCGATTTGGTTAATATTTTTATATCATTTTGACATGGTATTAAAAATAATTTTTTAAAAATAAAAAAAATATTATTTTAATATATTTTTTAGTAAAAGATATTTTAAAAAACAACCATTATTATAATATTCAAAATTAAAATTTGAATATTTTTTTTTATTGTGTGTAAACTTGGAAAAATGCAAATACCCTTTTTATTATTTTTCAAATTGACAAAAACTACTAATAACAATTTAATATTATAATCAGTTCCTCCGTAGAAAATGTAATATTGATAAAAATAATTAATGACCTAAAAAAAGAAATCAACGTTAGGCTTAACTACTTTGTTTGTTTCCTTGAAAACAAAATTTTGTATGCTTCCAGAAATTTGATAGTTCTTAGCCCCCGGTAAAAGGAGATTTTCGGAATTTGTCAGTACTGTAAATGTACGACTCTTCCTAAGCTGTCTTGCCTTGTAGAAATTGGCTTCCTACTCACGACATGGTACCCAGCCAATTCCATGTCCAACGTTTTTCATTCATATATATACAGCAAGTGCTTAGTTCGCAAAGACTAATTTTTTTTTTTTTACCTTGGAATGTTCGAGCTAACTTTCACGTATGATAATTAATTTTTAAATTTACTGAATACCTTACAAGTTCAGTAAATAATAAGCATATAAGACATCATGGGTGTCAGGCATGCACAATGACGTTCGAATCCATGTGCAGAGAAAGGGAACAAGTCCCTTTCACCGCTGGGCCACAACCTCAAGTGCCAAAGACTAAAATTTTATTTGGTAGTGTGATAGATATTAATTTTTAAAATATTTTTTATTTAAAAATATACTAAAATAATATTTATTAAAATAATTTTATATTTTTTATATTAATAAAAATACGATTTAACTATAATACCAAAAGATGTCTAAATATTGTTGTTTCGAATAATGTTTTCATAGAATTACTTTAAGTTTCTATTACATGACACGGGTATGGTAAGATTCTTTTAAATACTATAGACATAATATATATTCTTGCCAGGTCGAGTATTTGAAATAGCCTACCTCCCTTTTATTTTTAGCTCACGTTCTTACAGGACCAAACAGGTCACACGCTTAACCCTTGACTCCATTCTTCTCTTGCTGTAACAAAAACAAATGACATGTTACATTTCTGATGTCCGTCAGGTCCCATTTTGTTACAGTTTCTGATACAGGCCTGCTGTTGTCTCCCACCCAATTAATAATTGTTTATTTCCAATAAATGAGAAAAATCCACGGTGTGGAATTGGAGTTAAACAAGTCAACAAATACACAGTGCTGGAAAAAATTTGACAATGAAAAAAAAAGAAAGGCAAAAAAGAAAAGCCGCAACCATTAACGAAGTGATTTCAAACTGTGAGTGACATCATGTATGGATTTAATTACATAAGCTCGACACTTGACACCGTTAAAATAAATGCCATTTTTCTCTATATATATTCCTTCATCTTGCTTTATGTTAAACTAAACTCACATAGCAGCAGCAATTAGCTCCTCTCTGCCTCCTTTTCCCTTCTCCATTTCTCTCTGATCAAGTATGGATATGCTTCAGAAACCTGCAGCAATATCACCAGTCAAAGCTCCCTCACAATTCTCCTGCTCTCCGTCTTCTTCTTCTTCACCACCTTCTTGTCATCATTCTTGTCCAAGTACTTTTCATTCTCCTTCGAAGTCTAATTCACCAAGTCTTACTTCACCTTCAGCTGCCACCCCCCCTCCTCCTCCAGTTGTTATTACCCCTTGTGCTGCCTGCAAAATCCTTCGCCGGCGATGCGTTGACAAGTGTGTTTTAGCTCCTTATTTCCCTCCTTCTGAGCCATATAAGTTCACCATTGCTCATAGGGTCTTTGGAGCTAGCAACATCATCAAGTTTTTGCAGGTAACCATAAGACATTCTTTAGTTCCATCAGTTTTTTTTCATGGCACAAGCATCCTTCCTCCATGATGTTTGAGTCTGAGAGATTTGAATATTAAGAGAAGATTGTTTTAATGTCTTTTCAACCTCCTTTTGTTCCACTTAAGACAGAATTGTATAAACACAAAGCAATACTTACAGTTTGGCTTGAAACAGTTTTACCAAAAATTGATTTTTCCTGAAATTGTAAGGGTTTTTTTTAATGGAAATTAAAGAATGGATATTCTAGGGACAGGTAGCTTTAGAATTTTATATGGTTTAAATTTTTCATCCCCGACCATTTTTAGCTTTTCTCCAAATAAAGCGAAGTAGCTCGCTGCAGAGCGCGCTTCACCTGCTTTATGGAAAAAAAAGATCATGACGTTGAATTGGGGCATCACTATTTCTTGACAGAACCATAAATAAGAAAAGAAAAAAAAAAGAAAAAAGGAGGGGCATGGCCAGATTACTTACAAGTTTAGAAAGCCAGTTGCACACTGCACAAAGAAGTCAGAACCCAAAAGAAGTGTCCATACTAGAGGTCAATGGATGCGCTCCCTCCTCCAACACAATTTTTTAATGTTATAGAGAAGTCCTTCCACACCATAACTTGCACATGGGGGCAATATGCATCACCAATTCCATGGGCATGGAAGTTGGAACCCATTCAAAGGGCATGTATGGAATTCCCTCTAAAGGTCATTGTGTTGTCATGTTAGGAATCACATCAATTACTGTTCAAAATATTGCATTTACCACTTTCAAGATTCAATTCCAAAACTGACCATTACTGTTACCAATGTAAAAAATCGCAGGAGCTGCCAGAGTCTCAGAGAGCAGATGCAGTAAGCAGCATGGTTTATGAGGCTAGTGCTAGGATTAGAGACCCAGTTTACGGCTGTGCTGGTGCGATCTCTCAGCTTCAAAAACAAGTTAGTGACCTCCAAGCACAACTTGCTAAGGCACAAGCTGAGGTGGTGAACATGCAATGCCAACAAGCCAATCTAGTTGCTTTACTTTGCATGGAAGTGAAACAATCTCAACAAGAACCCATCTTGCAACAACATCAATACATTGACACGAGCTGCTTTCTTGACGAGAACAATCTGGGCGCATCATGGGAACCTCTTTGGACATGATTATGCCAATCTTATGCCCTCAAGATGGGGCGGGCATCAGAGATTGAAAAACATACTCATTAAGAAAAACTTCAATAAAGTAACGATATTAGCTTTGGTAGATATGTGTCATGATGGTTTTCTGGTAGTCATTTTGACCAGCGAAACCTTTGAAAACGGACTGACATTGATGGGTCTTTCTTATACGTGTAATGCTAGGAAATAAGGAAGGGAAACATGGAAAGAAAAAGATCAAAAGAAAACGAGAAAGGAGATTGATTTGTGCTAATTGTTGAATCAAATTAAAGCAGAAGTTATATATCGGTGACCTGATTTTCTAATATATCATGTTTGTTCACGACTTCCTTGTCCAACTTTGCACCTGACCTCGCTATTAATTGCTTGATTTAGTGCTTTTTTAATTAGGAGTGCGTTTTAAATTGTAATTAAGTGTGTTTTAAAAGTGTAATATTGATATTGAAAAGATATTAAATTACTACTTTCTAATAATTTTAAAATATTGATATAAAAAATAGTAATAAAATATTTTTAAGTGAGAAATACTCTTAAAAACACAATACCATCCATAAAATTAATCTTTAATTTTGACCTTACAACTGCTGACTTGCTGAAAGTAAGTGCTAATGGTGGATCTGCTCCATCATTCAGAAGAAAAATAAATAAATCCATGCTTTTCCCTTCATCCAACAAATTTGGAGGATCTGGACATTTCCTTTGAAAGTGTAGCGTATGGGGACTACCCAGCTTATATAGAATTTCTATTTGTGAAATCCCACAAATTAAAGAAACATGAATTCCCAAGTAAATATAAATATATATATATATATATATATATATATATAATATGTCCATGCATTAATATAACTTGAAATAAAAAAAGTTAAGATATAATCATCTTTAAAAAAAAAAAGGTATAAATTCACTACAAAACTATATATAAAAAAATTATTTTATGTTAATTAATATTTCTTCCTACAAACACATTTATATCTAATTCTTTTATTAGAGGGCAATAACTAAAAACAACTTAACATATTTCTAGAGTCAAAACTAATATCCACCGTACAACGAATAGTAATGAAACTATATGTATTGAATATTTCTAGAGTCCACGTGTGTGATCGAGCATAATTGCAGGTAAGATAATAATAACTATATCAAAATTAATATTTTGTGCATTGTTTTTTTATCAACAGTGAGAAAACTGAGCAGGACATTAACATGTTAATATAGTGAATCCATACCCAATTTTGCGAACAGAATTTCTCTCAAGACACGTAGTCGATAGCATGCATCTGGTGGGCTGCCTAACAAGAAACTCCATTGATAAGTTTTCCTAGTATACGAAAAGAAGACATGGAACACGTAGCAAGCTCTGTGGAGGTTTAGGAACGCGCCTTGCAAATCATGTCCCTTGAATTTTTTTAAAAAAATATATTAAAAATTATTTTTATATATTTTCAGATCGTTTTAATATGCTGATCTTAAAAATAATTTTAAAAAAATAAAAAAATATTATTTTAATATATTTCTAAGTAAAAATAGCATAGACCGCAATGATAGAGCAATATCTAACAAATTACACATTGATCATGTCACGTGCACCCTACGTGTCTGTTTTGATTTACAAGCAAAAGAACAAGGCTCCTCACTTTTGTGTTCTACGCCGACGACTATTTTTTTTTTATTATTACTTTTTTTGATATTTTAATAATAATGTCGCTAGCTACTCCGGGTATTTCCCCACTTCACATCACCTCAAAGTGAAATCAAAATTGTGAACCACGCTAAAACTGCATCCGTTCAGTATAATGACAATCTTCCGTTCATAGCTGTACTACTTTTCTTTTCTTTTCTGAGAAATTATACTTCAGAAAAAAGGAGAAAATAATAAATATTTAGATACAAGTCAAAGTCACGTATGGACCGTTACATCGGACCATACATGTACAGTCTTGAAGGGGCAAGAAAGTGAATTCATTTTCATTTTTTTTAATTACTGGTTGGTGCATTATATACCTATGTTTATGATTGGAGCGTGCTTCAGAGTATGGTTATATTTTTTTTAAAGTGTTTTTTATTTAAAAATATATTAAAATAATATTTTTTAAAAAATATTTTTGATATCAACACATCAAAATAATTTAAAAATATCAAAAAAATATTAATTTGAAGCAAAGAAAAAAATTAATTTTTTCAAAAACATTTTTGAAATACAAAAATAAACATTATCGGTGGTGGTAGCTTACTTGTTCCATCTAACTATATAGAAAAAACTATTTGGTGAGTTAAACAGGTGTTTCTTTATATTGTGTTTTATATATAATTGTACTTTCTATTTGAATTAAAAACTTGATTTTAATTTAATTTACATGTAAAAATTCATTTTATAAAAACTTTAATCAAACATATATTGTTAAAATTTTATTTTTAAAAATCACTACTCAAAATATTTTTAAAAAACTGGTTTTTTTCAACTGCAACCATTAAAATGGCATGTGAATCAAGGTCAAGTTTTGATATTTTTATTTTTTAATAATAATAATTATGTGTGGTTCAAATTTTATTGACCTTTCCATTGAATAATGCATCGTTTTTTTGCTGGAAAGTGATTTTTTTTTTAGAAAATGAATTATTTTTCAATGTTTGGTAGTGTGATGGAAAATAAGTTGGAAAACACTTTCCAGTGTTTGGTTAAGTTGTGAAAAATGAGCTAAAAAATAACTTATTAATATTTTATTTTCTCAAGTTTATTAAAATAATGAGGAACAAATCTTACAAATTAAAAAGTTGAATAAGGATAGAATTAAAAAAAAATATGATTTCACAAATGATCTCAAATAAAATAAATAATAATCAAAATAATAGAAATCAAATCTAAAAAATAAAATAAAAATGAAATATGAAGAAATTAAAATAATAATAATTAACATTTCATAAATTATTTCAAATAAAATAAGTAACAATCAAAAGAACGATGATTAAATTTGATAGATAAAAAATTTCAATAAGATAATGATAAGAGAAAAGCAAATAACAATTATAAAAATGAAAATCAAAGTTAATATAAAAATTATATTTTAAAAGATGAAATTGAAAAATAAATATTCAAAACAAAATATATATATATAGCAATCAAAAGTTTGAAAATCAAATTTGATATAATCAGCAAGTAATATGATATTTTTAAAATTTTCACAACTTTCAGAAAGTGTTTTCTACCCAAATTTTTTAGAAAAACACTTTTCTGGAAATCAAATCAAATTTTTCTTTGATTGAAAAGTGTTTTTTGTTGACTAGCTTTTTTAGTGGCAAACAAACATAGAAAAGTTTGGAAAGTGATTTTTTAAGAATTACTTTTCAAAAAAGCTTAGAAAAAGAATGCTTAAGAATTTGTTAGAAAAACAAGAATAAGTTCAAAATTTGTTGAACTTTCCTTCCGATGTATTTGTCGCTCATGAAATAAATGTAAATGCATTAGAAATTTCAAATAAATTATATTCTAATTAGTAATCGTAAGCAAACAGTCGTGTGCATTTACATTCTCTGTGATTTGCATGTGCATACATGTGTATATGTGATTAAGATGACGTGTCGAAATTATTTTGCATGTTCTTGAACTTGAATAATATTGTGAATGCATAGCGTGGCAAGACGAGCAATGTTAATGTCGAAATCTAACTTGACTTGAATGGCTGATTTTAGACGCAAAACCTGTTCCTGATAGTAACTCATCTATTGGTGTTTTTTTTTTTTTTTCCATCAATGGGAGTGGAATATTGCATACTAGTTATGAAAAAAAAATATTAGAAATATATTAAGAGAATAATATAAATTATATTTTGAAATATCATCTAAAAAATTAAATTATTAGATTAAAATAGTTTTTTGACATAGCATTAAAACCTTGATAACCAAGTAGTTATGAGTTTAAATTTTACTATCCCTATTTATTTCATATAAATTAAATATAAAGTAATGTGGACATGTGTAAATTTCAAGCCTAAAAATATTTTATTTGAGAGAATGTGTTGCAAAATAATATAAATTATATTTTAAGATCTCACTTAACAGTTTAAGTTATTAGATTGAAGTAGTTTTTTGACACCATTTCATATTAAATAAACATAAAAATATAAATTTATATAAAAAAATGTTGAAAGAACCATCCATTAACCCTTGATTATTTTTTTTGGATGAATCTAATTTCAACTATTTAATTTAATTTAGTATAAGTTTAAAAAAGAGATTGCGAGTGAGTGGAGTGTTAATAAACACATTCCCTGTGAAATAAATATAAAAATTTAAATTAATATAAACATGTTAAATCAATCTCTCATCATAAAAGTTAAATCTTTTAAATAGGATCTGATTTCAACTCTATAATGTACCAACTAGTTACAAGCGCCTTTGCATAGAAATGTTTACAAAATGCTCTTTTCCTTTTTCTTTCTTTCTTTTTTTTTCTTCGTGGAGGTAAAATTTCGCAAGTTTTTATGAAGGTCAATTAACTAAATAAAACAAATAAATTATATAAAATAAACTCCATACCATTTCCGTCGGTCAGTACAATTTTTTAAAACATGAACAATCATTTAATATTTCCAGAATTCATGATACACTGATTATCACCTGCCACGTATATTTGAGCATAGTTTTTTTTAGAAAATCAAGTCTTGGTAATGCCGTTTGATTTGGAATTCCTAGCTAACACCACTGGAAAGAAATTAATAAACAGTATGCATAAGATATGACTTGACCATAATTAAGAAAGAAATTAATAAACAGTATTTGTTGTGTTATATAAAAAAATAAAAAAGATAAAAACTATCTCTTTCATTTAAGGTTTATTATTTTCGTTTTACTTCAGTTTTTATATAAAAAAATAATCAAACTAATTTTATTTTATTTTAAATGAAATCGAATCGAAACCGGTTCAAACCGACTTTTTTCCGGTTTGGTTTGGTTTCATTCGGTTTATTTTCTAGTTTTTTTTTGCTTGGATTTGGTTTGATTTTTCGGTTTCAGGCTTATAAACCGAAACCAGAACCAAACCGGTCTGTTTTTTTAAAATTTTAATTGATTTAATTAATTTTTTTCAGGTTCTCTTTTTCAGTTATTTTTTTTAAATTTAATTAATTTTTTAATTTTTTTTCTCGCCCTTGCTTTCATTTACCATAACAAACATGAAGATGCATTTAGGGTAAAAGAAAAGCATGCATTTAATTATAATTTTCAACAAAAAAAAATGTTGTCTTCGTTATTTCTTGACGAGTCAAACTTCTACCTGCTTATAAAATATCCAGCTGGCATAAGTACACAACTTATCAGGACTAGCCAGCTGCCTGCTAGCTAGCCCCAATAAGTTCACATATTCTATTAATTAATTAGTAGTCATGACGGTGATACTTTAAATTCTTCAGCCAGCCAAATTTAATTGCTCCATTCATTAAATCACTCTAGAAAAAAAAATTTACACTTGTATAAAAAACCCCTAACTCGATATCCTACCATCAATTATATACTTGTATAATAGCCCAATCATGATTAATTTTTGATTTTTTGGGAGGATTTGTATAATAATAATAATAGTAATGATTTTTTAAAAAAATATATTAATTAAAATTATTTTTATTATTAAAATAATCTAAAAATATAAAAAAAATAAAAAAAATTATTAATTTTTTTTATTAAAAAAACGCGCTATTCGATTGAAAAGTGCGCTTATATATAGTCTTTATGTGAGATGTGTGTCTGCATATAGGGACTGCCACAAAACTACGTACTGTGTGAACGACGACGGAAAGTAAATCCCATCACGCGTGAAGCCATGAACCGAACTGCACTGCCTGTTGTGGGACCTTGTAATCCTTCTTGTTTATTCCTAGCTAGCTAGCTTGGTGTAAAATGTTGAGCAATGAGATAGCCCACAGTAACACCTCTTCTCCCAAGCCATCGAAAATGGCTGCGATGCAACCTGCAAGTAGTCAGGCTGGTTTTTGCTTTACTTGAACCTGTACACATTGTACTGGACTGGAAATACGGTGGACTCTTGAGATTGCTGTCTGGTCATGAGACTTTCTTCTTCTTAACTGGAAAACATTAATATTTTGGTTCATGATGTTAAATCACGTTTTGAATTAGATTAGCAATTTATTAAGGCCTCTTTTCTTTTTTTCTGAAAAATAGTTTTATTTTGAAAAATAATTTTTTAAAACTGAATTATTTTTTTATATTTAGTAACGTAATGAAAAATAAATTAAAAAATAACTTATCAATATTTTTTTCAACTTTAATAAAGAACAAGTCATACAAATTAAAAAATTAAATTAAAAAAATCTAATTTCATAAATTATCTCAAATAAAATAAATAATAATCAAAATAATAGAGATCAAATCTAACATATAAAAAAATTGAAAGATGATGAAATTAAAATAATTATAATTATAATTTCATAAATTATTTCAAATAAAATAAGTAATAATCTAAAGAATAAGGATCAAATTTGATAGATAAAAAGATTTAATTAAAAAAATAATAAGAGAAAACAAATAACAATTATAAAAATAAGGGTCAAAATTAATATAAAAATCAAATTAAATTAAATCATAAGAGATAAAATTAAAAAAAAATTCAAAAAAAAAAATATATAGTGATAACTATCAAGTAGAAAATAATAGGGATATACCTTTGCATCATCCGCAATATTTAAACACCGATTATGGGCTCTTATAATTATATTTTTTTATTAAATAGATAAATACTGATTGTGTTTTTGGATTTTTTATTTATCAAAATCAAACATGTTTCTAAAATAAATTTAATTTAAAAATAAAAAATACGTGATATTAAATACTACAACAAGCATGTGAAATTAAAAGAAAAAAGAAAAAAAGAGAAGTCCCATCTCAGCCTCAATACGTCCATTTCTATACCCATGCTCCCAAGCAAGCCACGGCCGCGTGACAGCTGCCCGCAATTCTGTCTTGGTAGAATAGCCAATAGCCATAAAGCCTTGAAGCTGCTGGTATCGAACACTGAATCAGCATTTCCGCGGTCAAAAGAGTCAGGTTTAGGGCATAGACAAAAACATCCTTGCCATCGCACGTGCAGGCATGCTTATTTTTTCGCCACTAGCTAGCCTTTCAATCCCGTACGCGTGTGCGTTCCTTCTCCTTTTCTTTTTTTCCATCTTTTTTATAAATCTGTTCGAATCTAGAAATCTTTCTTCTTTCAGCTTCGTCATTGTTTTCTCCAACAAGAATTTGATCAGAAAATGAATATAAATAATGTATCATAAATTCGAGTGCAAACATTAATTTAATGTGTGAGCAAGCACATATATATGAAGCCGGGGTTCTTTCCTTTAAAAACACCAGCAGTTTAGCACTACTTGTTCGTTCGTTATCCTTTGATCTTTTTAAGAAAAATATTTCTCTGTTCTTCGCAAACAATGACCTGAAAATCATTAACGTTCGTACTGCGTACGTAAGGTGTAAACCCTAGGGTTACTCCCAGGAAAAATAATTAATGTCGACTTTGTCAAAAAAGAACATGGCACAGTTTCTTGGTCAGCTGTGCTAGTTTTGAGCCATCGCGATCTCCTTTTCCCTTTAATTACGAGCTCCTCGTTCATTTATGAGGCTGTTTCGTAATCTTGCATGTGTGGAGCATGAGTCACGTAGAGCATCAACGTTATCCTCGTAGGGAGGCAATTGCAAATAAAATTCTTTATGGATTAATTATCAATTAGAGGAGAGCACTGACCAGTCTTGAAATTGAAGGATGGAGAAACTGTGAGAGGTTTTGGTTCGTGAATGCGTCAATCCACGAGTTGATTTCTAATCAAGTCGTCGAAGTCCACATCATTTTGCTTATTTAGAGCGACTAAGCCATCAATTCAGAGAGTTTAATATTTACAAGAAAATTCGTGACTCACCTCTTGATAGCAACAGATCATTCGATGTTAGTAATTCTAAGAACTTCAGCCTGAATACACTGCATGTATAGTAATTAATTAGTGATGAGTTCTCTCTTTTTAATCTCTCTATTATTTTTATTGTATCGATGAAAATTTTAAATCTTAATCTAATACTTAGATTAATAACTATTTATGTTTGCATCTCCGTTAATCATGATCGTTAGGATGAATTGCAAGGTTATTATTGGCTCGCGTTGTACCGTGGATTGAATTAAAAAAATAAACTTAACAAAAAATATTTAGATAATAAAAAAACTGTTTGTTATTGTTAATAAACTCGGTTTAATGGATGAATCTTGAAACTCCTCATTAATTGAACTTTTTACCCAGCTCGAATTTAAAATTAAATTGTATTAGAGTTCTTCTGGCATAAACCATTCGACTTAATCGATGTAAGACAAGCTGACCGATCAGTAAAAAAACTCTAAGGATAAAATTAAAAAAAGAAGATGAAATTCTAGAATAGCGGACTAATTATGGCTATGGAATGTATTAGCAACCCTAGCATATCTTACCCAAAGTAAATTGTATCGTGTGGTCTAGATATAGCTTGAAGGTGTTGATAGATTGATAATCAGTTTATGAATTAGAATAAAAATTTATTCTCATGAATAAACCAAACGTTTTGAATTTATTATAGGCTCGTGTATATGCCAAAATAAATTATTGTGAGAAGAGTTTATATATAGGTGCTCTAAGAGAGTTCACCTATCCTAGAAGATAAAAAGAGTTTTCGACAACTCGTATATTACGGTGAAAAATACTTCGAATTAAAATTGATAAATACCTGAAATAATTATTGGAAATTTCTAGTAAACTTCTAGTATTTTAATGCCAACTTACTTATAGGTCCAACATTCATACAAGAAAGTTGATAATTAATTCTTATAAATTAAAATCTTTAGGGGTTATTGAAATATTAGTTAAGTTCTCATGAATTGAATAAACTTATTATTAAATCAAAAAATGAATTCAAATGTATTTTTTGAATTTTTGTTTATATATAAAAAATGTTAAATCATAACGTATGCCTTTATATATATTTTTTAAGCATAATATGATTTTTTATTTTTTGAGAAACTTGATCGAATGTATACCAAATAATTTTTTTATTTTTGAAAAATAAGAAATTTTTTGAGAAATTTTTGAGATTTTGATAGAAAGCAGGTATTTTAATACCAAGTTAGTATTTTACAGTATAAGTTTACAACCCCGATATTAAATAAAAATACAGTAAAAATATGCGAGGACCTACAAATAATTTTAAATTAGTCTTTGAAATTTTTTAGAATTTTTAGAAATTTATTTGAGGACTGCAAATAAAAATAGCAAAATATTGTAAATTGTAAATAAATATTTTGTCATGATTGTTAGCTGTGAGAACATGTTTTCCAATGTTAGAGAAAATCTCTGGCTGTAACCTGTACTGGGAGTTGGACAAGAGCACATTGAACACTCCCACGTCTTCCATTTTGACGACGCTTTAGCTAGGAGGTCAAGTTTTCACTCTATGAGGATGTCGACAGATAATTCAACGATTTGGAGTAAAAAACATAAAAAATTAACCAAAAAACTTAAGCTTTTAAAATGGAAATTAAACTACTTTAGACCTGGAATATTTAAAGCTTGATATAAAAACTAAAAAAAAAAAAAACCCTAAATATTTCTCGCATTTGTAACTGAGAAAGGATGGTTAACATCCCTAGCAAGCTGTGAATATTCCAATACTTTACTAGATTTAGTGTTAGCGAGCATGTTTACCAACAGTGATTCCACTTCCATTATAATCATCCTATTAATTTACGTGTTTATAAATTCATCTATCATTAATTAATTAAAACCAATTAATTAACTGAAAATTAAACCACCTACTGCGCGATTGACGCCCAAGAATTCTGTGTTCTGATTAATTAATCAAAAACTTTTTTTTCCCTCCAAATTTGTTTCCCTCCTAGCTAATTTGTCATGGCAATGGCGGACCCAGCTGCAGGTTGAACGCGAAAACTTAAGCTGAATAAATATATTTCTTACTTGGATCATATTAAACCAAGAATTGAAGACAACACCAGCACTATAAAAATACAAGTTCTGCTAGCTTATTTTATCTACAAGCACCAAACCACACCCAACTTGTCCAGACTCTTTGTCATTTGATGCTCTCAATTTCCACTGTCGACTCTAGTGTCTTATAGATATTCTGCGTGAATATGAGACAATTGGGATCTGATTAAATGTCTATATGTCCTTGTTGACAACGGAAAAGAGAGGGATCGTGGTGTGAACACCTTGAAATTATCAAAGACAGATCAAGACGTATTTGTAGCCATAGATAATATATAGAAGGAGCTTCACTACTAGAAGGGAGATATGAACATGATAATCTTTTTGGCGGAAGACAATGGCGGTGTCAAAGTAATATCAAATCTCCACCATTTGTTTCGTTTCGCTTTTGTCAAACAGCAACTCGTAATATTCTTTAATTGGAATGTTAAAATCAGCAATAGTCAAGATCATTTATCTCAGAGCTATCAACTTGGAATGGACTGTTATTACCTGTTAAAGCTGCCGTTGCAAAAATCAAACATTCTAGAACAAGAATTCTTACATACTTATATTCATAGTTGTTTGAAGGATTGTGGGTGGAGTTTCTGCATCCGATAAAGTATATCGCTTTACCTCCTCTCAGCATGGATGTATGCAGGCATGTGTTCTGTTCTTGATGCAAAACAGGACCAGAAATTAACTCTTGGGCTTCTAGGAATTGTGGGTTGAGTCTTAATTACTTGTGAATCTAGCTCAGAAGGGGTTCTACTGGAAATCTGTGTTTTCGTAACAGAAATTGAATTTTCTATTAGAAAAGAGGGCCAAATTTAACTTTCATTATTACGGTTTCTAATAGGAGATACGTCCCTAGCCTGCTATCTAATTCTCAGTTTTTGCCACGAAATAAAAGCTTTTTTCAATTGAGTCCCTAACATCTTGCAATTTTTTAAACGTGTGCTTGCTTGCATCAATATCCGTCTATACTTTTCATCCAATGTGCATTAACACACATGGATAGAATGACTCAATTGATTCTTTTGCTCTTCGTGACAAATTTGAGAATTGGATAACACAATGGCTTTCTCTTTCGGATTTGATTACATAAACAAAATCTCCTTCGGGAAATTCATTTGTTCGTTGCAATGAGGCCCGGCCCAAGAAGGCCTTAGCGCAAAGTTACGTCTCCGAAATTACTTCCTTTTACTTTCCTCGTGGGCCTTTTCGAAACGTAATCGACGAGTTCTACCCAAAAAAATAAATAAAAATAAAAATAAAAATAAAAATAACAAACCATCCCATTTCTGTGTTACCGATCAATTCTTCCTTTTACAATTGTGAAGTACAGAAAGAAGGTGGTATTTTAACTTCTTGAGCTACCTTGTTCAAAGCAATGGACCGTAGCTGAATCACATTAGAGTTATGCTTGAGAGTATAATTAATGTTGTTTTTTAAAATATTTTTTATTTAAAAATATATTAAATTATTTTTTTCATTTTTGTAATTTTATTTTAAAAAATATTAAACAAATTTTTTTATTTTTTAAAATTTATTTTTGATACCAGCATCAAAATAATTTAAAAATAAAAATTTTTTTTTAATAAAAAGCTAATTTAACCGCAACCCCAAATATTTCCTGCAACATAGATATTATTTGTTCCTACATGCATGATTCACGCACAAATGCCTTCTATGATGATGAACGAGATGTTGCTCGAGGAAAAGTGACCACAAATTAGACACATCACTTATTCTTCAAGGTCCTGAATATTGACTGGGGAGCAGGTGTACAGTCAAGTTTTTGCTTCTTTTGAAATGGAACACGTTAAGCTAACCTGACCACAGCTCTGTCGGGATTATTGCGTTTCTAGAGTTGCAAACCACATGTAATACCGGAAAGCTCTGCTCGGAAACAGGACTGTAAGGCATATTGTTTTGACTAACACGTCGTGATGTGCCCAGCCTAGTTTGGGTACCGGATCACATCCAACACAGCAACGAAACCTAGAAAATTCAAGGTCAATGCAAAGTTATTGCGGCATATGAAACTTGTCTACATTAACTGTGTGTGTATTCAATTAATTGGACCACCCTCAAAGTAGTCTATCGACAGTCTTGAAAGGGAAGAAACAGTGGAATGTCTTCATCGGTGGATTCTTAAACGATCTTGAGACCTTTTCACATTTGGATCGCTGACTGATTTAATGGTTATGCCGCTGCAAAACTGGCCATGAAATTCAGAACCTCCTGTAAAAATGTTGTAGGATTTAATGGCAAGGCCTGTCATAACTCATCTGTAACTTTAAGAAGAAATGCTATGAGCGCATACATGTAACAGCATAAATTTTAACACGGGTTAGCTCATAAATCCCATGAACTGTTGATTGTAATTGGCAGACAAGTCTTGCTGTAAGCAATGGGACAAGGTACAATGAAATGGCTGGCTCTGCTGCCACAAGTAGAGCATGATTGTTTCCCAGGAGCCTAATCATCATGAATTGGCTCTTCTGTTTCACCAAGGTCGTGTTTTCGGTTCGCTGAAAACCTCGCATGCTCAAAACGGAAGACCATCGGACAAGAAATATCCTTAGATAGCCCAGTTTATATGGACTTAATGCGGATCAGGTTAACCAGCGAATCTGGCCCATTACAAGCCCATTGGGCTACCACTCGAAACCTTATCCCAGACAACGACGCAGAATTTCACACAAAGGCCGAAGCGAAAAAAGGGCTACACGGCCATCAAGTGAACTCCCTGAGCCACTGATAAAATCACGCAAAAGCAAAACACTTTACAAATCCGAAAACCTTCTGTTTGGCAGCCGAGAAAGTGAAGAGAGAAAATGAGCGGACCATCAAAGAAAGTAGTGGATGTGGCATTTAAAGCATCGAGAACCATCGATTGGGATGGGATGGCTAAGCTTTTAGTCTCTGATGAGGCTCGCAAAGAGTTCGCTACGCTTCGTCGGGCTTTCAACGAAGTTAACTCCCAACTCGAGACCAAGTTCAGCCAGGTCTCCCTCCCTCCCTCCCTATCTCTCTCTAGATCTCTCCCCTTTTTCGAATTTTTTTATGAATTTCTTCGTTTCTGGATATAGAATTTTGGTTAACTGTATTGTATTTAATTTGCATATATTTTCTTTGTCATAAAGATAGGGATTTTATATTTATCTCGATCATTTTTCTGATCGATTTGTATTTTTAATTTATTTTAATTTTGATCAGGGATTTCGTTGGGATTTTGGAAATGGATCTGGTTTGCATTGAAACTACATTGTTGCCAATGAAAATTAAAATGAGAAATTAGTGATTGATCTGTTCTCGTACTGTATGGTTATATCGCGGATAATTTATTGTTGGATTGATGAGAGAATCAAAATAGTTGCCAACAAGAAAAGGAAATTATTTTGCAATAATGTGTGCAGTTGTAAATATCGGTATTTCAAGCTGCATTGCACTCAATTGTGTCTCCAATAGCAGCAGAGACCTATTAATAGTGCATACTTCGAGGGGCATTCGTGCTTGTCTATTAGGAGTGACTTTGTATGTCCATAACCAGCTCCGTGAAAGCTGTTCCTGCTGTTCTTACTTTTAATTTTTAGCTTTCTAGGCACCTTTTCTAGTGATTGTGAGTATTGTTTAATGATTGTTGATTGTTTTATTGTGCAGGAACCCGAACCCATAGACTGGGAATATTATAGAAGAGGAATTGGGTCTCGCTTGGTGGACATGTACAAACAGGCATATGAAAGTATGTTTCGTTATTCATTTGCAGACATGACTCTCATGTCTTTTGGTTTACCTGATTTACGCTGTAGTATAACTGCTGCCTTATGCTGATTGATACCTGTTTACTTGATATGTTGTTATTAATTGCTGGTGTCAATGATGTTGCTGGAAGTTACTTGTTTAAGGTTTCCTTGTCTATATTGGATAAATAATTTTAACTTGGGACACTATTGATACTAAATGATTTATTATTTCTAGCAACCATCTGCTTTGGGTTGATTGAAAATGCATTCTCCTTTAGATTATTAGATGCTTATTGAAGGATTCATATGCTGACACTCATCGAGTGCTTGAACTTTTAATAGCTAGCGGCATATATATCTCTTCATGTTTTTAGTGGTGCAGAAAGACATTTTATCCCTGCTTTAGGCCTCACTGTTTTAATTGCCCTTTAATAGTTGATCTTGAGGGAACACTTAATGGATGGACTTCCCTGCCATCGGGGTCTAAAAATGTTTTCCAAAGTTGAATTTCTGCTTAATATCTATACATGACGGGTCTCTTTGTTTGATCTTCTCTTATTAATTCATATTAAGAGGTTTGATGAGATGGTATGGTGAAAGCTATCCAATGTATGTTATCATTCATCCTTTAAACCTCATGTGATTTTCTCTCTCTTTATAAGCTATATTGAAAACCTGTCTGATGTTTCTGAATTTGCTTATGATTCAATCTATAACCAAAGCCTGAAAACTTTTACCCTTTACTTGCTTATGAAAATGAAAGGAAAAAAGAATTTACCCTTTACCCTTTACCTTTCTGATTCTGAAACTCTCTCGTATTCCTCACATTTCTAAAAGTCCTTTTGCTTTCTGTCTGTTTTATTATTTTTTAAGTATATTGTTTTGGTTCTATGCTTCAGAAACTCACCTTAATGCCTTGTTTTGTTTGCTATGTGTTTTATACTGTTATTAAGTTGATTTATTAATATTTGTTAGGTTGTCCCTTGTTTGATACTGATTTCCTTCCCTGGCATGTGTTTGCCCAATGCATGAATGATGCTTAGACTTATACTTTAGATTCTTTACACCAATCTTAGTTCCTGCACTTTGTGTGAACTGTTTTGTTGGCTACAATGGAGTATGCTTTGTCTGCTTTAGGTTTGGTCCATAATGTAAGTAGCGTTATTTTTGCATTTTTTCAGTTCTAAAGTATAAAGCAAGTGTACATAGAATCATAGCTCTGCTATCTTATTGGATCAGAATCAGTGCGTGACAGGAATATATTCTGGATACTCATCCTTATAATGTCTGGTTACTAAAATGGAGCCACTTTCTATCAGAGATTCAGAATACTGAATTGAGTCAACTTGTCCATATTTTTTTTTGCAGGCATAGAGATCCCCAAGTTTCAAGATAAAGTGACTCCAGAATACAAGCCTAAATTTGATCAATTGGTGTGAGCCAATAGTGCAATTCTGATTGTTATAGTGATTTTTTAAACTTGTCTCTTGCAACCACCCCTCCCTCCCCCCACTCTCTCTTACAGTATATATTCTCTTTTGGTTTTGCAGTTGGTGGAATTGAAAGAAGCAGAGCAACAATCCCTGAAGGAGTCTGAGCGTCTGGAAAAAGAAATTGCTGAAGTTCAAGAATTGAAGGTGAATGGAAATGGATACTTCATCTTTTAGTTTTATTCTTGTCCAATTTATGATTTCTAACCACCAGACATCAATTTGAGCAGACAAAAATCAGCACCATGACTGCAGAGGAGTACTTTGAGAAGCATCCTGAGCTGAAGAAAAAGTTTGATGACGAAATCCGCAATGACTATTGGGGTTATTGATCACATAGCTGATTTTGGCTCCAGCCCTGAAATTCTGAACTTGTGGTGTTTTCCATGT
This sequence comes from Populus deltoides, assembly GCA_015852605.2. Taxonomy (NCBI): domain Eukaryota; kingdom Viridiplantae; phylum Streptophyta; class Magnoliopsida; order Malpighiales; family Salicaceae; genus Populus; species Populus deltoides. The sequence continues at coordinate 17,856,680 of CM027577.2, forward strand.
TCCTTTTACAATAATAATTTCTAAAAGGTTGCTCCCAGTTTGTAGAATTTGACCTTCAACAATGCCCGTGTCATATGCTAAACTTCACCTGGACAAGCAGGTTGGGGATTTATAAAGCGATGTGCTTACTTCAGCATCAATTGTTATCGATCTCTTTTTTACATTTTAAACTGTTTATGATGAAAATAATCCAGGTGTGATTAGCATTTTAAACACTCATTCTGGATTGCAGTCCATTCTATTTTGAGAGCAATGCTTTTGTTTTACCAACTCCGGTGGAAACAAGAGAATTCTGTCTGTAGCTCTTGTATGAACTTTTGAGGTTCATAAACATAAATATGATGAATACAATTTTTGCGTAGCTTTCACAGACTTTGCTTGTTTTTCCCTCTTCTTTTCCATATTCCTAATGGAATCCCAGACTGACTTTACCGTTGATTGTAGTATGAACCTTCCGGAACTGTCATCATATAATCATCATAGATGCTGCTAAGGCTCCCTCAAGGCTCTTCGTAGATTCTAGAGAGGTTAATGATTATTCTTCATAAAAAATATAAACAAAAAACAAAAGGGATCATTCTTGATTGTAGAGGTGTTAGATTATGAGTTGGTTTGTCCCTTGCTTTTTATTAATTAACTAGCAATATTTTATTAGTTAATTTATGTTCTATTTTAAAATATATACAAGTAAAAGAAAAATTCCAGGTAAATATATTTTTATTATCGGATTTGAACTTGCAAAAAATTTAGTAGAAAAATCCATGATAAAAAATGAAAAATTCACGGAAGTACTTCATTAGTAAAAAAAAAAAAGAAGTTGATATGCCAAAATGAGAGAGATTAAATCCATATATTTAATTAAGATAAAAGTGAAATTCGGTGTACCAATAGCGAGGTTAAGTTTAAAAAACATGTCATCGAAGTATTTGATTGAGAAATTTGTAAAAGTCAATGTAGTAAAAAGGGGGGGGAAACATGTAAAGCTGGCGAGCTGATAGTGGATTATCTTATTCTTAAAACAAGAGGCGAATAACTTGGAAAACCTTCAACGTATTACTGGTCGCAGGCTAATTCATGGGTATAGGCTTTTATATGTTTTTATGGCTGTGCCCGCATGAATATTGGGCTCTTTTTTTCTTTGTAAATTGTGATTCATGTTCTTGTGCTGGGAGAGGATATTGCCCCTCCCTCCCTTTGCAGGCACAGAGGTCCCCAAGTATGTTGACAAGCATAAACTTGATGCATCGTCAAGCATCGCGAAGTCATAAACGTTTAGTATCGAACATCCGACGTTCGTGTCCTCCGGGTCTGGTTCAGTTAGTGATTATTTCTCGGAGTCAGATGCTCGTTGTTTTGCCTGTGAACCAAAATATTTTTTTCTTCTTCTAAACAGTCGATATGCATGAATAGAAGAGGCGACGCCAAGTCTAATAACCACTGTGACACAGATTAATCTGATTATGATAGCAAAAATGAGATGCTTATTCTTTACTACTTTTGAACCAAATATATCCATGAATTTTCTTCGAATAAAAAATATAATAAAACCTAAAATTACTTTATAAAAATCACACCAAATATAATTTTACTCTCAAAAACCCATCAAATCCCAACAACGTTTGTACTTTTCATGTGTTAACTACAAGCAGGTGGATGCTGAATGGAGATAAAGATCAGCAAATGCAAAATTAAACACCATCCTTGCAAATGATTAATTGAATGCAGTAGGATTCGGATTAAGGAAAGAATAAAATAACCGCACATAAAATGTACAGTACAAAATCTGGGAACAAGGTACAAGATCACTGCAAAAACAGATCATCTGCCATTCTTGGCAAACCTTGAAAATTCTGAACAAGACATCCTGGAATAAGATGTCTTGACCTGAAAAGAAAAGGAAAACAAAATGGGCTTGTCGACAGATAAAATTTGATGCATCTGTCGCTAGAGATTCAGAAAAAGATATATAAAAAAAAAAAACTTGACAGATAAAATTTGATGCCTCTGTTGCTGGAGATTCAGAAAAGGAAAAATATCTTCCAGCAGCATTTGCAAAACTAAAACCTGGAGGCTGCGGTTGATAGGATTCTTGCTTCAGAAAGGTCTTTATATCTATCCAGGACTAATCAACTTTTTTCTGAGACAGCTGATCTAGCTGCCTCCTCGTTTTTGTCCATGGCCTTCCTTGCTAGCTCATAGCCTGCAAAATTCATGGCGCCTAAGGGAGCAATCCAGAAAAACCTTGGCACTGCTCCTTTGAATAAGCCAAGGGGCCCCTCATGTTGAAGTATAGAGAAAACTATAAATGACATTGATACAGTTCTTCCTGGTGGAGCTGTCATCATTCTAGTTTTCATCACATCAAAAGGGGTAGTGACAACAGCAGTTAGGCCTCCAGATAAAGCCCCAACTGCAATTGTTTCCCAGGGTTCCAGCTCCCGCCTTAGAAGTTGTTGAGCAACCTTGAAGAATCACGCCAATTACACATTAAATGGAAAACAAGAAACTAAAGGAAAAACATGGCAGAAGAATACGTTATGTTTTAATAGAAAATAGAACATAAATCAGTCGCACATCCTCAAATGCATCTAGGGGCAGTAGTAGGATCAAGTAAAGCTTAAATGTTTCATCTAGGGGCAGGTTTTGGAAAATTTATTAGCATACTTCCTTTCCCCTTCCCTTCTGTAGTCAAAACTTCACTCCTTACAACTATTAAGTTTCTTTAACATATATTTAGTAATGAAAGTAACTATTAAGTTTCTACATAATATATTTAGTGATGAAAGTAGACGCGCTTCCCATTCTGTGTTCACTAACACTGTGTTCACGTGCTAATAATTTAAAGAGAACAACCAATTCTTGGCATTAAACTGTTGTACAAACCCCAACATAAATGTTATTGCTACAAATCATCTTCAAAATAAAATCCCTTTTAAGAAAGTAAGCAAAAGAACACCAAGCCCCCATGGTATCGAGGACTGCAATCAATAATGGCATTCTACTGATGCAATAGTTTTGCCAAATTTAGTGGACTACAAGAAGAAAGTACCATGCTCTGGTTGACCCGAAAAATAGAATTGAAAACTGCGCCTTTAAAATTTTACACAGAAAAAAGAAAAAATTTATTAATATTTAAGCACAAAAACCTGCTTACCTTCTTGGACTCGCCGTATAGACACATGCCAGCAACATAAAATGGAACCTCACGGAAAAGAGTTGCACCAGTCCCACGAAAGAACCCCTTTAGGCCATCTTGCTGCCAAGTACCAACAATAGCCTGTCCTACATTGTCAAAAAGGCCAGCCTGCAAACGCTGCTTCAGTACCTCACATGGGATCCGCACTGCTGTCCCCAAAAATGTGCTGCAGAATGATGCAACAGATTGAACCTGTATAACCTCCCAATGCATGTTAACAGTTGTTTCAGATTAGAGTTGGAATAGTTGTTCCAAAACAACATAAAATTGGGGTACGGGCCTTAATCATATTCACTTTTATGCATCACTTGTCAAGGCATCTCCTTTAGCACAGGAACAACTCTTGAGCTTGATATGATAACATAGAGTGCAAGTCATGGAAAATAGCCTAGTCAAGAACTAAAGTAAACAATTATATACTGTGCTGATCTATCTTCTTCTTTCAAACACAAAAGATTTGCAACAACTGATGAGCAAGACAAATGAAGTGAACACAATGGTTTGAGCACCCTATATAGATTTAGTGGAAAGAACCACTAGGCGAGCCAGAAAGCAACTGAATTGTTTTGATCAGTAGAGATAACAACAATAAGAGCAGCAGTAATAACAATAAAGCTGAACTGAGTGATACGAGAAAACAGTAATATTGTTGAAAGTCTCATGCTTAAGCAGAATCTATTAATGCTTTGCCATCACGCACAATAAAGAAACGGCTGCTCTAAATCATCACTGCCAGTTTGAGCTCTTTGCAATTAAACACAATTCAAGAGATTTGGGAAGACCAAGATTTAAATGATTTAGAACTTGTAAATGGAAAATTAACAACCCCAGTAGCATAATGATAAGCATCACCTGGATATCTGGGAGTGTTGGGGCAACATTTATTAGCACAAGTTTGGTAGCTTCAAAAATCCCAGTTCGCAAGCCATGGCTGAAATGCCCGTGGAGAAAAGGTGAGCTAGTAGATAAATAGTTGTTACTCAGCAAACGCCTGGAGGAAAAAAGACTAAAAAAAACCTTGAAAACTGTCCCCAAATTGCAGGAATTGAACCCCTGTACAATCCTCGAACTCCAATTTGTGGAAGTTTTGAAATTATTTCTGGGAAAGTCAACGTTGAAGCTTGCACCCGAGTCTAAAAGACCATCAACACAACAGATCATGAGAAGACCTAACATCAGCACTAATGGAAAAACAGCATGCATATATATATAAGAGGATTACCAAAAGTAAATTAAGAAGACATTGCTCAATTTAACTTCACATCTATGTGCTCCAATATTTAATTCTCTGGATTATAATTTTTTTTAAGTTCCTCTTTTTTCCACCTTTTGACAGTCTAATACAAGTCTATTATAAAAAAAAAGACGAGATACTGACAGAATGAGGATGACCAACTAAAGGGGAAAGGCTATGTAGTATTTGATCATGAATATCCCTCTATATGACCAATAGTCAATGTAGCTGTAATTGGTCCAAAGTTTCTAGTTGCATTAAAGACAATCAAGTGAACAAAAAAAAAAAAACACTGAATAGCACACCTTAATTGTATCAACAGGATGCATAAGAGAACAAGAGAGTGCACATGAAAGACCCCCAGCCAAAGCAGATCTTAAAACACTTCCAGCAGGTATTTCCACGGGTGGTGCAACAGCAACAACAGTTGCAGCTTCAAACCATATATTCCTGTATGTATTAGAAGAAGAAGCCAGCATCAAATAGAAATAATCAAGAAAATTGCAAATTTTCTGTCTGATCAAATGAAGGCAAGCTTGCAGTAAACGATGTGAATGAGCTTGCACAAAACTTGTGTCATAACTCTGGACAAATAAACACAAACATTTTACCTGGGATCATCTTGAAGTCGATCAGGAGGCAACAGAAGCATAAAATTACGAAAATGCCCATAAGAAATAGATTCTTCAGTGTCTGCATTCAAAAATCGCATCATAGCAACAGCATTGTCTTCATTTGCTGGCAGTCCCGAATTTTTTAATGATGCCAATATCTCACTCTTTTGCAGGGTCCCAGACTTGCTCAAACAAAGAGAAGTGTAAGCACGGAGAATTGTCGGTTCCTTCTGTTCCATCAAGGACAAAAACTGTTTCCAACCAAATGATTTTGAGAATAGGTGACTTCTAGTACGGTGCATGAATTCCCGAGCATATTTACGGGGTAATTTTCTCTTTCTCAACGCAATTTCGAGATCCTCCAAAGTCACTTGACCATCACCATCTCTGTCCAGTTCCTCAAAGAATCTCCTTCCTATAAGAATGTGAGGGTGCAAATAAGAGCAATATTTAGGATGAGAGATACAGAAAGGATTGACAGTATAATCAGAAATCCATTTGAAGATAAGCAATTCTCTCTTCTTTTCTTTCTTTTTTTTTTGCCTTTACTTTCTAGTCTGGAGAGTAAAAAATTAACAGTTGCATCTACTAAATTTTCTTTTAGACAGTGTTCAGAAATGCGTTGGAACAACGTTTCCTAAAAATTAAATTTTTTTTTTGCTTAAAATTATTTTTTATATACATTTTTGGATTGTTTTAATATGGTAATATTAAAAATAATTTTTAAAAAATAAAAAAAATATTATTTTCATGCATTTTCAAACAAAAAACACTTTTAAACACCTCCATTACCACCCTGTGAAACACCCCTTAGTCAAATAAGATCTCCTTTTCCAGCGAAGCACGTTCTACAAATAGATGGATATATCAGCTCCATTCAACTGATATTGAGAAAACTTTGACAAACAAGTGTTACTCGTCTATGAGAGCACTAGAACACTAACAAGAAGTACGCTCAGTAATATTTCATGCACGTATATTTCCAATTTTCCTTTGACACAAGCAGGAACAGAAACCAGTACAGGTCAATTTCCTAAGGAGACGAGAAACCATACCTTCGGTCTCTGTGTATCTAAAGAAATCCTGGACAGAGAACAGCTTTTTCTTGTCAGGATATTCTTTAGAAGATCGACCAAGCTGCTGCACAAGCTCAATCAACTCTGTGAAAGAAACCGTGGATAATGTGGATCTCAAACGCTCTACATTCGATAGCGGAATGCTTAGTATCCCACTAGCTAGTTTCTGTGGCGAACTACCCCCAGTGTCCTCGGTGCTGTTGGTAGGCGCGCTGCTTACACCATCATCACCTTCTTCATTAACTGAAGAGGATACTCCAACTATGCTTGATGGTAACCCACCAACTCTCGCAAAACTCAAATTTCCCAAAAATCCATCTACATGCACCTTTTGACCTTCCCAAATACTCATGATTGCCGTCAAATGATCAAACTGGGAAGGCGCTGGAGTTGAGTTCGAGCAATTATTTTTACAACCCTTGACATTTCTTTCCTGTAAACTCTGATCAAACTTCTGTAGATTCTGAATCAAGAGGTCAAATAGAAACCCTACAAAGCATTCGATGGACACGTGTTTCTCTGTTTTACCCTTCTCGTTCACATTCTGATACCCTTTAACAGATTGAACCTTCAATTCCCTTTGCTTCAGTTCGCCCGAAACCTTTGCTTTTGACCCATTTTTGCACAAATGCAAATACTCTTTATCCTCGTCACCTGCTTTCTGAAACCGTTTCTTGTTTGTTTTAAATGGGCTAGGAAATGCCTGAACAAAACCATTAACCAACAAAGACCACGTCAAGGCAAACCGCAAACAATTTACACAAGACCCATCTTCATTCCTCGTCTCCTTCTCTTTCAACAATTTCTTCGAAACCCCAACCTTATCATCACCGCCATTTCTGTGTCCACTTTCCAAATTCATCGAAAACATCCTCAATAAACTCCTAACAGGAACCTTGATGGATAAAAATCCTTTCCTTTTCTCTTCACTAACCCCGCAATGCCTATATTCACTATTTCCAAGACTAACACTCTTCTTTTTCACAGTGAAGATTGAGACTTTAGTGCTATTATCAGTATCTGAATCACGGGTTGCCATATGATCATTCTTTGAAACCCCCCAACAAGTTTCAAGATCTTTAGCAGCTTTCCGAATCCCAAGTTCAAGTGGTGAAAGAGCATCTCTGACCACTTGAATTGAATTCATAAAAGACTCTATTGGATCATTTGTAGACACCATTACTACAAAATCACAATACCCCAATTACAAAAATCCAATCTTTTTACTCCCCCAGTTCTTATATGTGCCTTACCAATTCAAATCTATACATAAAGTCTGATAAAAAACAGTAGAAATAAAACTGTGCCCAGAAAAGCACAAGATTAAATAAAAAAGAAAGAACTAGGCGCAGCAAGTGTACAGTGGACTGAACCGGATTGGGTAAGATCCATTGAAGCGGCCTTAAAGGGTATCTGAATCTGAAATTGCAAGACCCTAGCTATACGGACCGGTAAACGGTGTTGTTGTGTCCATTTTTGCTTTGTTGTTGATAGAGTATTGGAAACGAGAGGTTTTTTTATATATTCAGTGAAAGCTCAGTTCTTTGTGAGAGGAAGAAAAAATCGTGGATAAAATTTTAGACCCTTAGAGAGAACAAAGTGCTATATAAAATTTGGTGGATTCTTTTTTCAAAAAAAGAGAGAGAGGGAGAGGATTTGGTGGTAGGGAAGGAAGAGGAAGAATAGGCCTCTGGCTTGGTTTTTGTTTTTTATTGTTATAGTTTTGTGTTCTGAATTTTTGTGAAATTGAAGTAAAGGGAAATTACTTCTGCTGCCATTGCTGTTTGCTTTGCTTGTTTTTGTTTATATTTGGATATTTATTGATAAAAAAATGGATAAAATCTGACGTAAGGACCCGGTGGAAGGGGAAGACGACACTTGGATCAGATTTTGAGTGCCAACACTATACTCTGGTTGCTGGTGGATAATGTACTAATCCATGTCTATCCACATTGGGTTTTTAAATACAAATTTTGAGGGTTCTTTTTTGTTTTTTCATAATTTGAATTCTATATTATTCATTTGCTAAACCCGTTGTTCTTGACTCTGCCAAGCCGAGCAGATCCATCCAAAACTTCACATGGAAAAGATTTTCGACCGTCGTTGATGCAGTAATTTTTTTTTTATAATTTTTATTTTTAAATATATTAAAATATTATATATTTTTATTTTTTAATATTAGGATGTTAAAATGATAAAAAAACACTAGAAATTAATTCAAAGTAAAAAAAATCAAATATACATTGAATGCATTTTTAAATTACTTGAAAAAATAATCTAGAATGAGATGTCAATTGATTATAAAATATTATTTAACATCTTATTAAAAAAAAACCTCAGTTAAGCATTCCAAAAGTATTTTATATTATAATTTTAAGGGGTGTAACTTAATTGATTATGTTTTGAGTTTGTTTCCCATAAATTATCAGTTTGAGTCCCACAGACTTTAGGGCTATTAAAGGCTTACATGATTGTTAATTTTAAGGGTTCGTAGAATTAGTCGACGTACATACAAGTTACTTGAACACTCACGTTAATCCAAAAAACAATTATATTGTTCCTAAAGTTATTTGACTTGTATCTCATTGTAGGTAAGATAAATTTTTGTTCAATGTAAAAAAGACATAACAACATTCTTTACATGTTTTTTTTTGACATCAATAAATAAAAACCATAAATTGAAAACTTTATGTGTATTTAATTAAATAAATTAAAAATTATTTATATGGTTAAAATAAATTATAAAACTCGGTTCTTAATTAATTGAAGTTAACTAGTCAAACTCGAGATCCGAATCATTGACTCAACCACGTTCAACAATTTTTTATATTGTTTTTTTATATAAAGTAAACACCTGCAAAATTAAAAAACAAATAAAGATTGCGGTGTTTATTTGAGATTGTGATAAAAATATAAATACCAAACCAAAATAATTTATATTATCTAATTAAAAATTATTAAAATATTAAATGATGAAATTATTTAAAAAAAAAATAAATAAGAAAAATTAATAAAAATATCAAACTGGGGGAGAAACAATTAAAAAAAATAGAAATACAAAAGGAAAAGATAAAAAAAACCAGCAGCTCCTGAGCTGCCCACGTACTGGGAACTGCTTTTATATATATATATATATATATATATATATATATATATATATAGGATAAATAGCTTGTTGTCCACTTCTATTTTTCTTTTTTTAAATAGCAGGTAGTTTTATTTGGTAAAACAATGGAAAGGGCTAATGAATTAACTTAGTGGAGCAATACAAATGAATTCAGGTACAGATTGTGAGGCATCTTGATGGGAAATTTTTTTTTCACGCGTCGAATGACTTTATTTAATTAAATCTATACCGAGTTTTATTATGCATGCAAGTATTTTTGGAAACGATGAAAAGCAACTAGGGCTGATCATTTTTTATACTGATTTAAAAAAAAATCGAAACCGAATTGAAAATGGTTCAAATCAACCGGTTTCGGTTCAGTTTTTAAAATAAAAATTGGTTCGACTCGATTTTTTTCCAGTTTGACTTTTTTTTCAATTTGGGTTCGGTTCGGTTTTAAGTTTATAAAACCGAAACTGAAGTGGTTGATTTTTCAAAATTTTAATCGGTTTTTTTACGATTTGATTTTTTCAATTATTTTTTTAGTTTTCTCAATTTTCTTAGTTTTTTGGTTGTAATATGATGCTTACAATATAGTCATTTCCTGGTAAAATAATTTTTTAGTATTTTTCCTTGCTGTAATATAAAGCCTATTTTTAATCTCAAAACACCACAATAAAATATTAGGCTTTCAAAAAAAAAAACGGTTAAACCGGAAAAATAATATTGTCAGTATAAATTATTCCCCCCCTGCATTTGGCTGTAACAAGAACCCCTTGCGCAGGGGTGTCCAGCACTGTAAAAACTATTTTTAATCTCAAAACACCACAACAAAATACTATATACCATGGAAAATCTCTTGATGGCCTCAAACAGCCTGAAATATTAAAATTAACCCTAAGTCTTAACCTCTTTACTGTAATAAAAAAATTATATGAAATCGAAAGTGATGAGATTATCACAACAACAAGGATAAGATTTGGAGCATGTTTCAAACTGTGGTTGTAATTGCTTTTTAAAATATTTTTTATTCAGAAATATATTAAAATATTATTTTTTTATTATTTTTTAAAAAATTATCTTTGTTGTAACACATCAAAATAATTTAAAAACATAAAAAAATTATTAAAATAAAAAATATTTAAAAAAAATTTACATTTTTTTTTACATTTAAAACATAAAAATAAACAAAACTTTTATCCCCTTCATGTAATGAAAAAGGAATGTTAATAACAGCTCGAAGAAGATCTCTGATAGATGCTAGCGCCTACACATACAAGATTCATGTTGAACAACGGGCATGACTTGACTTAAAAATATAGTAGTAGTTTTTTTAAAAAATATTTTTTATTTTAAAATATATTAAAATAATATATATTTTTAATTTAAAAAAATTATTTTTGATATCAATACATTAAAATAATTTAAAAATATCAAAAAATTATTAATTTTAAACAAAAATAAAAAATAAAAAAAATTTAAACTTTTTTTAAAACACTTTCAAAATCCAACACACAACACCACACCCAAATACGCGTTGCACACAAAGCACTGGCTCTTTTGTTTGAGACAAAATAAATAACTCAGTATCTAAATCAATAGTTAAATCATATCAAATTTATAATTAAATCGGTAAAGACATGCTTAGTAAAATCTAAAGTAATTAAAAGGTTGACTTTAAAAAAGAGAAAAAAATATATTGTTCGGAGTGAAATTCATACACTTTTCTCAGGAAAAAAAATATGTTACCAACTCACCAAAATCAACATAAATAATTTAATTTAATTTAATTTTAATGCTATATAATAGTTACAAGTTATACACTGTAATTAACCTAGATTGACATGCAAGATGTAACCCCTCATGATCTTGACTTGTAGCTATGAAAATATTCCACGTGGCAATGTAGCATCACGCGACCTGCATGAGTGACTCCTGGCCCCATCAAACATTAAAAAAAATAAAAAATAAAAATAAAACTGCAAATATAGGTGAAACCCCAATAACGAAGATCCAGCTCAATTTACAGAGCGAAGCCCACAATCTGAAAATCCAACCGGCCCTGATCAACGAAAAAACAAAAAACCTCTTTAAAAGGAAACGTAGCCGTTTTAAGCTGAAGCGCAGAAATCAAATTCCAACATCCTGCAAACCTCACAAATCACAATCCCTAACCCCCAACCGGTAGCTTCTCTCCTTCAATACCGCCGCTCTTCGTCTTCTCGCCAGCGATCTCAGGTCAGTCTCTGATTGTGTCTTCTCTCTATCTGGGTTTAATTGTGTGTTTTCTGCATAAAGCAACTCACCACAATTGCGGAAATCTTGGGGATAATTTTAGCATTCTTTACACTACAAAAGCCAATCAACCAGCAAGCATGCTTCTTTTTTGTGTCTAGCAGGAAAAAAAGATGGGTTTTTAATAACATGCCAGAATTTATAGATTCATAATTGATTCGGGTTATTTGTGGCAGTTTCAATGATTTACACAGCGATTGATAACTTCTATTTAACTGATGATGAGCTACAAAACTCCCCGTCAAGGAAAGATGGAATCGATGAAGCTACGGAGACAACTCTTAGGATCTATGGCTGTGATCTTATCCAAGAGAGCGGCATTTTACTCAAACTGTATTTTCTCTTCTTTGCTTAATCATGTACTTGACATATGCTTTTTTTTTCCTCGGTTTTTTGTTGATGCCTTTAACTCATGCTGGTTCTATCTGTTTCTGTTTCATTATTTTTTATACTCAAAGACCTCAAGCTGTGATGGCTACCGGTCAAGTTTTATTCCACCGATTCTATTGCAAGAAGTCATTTGCCCGTTTCAATGTCAAGGTTAGAAGTGATATTTTCACCTACAGTGTTAAATTTACGAGAGATGGGCATTGATTTATTTAGTTTTAGCAATGCAATTTTGATAATTCCCACTTATTTGTCTAATATGTTTTTAGGATGTGCTAATATTCTGCAGAAAGTTGCGGCTAGTTGTGTATGGCTTGCATCTAAACTTGAGGAAAGCCCTAGGAAATCGAGGCAAGTCATCATTGTTTTCCACAGAATGGAGTGCAGGAGGGAAAACTTACCCATAGAGTTTTTGGACCTGAATTCAAAGGTTAGAAATATGGTATCATGTTTGCATTAAGATGCTTCAGTATCATTCTCTTCCCTTTGGCTCACAGCTGGTTTTAGTCCTTCTGGTGTTAGGCACTTACACTTTTCTCTCTGTGTCAATAGAAGTTTGCAGAGTTGAAGATTGAGTTGAGCAAAACAGAGAGGCATATATTGAAGGAAATGGGTTTTGTTTGTCATGTTGAGCATCCCCACAAATTCATTTCAAACTACCTAATGACCCTTGGAACACCTCAAGAATTAAGACAAGAAGCATGGAACTTAGCTAATGATAGGTACTTCTCTGAATCAAACATTTTGAATGTATCATTCTACAGTTGTTTTGTGAGTCTTATGTGCGTAGTCTGTATATTCAGCTTGATGAATTTGTGCGCTGTTGCTTTTTCCATGGAAAAAATAAAAATAAAAATCATGTTCAACATGACCATCAATTTTGGAACTAAGAATTATTTATTCAGAGGCAGGGATTCCCTAAACAAAACCACAGCAGATATAAAATAATATTCCTTGCTTAGTGAAATAGCTTATCTTATGTCAGTTTTCAGATAACTGCTTTTTTGCACTTGATAATTAAAAAATAGTCATTCCGATCTCAATAAAAAGAGCATTTACTTTTTGACAGGATCCTATCAGTTTAAGTTCCTCTTCCTTTGTAACTTATTTCCTCAGATCAATTGTAGCAATTGCATCATCTTTCAAGGCTTTTAATTGCTGTGCAAAAGATTGCCGAGTACTTATAACATAAGCTCCAGTTATGATGTAACAGTTAGCATGAATTACAATCTTTTATAGGCTTACCTGGTTGCTTTTCTCTTCAAGCTATTAGTACAAGACAGAATTGCACAACAAGGTGGTTAAAAAAACAGACGCTGCTTCTGTTTTTAAATTAATGGATTTTGGTGTTATTGCTTGTTTACTATGTCTTCTTTTCCTGGGACATAATAGTGTGCTTTCTTGTTGGTATTTTTCTACATTAATCCATTCTCTTGGCAGTTTGCGGACAACTTTGTGTGTTCGTTTCAAGAGTGCAGTTGTGGCTTGTGGTGTTGTATATGCTGCAGCTCGTAGATTTCAAGTACCTCTTCCTGAGAATCCACCATGGTGGAAAGCATTTGATGCAGAGAAATCTGGGATTGATGAAGTTTGTAGAGTTTTGGCTCACCTATATAGCCTTCCTAAGGCACAGTATGTATCAGTCTGCAAGGATGGAGATTTTTCTTTTTCGAACAAGTCTTCAGATTCCCAATTGCAGCTGATTTCAAAGGTGGTTCTGTATTTTGTTTTTCATCAATTTGATTCTAAATCAACCATTTAATTTTTGGTTTTTACAATATTTGCAACTGTCTCCTTGTCATCAAAGGCAGTATATTACCTGGTGACAAAGCAAGTATTGCTGTTGTTTCCTCAAGAAAGAAAAAAACAACCCTGTTGTTTTGATCAGAAAAAGGATAGAAACTGCAAGCATTTTAGAGATTACTTCATATTCATCCGAGACAGGGATGCTTCATCATATAAACCCATTGACTGAAATTATATTTTTTCTGCTCTTGAATAGGAAATTCCACGGACTACTAGCCTGCCAGCTAATAATGATTCAACTGAACCAAAGGCAGCTCCAAGTGGGGTCAATGTTGAATCTGGCGGATCCAAGGACATAACAAAAGTTGCCTTAGACAAGCTGAAGGAATCTAAAAAGACCGATGATGAATCCAAGCCCACTGAGGGAGAGGCAAGAGAAGAGCTCATTCCAAGATCAAAGTCTGAGCACAGAACAGAAGCGAGTGGTGACAAGAGCAAGGAACGGGACAGGGACAGGGAGAGGGAAAGAGAGAGGGATAGAATAAAGGCCCAGGATCGTGATAGGGGCAGAGATTCTGACCGGGAAAGAGAGCGAGATGAAATTGAAAGAGACAGGGATAGGGCTAAGGATCGAGGTCGTCATCGCTCAAAGGATAGAGGAAGAGAGTCAGGTCAGCTCCCAAGTTCCTTTTTGTCCATATGTTACACTAAATTTAGGGGCTAGCTCTTCTTTGTTTAAAATTTTATACAACTTTAAGTACTCTTATAACACATTTCTAATTATGTATGTGATCTTTTAATCTAAATGCAGGACACTCGGAGAAATCAAGGCATCACTCCTCACGTGGTATGTATTTTAACTTTTCTTAAGAGGTTCATCTTTCTTTTTTTCTCGATGTAAATGGCAGTCCTCTCATCTGTGACCATTCTGCATTTTCAGACCGTGACTACCACAGTTCCTCCTATTCATCAAGAGACAAGGATCGGCATAGGCACCACTCATATGCTTGAACTGGCCACTGGCATGTGCACGCACTTCCTTTTTAGAGATGTAGCAGCAGGGATTGCAAGTACAGTACTTGTATATTAACTTCTTCTTTTTTAATTGTTATAACATATTCTGTCTGTGTCCCATTGGAACATAAACAGAGGAGCAAGAAAACACCATCATGTTTACAGTTAAATTGAGATCTAAAACATAAGAGTTCCATTATGCTAGTTCCCTCACCACTATCTGTTCTATACTTGAACAGGTCCTTTTGTTGTGAAAAAAATGTCAAACACTGGTTTTTCTTTTCTTTTCAAGTTACTACAAGGTGATCATGTCATTGTGGTTAGGCGAACCACCCCCATTTTAATAGGAGGGTATGCCGATGCTGGGCTATTGGCTTAACCGTCCCTCGTGCTAGAGTGCTAGCGACTCCCTTTGAAGTATAGAGCGTGGACTCACACTCAGTGATGAGTGATTACTTGCATATACTGGCATGTTAAATTGGAGGAGAATATCATATGGGGCAGTAACATGCGATGTCATTAATATGACCACAAAAACACATGCTATTGTAAATGTGGTGTCTGACAGGTTCTGATAAAAATAACAATTGTTGCATACCAAACGAGTCCTCTATCCGTTTCTCATATAGGTGATATAGGGCACCCAGTCTTCCTGCAGGTGAGAAACTTGAATTCCTAATACAACCTGCAGTGCACCGCACTCAGCTGAAGAATACAAGTTGAAGGCTCAGTGTAAACCAGATACTTCAGGTTGGACTCTCAAAGATAACTAATAAAAGTAACAGATGTCTGAATACATATTTTAATTGTCATCATCACCAAGAACTGCAGCAACAAATCTCATCGCTGAAGGACTTGCTGCAATTGAACTCCTAGCCTTAGTAGTAAATGGCTAGTGAAGAGACAAGAAGAGCACATATTGTAGCAACTCACAGTTTCTTGTGCTTTGAAAAAAAAAAAAACCCTCAGTGTGTTATGTGCAGCAGGCAGCGAGCAAGCAGTAGGGCATGTTGAAGAAAGATCAGAATGCAGATCCGCCATCCTTTGTCTTGCCAAGCATCACGTCTTTAGCCTCGTTGATTTTTGAAGCAAGGTAGTGGCTACCACCCGCATCAGGATGGTTTGCTACCATTACTCTTCTATGTGCTTCCTTCACCTTCTCTGCTCCAGCATTTTCTCTGCTAAAAAAAACCCCATCTTTCGAACTTCAATTATTAATCATAATTTCAAGATAATCAAACAAATAATATCCATCAAGAAAGAATAATAAGAAAAATTAATTACCTAATGCCAAGAATAAGCGCAGCTTCTCTTCTCGTCATTTTAGGCTGAAAACCTCCATCATAAAATTTGCGTATTCTAGGCTTTGGTGGTCTTGCTTTAAATGATTGCCATGCCTGGATCCCGTATTTCCCTGCCAGTGCTGCTGCTGCTATTGCTAGCCCAGCCAGAAACGGCGTCGCCTGAAAATCACTCCATGATTATCAATTTCACATCTATCATTATTTCAATCATCGATCAAATCCAGAATTATTTCAGAGAAAAATCTAATCAAATCTGCTCACCATTTTTTTTAAATTTATAAATAGTAATAAATAGAGAGAATGAATACTGCCAAAAACTCTTCAAAGCTTTCTGTAGAAGAAGAAGAAGAAACAGTGAAAGAGCTTCTTGCTGATTCCGTGCATCTCCCAGTTTCTGTGGCACTTTACAGTCCCAACCATTCACTGCCAGGTGTAGCATAACCAAAGGACATGTTGGTGATTACGTGCTTTTATCTTGTTTAAAATGGACCGGGCCACATCCACGGCCCACAAGATTTAGGGTTATATTTATTTCCAAGCAGACGTAAAAACCCACCTAAACCCTCTCCTTTTTCATGTGCCCTGGTACTTCACTGCTATTCTCCAAGTCTTGGAAGCCACCAAAACCCAAGAGCTCATGCTTGTTAATTCTTGAAGTAGGCATAAAGTGCTTTCTGGGTTCTTTTCTTTTTGAATTTTTCCGTGTTCTTTTATAGATTTTGGTGATATTTTTGGGCAGGGAAAGGAAAGGAATGGGGAAGCTAGGAAAGAAAGCAAGGAAGTTTGCAAAGAAGAATTTACAGTCAGTGCTTAAAAGGCAGAGGAAGGTCAAGTCTTTCTTCAAAAAGAAAGCTTCTAAAAGTATGTCTAACTTTGGTGTTTGTTACTTTCATTGCGTTCTTTGCTTTTGTTGTTGCCGTAGCTTGAATTTGTTGGGTAATTATTGGTTTAGGAGATGAGAGAGCTCAAGCTGACGATTCCGATGGAGAAAGAGAAGAAAAGTATAGTGGAAGGTAAAGAAAACAGGTGCAAATTAATGCTGCTGCGATTAGGCGCATTGTTTTGACCGTGAAAGATTGAGTTTAATTTTGTTTTGCTCTCAAGATATGATTAAGGGTTTCTCTTAAATAGTTCATCTGCTTCTAATTGATATTATATTTGTCTGTCTATGCTTGTTTGTTTACATAGGAGAATGATTTTGAGAATTGGGTTGTTTATTGATTTATTTTGTATGCAGAAACAATGAAGTTGAAGATTTTAAGGATATTTCCCTTGATGCCGTATTTGGTGAAGATGATAGTGATATGGATGGGGATGATTCAGATAGTGACGGATATTTATCTGAGGTTTTGAATTATGTTATGCCAACTTTGTTTTTGTTAAACTTAATTTGGCACATTTCCTTTGCAAGGTTTTCTAACATTGTTGGTCGTGGTAACTTATCAGGATACAAGTTGTTCATATAATGGTGAAACTAGAATTGAGAATCATCTGGAAGGTCAGGATACCATCACCAGTTTCTCTGGTATTTTTAAATTTCAATTTGCCCCTTTTATTTATGTATTAAGTAATTTGCATGCAGAGTACAATGGTGGTGGTGATTTATCGGTGCAGAACAAGGAAATTCATTTAGAACTGGAAAAGAAAATGAAAAGGCTGAACAACTTGAAAGCCAAGGTGATCAAATCATAATTTTTTATTATCTCAAAATAGAGTTTTTCAAAGGATTTATAAGATTTTGAGTAATGTTTTTCATATAAAGTTAGAACTTCAGTTTGTTGGTTGACTCTAAAATTTGTGAGTGCTAAAATCTAAACCTATCATAATCTAATTGTGATAGGGAATCTCGTTTTATTCTATAAACCCATTTAGGCTTTGACCTTTTGTCTGGAATCTGTGATAGTTTTTTGGTATTGAGTTTCTCTTGTTAGTTTCTGTACTTAAAATGTCTGCTAGGCAGCAGAATCCATTTTATGAATTTACTGTCATTATGTAGAGATTCAACTAAACTTTGTCACTTAAATTTGACAGGATCCAGAATTTGCCAAGTTTTTGGAAAGCAACAAGGAACGTCTGCAGACATTAAGGGATGAGGAAAATGTAAGCTATGAAGTCTTAATTTTTTTTTTCAGGACTCTTAATATCTTGAGAAATTAAAGGTGTGGATTTTTTTTGCAAATTCCAAGCTCCACTGGCTTGTATATCTATCTTATGACTACTTGATGTTTATATATGTAGCTGTCATCTATATTACTCTCCATATGATCTGTTCTAAGACAAAAGAAATTTCTCCCTCCATCAAAGTTTGTAATTTCCAGTCATTGAACCTTATATTCAATCTGGTTTGAGTCTGTTGTATCTTTTTAACCCCCCTTTATCAAGTTTTAACCATCTCTTCCTTCACAGCAGTATTCAGATGAAGAAGAGTCTGATGAGGATGGCAGGGAGTCCACAAATAAAATGGGGAATTTGAGTAGCTCTACTGTTGATTCTTTGTGTGAACTAGTCAAGGAGCAGAATAATGTTCCTGCTTTTGTAAGGCTATTAAACGGGTACAGGGCTGCCTGCCACTATGGATCTGAATCACCCACCATTGTTGAAGACAGCCACACTTTTTGCAAGATCTTGACATTCATGCTTCACGAGGCTGATAATATATTTCGTAAAATTCTGGGAATATCAGGCTCCAATGATAGGAAAGAGGCCATCTTGGAACTGAAGAATACTTCCAAATGGAAAACTTTGAAGCCAGTAGTCAAGTCTTACTTGAGAAGTACCCTGTTTCTCCTAAATGAGGTTACTGACTCTCAGATATTAGCCTTCGCCTTAACCAGACTCAAAGCTTCTATGGTATTTTTTGCTGCCTTTCCTCCTTTACTAGGCAGACTCATCAAGGTATATTAATCCTAGAATGTTACAAATTTGTAACTAAAGCAACTAAGAAACCAAGATAACAATGATTTTCTGAGGATTATGATAATAGCATCTTCCTTTCATGTCTAATTTGTATATTACCAAGGCTTGCACAATTTTGCTTTATATTGGATGTTAGGGTCTTTGACTCTCAGGAATTTCAGACCTTAGCATTATTCAGTACTTGTTGTGAATTTGTTTGGTGTTTTATGTCAATCTTATGCTTTAAGCGGTTGTGCCTTACCAAGACTTGGAATTGTATGCAGATATCAGTTCATTTATGGGCAACGGGCAAAGGAACTCTATCAGCATGCTCACTTCTCATCATTAAAGATGTAGCTGTTGTGTTTAACTCAAATTGTTTTGAAACCTGCATGATTAAATCATACAAGGCTTTTATTGACCACTGCAAGTTTGTGGATCCAGTTCTGTTTAAGCATCAACAATTTCTGAAAAGCTCCTTCATCGAGCTATGCTCTCAAGATCTGCAGAAAGCTTATAGCAAGGCAGTGGTTTCTATCCAGCAACTTGCCAAGATATTGCAGCTTGGTTTACGAACTAAGAAGGTATTCACTCAGAAAGCTATACCGGTACCTTGTTTTGTTTAATCCTAACATCGTTTTACATCTGTCCTTGGTTGCATTGCTGATTTTTGTACTTTATTTTTCAACTTTTAAAGAGTGAATTGATCAAAATTCTGTGTTGAAATGTTGCTTTTATGCAGGAAGCAGTAAAGAAGATATGCAGTTGGCAGTATGCTAACTGTGTAGATCTGTGGGTTGCATTTATTTCTTTGAATATACATGATTATGATCTGCAGCCTCTGCTTTATACGATAATTCAGATCATAAATGGAGTAGCTGTCCTGTTTCCAGGACCAAGATACATGCCTTTAAGAGTTAAATGCATCCAATGGTTGAATACTCTCTCTGAATCTAGTGGAGTTTTCATCCCAATTACATCATTAGTGCTGGATATTTTGGAATATAAAATAGGCAAGGAGAGTTCGAAACCTGGAAAGGACTTCAGCTTTTCATCTGCGGTCAAGGTCAGTACAAATTTTACTTATCCTGAGCTGGGTTTCTTATGTGGCTTACATGGCGAGGCTGTTTAGCTCTATGATATGTGTTCAAACCTTTTATACTTGATTTCTTTTACTATCAATCAGTCGGTTTTTAAAATCCACCTGTTAACTCTCTGGCATTAAGTGTGCTGCATGCATGGTTAAGCTGATGGTGGTTGTTTCCTGTGTAGTTGCCAAAGCATTGGCTAAAATCTCGAAACTTCCAGGACGAGTGTGTTTTTTCAGCCATTGAGCTGTTGGCGGTGCACTTTGCTCAATGGAGTTATCACATATCATTTCCTGATCTTGCAACCATTCCACTCATCTATTTGAGGAAATTCTATGAGACGACTACTATTGAGAGTTTACGGCGTGTGGTGAAGCGTTTTATTGATCAGGTAAATGATTTCTTTTCAAAGAGTAAGGTGTTAGATTATATCATAGTTAAGAAAGTTTAAACACGCTACAATCTACTTTTGAGATTGCTCTTGGGAAATGGTTCATAGGAATTTGGTAGTTAGTTAAGAGGAAAATAGTCGGGCATTATAGATATGTTTTAGAGATCTCTGTGAATCCAAGTCAATATAAGTAATGGGCTCGCTCAACACTCAGGCTTTTGTTGAGAGACAAGAGGCTTTCCTGCCTGGCCACTTGGTTCTTTAAGCTGAGTATAATGCCAAACGATATCAAGCACATAGCGGTCCGCAGAAGTTTCTGGAAAAAAAAAAAGAAAGAAAGCATATTTTATTGCAGAAAATGAAGATTACAAGAAAGATAGAACAAGTAGCCTCCCCCCCCCGAGTTGTAAATCATTGAGAACTACCAATCTGACAAAAGATTCTAACATTAAATAGAAATACATAAGATTAATACTAAATAACTACCTAAGATAGAAAAGTTGATAGCTGCTTGAAGTGGTTATATTACATGTTGGCATAATTGTTTGAAAGCTCTGGGTTGTGATTGCAATCCTTGTGGTCTCCCCAAGCACTTGCCTCGGCAATATTGTTGAATTAATCTTGAAGTAACCGAGGACTCCCTTGTTATCCTGTTGCTGACAAATGCCAAGCGAAGAAACCAATAGTCCTATAATTTTGATTATTTTATTGCAGAAAATGAAAAAAATTTAAAAAAACCCACACCATAACCTCACCCTCATTTTGGTATTCACCAAGACAAGAGCTTTATTACTATTCTAATTAATGGAAGGATGTATGATTAATACAAATAACTACCTAAGATAAACACTATTTCTCATACTTGTTTTTAACTGTAGGTCTTTGGACGGTTCTGCACTTGGAACATTGAGTTTGTGGGCTTTCTGGGCATGGTGAGATCCTGAGTTGTACTGAGGCTAGTCTAAAAAGGTTTCTTCAGAGGAGTCTTTTTTTTTTCTTTTGGCCAATTTTGAAACTCTGGGTTGTGATCAGCAATCCTTGTTGGCAATCATTTCTTCAGGTTTGCCCCCTTTTCTTGGACATGTTCCTTAATTTTGATTATGCTAAATTTAACCATAATCATTGGTATTCAGCAGTGCTTTATTACTATTCTTGGAAGGATGTATGATTCACATAACACTATTTCTCATACTTGTTTTTAACTGTAGGTGGAGCAGAACATTGAGTTTGTCCGGAAGAAGAGAGATGAGGTTACTTTTTCTCCGAATGATCAGCAATCTGTTGAATCATTTCTTCAGGTTTGCCCCCCTCTCCTTTTTCTATGCATCCATCTGTGACCTATTCTCTTGTCACTTGTTCTAAATTTGATTTCTGGTTACTGTGCAGCTTGAAAAGTGCGGTGGCAATGCTCCATTTACAAAATATTACACAAGTGTAATTGAAAAGGCTGGTTCCAGAAATCTGCTTATGAATGGAAAAATAAGGTGCGCCCTCTATTTGGCCTTGTTTTTCACTCTTATAATTTGCTGCACCGAATGGCTTGTGCTGTGATGGTCAGTTTTTTAGGCATCTTATCCCTGCTATGAAAACCCGTTTAAATAATCATGGGGCAAATGAATGAGGCGTATATTGACATATTTGGGCCTTACAGATGTTGAACTGAATGCTAAGTTACTAGTTGGGGTGGGCTGTTCCCATTTTGAATCAAACTGAACTGATAATTTAGTCATTCTGTCGCTCAATGCCAGATTTTTTATGTTGATATTCAATGACATCTGGAAAAGGAGATGCCAATTTTTTTCAAATTGGATTTGGTTTATTTAATTGAGATTCCAATATAGCAGTCGTGTTAGGCCAAGACCAGAAGAAATAAGGTAATGCTGGGTCAGGCCCAGTGTAGTTGTTTCTACTAGGATTGCCACGCTATATAGTCACTGCATTGGCTCACCATTGCGAGCATGCCCCCTTGTAGCTGCAACATTGTAAATCTCTGTGCAATCTCTAATAAATCTGTATTTGACCATGATAAATAATAACAAACTTGAGAAGGGCTTTGGTTTGTGGTAACTAAAACTGATGTTTTCTGTAGCTCCCTGGAGCAGAAGAAATCAAAAGGAAAGAGGCAACAAACTCCAAAGAACGCAATGAAGGTGGATTTGGCTGTTAATGCTGAAGGAAATTCACATTAAATTAGAACCATTTCGATGCGAGCGATGTAAACAGTGGAGAGAAATGGAAGAACTTCAGCTTTCCTACCACCATGTTTGATGTTTGTAAGATCATAAAAACTTCAATTACAGTGTCGTACAGCAAATTTGAACCGCGTCTTATTTAGCCTTAAAAGACATTCTGATCTTCAAACAGGGTTCAAGTTCATTTTTGTTTAGATTGTAAGATGTTAGGTCTGACGAATCCTCGGTGAATCTTGTTCATCATATTTACGAGAAGAAAACTAAATAAAGTTTTGGGTTAATATTTGCTGTCTAAAGAGAGTTTGATTGTCCAAGCTAGTGAAGTTCGAACTAAGCGATAAAGATATGAAGCCCATCAAAGGTTCACGTCATTTCTTGCATTACGTGATCAATGTTGGCTAATATTTGGTCAGTATCTTATTATTTTGCTTGTGGCTAATATATTAATTAAACATTGAAACATAATTGAAGCGGCCATCTCATACAACTATGGTCGTGCATGAAACTGCTGTTCTATTTCCATGACATGGAAAGCACTATGTACATCTTTTAAATAGCTTCACGTTTGTGTAATTATATTTCTAGATCTTATTGTGCTCCTTTAGTGGGTGGCACTTTTGGGAGCAGCAATAAACGAAATCAGATGCTTGCAAGCTGTTTACTTTGCTAGCCCCTTTCTTCATAAATTATACCTTGTCAATTGAAGTCAATTTTGCTCGTTTTATTTTTTCCTTAACCAGGACTCATCTTTGGGGTTCTTGGACCACGGGCAAGGGCAACAGATATGCTGGCCGGGGCATTATAATGTGTTACGACATCCTGTAATTAATGATCAATATTGGAACAAGTGGGAATACATGTATATATTATTGTATACAATATATACACACACACACACTTAAAAAATTATGATCTAAGCCATGTTCACGCGTTCCCTGGGAACAAAATTTTAAAGGCGATGGGCGTCTCTGATTGAATAGTTTTTAGCCTTTTCGTCATCCCTAGGTCCCTGTTGAATGCTTGGGAGCTAGCCACCAACCAATTACACCCGTCTGTGATTGCAAAAAACGGTCATCTTAGTTTTACTGTCGCGTTTCACTACACGGTCAATTTTGGCCTGCTGAACCACACATGCTGCCAGGACTCCGCTGACCTCTCACACAATTGGTGCACCACCAAGTGATGCCTTAGCCCGAGCACTGGAATGTTGACTGTTGCACCCCAAAACCCGAAGCAAACTCCACGATCCTTTCCCTCTCTTATTCCCACTACTCGTTTCAATCACCTTTTCAGATTGAATCATCCTCGATGGGCTCTTCTTGCTCTGCCTCATCTTGATATCGCTTAGCTCCATCTCCATTGGAAGTCTTCCAACTCCAAATGCCAAAAAGTACCATCTTGGCTTCGTTGGGGTCGCTAGTATTGATACCTTCTTCATCGAAAAGTCATACCTATCATCGCATTTCCTTGTTGCGAACTCATGATTCTCTGATAAAGGCTCTTGCAAAGTCTTGTCACTCTTTTCCTGTAGCTGTTTTGATGATGTGGCCCTTGACTTGTTGAAAGAGGATGATTTCCATGGGAAAATGATGCTCTTCTTGGTATTTTTAGCTTTCTTTGTGCTTTCCAGGTTCTGTGTTTTCTCTGCTACTGCTTCTCCTTTGCAAGTAATGAGCTTTCCACAGAAGATGATTTCATCTTTGGGATAAATATTAGAGGCGGTGAAGTCTTCGCTGAAGAACTCGAAGAAATCTTGATCAAAAGACGATCCCAAGCTTTGATCTTCTCTGGAGAAGCCATCCCAATTAGAAGCATAACCATTTAGCGGAAGATCACAGAGAGATAGTGTTTCTGCTGCATCATCAAAATCTTGCAACTCACTGTTGTCATGTACCGGTACTTGATGAAGGCTCGTTTCTTTTGCAACCATTGTGAATATCAAGCAACGGCAAGAAAACTAGAGGGTTCCACAGAGAACTAAGAAGAGATTCTTGAAGGAAGTTTGTAAATGGCTTTGCTGTAGATTGATGAAAAAAACTGGCCAAGTTGTCACGACTATATATAAGCAAGGAGCTTGAATGGAAGATGCTTTGACATTTTGCTTAAAAATAGGTTGTTGAGAAGGAGTGTGGGCGGCTTCTAGAGGGCAAAGAACAAAGAAGATGAAGTAAAAGAAAGTAGCAAGTATCCAGAATATTAATACAATACTTGATTTTAGAAACTCCTTCTAGAAGAGCAGGCGGTCAATATCGATGAACAAAACAGGTTTAACTGTCCCGAGCTTCAAGTTTTTCTAGAGAGGTTGATTAAAGATTTCGCAACATGTATCTTCAGGGTCGGCTTGTTGGAACTTGGAATATTTTTAGTCGTTAGTTATAGGGCACAACGCTTGTCTCTACGTAGCTGCCTGTTTTCTAGAAAAGAAAATAGGAGGATATGTGGAGCTTTCGTGTGATGTGAGAGTGATATATGCATAGTTCCATTATTATTATTATTATCAAGGACCCAATTTGTAGTCTGGTAAGCATACACGGGGCCATAAATTCTGCGTTGAACCTCCCTCCCTCCCTCCCTCCCCCCCTCTGATCGGGCACTCTTTGTAGTATGTGGTGAGATAAGAGGCTTACAATAGTAAAGAGTTGTGTGTTTGTTTTTGAAATTGTTTTTATTTTATTTTTAGATTATTACGATGTACTGATATTAAAATAATTTTTTTAAAAAAACCATACGAATTAAACTTGTGGGTCTCTGCCTTGATTAGCCCTTAGCACTTAATTGCTATTCTGTCTTCCACGTGGAGCGTGTTGAGATCTAGAAAGTCAATGGACACATCAAATTAAATATACTTTTAATTGCTATTGTGTCTTCAACGTGGAACGTGTTGAGATCAAGTTATGTTGTCACTGTTATCATCTAAGAAATTGTTGCCCGTTACTCGCGCATGAAAATGAAGGAATTCGGGAATGAGTATATATGCGGAGGTAACCTTTTTGTTAGTTGATATTTTACCACAAAAAAAACAAAAATAAAAAAAAGATTTTTAAACAACGAAAGTTGCAGAGTACTGTTAATTTTAAGATGCATTCCTTTTACGTGATTGCTAATATAATAGTTATTAGAGATTTATATAATTAATAATTTTAGAATTTAATTATGAAATTAATTAAGGTACGCATAAGCTGATCCAAACATCTATATTAATAATAATAATAATAAAAAAGAATACTCTTGGATGGCATTTGGACGTCTTACTAAACAATTAATAATTCTATAGAATTATTAAATGATAAAAAAAATTATGCGGTGCCAATTGTCTGATATATACATTGACAAAAAATATGGTTTTATGTCACTTGTTTTCGTTTCTGGAGAATTTAACAAAATTAATGACAATATTACCGTTTTAAATATAATTGATTATGTTAATTTAATTATCTAGGTGGTTTCCTACTATTAACTACTATACTTAAAAAAGTTTGGGTTTTTTCCACCCCCTGGGGTTCATATGAACACCACCTTCCTTTTTTTTTTATTGTTTAATATTTTGTTTTGGGTATTTTTTTTTAATTTCACTATTTAATATTTTATTAATTTTCAATTGATTGCTATGGTTTATTTTTATTAATTTTTTTACGAGATTATCACAATCTCAAATAACATATCCTGATATTTGGTTAGTGTTTAATTTTATAGGTGTTTATTTTTATTATCATATCATTAAATAAAAAATAGTTTTTTTAAAGAAACTTTTTTAAATTTAGTAATTAAAGTTCATGATCCAGTTGTGGATTTAACAAGTTAAACCGTGAAACTTGGGTCGATCTAATAAATCGTTATTAATTTATGTATAAAAAAACATATTATCTTGATTTTTTTAAGTTAAACCTCTCTTTTATCGGTTATCCAAATTATTTTTGAACTCATCAAGTCGACTTGATAAAGTTGAGACAACTCCCATGTAAATTAATTTAAACTCGGACTAGATAAAAAAATAAAGTAAAAAAGTTTAAACTGAATATAGTAACAATATAATATAAAATAGTTTCTTAAGAACTAAATATTTTTACATTCAATTTTTTTTTATCTGACACCACATAAGGCGAGCTAGGAACTTAATGTCCTCTAAAATAAAGTCACATCTCTTCTCTTTATGCTCACAAAATAATTGATTTCTATGCAAAAAAAAAAAAAATCTTGGTTTTCCATGGCTCCCCTCTGCCAACAAAAAGGAAAAGAACTTATTGATCTTCTTTACCTTTTCCTTGTAACCCTAACCCAATAACAAATAAGAGGAATAATTAAATAATGGAACTATAGGAAATACATAAAACTATTATCAACTAATTAAGCAAAAAGAAATTTCGTAACATGGGACATACAAGGGCTATATATTTTTCATTAATATTCTCATTCATTTTAAATTATCATTTTTTTTCTTAAAAAAATAATATCCAAGAAATTATTACATAAACTCCATTCGGTCTACTTAGATCATGTAATTCAGTAACCTTTAGATAAAAAGTGAAGTCAAAGGCAACTTATGCGAGGCTCTTTGTATATAATGTCATGACCAAACACGAGAAAAATTGATATAAGATCATGCTAACCCTAACATTATCTTCTCTAATTTACCCAAAAACAGTACTGTGAATATTTCCTGTGACTCGGCGCATAACTTCTCTTCGTACGTAAAGGGGAGAAAAGTAGATGCATACCACTGTATAGTGGTAATTAGTAACGGAGTTAGTCGCATCCTGTTTTTTTTAGATCCAATGAATTGGCTAACTAATTTAATTACTTTTGAATTCAGTCAACCCCTACAACGATTGATCGGTGGGACGATTCATTCTACACCTAAAGTTGAACAGATTAAGATGTTTGTGTCAGGAGCTTCAAAGTTCTTTCTGCTAGTTGCATATTGGTTGGTTTCATATGCTTTTTCTTTGTAATGCAAAAGGAAAAGAATCAAGAGTATAAAGATTATAAAACTAATAAAGACCCAGAAATATTACAGGACAAAAGCTTCCTGCACAAGCTCTCTCTGTTGATTTATGACGTCCTGACTTCACAAGGGGTGACAAGTTTGATTTCTTGCTCATTGAAGAACCATACCTATCAACACTTTTAATGTCCTTCTTGCATGCCCTTTTTTAGTACTCTCAAGATGGTCACTCTTTTCTTGCTTCTTTATCTTTGGTGACACAAGCTCTCTCTGTTGATTTATTGGAAGAGTATGATACGTTTGATGGGAAGCGATGGAACTCTTCTTCGTACTTAATTTCTAGTTTGTCTAAATTCTCTAGATTCTGTTCTGTTTCAGCTGCTACCACTGTTTCTCCTTTGCAAGTTATGACCATTCCACAAAAGATGCTGCTGCCCAAGGACTGAGCTGTAGATGCAGCATTGGCCCATTCTTCACAGAAAAAACATCGCAGTTTCTTACCGGAGGATTAGCAGACGAGAGTTTATTTTACATCTCCAAAACCATGCAAGCCAGTATATATTTTCTTGTTTACTGTTTCACGAGGGTCAAATTCCTCGGTACTAATCATTGTATCAGAAAATTAATAGATAAGAGAAAAGATATGAATCAAGTGAGTAATCAGTATTGTATGGAGCGCTTAATTATTGAAAATGTCAAGTTTTAGTTATATATCAGAAGGGGAAAGATCGATAGACAGAAAGGAAAGAATTTTGGTTCATGTTGATGCAGTTGGCTACTTCTGGAAGACTGGGAATACAGAAAGAAATGTATGCATTATGGGCCTGAATCCTTCTAGATTTCCTTATTTTATTAACGTTCATATCAGTATTTTCCACTCCTTACCGCGTTTTGTCGGATTCTTTGTTAGATTTTAACGACGAGACTCGTTTAGGGTTTGGCTAATTATAAGTTTGAATCAGAAAGCACGTTGGCATGTATCGTATGAATTCAGGTGAAAGACCCAGTAAACACATCAGTACCCATTTTATCCTTACTTTTACCTTTTAATGTGTTTTTTTTTTTTAAAATGTGTTCAAATAATATTTTTTTTTAAAAAATATTATTTTTAGTATTAGGATATTAAAATAATAGAAAAATATATAGAAAAAATTAACTTAAAATAAAAAATAAAAATTTTAAATTTTTTTAAAATATTTTTAAAACACAAAAATAAAAATAAAAATATAAAAGGTGTCAGAGTCAGAGGAATATCGTCCAAACCTAAAGGTGTGGAATGATCCCTTCACCCAAGGGGCACATGAGTTGAAAAAAATTATGGACCGTTTGATCACTCTCATCGACAGATGGGAACATCCTGGCTGGAGTTGGACTTCTCTTACTTTGCCTCATCTTGATATCGCTTCTCTATCTTTGCTAATTGCGGTGTACATGAGATAATGGGTTTTCTAGATGCATTATTGGGTTTGATTTTTTTCTAGATTTCCTTAATTTATTGACGACAGTGTGTTGTGTTGGATTTTAAGTTTTTTTTATATTATTACATTTAAAATACATTTAAAAATGTGATGGTTATTGTTTTTTATTTAGAAATATATTAAAATAATAATTTTTTTAATTTTAAAAAATTATATAGCACATCAAAACAATAAAAAAATATAATTTTAAATAAAAAATTAAATTTTTTAAAAATATAATTGAAATGATTTTTCAAAAAAACTTTTATAGCATGTTTATTTTTATATTTCAAAAATATTTAAAAAATTGATTTTTTTTAATTTTTAACTTTAAATTAATATTTTTTATGTGTTTATTGTTTTAATATATTAATATTAAAAATAAATTTTAAAAAATAAAAATATATTATTTTAATATATTTTTAAATAAAAAATAACTCCAACTGTAATACCACTTCATAACATCCATATATATCCAAGTAAAATGGGATTAAACAGAGCAGGTGGTGGGATTTGTATCACCTTTTCAAGGCACTCACCTGTGTGATTGGCTTTCCACTTCGCGACGCATAAAATGGACCGTGATGCTCCGCGTTTGGGGTTTTTTCTTTTTTTTTTTACTTGACCGTTTCTGCCAAAACGACATGGAAATTACACGACAACACGACGTCGTTGTCGACCTGCCTTTGGCAGCACGCATTTTCTCGTTTCTCTGAAATTTTCCCATGGATTCTCTTCTCTATGCACCTGACGTATCCTTGCCGGAATGTGGACACAAACATTTCTACGCACTCGCACGCTTTCCCAAAGGGCGTGATTGCAATCTCAAGGTAACGATTAGTTCCCGATCAGCTATACGCGGGTTTCTGCGAGTGAGATAGAGAGAAATTTAGAAAAGTAATAGAAGGATATATCAGGTATTCTAAATTTATATAGAGGACATTTCGGAACGAAAAGGTGTCATATGGTAATTAACATAAATATCTCAAACCTTACACTCTCTCTTAGCTGCTCCAACCTCCATTGCTACTCAGCTTCTCATCTCTCTCGCGGCTAAGGTTTAAGCAAAACTTCTTCAGGTCAGATTATTGTGTATCCTTATAGTCTCTCTGTTTGCTATTGTGTTTTAATCAAGATTGCGATATTAATTGCTGATTAGTGTCTAATTAAGTCTCATGTTACTAATTTGGTTTATTTGTCGAAGTTTTGTGATCGGTTTGTCGGTCTTGATCTAGAATTTTAAGTTTTGTTCTGCTTGAAATTTGATAGGTAGTGCCCCTTTTAATCTTGTATGAAATTGTTTACACAGATCTAAAAGGATTTCGTTTGTGTTCGATTTTGTAAGATTTGTTCTTGGTTGGATGATAAGATTTTTTTAAAAAATGATTGCTGTATTTATAAATTTTTTAAGAAAAAATAGTGTTTTCGGTAGTTTTGGTCGATTTTGTTTCCCTTGGATGATTAGACCTTTTATTTTCATCTTGATTGTTTTTGCCATAGTTTTGAAACCCGGATTGGCTCGACGGGTTGACCTAGGACCCGGCTGACCTAGGCCTGGGATCGGTCCGGGTCTAAGTAAAAAACCGCCGGGGAGTTGGCCCGGCAAAACTCGGATGACCTGGGCAAACCCGACTGAAACCCGGCCTCTTTTTTTATATATATACATAGCCGTGAAACGACGTTGTTTTGGCCTTTTAAAAGGCCAAAACAATGAAGATGAACATATAGAATTGTAGACAGAGAGAGAACCTAAGTAAAGAAAAAACAATTTCAATCGTATAGCTCTTGTGCCTGTAATACGCCTCCACCCCAAACACATCGTCCCCTCCGTCAATGGGCTCTCTTGTTGACTGGCATCATAGATGGACTCATAGTTTTGAAACCCGACCCGTTGGTCGACCCGATCTAATGATCGGGTCATGGGTCAGATGGGTTGAGCCCAGTTGATGGTCAGCCCAAAAAAAAAATTGCAAACTATTTTAATATAAGCACTAACATATAACAATAGAATTTGTAGCTGAAAAAACTTAAGGGAATGATATAAAAATAGATCATGCAACATAAGAAGAGATATAGGTACCCTGAAGCATGCCCACAGATAGCAGTCGGTCTATATTGTCAACACGCTTCTGTATTGATTTTAGAACAGAATTCAATGATGAAACTCTCTTTCGAACACCTGAAATCTTTGCTGCATGCTGCATGATAAACGACAAGGGTGCATCTTCCAACAACTGATCAAGCTCTGATCTGAATGGACCCATCAGTTTCTACGGGTGAAAATCCGGATTCCAATGAAAATAATCCTCAAGAATCTGAATTTGAATCCAATAACAGCTGCGGTGATGCATTAGGCAAGGCTTTATCAACGATGCTGGCCACTGTTATTAAGGATCTTGACTCTAAAGCTCAAGACACTTTCAATAGCCAAGACAAACTTAATTCTGCTATTGATCGTCTTACTAGAGGTAAATTCTTCTTCCTTTTTAATCTCATTATGGTCTTGTAATTCTATGCTTTTAGAAAAGGTGCTTGAGATAAGATAAGTAGCTTCTTCACCTTGGCTTTTTTCTCCTCGTAATGTTTGCAAGTCACCTGGTTTTGCTATAAAATTTTATTTTTAGGCCTTCTTAGGTTGCTAAAATGAGACCTTTTTGATGGGTTTTTGTTTCCAAAGAGATTTCTTTTCTTTTGGAGAAATGCTTTTGATCATTTTAGAAATGGACCCAGTATCATAAATGGTCAGTTTAATCGGTCTCTGTAACGTGATTGGTAAAGATTTTGCTACACATCAGCTGTTTTTTTATGCTACCGAATACACAACTGTGATTTGATGCTAGCAACAAGTGGGATATTTATTAGAGTTTCTCATGTTCTTTATTAATGATAATTTGATGGATTTAACATGAGTTTTTTCATGCCCACATACCTAGTTATCTTTTGGAGTATGTAAATATTTAATAAACAAATATACAGCTACAACATCTATAATTATATTGAAAGAACGGAGTCGCTCATTGAGCTCCAGTGTCAAGCAGTTCAAACAAAGATGGACAAAGCTTCCCATAGTGGATGCAATTTGAATTATTCTTTATTCTTTTTCTGCATTGATCCTTAAGGTGTTTGATTATTCCATGTTATTGAGCATTTGAGTCTGGATCATCGATAAAAAAAATTGTGTTTTCAGAGCTTGATCAGTTATTGGAAGATGCACCCTTGCCGTTTATTATGCAGCATGCAGCAAAGATTTCAGGTGTTCGAAAGAGAGTTTCGTCATTGAATTCTGTTCTAAAATCAATACAGAAACGTGTTGACAATATAGACCGACTGCTATTTGTGAGCATGCTTCAGGGTACCTATATCTCTTCTTATGTTGCATGATCTATTTTTAAATTTTAAGTTTCTTCAGCTACAAATTCTGTTGTTATATATTAGTGTTTATATTAAAATACTTTGCATATTTGATTTTTTTTTTGTTGACCTGGATCAACTCATCTGAAGAACGGTGATGCTGGTATGATTAAGATGTTTCCCACGAAGCCCCTGGTGGTGGGGACTTTCTCAGAGTATCCCCCACTTGGTCGTCTTGCCATGAGGGATATGCGCCAGACTGTTGCTGTGGGAGTGATGAAGAGCGTGGAGAAAAAGGATGCTTCTAGTGCTAAGGTGACAAAATCTGCTGCCAAGAAGGGTGGAAAGTGAACCGAAAGCTATGATAAAAATAAAGACTGGGTTCAACTTAGTCATCTATCTTTTGGTTTTTTCTTTGTGTCATGAGATTTTTAGCATGTCTTCACCATCATCCCGGGGCTGTTCACAGAATTGGGTTCTTGATCGACGGTGGCATCTATTACGTTTGGAGTCATTTTCTGGGTCTTTATTGTGTCTTCAATGTTGACGTTTTGTTGGACTGATGTTTTAGTAGCT
Organism: Populus deltoides; assembly: GCA_015852605.2. Taxonomy (NCBI): domain Eukaryota; kingdom Viridiplantae; phylum Streptophyta; class Magnoliopsida; order Malpighiales; family Salicaceae; genus Populus; species Populus deltoides. The sequence continues at coordinate 17,889,544 of CM027577.2, forward strand.
AGTAGCTCTCGAATTTTATGTCTTTGAACACCATGGCTGCATGTTTTATATTTTCTATGATTTCCACTTTTCTTTGTTCATTTTACAAGGCTTTCTCTGATTTTTTTTAAAATGCGTCTGCTAATCTTACTTGCTGGACAATTATTGATGTAAATATAGTTTATAGGCTCGGTATATCGACAGTCAAAAAGCTCCGCAAGCTAGAGAAGAAGTCTTGATCTATCATCAAGGTCTGGCAAGTTATAGGTATCCTTCTCTTCTGCTTAGTTGTGTACTTGTGTAATCAATTCTGGGCGACCATTGGGCCTCCCGGATAAAGAAATTTATGGTTGGGCGTGATATTGTTTTTTTTACTTGGATGTTTGTTTCGGAATTTAGTGAGCTCCGGCCATATAGAAAATGAATGGTTCATTTTTTTTCTTCTATATTTTGAATGCCCGTCTTCGTTATCTTTGAGCCTATTGAGCTGTATTTTCTTTCATTATTTTTCTTGAAAAATCCCTACAGGCTTGAGCTTAGGCTAATCAACCTTTTCTTTAATTATTTGGTGCAGCTAATCGATATTAGTATACACTCTACGAGATTTCGAGTTTAAATTTATACTCTGTAAAAAGTAAATAAATAAGGCAATATAGTTTTTATGGATATTTTTGCAAGATTATTACAATTGGTTTTTTTGTCTCTAAGGACGGGTTAAGACGTCGTTTGTAATAGGGGTTAAACTTAATTTTTGTCATGATTTGAAGTTTTTAAAAAAATATTTTTTTTTCGTGATTTTAGAATGTAATGATGTTAAAAATAAATTTTAAAAAATAAAAAAATATATATTATTTTAATATATTTCTAAACAAAAAATATTTTAAAAAACAATCTTTATCAAACCTGTAAACATTAATTTTTTAAAGTTTAATGAGCTTATTTTACATTAATTTAAATACAAACCTTAATACATCTTGATATCTCAGACCTAGCACCATGTTCTCTTCGATGATTTTTGCCCCCTTTTAACTTTTAATCAAGCTAATGATGGGATTATCTAAAAGATCTTAAATATTTTTTATTTTAAAATATATTAAAATAATATTTTTATATTTTTTAAAAAAATATTTTTAATATCAATATATCAAATAATCTAAAATTATATGAATAAAAAAAACACTATTTAAAATTATATATATAATAACCGGATTGGTTTTTGCATGTTAAAGATAAAATTCGTTGAAGTTCAAATAGTTAGCTCACGTCCATTGTTAACTCACTCTTGTGGGCCCTATTCTATCGGGACGTGACATGGCCATTTGCAGATGAAAGTTGACCTAAAGTTCTTGATTACAAAGTATGAGGACATGACAGTTCTGATTTCCAATTCAGGTAAATCTATAAAAAAAAAAACACGCTGAAATATACTTGTGGAGACCTTATAAATTTTTTACAATAAGATCCCTTTCGTCCCAATAAATGATTTATTAATCGTAGTTATAAATAAACCATTTCTACGCAGCAAGATAGTCTTCGAACTTATACTAGTTTCTCGTGACCCGAATGGTTTGTTGGGTACAATATATGAACCGAGTAGTCCTAGGAAATACATGAAGTAAATGTGAATATTTTGAGTAATTTTATATTTATCTTCATCACGTACTAGATTAACTGACAAGAAATTTTAGAGTGTTACTGTGTTAACATAAATTTTAAAGTTTAGGTTTTTTTTTCTAATATTATCTTTTAACATTTTATTCTAGTTTCATGATATATGGAATATGGATTTAATATGATAATTAAGTTTTTTTTTCTTTTTTTAAGTTATTTTTTCTCTCAAATTTTATTAATTAATATTTAGTTAATTTAAAATTAGGTTTTATATTTTTTTATAAGATTATCATGATCTCACTACATGAATTACGAGCATGACAAGTTCACTCGAGTTTTTTATCTTTTTTATTTTATTTTTTAATTTCACCTCACAATATTGAAAATTGAGTTTCATAATTTGTTTTGATTTTTTTTCCATAAGATTATTCCAACATATGACCAGGGTTATAGGTTTGAAACATTAACTTATGTTAACTCGAGTTGTTTTTTTTAATTGAATTTTTTTTTCAACTTCATTCTTTAATATTAAATTGATTGAAAATTAAATTTTATAACTTACTTTAATTTATTTTTTACGAGTATATTTAAGTTTTGAATTTGATAGATTAATATGAGTTGATATAAATCGGTTTAACATGTTTTCCTCCTAATATTAAAAAAAATATTGTATTGATATTTTTTTAATCAAATTATGCTTTTAATAATCTTTCAGGTTATTTTTGAATCCGCTACGCTGATCAGATTATATCAAATTAACCTTTATATAATTAAAATTTTATCTACTAAATAATACATTAATAATACCTAAATATGCCAATATATCTATATCATAGATGAATGATCTAATTTATATTTAAAAAAATTACTTTAACCTACAAGCAGCGCAAAACAATAATCTAGCTTACTATCTATTTATATTTCTTTCCAAAGAGAATACAGGGTAATTGCTCCTAAATTTTATTTTTTTATAGAAAACGGTTATTTTCCAGTGAAAAGACATGAGAAGAGGCTGTTGATAGTCAATTGCGTGAGAAACAAGTGAAGGACATTTAAGGAAAGAAAAATGCCTCCAGCGCGCTATAAATAACTACAAACCCTCTCACTCGTTCCTCGCTCTCACCCCTGCTTCTCCTTTTTCTATCTTCTTGCCGCTAGGGTTTTTGCATCTTACTTCAGGTTCCCCACCCCCCTCTCCTTTCTCTTGTTTCAGTCATGCCTTTTGTCTGATTCGATTCTCTCTGACACCTCATCACTACTGATGTTCAGTTCATTTGTGTTGATATTTAGTTCTTGATTGCTTTGCTTAGCATTTTTAACTTTAATATGTGGTTTTGATCTGTATTATCGGTTATCAATCTGTTTTATCTTGATTGCTAGTGCTTTTTATTTGTCTTGAAGATTTATGTACGAAGATCTATTAGATTACAATTCATTTATGTGGTTTTAGCATTTTGTCACTGTTTGTTGGGTAGATCTAATTAGATGTGAATTTGTAGGATTTTGAAATGCTCAGCCGTTATTTTCTCAGCTCTTTACCTGTTGTATGATTTTCTTTGTTGATTTTTTGTATTAAAAGAACTTTTAAATCAATCTTTTATTTCCGAGGATGTTGATTTGATATTTTGTGATAATAATTTATCACTGAAGATGTTGATTTAATTTTTCAATATAAATATTGCTATTAACTGTCACTTAGATCAACTGATGTGAAGGTCATCAGAAGCTACTTACTTTATTCTTATCCAAAATTATTCTTTTTTGCTGTCTAATTTATCAAATATAATTAACTAGCGTTTTCAATTTGTGCTGTTGATGTTTTTTAAATTTTATGCTGTAATCTTCCTTTTGGGTTTGACTTGTTGTCGAATTGGTAAGCTTGTGCTCTTAGATTTTTCTATTGATATGTCCTCTTGAAGTGACATTAGTGTCAAATATAATTTTTCTTTCCGTGTGTGATTTTGGTCTCACGCTATGATTTTGCTTTCTGAGTTTCAGTTAAGCGCTGAGATTTCATTATGGGTAAAGAGAAGAGTCACATTAACATTGTGGTCATTGGCCATGTCGACTCTGGCAAGTCAACCACCACTGGACACTTGATCTACAAGCTTGGAGGTATTGACAAGCGTGTCATCGAGAGGTTCGAGAAGGAAGCTGCTGAGATGAACAAGAGGTCATTCAAGTATGCTTGGGTGCTTGACAAGCTCAAGGCTGAGCGTGAACGTGGTATTACCATTGATATTGCTCTGTGGAAGTTCGAGACCACCCGGTACTACTGTACTGTCATCGATGCTCCTGGACATCGTGACTTTATCAAGAACATGATTACTGGAACCTCCCAGGCTGACTGTGCAGTCCTCATCATTGACTCTACCACTGGTGGTTTTGAGGCTGGTATCTCCAAGGATGGTCAGACCCGTGAGCATGCTCTTCTTGCCTTCACCCTTGGTGTCAAGCAAATGATCTGCTGCTGTAACAAGGTATGCTTGTGCACATTTCAAGTTACACCAGTCATTTCATTTTCCTTATCCTACCTTGCTTTAGAATTTTGGTTGTGAAATTCTGGAATTTGGAAGCTTGAGGTAGTTGAAACTAAAGTAAATTTGTTATGCTATCACAGATGGATGCCACCACTCCAAAATACTCCAAGGCTAGGTACGATGAAATTATCAAGGAAGTGTCATCCTATTTGAAGAAAGTCGGTTACAACCCTGACAAGATTCCCTTCGTGCCAATCTCTGGATTTGAGGGTGATAACATGATTGAGAGGTCCACCAACCTGGACTGGTACAAGGGACCAACTCTCCTCGAAGCCCTCGACCAGATCCAGGAGCCCAAGAGGCCCTCAGACAAGCCCCTCCGTCTCCCACTTCAGGACGTGTACAAGATTGGTGGTATCGGAACAGTCCCAGTGGGTCGTGTGGAAACTGGTGTCATCAAGCCTGGTACGGTTGTCACTTTCGGGCCAACTGGACTAACTACTGAAGTCAAGTCTGTTGAGATGCACCACGAAGCGCTCCAAGAGGCTCTTCCTGGTGACAATGTTGGATTCAACGTTAAGAATGTTGCCGTGAAGGATCTGAAGCGTGGTTTTGTTGCCTCAAACTCGAAGGATGATCCCGCCAAGGAGGCTGCGAACTTCACCTCCCAGGTGATCATCATGAACCATCCTGGGCAGATTGGAAATGGTTACGCCCCTGTTCTTGACTGCCACACCTGTCACATTGCTGTCAAATTTGCTGAGATCCTCACCAAGATTGACAGGCGATCAGGGAAGGAGTTGGAGAAGGAACCCAAATTCCTGAAGAACGGTGATGCAGGTATGATTAAGATGATTCCCACGAAGCCCATGGTGGTGGAGACTTTCTCAGAGTATCCCCCGCTTGGTCGTTTTGCCGTGAGGGATATGCGCCAGACTGTTGCTGTGGGAGTGATCAAGAGCGTGGAGAAAAAGGATGCTTCTAGTGCTAAGGTGACAAAATCTGCTGCCAAGAAGGGTGGCAAGTGAACCTTGCAGGTTGATTCTACTGAAATCTATGTGAAAAATATTGACGTGGTGTCTGTTTGTTGTCTATCCAAAGGATGCATTTCTGTGTATCATGAGATTTTTAGTTTTGTGCCTTAACCATCATCACGTATACGAGTCTTGAGGCAGTTTCCTCATTTTTGTCGTGTTGCTCAAATTAAGATGGTGGTGATATATTTCTAGTTTCATAACAGCTTGTATTTTCAGTCAAGTCTAGTATTTTGATAATGAGAAACCCCCCATATGAAGTTTTGTGATCTATAGGTTTTTTTATCGTTAGTTGCTGAAAGTGTTGTGTGGTTCATCATCTATTGTTCGTCTATTGTTTTTATGTTCGGTCTATTTTTATCTTTAGTTATTGAGTGGAATTTTCTTCTCTGTTAGCTGCATGCCATGTTTTCCTTTGCATCCTTGTCAAGGATACCGAATAACAATTTAAAGGAAGCCCAGTTTTTACGGGCCAAGATTTCTCGGTGATATGGTCTGAAAAATCGATAGGGTGTTAGATGTGGCTGACCAAATCGTAGGATTGGGCTGACATTCCACATCGATGATAAAAAGGGCTAATATTGTAATAGATTAATGTTGGGCCTACGAACATCGACCAAAGTGAACTTGCAAAATACCTCACGGTCTAATCTTCTTCTGTGTTATTTGCATCCTGTCATATGTTTTCTAGTCGAGTTCAAAACAATCAAGTCATTTCTAATATTTCTATTTTCTGAATGTTGCTAAACATGAATATTATAAATAATAATGGATTAAAAAATTAATTAAATAAATATTATAGTTCAATGCAAGTTGACATTTTTAAAACCCACTCAACTTAATATAAATATTTTTTTCAGTCTCTCTCTTCATCTTTTTTATATATTATTTTTTTTTTTATCTTATGTTTCAATATATCATGTGTTGAGTGCTAACTATATGTTTATATTTGTCCAGAAGAAGAAAATTTATATGCTTAACTGCTGATATTTGTAACATTTATATATAAAAAAATTAGTTTAACATGATATACCAAACTCACTTGGGTCTAAATTTTTAAATAAATTAAATTTATAATTTATAAAACATTAAAAATTAAATTGAATATAATTATGAATACCAACCGCCCGACCCAACCCTACCCATGAACACCTCGCTGTTCTCTACCATAAAAAGTTTCGTCGCATTGTGCAGTGCTATAAATGAGAACGGAGGGAGCACTTCCTCCTTTGGCATTCTGATGAATATAACCTTCCTACTGCAGTGTGCCATGGGATGATACTGCAACTTATCATCATCAATATGTTGTGCTTTGATTTCCGGGAAATAGTTGCATAAACTTGGAGCAAATATGGAGCCAAGGAGCTGGGGATATTAGAAGACAGTTTCTGGTATACTGAGAAGACTATTAGGAGACGACATTAGGCAATGAGAAACCAATGGCCTAAAAAGGTTGAAAAAAATGGAGAGTGCAAGCTAGTTCACCACCAGCTCCAGCAATTTCCCTCGCCCATCACCGTTGGATTGATTGACAGCCACCTCCTCCCCGGCACCACAGTCTGATTCCCTCGCATGCTCTTATACTCCCCTACGCTTCCTCACCACTTCTGCGTAGAGGTACTTTGGCTACAAAACATACTTTCGTTCATGACTGGGGAAGAACGAGAAGTTGAAAGGAGAAGCAAGAACTGGTGTGGCAAAGAAAAAAGGGGTCTAGCAGAACCCCAAAAATAAAAAAACATTGCCGCCAGTAAACTTCCAGTTGCTCCCAGATGACAAGTTCAGAAAACTCAAGTTCCATCTTTCTGTTCTACACCAAGCAAGAGTATCACTCATACATCTTATAAAATCGTAGCAGTACAAGTGATGAGATTTACATTGCAAGAAACGAAACAGCACTTGAATCTGGCTTTTTCTTTTTTTGGGAAAATTAGAAACGGCTGCACATTAGAATCGCTTTGGTCGAAACCAGCTTCTCACGGAAGATAAATATCACTCATCGAGAGACAAGTCAAGATACGTGCTTTCTCCCCCCAATACTTGTCAGGCTCATTTTCTGATGGCAAGAATCACTTCCCACTAAAATGTTCCATGAGTAAAGGCAACCAAGATGAAAGCTTACCAGAATCCATAACAGCACTTATCTACGGTACAATAAGATCAAGAGGAGGGCTTTTTACTCCTTTTCTTGGCAGTTTTGGCAATAGCATCGCAAATCTCTCTTTTACGTTTGTTGTTGTTATTGTTATTATTGCCAGGGGTGGTGGTGGTGTTTCGGCCACCTGCGCTGGCTGCACTTTTTCCCTGGACTTCCAGCGCATCCTTCACGAAAAACTTTAGCCTCCATAGGGTGGTTTCGCTCTGCACAATTTGTTCCTTTACCAAGCGGTTCATTCAAGAATCTATCATATAAGCAATAATTATGATATAAATTATGACCTGTGCATCGATGTCAAGGTCCACCTCTTCAGCAGTTGCTTGAAAGCCTGGATTATTCTGAGCAACAATCTCCAATGCTTTGGTCAGGTCTTCAGGAGATAGCCTTGTAAGAGCTCCCCCAAGCTTTCTTTTCTCTTCGGTGGACATCTTTCTGGAATGGCATTTTCAAAATTAACTTTGGTTGTCAAAGAGAATTGAAAATTGAAAATTTAAATCTTCATGCAGAGGTAACCAATAAGTTTAATAACTAATATAAGGGCCACGTCAAATTTTTCCAAACAAAATAAAAAGATGCCCAAGTGATGATAGAATTTTTAAAGAAGCAAGAAAAATCTAGAACCCATGCCATTGATTCGAATGGATTTTATAATCCCAGTTAATTTAAGAATATGATTAAAAAAAATAATGACAATAAAAAAACAAAAACCAATTACTATCCGAAAAAAATGAATGTTTGTAAATAGCATGAAAAAAGACCCTCTAAATATTCTTAAAAGATCTTAACGATCTTATTTGATAAGAAAGCAAAAATTAAATGAAAATGGAATAACCTGATAAAGAAAAAAATAAAAGAAATCCAAAGCTCAATTACCAACAAAGCAGACGTTGAAGGATTAATTAAGCAAAAATAAATTTTAAAAAATGATAAAAAAATGACTCGAGTCAACATGCCAAATCCACGGCTCGATTGTGAGACCAGGACAACCTCGCATGGAAGAAATTGAATAAAACAATGGAGGTCAACTCTCAAGCAAACAAAATGATGAAAGACGAAATTGAAAAAAAAAACCATAAAAAAAAACTCGAGTCAAACCGAGTTAAGTTGACTAACCGGCGACCTGGGATATAAGATTGAGATAACCTTACAAAAATAAAAATGAAAGAAATCACAAAGCTAAAGGCACAATAATTGAATGTTAAAGGATGGAATTGAAAAAAAAAGAATCAATTTAAAAAAAAAACCTAAAAAAGCAGAAGTTAAATCGAGCTAATTCTTGAAACTCGTGACCCTGGTCATGAGACCAGAATTACCTTATAGAAGGCAAACATGAAAAAAATCGTGAATCAAAATTCCTAATTGTCCAAAATTTAAAAATAAAACAAATAGCAATCAAAACAGTGGGGACTAAACTTAATATAAAAACTAAGTGAAAAAAATAATGAGGGACTAATTGGAGAAAAAAATAAATCAAGAAAATAATAAAAAACAAAAAAATAGAAATAAAAAGAATGAAGATCAAATTTGATGCAAAAATAAAATAAAATGCCGAGGGGCAAAATTGAAAACAAAATAAACTTCAAAAAGCATTAAAAGCAAGACAAATAGCGATCAAGAGAATGAGGATCAAAATTGATACAAACACAAATTGACAGGACAATTGTTTTTTGCAAGGGTTGGTGCAAAATTCAAGGCGAGGTGAGAGAAAAGTGAGAGGAAAAGAAAAAAAAACTCAAGAGCCAACCACTTATTTTTTTATTTATATTTATATTTATGAAAAGACTGAATTAACACTCATTGAAATTGATTATAACAACAAACTTATGACAAAATACTAAAATGTCCTTGAATATCATTTTTATTTTTTTTGCTTTAAATGACAGTGTAGTCATTTCATTGTGCAATTAAATAATAAAAGACTTAAATGCCATTGAACCCCAAGTTCTTTTTTTTTCTTTTCTTTTAAGGGTGTTTAAGTCATTTTAATGCGTAGCAAAAATGTGAAAAGACTATTTCATCCTCAAGCAATATGATAATGACAGTTGGATCCTATAGAAAAAACTATTTTGCCTCTAATAGCTAGTTGAATGATTTTGTTTGAGAAAGGCGAAAGAACATTTCACTTGATCCTAATAGCAAAATGAATGAATTTGTTCCAATCCACAATCCACAGTGACATGTGGCTTGCTGCACAGTGAAATGTTGAGCCCTATTAGATTTTTTTAAAAAAAATTATTCACTCACACACAAAGTTGGATGACTGACCTGCACTTTTGAACAACCATTTCTCGAAGCTCTTCCAGATGCATATCAACCTCATAAAGCTGAAAGGGTCACCGCAGATTCTTAAAACATGCATTTTCCAACATAATCATAAAACAAGATGAAATACATGGTCGAACTTGATTATACCAACAGAAGACCAAGTTCAACATGTTTACGAATATTTTTATAGATCATTCAAAAAGCTTAATTCATCAACCACATGAAGAGGAAACAAAGCTTTTGTCAGAACTCTATATATTTTTAATAAAGTTTGAGAACCTTTTTATACCTCATTACCCAAATCACGAGCCATTTTAGCATGAGCAGCCTCCTGAGCAAGCTGCATATCCAATTGAGCCTCTGCTTCCTCCTCCTCTCTTCTTTTCTCCTGTGGGTACAGTGATTGGTGTTCAATAAAATAATGTTGAAATAAAAGACAACAAAATTGCCTTTTACTTTAGCAAAAGGTCATGGACTAGGATAGCTCACTAGCACATACCTCTTCGGTGACTTTAGGCAGAAACTGTAGCCATTTCTCCTCAAATTTTCCCAGCAATGTTTTGGCCATAACATGAACATCACTTCTTTCATCATTATATTTCATTGCATTCTTAAACACTAACCTCACATCAGCACATATCTCCCTTACACTCTTGTATCCTGTGCCATCCTTGGCCTCCATTTGATTTTTAATTGTACTGAAATCCATGGGCTTGTCGATAACCTATTGAATGCCATATGCGCCAAATTCTTTGAAGTCAGATTCAGAAAGCACCCGTCTCTAAAATGGTAGAGCAGTTAACAACAAGACAATAAATGATAGAACCAACTAAAATTCAGGGCCATGTCTCCAACTATGCAACAAGTCACACTTGAATGCGCGTGATCACACAAATTGAACGTGAAAAGCATGATTCACTTTCCTTTAAAAACAACTCCATATGGTTCTCATGACATGTATACATGTGTATAAGGGGGCAGCATCTGTTGTAATGTGTTCTCAATTATACTTGATGGCTCTTATGCAGTCACAGGAAAAGGAAATCAGTAGCTGTGCTTCAAGTGATTTCTGATATAGTGGATGTGGATGGAATAGGATATTGAGAAGGATGATAAGACTTCACCTCATAGTAGTCATGCAAACCAAGACCTTTGACATCCACAGGTTGCATAAAAGGCCACGCCCATTTGTGCTGTGTAATCTGAACGCAACAAAAAGAAATTACTTTAGACACTGAAAATTACCTTGCGACACTTGTTTTTTCTATAACCTTCTAGCATCCAAGAATAAGATCCAAATATAGATTTGACTTGGCAGAACAAATCAGATAAAAACAAATCATTAGTAGCATGAGTTCACAAAATAAGCATGGCTAACAAAGACAAAAAATTAGAACCAACTCTCCAAGCACACAGAGCAACTAATTGGTAACCATAAAGTGCGATGTAGTAGGGGTAACAGGAACCAATTTCCATAGCATATGAAAAAACTCAGACAGCAATTTCTCAATCCAACTTAAAATCTTATAACAGAAAAGATAATCAACTCTTTCTCCAGATAAAAACGAAATTATGTTGTAACCACTCAGACAGAAGAAACATAAATGATATCAATAACAAAATGGGCAGCAATAACAACAGCATTGATTGATACATTACTTGACGCAATATTGTACCGAATTGGCGCATAAGCTCTTGCATTCTCTTAGCAGCAGCTGACTCTCGTTTCGATGCATCTTGCTGCTGTTTCCTAATACTAGGAATATGCCTCTCTTTATCTTTATCTTTCACAGTGGAGCTTCCACCTTTCGAAGAACCACTCTGCTGCTTTTTACTTGTATTCTTCAAGTAAAACTGCTCGACCTCGTTCACTCTTTGCTCCAACTACACATTCATTCAAATATATATAGATAAATCAAAATCATTCCGAAGCAACTAATACAGGCTAGAAAAAATTAAATTATATAAAATTTCATTTACTTTATCAACTTTTTGAAGAATTTCATCCACGCTATGCTTGAAACCCTCTGCTTCGGCATCGGAATTTCTTATCGGGAGATTACCGGAATCCACAATCGACGGGCTTATCGCTTCCATTTGATTGCTAAAAAAGAAAAGAAATATTCCAAAATTGTAAAATTGAATTAATAAACCCTCATACATACCTATTTAGCTTGATTTTAGAAACGGAGCCACTAAATTATATATATATATATATATGGAACTTATTTACGATTGCTGAATGATGAACATAATTAGACTAAAGAAGTACTAATCGAGATTGTAAGATATTTTGTATGTCATGTATAAGTACCTGGAGATATATGTTTATGTATACGGGTACAGTATACAGGGAGTGGTAGAAGTAACAGAGCAGGCGAGGCGCAGAGAGACTGCTCTAGTGCTCTGTCTCGCTTCGCAACTCTCTGTCCAGCGAACTGCGAAACGAAAACCTGCCTTCTCTTTTTAACGGCGTCGGTTTTATTCCTGTTGTTGTGATATGTCGAGTAACGGCGCCGTTTCTTTCACTTTCTCTCTCTCTCTCTCTCTGTTTTTTTTTTTTTTTGGATTATTTCCCTTTTCCTCGTTTTCTTATGGTAAATTGTAATGTGTGAGTGAGGGCTCCAAAATAGCGTACCTCTAATATGTCTTTTTCTTTTTAATTTGACCTTTTTTATTTTTCAAATTGTTTTTATCATATCCTCGGATTAGTTTTTATACATAAAATCAATTTTTTTTCCTCAAAACACACATTGACAATTCATTTAGAACTAGTTTAGGAATAATAAAAAAAAAAAAATTGAATTTTCACCCCCTTTTGCTAGATTTGAATTCAAAATTATAAGGGAGCAACAAATTGAAATTTAAGCATTGCTTACTTTCTGGAGGAAGTAGATTGTTTGTGGAGATTATATACACTGGAAATTAAGAATTGTTCTGCTAAATTCAACTTTGATAAATTTTTACACCAGATTTGTTCTATTCCATACAAACAAATTTCCCACCCATTTGTGGCAGAACACTCGGTGGAACATTCGGACTCCACATTTCAGAAGGACTACACGCAAGTGGAATGATTTGAATAGTAGAAAAACCGTTCCATAATCGAGCAAAATCCACTTATTATAATTACTTATGAACTGTCTGTCTATATACAAAATCTCTGAAAATCTATGTCTGATGGGAGGATGATCTAGTCCGGATCACCAAAGGGGAAGACATCCTTTAAAACAAGCATTGGTTAAAAGACGAGAAAGATGCGATCTGCACTTCAACGGTTTGGCAAGTCCCGTACGGCCTTTTTGGTGGTCATCATAGGATCCATTAATGCTGACAACAAGGGTTTTTTCATCATCAACTGCCAGCATCGGAGCCGGGATCATTGGTACCGGTGCCTGGCGACTCTGCCTTCTCTTGATATCACTAAGCTCCATTTTTGGTGGAATCTTTGCTAATCCGATCAAGACCCTGTGCTTTCTTGAATTATTACTTGAGTATTGGTCCCGGAAACTTCCAGTTAATTTTGGGGTGGGAGAAGCTTTTGAGGTCTCTACGTGAAGTGAATGTGAACGTCTGCTTCTGTTCGACAAGAGAGCTGAAAAACATAGAGGGTTAGGGCTGGTGGCGGGTTGCTTTGTTTTGTGGAGCATGTTTCTTCCAAAAAAGATGATATCTTGCGGAGAGTTTGTCTTTGTGTCCTGATCAGGTGGCAAGAACTCAAACAAGTCTTGGCTTGAGAAAGAATTTCTTTGTTCTTGATCATCATGGTGATAACTGTTGGGTTCAGGCTCTTTGATGAGGAATGATGGGAGATCACAGAAGGAGAGGTCTTGTTCAGACTCTGATTCCCAGTCATCGTGATAGATTTTGGTGGTCATTTCCATTTCGCGTGCCTGTTTTTTTAAAAAAAGAGAGAGACTTGAGGTTGAGGAGTAGAGAGAGACGGTTAGTGAAGGATTAATTTGCTAGCCAAGATCTATCAATATAAAGGAAGCAGAGAGGGACAAAGAGAGGGGGATGTCTTCTTCTTCTTCTTTCTAGGGGAAGGTTCCTGTCTAGACACAAAAGTATTTCATTCCATTTGAATAATTCTCTTTTTTTTTTCTTTTTTTTTCTTGTAGTGTTTCTGGAAGAGGACTGGGTTGTAAGTTCATAAAGAAATACAAATGGAGAAAAGAAAGGACAAGGTAGTGCTGTAGCCGTGGTGTGTTGGGAGATAGGTTACTTGAAAGAGAAAAGTAAAGGAGAAATCGGCTGTTTGACCCTTGCATGAACTGGTTATGAAGGAAGCTGTCAAGTATAAAGGCTCTCTAGAAAGGCTGGATAACTAACTCGATAACGATTGAAACAGATAAATTGGGCTAAACCAGCGAAGCAATATTTATTAACATTTTCAGGGATTATTGACAATGACCTCGACTTGCCCTGTTTGTGTTTTAATTTTAAAAGTATTTTTAAAAAAGCTTAAATTTTTTTATTTTTTTATGTTTCAAATTAATATTTTTTTAGTGTTTTTAAAAATTATTTTAATATGATAATATTAAAAATAATTTTTTTAAAATAAAAAATATATATTTTAATATATTTTTAAATAAAAAAACTTTAAAAAATAACCTCGTTAACCACAATTCCAACCGGATCCGGCGGATTTGAATAGTGGGCGAAATGTAGGACAACTTTAGAGCCTTGGATATATATATATATATATATATATATATATAAGCAATTAGTGTAATGCTTAAAATTTGCAATTGCGTGAAAAGATGATTGGTGTGTGTTTGTCACTCGTGCTATTATTAATCCGGGTTAGTTTCAAGGAGCTGGCTTATATTCAAAGAGGTGTGTTTTATTTTTTTTTATTTAAATCTTGGAGTGGAGAATTTAGAAGTTTCTTTAAAAGCACTGAACAGATATAAAAGATGTATCTTTGAAAATACATGGAGAGAGGGGGTAAGTTTGGGATTGTGGTTAACAGTTCATCTTAATAATTTTGAATTTTTTTGTTTTAAATTAATTTTTTTATATTTTTTTATTATTTTAATATGTTGATGTTAAAAATAAATTTTAAAAAATTAAAAATATATTATTTTTAAAAATAATATATTATTTTAATTCATTTCTAAGTAAAACAATACTTTGAAAAATACCCATTTATTATAATATTAGATAAACAAAATCTCCATTTTTTCTTACCGGATAGACACAATGATATCATCCTGAACAAATATAAAATATAAGGGTCCATGTGGTGACTTTTTCTGAGAAACATGTTCATATCTTGTACATTTCTCTTCTAGAAAATGCCCATAATTGATCAAGTTAATGGAGGCATGAAATAAGTGATTAATCATATTCAAATAAACTAAACCAGAGGAGCTACGTGGAGTCCAAAGAAGAAAAGAGAAGAAGAAGAAGCAATCCATGGATGGAACGAGGGATCTCGATCACCCTGTCCTAGGAGCATACACTAGACCAAATAGTATTTCAACAGCGAATCATTTTCTACATTAAAATATATTATTTAGCTTGAAAATCTTAGACCCTTTAATACAAACCCTTGGACTTGGATACTTCACTCAGAAAGGAAGTCCTGCGGGAATCAAGAAATCGAGGGAGCCCAAAGAAATGGCGAGGGGAGCAGCTCTTCTTCACTTGCTTCGATCTCAAACCAAACAATTCTCAGCCAGCAGAAACTTCCACTCAGGTTTCTCTCTTCATTTTCTTTCCCAATCTACTTATTGCCTCGTGGGGGCTTTCATTTCACAATCTCATTTTTACTTAAAAGAGCACAAATCAATGATTAGCTTGAAAGTTATGTTGTGATATCTAATATTGATTGGAGAAGAAACCGACTTCTTTAAATCTTGTCGGGTTTTGTTACAGAGTGACTAAAGCTGGAATCTTTCGTACATACAAAGATTTTAATTTTGAAAAACATAAACATTGAGAATTAGAAAAGTGTAAGAGACCCGTGATCATTTCTGTGCTTTCAGGGGTTGTGTTGAATTTAAAATGTCTCGACGTTCCCAAAAGGGGAGAAAGAGCAGGCCAGGTCTGGATTTTGTGAGGTGGGGGTGGCTTATATACAAGTAATACTGCAAAGGTTTCAGCCTTTTGATTAGTTTCATGGGAATTTTATATATGATGCAATTGGATGGGAACTAGTCTTCATATTTGTTGAATACCCTCAATATCTGAGCATATGTGAACTATATGAGATGCATTTGTGAATGGTTTGATGTTGCTTGAGTAACAAAAATATTTGATATTTTGGAAGCTGGGAATGCATTTGGCTTGGTGCCTGTAGTTTTGCAGTTTTAATTGATTGGTGGACAAATTCAGCAGTTAATAAAAGATACAGGATCAACCAGTTTACATGAATTAAATTTGTTGTACTTTGTTACAAGGTGGTCCTTCTCAACTGTTGTTGTGTGAATCGTTTTTCCCTGCACATCTTGCTTTGTCACAATTTCTGTCCTGTGCTCCCTGGACCAAAACACACTCCAGTACTAATTAAATTTTCAGACCAAAAAAGATATTTTAATCTTGCTCAGGGATCACTTTCTTGAACCAGTTTGTGTGTTGGCCAATCTTTGTTTGTAATACCCCTTGTTGTTCACCAGATTGTCTCTCACCTTTAAAACAGTTCCATCAAACACTGAAGATTCTTACTACGAGTCAAATGCAGATTGTTCCTTCTATAGTTGCTTTTTTCGTGTTTTATCGCAATCTGTTCTGTAGTATTGTCTGCTTTTGTTTGGAGATGCCTGGCAACCAATGTAAAAGCACATTCACTTAGTTTCTGGGAGCATTACTTAAAGAGACACTGCTTTACATGTTCTTATTGTTATTAATTTTCTCTGTTTTAGGCTATCATCCTTGTCAGTTTGGCACGTGGTCACACAGTCTGTGTGCCAAATCCAACTTCAACCATGACACTCCTCTTGCTGCTACTCAGAAAAGATGGGCATCTCAAGCTAAAACAACAGAAGATGACAATAAGATCAGCATTGGACCCCGTGGAGGGAAGGAAGCGGGGCAGGATGAAAAAGAGACTGGGGTAGTATATTATGGTCCGATCTCATCCACCGTCAAGAAAGTAAAATTGCTCTCTCTTTCAACCTGCTGCCTGTCCGTATCCTTGGGTCCTGTCATAACTTTTATGACATCTCAAGATTCAAATGTCATCCTGAAGGGGGCAGTTGCTTCTTCTGTCATATTTCTTAGTGCTTCGACCACTGCTGCTCTACACTGGTTTGTTAGCCCTTACATCCACAAGCTTAGATGGCAGCCTGGCTCAGACAGTTTTGAAGTGGAGATGATGTCCTGGTTGGGAATCTACATTCCAAAGACTATCAAATTTGCTGATATCCGGCCTCCAGAAACCAACAGGCCTTTCGTGACATTTAAGGCCAACGGAAATTACTACTTTGTTGATGCAGAGCACTGTCATAACAAGGCATTGTTGAATAGACTGACCCCCAAAAAATCTGCTCATGAGTCTGCTTTCAAAAATCTGTGATAGGAAAATATGGTGATGACTGGCCTGCAAGGTTTTGAGAACAGTAGCCTGATTTTACTTGACGGTTTGCGATAAGCTCTGGCCTTGTTTTGAGCCAATGGGCATTTTTTTTCATGGTCCTACTTTGCGAGACAAGGTTTCTCAGACAAGATAAATAACCAATGTTTGATGTTTATATTTTAATGTTACGAATACGTCTATTATGCTTGAAAGTTTTACCTTTTATTTTTTTTGGGTAATGCAAGCGGCCGAAAGTCCCAAAACAAACTGACTACCCATGCAACTACGTGGAGTGCAGCCTATATATGTCTCCACTGCATACCAGTAGGAGGTTCTGCATTTTGTTTTCCAGCCATTCAGCACATGCATTGGCTTCATGAAACACATGTTGGAACTGTAATTTGCCATGCTCTCCTCAACAGGGTTCTTCTCTGGTTCAGCTATACTTCCAGCGTTTTTCTTCGGCCAGTGTTAGTAAGTGAATTATTACTTTGGTCTCTTGAGGCCGCCTGCCAAGCCATCTTTCGGTCCCAGCTTAACACCCCAAAATTCATCTCTTACTGTTACTGATGTGCAAGCACCAGCATGAAAAGCAAACCCAGCAATACATCACCCCTGCCAGTCACGAAGCAAGCTATTCCAGGTGTTCCTCCACTCAAAACATCTGTGTTAAGTTTGTTGCACCATGCAATGTTCCAGGCTGCATCAGTTTCTTCGACAGAACGAGAGATGAAATTTCAGTTCAAAGAAAAAAAGAGAGGAGGGAGATGAGATTAAATGGATTGTTTTGGTAAATGGCACTGGGATTGAATAACCCTCCATTACTCCATCACCAAATACCCACACCGTAGCTATGTCTATGTGATATCCCAATCATCGTTTCCTTTGCCAATTTCAGACTTGGCAAGGCTGGACCTAAAAACCATTCTCTAAGGCATATGGAAAAAAAAAAACTCAGATTGTCTTTCTACGCTCACCGATCTGCTCCATTTTTTTTTTAAAAAAAAAAAAAACAATTCACACTAACATGGTTAGTGCCCAGTGCCCACACTTTAAAGGCTCCTGCTCATTAGCAAGGATTTCTATCTGAGCTGCGAGCCACAAAAATGTATTAACACCTTCAGGCACTCTCCACTACCAAACACTCCCAAATGGCCATCCATCTCATTCCTGTTATCATTTAAGATAGCTTCATACTTCATACAGTCTCGACACAATTTTCCGTCATCACAACAGTTTATTATCCAAGCCCAAGTTTGAATCAGGACGACAGAACGCAAAGATTTTCATATGGGTGCTTTCACGAAGATCATCATTGACCAGTTACCAGTCCCAATTGCATCCGCTGTCAACTTGACAGTCTATAAATAAGATTTGGGATGGGGGGGGGGGAGTGGCGGAAATCTCGCTAGAATCTAGTGCAGCCAGATGACTCTCCTCCACCCAATCCAAGTATCTTCCCTAAGGCGATTCGATAGGATTTGCCTATTTTAACAGCAAAGAAGGTGATAAATATGTTGCAAAAACCCAATTAGATGGCATTTTCGAAGCTTAATAACATTGCAGGCAATTGGTCACCGCAGCATTGCAATAAAATGACAACAACTAATCACTAGCAAATTATATATATATATATATATTGATTCCATTTAGACGTTTGAAACCGAACAATTGAAAACTCAAAAATAAATAAACGCCAATTTAGTAGATCAGATTCCAGAGAACAAGAGAGAAGGCAAAGTGTGTCGAAGGCCTTGTGGATAATATAATAAGGTTTTGTATTTAATGTTAAATATTAAAACAAAGGTTTTTATTGAATGTAATTGCTTGAGATTTGTAAAAATTTTACTCATGGATATGAATTTATAATGGGAATGATTCTAAACACGCTGTCAGAATAGAGAGATAATTGCGCGAACAGAAATCAAAGTTTACTAGCAAAATTAGCAAGTAAAATTAAAAAAAAAAAGTTTTGACAAGATTTAAAAGTTCTGACCAGTTGTCAAATAAAAAAAAAGAGGAAAAAATGCTCAACCCGAGAGACATAACAAAGACAGAAATAGACTCTAGATCAAAACCACACGCCACCGCCTGTCAAGAACCCAGTTCTGTGAACGACAGCCACGCAATGACGATGATGACTTAAGACTATAGTTCTCGTACCAAACAGCTAGCCAACCAATGAATAGACTAGTGACAAGAACCCACTCTTGATTTATATTATAGCATCTAGTTGCATCATCCTGCACAGTTCACTTGCCACCCTTCTTGACAGCGGATTTGGTCACCTTAGCACTAGAAGCTTCCTTCTTCTCCACGTTCTTGATCACTCCCACAGCAACAGTCTGGCGCATATCCCTCACAGCAAAACGACCAAGTGGGGGATACTCTGAGAAAGTCTCCACCACCATGGGCTTCGTGGGAATCATCTTAATCATACCAGCATCACCGTTCTTCAGGAATTTAGGTTCCTTCTCCAACTCCTTGCCGGATCGCCTGTCAATCTTGGTGAGGATCTCAGCAAATTTGACAGCAATGTGACAGGTGTGGCAGTCAAGAACAGGGGCATAACCATTTCCAATCTGCCCAGGATGGTTCATGATGATCACCTGGGAGGTGAAATTCGCAGCCTCCTTGGCGGGATCATCCTTCGAGTTTGAGGCAACAAAACCACGCTTCAGATCCTTCACGGCAACATTCTTAACGTTAAATCCAACATTGTCACCAGGAAGAGCCTCTTGGAGTGCTTCGTGGTGCATCTCAACAGACTTGACTTCAGTAGTTAGTCCAGTTGGCCCGAAAGTGACAACCGTACCAGGCTTGATGACACCAGTTTCCACACGACCCACTGGGACTGTTCCGATACCACCAATCTTGTACACGTCCTGAAGTGGGAGACGGAGGGGCTTGTCTGAGGGCCTCTTGGGCTCCTGGATCTGGTCGAGGGCTTCGAGGAGAGTTGGTCCCTTGTACCAGTCCAGGTTGGTGGACCTCTCAATCATGTTATCACCCTCAAATCCAGAGATAGGCACGAAGGGAATCTTGTCAGGGTTGTAACCGACTTTCTTCAAATAGGATGACACTTCCTTGATAATTTCATCGTACCTAGCCTTGGAGTATTTTGGAGTGGTGGCATCCATCTGTGATAGCATTACAAATTTACTTTAGTTTCAACCACCTCAAGCTTCCAAATTCCAGAATTTCACAACCAAGATTCTAAAACAAGGTAGGATAAGGAAAATGAAATGACTGGTGTAACTTGAAATGTGCACAAGCATACCTTGTTACAGCAGCAGATCATTTGCTTTACACCAAGGGTGAAGGCAAGAAGAGCATGCTCACGGGTCTGGCCATCCTTGGAGATACCAGCCTCAAAACCACCAGTGGTAGAGTCAATGATGAGGACTGCACAGTCAGCCTGGGAGGTTCCGGTAATCATGTTCTTTATAAAGTCACGATGTCCAGGAGCATCAATGACAGTGCAGTAGTACCTGGTGGTCTCGAACTTCCACAGAGCAATATCAATGGTAATACCACGTTCACGCTCAGCCTTGAGCTTGTCAAGCACCCAAGCATACTTGAATGACCTCTTGTTCATCTCAGCAGCTTCCTTCTCGAACCTCTCGATGACACGCTTGTCAATACCTCCAAGCTTGTAGATCAAGTGACCGGTGGTGGTCGACTTTCCAGAGTCGACATGGCCAATGACCACGATGTTGATGTGCGACTTCTCTTTGCCCATACTTAAGCAATAGAGTTGAGCTGTCATATATAAAGGTTATAAGAATTAAGAACAAAACACTGGGACACTTAAACCACGTAGAGAAAGTAAGCTCAAATATGCAACTGGGTCTACTTGTAAAATACAGAATAATAACAAATTCTCTAGGGGTAAGATGCAAGTACTCGGACCACAAATCAATCGAAAAAACAATGTTTAAGCCAACTTCAAATATATCTTAATATTTAAAATACTGAAACCCAAAATAAATAAATAAACTTTCTATTTAGCAGCAGCATATCATTTTGAAGATACACATTTGTATAGCAATATAAGATTATTAATCAGTTAAACAGAAAATTATAAGTTTATTTTAGTGGTAGTGCTTAAACTAATTGAAGAAAATCATAGAATCAATACAGGAATCCTTTTAGATATATCAAAACCAACACAGAAAAAACTAGATCTAAATAAAAATCAACGACGATGTATGCCAGTAACATTCACTGAGAAAACCGTAAATAATCTAAAGAAAACAAGAAAGGCACGAAGAATCAAGATCCAAGACTTTTCTAGAATTAAAGGCTGATAAAACTGATTCAAAACACAGATGCTTAACAGAGAAAAAAGAAACAACATTTTCTTGTTTATGATAAGAGGAGCTAATCAACAAGGACATGTGAGAGAACAGGAGAACATCGAGAATCGAACCTGAAGAGAGGCGCTAAAACCCTAGCCGCGAGAGAGGAGAAGCAGGCTAATACAAGAACAGGCAGTGAGCGAGAGAGAGGGAAAATGGAAGGGATTGTAGACGTATTTATAGTACCCTGGTGATATTTCTGTTTCCTACAATGACCTCGTTGTGAAATATAATCACCGTCATGTCCTCGCATGCATTGGTAATTTGGCAAAATATCGAGAACGCTTTTAACTAGCCTTCCCATTTTTGGAATTGGAAATAAAACAAAATAATAATTGAAAATATTGTATTGAAGATGCCGTGTTTTATTTGGTTGGCTGACTTTATTTTAATAGTAATAATAAAGAGAATCAACTAAAAAAAATAGGATGGCCGTAGAGGAAAAAAATACAAGCTAGCCTTCCCATTTTATTTTTTTAGTGGCATCGAATTAAAAAATACACATAAATGTCGAATTTGTCTGTATTTAGTGGCATCGAATAAAGTTGCTTGAGCAAAATATATGTGTGTGTACGCGCGCGTGCGTGTGTCACGCGGAAAAGGTTAAAATCAGGGTTTTTTGTTTTAGAGAAACAAATAAATCAGTTGTAATGTCTTGTATTCTATATATGAGGTTATAAAAAGATTGGATAGGATGAAATAAATAGTAAATAAATCTGTACACACCAAATAAGTAATTGTCCTAGACAGTATAGGTACAGGATCCAACTTATATATAATGTGGAAGTGGAGTTGTAATTGTTTTTTAAAATAGTTTTTATTAAAAAAATATATTAAAATAATATTTTTTTATTTTTAAAAAATTATTTTTAATATTAAAGCATTAAAATAACCTAAGAATACTAAAAATATATATTAATTTAAAGAAAAAAATAAAATAAAAATTAATTTTTTTCATAAATATTTTTAAAATGTAAAAACAAATAGTATTTTAATGTTATAATTGTTTTTTAAAACTGTTTAGTTGCATATCAACCCCTCCTCTCGGCCTCTCAGCTTAGGAGCATTACAAGTAGAAGATGAAATATAAAATAAAATAAAAATAAAATTGTTTTGGGTAATAATGTATAAAATAAAATAATTATTTTTGTATTTTATTTAATTATAATGAAAAGTACATAATAAAATATAAAAATTTATTTTACATTAACTTTACGAGTTGACTCGGAACCTAATCTGGTTCGAGTTTAAAAAAATAGAGGAAGAACTGACTCGATCTAGTTTAATAAAAAAATCCAGGTCAACTCGGGATAAAACATAGGTAAAAAATGTGGATTTTTTTAGAATTTTTTTGTCAACATAAAGTTGCTTTGATTATTTTTTTGAAAAAAAACAGGGTCGGCCAAGCTGACCCTCCCGTTCGTGACCCAAACCTTGTCCTAAGTTGACTCCATGTCGGGTTTTAAAAATACAATAATAACCATTTTTATATACGTGTTGACCCGTGTTAAACCGTATTGACCCTCCTAACCCATGACCCGATCGACTCCTGAGTTGGGTTTTAAAACTATGATAATAACAACTTGTGTTTTTACATTGACTCAAGTCAACACGGATTGACCCTCCCGATCCTGACTCAGGTTATCTACAACAATAACCACTTTCATTTTATATTGACCCAGGTCAACTCTCGAATCAAGTTTTTAAGCTACGATGATAACTACTTTCATTTTATATTGACCCAGGTTAACTTGGCTTTACCCTCTTAACATGTAACCTTGGCCTTACTCTGAGTCGACCTTTGATTTGAGTTTAAAACCTGTGACAACAATCATTTTCATCCTTACGTTGACTTGGCTCAACAATCAACCGTGTTCGTGACCCAGGTCTTGCTTCGAATGAACTTTCAAATCCGGTTTTAAAACTATGATAATGATCATTTTTATTTTTATGTTGACCCAGGTCAACCCAACTCATGACCCGAAAACTCTACCAATGACTCAAGTTTTGCTCTGGATTGACTTACGAGTTGGATTTTAAAATTATGATAATAATTATTTTTATCCTTAGATGTCATAGTTGGATAAATCTAGAATTAAGAGGTTTTTCTAATAAAATTTTAGAAATAAAAAATAATAAATATTTTATTTCGAGATATGTTCTCTTTGTATCCGATATCTTAAAAGAATACAAAATTTATTTTAAAATTGTTTCAGAAATATATTTATTTTTATCTTCTTTACTAAATATATTTTTATTTTTATTATCTCTGTATTTGCATCGTAAAATTGGACTTAAAAAGAATTAAACAAGATAAAGTGTTTTGCTACTATGAAGCATGAAAGTCAACCGCTTCTAGAATCCGATACTGCTCGACGCTTAAGGGAATAAATACTGGATTCCTGACATCCCATGTCCGAGAATCGTAAGGAAATATTCAAGGTAGCTTTTGTAATTTAATGTATTTTTTAAAATACAATTTAAACTGTTTTTCTATTTGAAAAAAGTATTAAATTAATTTATTTTTTAAATATGTTAATATAAAAAATAAAATATTTTAAAAATATTATTTTAATACATTTAAAAAAAAAACTTCATCAAATCATGCATCAAATCAAATCAAATAAATCATCAATCACCTTATATACAATAAATAATATTTTTTTCAAACAAACAACAACAAAAAAATCCACCTTGACGTTACATTTGTAAATTTAAAAGCTATTTATTGGCTCTATGTCGCCCCTCAAAGTTCGGTACACGACACAGATGAAATGAGATAATCCTATAATTATCCAATATATATAACAAGAAGAACGAAGCTATCCACGGTCAAGAGGGTGATTGGAAATGCAGTGGTTTTTACATTAAAATAATATATTTTTTATTTTTAAAAATTTATTTTTAATATCAATACCTAAAAATAATCTAAAAATATAGCAAATCAAAATAATCTAAAAATATCATAAAAATATTAATTTAAAATAAAAAAATAAAAAAAATTAAAATTTTTAAAATACATTTAAAATGCAAAGCCAAATACAGAACACTTCTCCTTGGTATTTCGAAAGAAAAGATACCGCATGCATCAAGTGAAACTAGATCTATTCCACTTCGATTTGAAAGAATATTAATGTTTTTTTTTTTTAATAAGATGGTATTTCATGACGACTTGATTCTATACGGAACATTCGACCAACCATCGTGACCCATATAAAACTGTAGTGTGTCGGGTTTCAAATGCTTGTGGAAGAGTTTTTTTATTTTTAAAAACTTCGACATCGGGCAAACCCCAATTTTAGCAAAAATTTAACGAACACACATTACAAACGCAATACCAAACACGCCAAGGGGGGGGGGGGGTTCCCCCCCCCCAACCACCTACAATCCGTCTTTTTCATGTAACCACGGAGCTTCTTTTCGCATTTCACGCAGTGTCTTGTGAATTCATTTTAAAAAACAAATCAGAGAGAAAAATTCAACGCAACTAATAGTTATGTTCTACTAACCCCTTTTATTTTCTCGTATGTTTAGAAATATATTTTATTTAAAAAATATTAGATTAAGATTTTTACAGTCATTATCGATGATTTTAACTTATTGGTATCAAATATAAAAAAAATCTAAATAATAATTATTTTAATATATTTTTAAATAAAAAATATTTTTAAAAAATCACCTTCCATTATTACAATGCTGGACTCGCAAAATCATGTTACACTGCGTTAAAGATTCCTAGCTCAACCCATCCAAGAGCTTCTTCTATAACTACAACTCCTTCACTCAAGCAGCATTTACACCGAGTTAAACCGCCCCTCACTCAGGGGCTCTCTGCTGGGTGCTATACTCACATTATTAGCATCAGAGCTTGCAAATGTTCGCGGGCAAGTGTTTGGGATCTTGTCATTGCGCGTTCGTGCTTGGAAAACAATGAAATTAAACGGGAATTAGCTTTTACCTGTTACTATATTTTATATTCACTCTTCAATTTAATTATTTTCAATTTATTCCTGAACATAGTATCGTTGTTTATGTATCTTCTTGTCAGATAATTTTATCTAAATTAATAAAAATACTCTCGTATGAAAAATCCAAACCTAACCTAATTTATTTTTTAAAAAATAACAACTAAAAAAAAAGGAACACCGCATGGATATCATGATATCCAATCGGAGGATACATTGAATCTTGGTATATGATCAGATATTTGAAGTACCTTCATGGGTGGATAATGTCCTAAAACCCGCTGGCATAGGAGAAGCCGCTGTGCTCTGTTTTAATCACTTTTCCTTTTAATAATGTTTGAAAAATCCAAGTAGTTGAATAGTACTTCTAGACTTATCGTTTATATTCCAAAAGAATAGTTATCTGAGGTTTTTCAAAACTATTTAAGATTTTTATTTTTTTTATCTAAAAAGATTTTTAACTTTAAATCTTCTTGATTTCCATCTAAATAAAAAGTTTTATAAACATATCTATTTTTATAATATGTCTCTTTAAAGTGAAAATAAAAATCATTATTTATTCTTTTTTTTTTATTTACTCGAATTTTTTTCATTTCGTTGATTTTATCAGGATTCTCCTTTTCTTCTAAAAAGAGGAAAGAAGAAGGATCTTCTTCAATGGATTCCTCTTCTTCATGTTTAGTCACCTTCTTTTTGAGAATTGTTTCTATTTTTAAATCTGTAATAATTAGTTAATCAATAAATTTTAGAAATCAATCACATCTGAATCCACTCTTCTTGACTTCTTCTGATACTCTGAGTTCGGGATACCAAGCCTGAACCCAAAAAATATGCATCTTAGACTTATTTTAAAGGAATTTTTTGGATCCACGAGAGATTTTTTTAGATCTATTTTATTTATGCCCGTCACCTTTATTTATTTTTGTGTTTATTCAGAAGCCGGTCTTAAACATTCTACAATGGCCGTCGTTGACTACACAACAAGTAGCTCAAAAACAAGCAACTTGAAAACGAAAACATGTAAAAACAACGAATCTGTGCACCATCCGTGAACATCTAAGTATACTGTCTCAAGATTCGATTTTTTCCTGCGTGATAAATTCCTTCGACTTAGCTTGTCGCCTGCTCCCCCTATTCGGGTGACCATTTGAATTCAGCTCGTGATACCAAGCTATCATCATCACGTATTATGAATTATGCAAGGCAAACACTCCGTTTGGCGATCATAGACAAATGACCTTGTTTCAAAATAGCAGGGAATATTTTGGTTCCAATACAGGCGTTCACAAGATAATGGTTGGATGGCCAGGATCCACATTGCGCAATAACGACCTTCGCAAAACGAAGGGGGAAATTGAGGTGCTTCAGAGGGGGGCACCTAACAGCTAAATCAATCAGCTGTAGAAAGCATTACAAATCGTAGCAGCACAAATACGAGGTAACATGACACCCACATAAGAGTTTATAATCCTAAAGTAACATATAAACAAAAAAGAAGGATCCATAAGACGAAACATGCAGAGCCTGTAAACTACAGATTGAAAATGAGTAAACAGAACACTACAGAATCAAAGCAAAAAACAAGATACAAGTTCTTAGCATCCAAATTTTCAAGACCTAAATTTCACGAGAAGCTCATGAAAAATATCTCCAAAATTTTAACTTGCGAGACAATAAGAAAATGCTGAAAATCAATTAAAACTAGAATCACGGAACCACTGCCGCCAATCAAGAGCCCAATTCTCTCAACTGCCTTTTGGAAGACATAAAACTACAATTCTCATCCAACATAGCTGATGGAAATTAACATCAACATGCAGGGCTCACTTGCCACCCTTCTTGACTGCGGATTTGGTCACCTTAGCACTAGAAGCTTCCTTCTTCTCCACGTTCTTGATCACTCCCACAGCAACAGTCTGGCGCATATCCCTCACAGCAAAACGACCGAGTGGGGGATACTCTGAGAAAGTCTCCACCACCATGGGCTTCGTGGGAATCATCTTAATCATACCAGCATCACCGTTCTTCAGGAATTTAGGTTCCTTCTCCAACTCCTTGCCGGATCGCCTGTCAATCTTGGTGAGGATCTCAGCAAATTTGACAGCAATGTGACAGGTGTGGCAGTCAAGAACAGGGGCGTAACCATTTCCAATCTGCCCAGGATGGTTCATGATGATCACCTGGGAGGTGAAGTTTGCAGCCTCCTTGGCGGGATCATCCTTCGAGTTTGAGGCAACAAAACCACGCTTCAGATCCTTCACGGCAACATTCTTAACGTTGAATCCAACATTGTCACCGGGCAGAGCCTCTTGGAGTGCTTCGTGGTGCATCTCAACAGACTTGACTTCAGTAGTTAGTCCAGTTGGCCCGAAAGTGACAACCGTACCAGGCTTGATGACACCAGTTTCCACACGACCCACTGGGACTGTTCCGATACCACCAATCTTGTACACGTCCTGAAGTGGGAGACGGAGGGGCTTGTCTGAGGGCCTCTTGGGCTCCTGGATCTGGTCGAGGGCTTCGAGGAGAGTTGGTCCCTTGTACCAGTCCAGGTTGGTGGACCTCTCAATCATGTTATCACCCTCAAATCCAGAGATAGGCACGAAGGGAATCTTGTCAGGGTTGTAACCGACTTTCTTCAAATAGGATGACACTTCCTTTATAATTTCATCGTACCTAGCCTTGGAGTATTTTGGAGTGGTGGCATCCATCTGTGATAGCATAACAAATTTACTTTAGTTTCAACCACCTCAAGCTTCCAAATTCCAGAATTTCACAACCAAGATTCTAAAACAAGGTAGGATAAGGAAAATGAAATGACTGGTGTAACTTGAAATGTGCACAAGCATACCTTGTT
Source organism: Populus deltoides (assembly GCA_015852605.2). Taxonomy (NCBI): domain Eukaryota; kingdom Viridiplantae; phylum Streptophyta; class Magnoliopsida; order Malpighiales; family Salicaceae; genus Populus; species Populus deltoides. Next base: position 17,917,776 of record CM027577.2, read on the forward strand.
ACAGCAGCAGATCATTTGCTTTACACCGAGGGTGAAGGCAAGAAGAGCATGCTCACGGGTCTGGCCATCCTTGGAGATACCAGCCTCAAAACCACCAGTGGTAGAGTCAATGATGAGGACTGCACAGTCAGCCTGGGAGGTTCCGGTAATCATGTTCTTTATAAAGTCACGATGTCCAGGAGCATCAATGACAGTGCAGTAGTACCTGGTGGTCTCGAACTTCCACAGAGCAATATCAATGGTAATGCCACGTTCACGCTCAGCCTTGAGCTTGTCAAGCACCCAAGCATACTTGAATGACCTCTTGTTCATCTCAGCAGCTTCCTTCTCGAACCTCTCGATGACACGCTTGTCAATACCTCCAAGCTTGTAGATCAAGTGACCAGTGGTGGTCGACTTTCCAGAGTCGACATGGCCAATGACCACGATGTTGATGTGCGACTTCTCTTTACCCATTATGAACTGTTATACATAAAATAGAAACGTCAAAAAAGAAGGCACCATAAAATCAACTACAAAGTTAAATTAACAAGGCACTAAGAGCCTAAACCAATAATAAAATAAACATGAAAATAACATATAAAGAGTTAGAACAAGAAGACCAAAAACCAGAGTTTCACCAAATTAATAGATCTAAATAACAATCGAGGAAAACGAAATAAACCAAAATCAAGGGATATTTCTCGTATTAAAGATCATAATCACGGCGATTCATTTCTTAGATCTATATATCTATCAAACAAGAAAAAATCTCATGTAACATGAATAGGTCAAATAAGGATTAAAAAGGGACTGTCCACGAAGTTTCAAACTTAAAACTCAACACTGAAACCGAAAAACACATAATAGGAAGACATAAATTAAGAAATCAACATAACTCTTAATAAGGAGACAGTAATCAACAAGTAATGATAATGCAATCCTTATGAAAACTATAATAGGAAACAGATAGGTGAAAGGGATCGGAGAATCTTACCTGGAGAAAGTTTTGATTAAACCCTAGCCGCGAAAGAAGATATGATAGGCGGAAAGAACCAAAGGAAGGAATGGGGGAGCAGGGTTAGGGCTTGTGGTATTTATAGTACTAATGTTATAGTTTTAAATCCCAAAATGTCCTCGTTTTTCATTTAGACTCCCTAAAATATCCTTCCGTTGCTTTTTCAACGAAGTCATATCTGAGACGCAGAAATGCACGTTTATATTTAGCAAGTTAATCATTGCCTCGGTTTTGTTTCACGCGCTATAGAAATGCGTGAGAGTGCTTGAGTCCACTTTCCAGTTTAAGGATTTGATAGGGTGTCGTGTCGTGTCGTGTCGTGTCGTGTCGTGGTGAAAAATTAGAGAGAGACTTGCTGCCAAAGGCAGACAGGCACAGCTGTTCCGTTCCAGGCTTGATGTGGGATTTTATTTCTTATGGGCTAGACTTGCTTGCTAGGTTGAAAAATAACGTGGTCCATTGGGCCTTTTGGGGTCAGGAAAGCCTTTAAGCTTTATTCTCTTGTCTTTCTTTCTTCAAATTTTCGAATCTTTCGTGGCTTCCAAGGTTGATTTAAAAATATTTACAACCGTTAAATCCACGATAAATATGTAATTAACTGAATTAATCATATGATGTTGGGTGGAAAACTCTATACTAATTGCTAGGTTGTTCAACTTCATGGGTTTGTAGTAAAATCCAAATTCCGTGCTTCATCACTGTAAATAAGATATTGTTTGAAAGACTGAACAAATTTTTTTTTTGCTGTGAAGTTGTTTAGTGTATTTTTGAATAATAATAAAAAAACAATTTATTTATTTTAAAATTAATCATAAAAGAGATATGATTAATTTATCTTATCATCTGCACAAAGATTAATCTAGTTAATTTAAGTCAATCTAAAAATAAAAATAATTGTTATTATAATTTTAAATCTTGATTAAGGGCAAAACCATTGTCATGGACCGGGTTGACTATTATCCTGATCAACATAAGTATAAAAATAATTGTCATTATAGTTTTAAAACTCGATCCATTGCCTGGTCCGGGTCGCGGGTTGAGACCATTAACCCGAGTTAATAAAATGATAGAAGTAGTTATTATAGTTTTAAAAACAATTTGGGGTCACAAGTTAAGTTAACCATTGATCTTAGTCGATATAAGGATTAAAATAGTTATTATTATAGTTTAAAATTCGACTTAAGAGTCGATCTCGGGCTAGGCTTGGGTCAAGGTCAAGTTGATCATTGACCTGAGTTGATGTAAGGATAAAAGTGATTATTATCATAATTTTAAAACTCAATTCTAAGGTCGATCCGAAGCCAGTCTCGAGTCACATGTTGGGTTGATCATTGGCTTACGTTTGCATAATGATAAAAATAATTATTATTATAGTTTTTAAAACCTGACTTGAGAGTCAACTTGAAGCTAGGTCAGGGTAGATTATTGATCCGATCAACATAAAAATAAAAATGATTATTATTATAATTTTAAAACTCCTACTTGGAGGTCAACTCAGGGTTAGAATCGGGGTTATGGGCCAGGTTAACCATTGACCCGATCAATATAATGATAAAAATCTTTATTGTTATAATTCTAAAACTCAATTACGAGGTCGAACCAGGGCAAAGCTCAAACCATGGGTCAGGATGATCAAGTTGGGTTGACTCAAAACAATGCAAGAATAAAAATGATTATTATTATAGTTTTAAAATCTAACTCAAAGGTCAACTTGAGGTAAAGCTCGAGACGCGACTAGGGAGGATCAACTCGAGTTGACCTAAATTAAAAAAAATCAAAATAACCTCGTTTTAACAAAAAAATATAAAAAAAGTTAAAAGAAATTTTGGATTGTGTTTTATTTCGTGTTGATCCAAGTTTTGACTAAATCAAATCATACCAATTATTCCTCTATTTTTTTTAAGCTCGAAACGATCTAGACCTTGAGTTGACCAAGTCACTTCTAGTCATAGTTTTTAAACCTGGCCCGATGGTCGGCCCGATTCAAGGCTCGAGTTTCGGGTTTTGACCGGGTCATCGGGTTGGCCGGGTCAATTTCTATTTTTTAAAAAAATTCAAAACGACTTCATTTTAGTAAAAAAAAAAATCATTGGGTTGCAACCGGGTCACCGGGTCGACCGAGTCATGATTTTTTCTATTTTTTCTTTAACCCGGCCCAGTTTCAACCTCGGATCAATCCACCGGACCAAACCGTGTTTCAAAACTATACTTCTAGTGTCTAGCAAACATAAAAATAAAGCAAATTATTTAATCTAATCCAAAACGCATCAAACACAAAACAAAACAATTATTTATTCAATTCTATTTGCAATTATATTCGTTCTAATTAATATTATCCAGCATTACAAGCCCTACATAAATGAGGTGATGGATAACAATCAATTTTACATGCTAAATCTTCTCATTCTCCCTATTCAAACTATTTAATACCCCTATTTTGACTCCTTAACTTGGATTGTTCTTCGAGTGTGTTTGGTATTGCAGTTGTTGTTGTGGTTATGATTATGGTTTGAAAAAAATTATTTTATAAAAAGTACTTTTAGTTGAGGTTGGTCTGGAAAAATATATGTTTGGTTAAAACTGTGGTTGAAATTGAGGTTGAACAAAAAGTAGTTTAATGTGTTTGGTTAAAAAAATGCTTTTCAAATTAAGGTTATAAAATAATTAAAAAAATATTTTTAATTTAAATATTGAAGATTTAACTATTATTATTACATCATGAAATAAATAATATTGATATCAAATATTTTTTTATTATTCCATTAAACTATATGCAATGTCATCACATGCAAAATCTATTCAACAATGACTATATATTTTCATGGTTTCTTAAGCATGCAACAACAAAAAATGAATTTTTTGTTACGTCATCAAGCGATATCCTTCTAATTTTTTGAATAAAACACAATTAAAATAAAAATAAAAACTGAATTTTTTTAACTAGGTCGGACCCGGCAAGAACATAATTGGAATTGCGATCAAATTTCACAAATGTTATGTCATCATGCGATATCCTTCTAATTTATATAGTGTTATAAATAATATTAAATACTAGTTTTTCGAGTAAAACTCATTTTTTTAAAAAAATTTACAATTTCATTACGTACAAAATTCATTCGACAAGAACTATAGTTCTCATGATTTTTTGAGCGTGCAGTGCGAGTGAAATCAATTAATTGCATTGTTTTTTTTTCTAAAAAAAACTAAACTAAATTTTTCATGTGAACAGTGCGAGTGAATTAATTCACTCGCACTGTTTTTCAAAATTATTAAAAAAAACCTACTGTTCACGTTAGTGAACAGTGCTACAGTGGAGCTATGCTCCACTGTTGGTGTTAGAGGCCGTTTGTTTACGCGTTAAAAGTTGCGTTTAAAGTAAAACGCAGGAGCTAAATGTTTGGTAAAGGAAAAATCACTGATTACTGTTCATGGGCCCCATCAATTGTTGTGTTAGAAACGCGGGATTAAAAGAAGCAGCTGAAGGCTGCTTTCTTGCACTGTTCATGTAATTAACATGAACAGTGTGCATTAGTACACTGTTCACATGCACTGTGGTTTTTTTTAAAGTTTTTTAATACATTTTTTTTAAAAATTAGTTTAGAGTAAATTTTATACCTGATAATATTTTATCTAATTTTATTATACGCTAAAAAAATTATAAAAACTGTAGTTCTTGTCGGATGTATTTTGTACATAATGGAATTGTAGATGGTTTTATGGAATAATAAAAAATATTTTATATTAAATATGATTTATTTCATAATATAATAGCAATAGTTAAATTCACAATATTTAAATTAAAAATCATCAATATTAATATATATATTTTTAAATTATTTTATAATAGCAATAGTTAAATTCACAATATTTAAATTAAAAATCATCAATATTAATATATATATTTTAAAATTATTTGATAACCTCAATTTTAAAAGCATTTTTAATCAAACACATTAAACTACTTTTTCTTCAACCTCAATTTCAATCACAGTTTTAATCAAACACCTATTTATTCAAACCAACCTCAACTAAAAGTATTTTTTATAAAACTATTTTTTTCAAACCACAACTACAAAAGCTACTGTAATACTAAACACACTCTTAATATCTAGACGAGAAGCAGCTTCTCAAAAACATGTGACACACCATAATTATAAGTGGATCTCATGAAAAAAAAACTATTTTTTAAATTTTGCCCAACATTAAAAGTTATGGCTGTAGATGAACCTCACCTAGCCATGATGACAAACACCCACTTCATGTTATCACACACAGTCACACAGGCGAAGCCACGATCACGAGAGCCATTGATTGCACTGACAATTCAAAACATTATCAATTCGTCATATAGACACGTGTATCCATTCCCGGTCTATGCTGAGTAGCAAATACAAAGATGTTTTACTTCTTGAGTCATAACCCTTTTTATCTCGTAAATTAATTATATGGACGTCCCTCTACTCCCCCGTAGCAATGAAGTCATGAACTTTCTGCTGGTGAAGACAACCCCAGACAACATTTCCACTTCAATTGCATGACTCAGTTCATAGCAAGGCGAGAGAGAGGAAAAAAAAACAGTTCTCAAACTCGGTAGATATAAATGCACTCCCATACGAAACATTAAGTTAAATCAATTGAAGAAAAGATAAACACATTTCCGCAACAAAACACAGTTCTTTTGAAGGGTGCAAGCAGCCGCTAAACAGCCGCCTCCTACATCTTGAACCTTAAGCCATAATCTTGGCGGACCTCACGTAGAGGCTATCAACAACCTTGCCAACATTGGAAATGGTCTCCAACGTAGCTGGGTAGATCGCATCTGTTTTTGGATCATCAAAAATGACGAGGCATCCAGCACCTTGGTCTAAAGTCCCAGCAAATTTTTTATCCAGAATCATCTGAGATAGTTTCTTTTCCACGTGATCTATGGGCAGTTCAATCAGATCTGCAATGTGAGCAATCTCAACCCTTGAGAATGGCTCGATCAACCTGCAAAGGTTCTGCTCTAGTAAAGTGTCATATAGGGATGAGAGATGCCGATGAACAATTGGGTCTTCCTCTAGTTGGGCTTTAAAATCCCGAAGTGCAGTCTCAAAGAGCTTTAAGGAGCGTTTCGAATGAGCATCAGCAACAGCTTTCATAGCATCCAGCTCAGGCCCCACATACCGTAGCCCTGCTTTGGATGATATTATTCCTGCAACATCATCAGCTTGGCTCACCATTATTTTGCACAACAACATATACTTGAGGCTAAATACTGCTCGGGGATCTTCAAGAGCATTGAAAGCTTCAAATGCCTCGAAGAAGTAGCTGTAACCAGTTTTGTAATCCTTCTCTTCTGCATGAAGGATCCCGCTCTGCAAATCTATAGTACCCTGTTGAGCTGGTGGCACATAAATTGCATTGGCTGCTGTTCTTGCTGCCGTTAGTGCTGCCTTGGCTTTAGGGAGATTTCTTAGAGAAAAGTGGAGCTTACTCTCCAGCAAGTCTATGTCCACAAGAAGAAGCTTGTCATCCAATCTTCTCACCTCCTTGATCAGGCCAGAAAGCAGGTTTAATGCTTCTGAATACTCTTTACTTTCCATCAATAGGGCTGCCAGTCTTGCTTCAACTCGCTGCCGAAGAAAAGTTCGCTTCTCAGCACGGGTCCACTGCACCATCTCTTTGCACAGAGAAATCTGGAGATCAGAAGTGCCTGGTATTTTAGCTACCGCATCAATTATCCCACGAACAATTTTTGCAGTTTTTGCCTTGGGAATCAATGCAAAAAAGGGCCTCAACTGGGTCAGAAGGCTTCGAAGCTCCTCTGCCCGGTTCTCCTGTCTAAGAAGATCTGAGAGATTCGTGATGGACTGTTCCTTAATCCTGAGGGATTCAGGAGAAGATGATGGGCTCTCTAGTATGCGGTAAAAGATTGAAATGGATTCAGATGGATTTTTCGCCTCTAAAGCCTGAGCAACTGAATCCGTAGTTGCAGGGAGATACGAGGTTGACATGGTGAATGTTTTGAAATATCAAAGTCCTGCAAAATGAAAATTTATTTGATATGTGCCCTTGCCTCGAGCAATGAAAAAATGATGGTAAAGAATAAAAGTGTGCATATGCTCCAAGAAGAACTGCTTGCAAGATATCCATCTAGAGTCTAGACAACAATACGTAGTGAATACAAAGGAAAGATTCCTGGCAGTAGCTACCTATACTAACAGCATAATAATGTTAAGACCTTTTAATGCACCAGATTCTGATTATTGTCTCTGTTAGAACCAATAACATCAGAGCTCACAACACTATTTCATCCCACAAAACGGAGAAAAAAACCAACAAAACCAACAAAATCATTATTTTTAAAAACCACTGATCTTAAGCAGCCAACTTTTAACACTCAATGGGTATCAAAATTTATCAAATTAGTATCCTTGGTTTCTTTTATATGGAATCCTTAATTATTGTCTTACATTATCTTTGGCTTTTTTAGACAGAGTATTCATATAATTCTACACAAATTATACTTGGAGGTTTTCTCAATCAGGCTACCAAAAACAATATAGAGAAACAGATAGACTAGCTAGCTGAAAAAAAAAACAATATCACTGATCTTAAACAGACAACTTAAAGTCAAAGAGAGAGAAACCAACAACATCACGAAATCACTATTTTTGAAAAGCACTGATTTAAAACAGCCAACTTCAAAACTCAATGGGTGTCAATGAACGCAAATTATACTTGGAAGTTTTCACAATTAGGCTAACAAAAACAAAATAGAGAAACAGATAGACTAACTAGCTTAAAAACTAGGATGGTTGGCAGTATTTCCAGGGAAATAAAAACTCATGTTCAATGACGCTGTTACTATTCCATACCTGGGGGCATATGAGGATAGCACAGCATTCCAAGAGAGATGAGTAGCAGATGCTACTGTTGGAGTTAAAGTGCTTAAGACGATACACACATGGTTATCAAACTTGCAATTTAAAAGCAGGTTAAACAACTCAACGAACAAAAATAGGACCCACATAAAATCATGCAGCGGTTATGCCTCAGCAAGATGGGATGGTGGAAATCACTTTTTTATCATGTTTTCACTCATTCTAAATTTGTAACTTCTCATTAAGGGAGACATGCAGCAGTATTTTCACCCCTGATGTAGTGGCTAGGCTTTCCAGATGTGAGAATGTGTGGCAATGAATGTGCCATGTTACCCACTTTTAATAAAATCATAAAGCAAGCATTAAAGGGAAGCTCAATCACTTCCTGACATTTATTTTTTCTCCCTCCACTCTGTTTTCCATCAATCCTAAATGAAACCTCAAATTATGCACTACATGTCCCCTACAGATGAATCTCAAATACAGGCTTTAACCAACCAAACCCTAGTTCCCTCAATAATCAACAAATAACAATTTAATTAATCGACCAACTTAAAATTCCAGTCTGTAATAATCAAAGCACTCATCCCCCTAATAGGTCAAGACTAAAGCCCTACATTCAAATCGTACTCAGTAGAGATGCCAAAGGAGCAAAAAACACCGTTTATGTCTAGCAGACTGGTTTGGTTGAGCCAAGTACTACCACTGGAAGCGTTAAGCTAACTATAGGCACACTTAAACTGTCAGTGTGTAATCAACACAAAACTGTTATCAATTAATACTGAAACCAAGCCCCTGTTCCGCACAAACAAAAATATTAACAGTTCTGACGCAGATCCAAAAAATTGAAAGCCAATGAAAATACGAAACTACTCTGAAAAAAAAGTTTAATCTTCATCCGGACCACATTTAGAAGGTAACCTAATTCGTGCAAAAATCAGAGATACAGCAAGAACAAGTTCATAGATTAAAATGATTGATGCAAAGAGAGAAACCACGTAGATTGTAAGAAGTGGAACGCACCTGTGAACAGAAAAGACCGAGCTTGCTGCTGGAGTAGATCGCGTCCGTCTGCTTTTCCTGCCTGTATTGAAGAGGTGGTAGGGGGGTGAAGCCAAGTGAAGTCTCCGATAGTTTTATTATGTGCCCCTTTATTTGGGATGACTTGTAGCGTGGGCAAACTCTTCAGCTGTACTTGGACCTGAAGCCCAAGAATTTTTAAGGCCCGTTGTAAATAAGAGGTTCCGATTCGTTTTCAACACGAGCAAATTGCAATAATTTGAGAATATATAAAAACCGGGTTTCCAAGCTCAAGTGTCCCTCTATTTACTCAATTTGTTTAATGTGGCCCTCCATCAAATATTTTTTTTATGAGACCCTTCTATTTGTGCATAGTTGCTCAAGGCACTAACAACAAACGACTTCACTCTTAAAATCAGCATTAAAACCGAAAAGCACATGACAAATCTTCGATTAATAAGAAGTAAAAAAAAAATAACAAAATTTTAATTAGACAACGGTAATTAACTAAATAAATATTCTATTTATACTTTCAGGTTCTCTCTCTCTTTTTTGGTATTTATTACTAGCACGATGCCCATGTGGCGGATGCAATTTTTTCCTTTTCTAATTTTCTTAACAGCAGCACTGATTAACCGAGAAAACCTCCAGGGTAATCCCCAAACCCGGTCAAATTCAGTCGCATGGACGAATTACAACTGTTTGGAAAACCAGACACTGCAGAGAGAAAAATAAGCTTCGAAATCGTATCTACAGCTACAAAGATTGTTCTGCAGCACATATGCATGCCATCGCAACAATCAAACGCAGAAAGAACATCCCAAAAAATAACACAAGCCAACCTAGATGGTTATCTAAAACTGGAGATGCGTTACAATTTTATCTTGCCCAAAATTCAGCTATTTAAGAGGAGGTAAGAAGAACACTCCAGCTCTACATGTCATTGTTCAGCCTATAGCATTTCGTAATCTCCATCTGCGCCAATGTTCATTTCACAAGCATCGTCATATGATGAAGAAAATAGCTGAATCATGGACGTTGCATAATTCACCACCTTGAATCTACCAATATATGTGTGTGTGTGTGTGTGTGTTTCTTTTTGCAAGGCACACGGCTGGTATTAAACCCCTCTTGCCATCTCTCCGTGCTCAACCTCAAAACTACCAGAGAAATATCATCTGAATGCCCAACTTGTCTGCATTTTTTATCAAACAAACAATTTAAATTTGATGATCTGATAAATATCCATGACGGCAAAATTCACTAATCAAAGCAGCCCCAAGGTAAGATGTTAGAACAAAATTCCCACAAATCATATTAAGGGCCACTGGCTTCCTCCGACAAAATCCCATACAAGCCTACAACTGACTTTTCAAAAAAACACACCTGCTAGCCATGCAATGAACCGGCCTCTTTCACTGTTCAATGCAGTCTGCTTGCTTGCTGTTGGGTTCGGTGATAACCTGGAATCATATTGCATGCCTTCCAGTGTCACAACGTCTCAGTTCCCAAACATGGAAATCAAATTTAACCAATTCAAGCAATGAAGGGCAATCTGCCTCACTTTCTATTGGTTATTCATCTCCTTCCACATTCATCTGGAGATCAATGTAAGTTTTTTGCTGCACAACTTCTATCCCATTTTTTCACCCTATCAACATGGTAAAACAATAAATATTTTCCCCTCAGCACTCATCATCCTGTCTTATCACAAAGCTTCACTGGTAGCCACAACAGAGAATATAAGCAAATTTCTCCAGCTGTCTGTAACTCCCTGAAAGAGAGCAGATTTATTGTTTTACTTTTTCTGTCAAAGAAGGTTGCCAATAATGTCTAGGATTAACAAACACTGAGAGACAAGCAATTTTCATTCCCTTTTTCAGACTGATAATAGCAGTTAAAGAACTCACAAAGACAAGATAGTGGCTGACCTGACAAATCTTCGACGCCAAGATCGAATAATGGATCAAAATAGGGTACCTAAAAGCAGAGAGAGAAGGGGGGCAGGGGACGGATAGCATTAGATGCTCTGTATAAACTTCTTTTTTTTACAAGTCTATCAAAGACAGTAGGCACATTAATAAGCATCCAAACTATTCTGTTAGCACTAGCAACAGATTCAATCCCATCACATAAAGGTTTCTTATTCAATACAATTTCACAACTATTGCTGGATGTCAGAAGCGTAACTATGACGTGCCTCGAGCTTCAGTCATTTTCTCAAAATGTCAATATTCTATTCATCTTTAGACAAGGTTATCATCAGAGGACTACAGCTGAAAGATAACATGAAAAGCCAGAAATTCTAGTAAAAGAACAATAAATAAATGGAAGCACACTTCATTTCAAAATTCTCATAATCAATTTTTCTTTGGCTATATTAGCCATTCTATTGTAAAATCTTTTACCTAGCATTACAGATCTTTGATTTTAGTATCTATGAAGTATAATACTTCGACCCAATATTAAGCTTATACCACGTACACACCACACGTGTTCACATATTAACACACGCAGAGGCACGTGTGTATAAAATATAGAAGCTAAAAGTCATGATGCATCAGTCGACATCGATATTTAAAATGGTAAATATATGATTGACACTCACCATTAAATAAAGCAGATCCTTTACTGCCGTAAAATCACGTGGCACGTCAGTGTCAATCCAATAGGCTTCACATGCACACGCTAGAAAAAAATTACTTGCTTCCTTCTCTAGAAAAAAGACTAAATGACACGAATAAGGAGAATCGTGTTGGCAGCTATTAGCCTTCCAGATGAATGAAACAAAGTCCAAGCCCTTCTTGTTGGTCAACATCTATTGAGAATAAACACGTTGTCTCACTGACCGTGGCTGGCGAGGAAATGAGAAAGGGCCATCTGAAATTTTCTTGTTATATTTCCCATTAGACCTAGCTTCATCATTTAGAGCTGCAACTGAAGTAGCTGCAAAGGCCCCAAAGTTAACACCTTACCATAAACCAGAAATGATTAATAATCTAACATACATGAGTGTGTGAGCGTGCACACAACCACAAAACAAAAGCATCTACATTATAGCTCACAAAATTATATAGCATGCACGAAGTTGACACAATTGCTGCCATGATCCTGATTTAGACCAAAATGCATCTACAAGAGGGGAAAGTGATCAAGTTCATAGATTAGTGGTTTTAAAAGTCTAGTTAATGATCACTCATGAAACTTCAAGAACAAGCTTGATTGCAGATATGGCACCACATGAGATCCCATGACCTGATCTTATTTAAAATATGCTAACAATACCATTGGCAAAAAAAAAAAAAAAAACGAGCGATGAGAATCCCCGTTTGAGCACTTTTCAATTGTCACATTCAATTATGATTTAACAAATTGGCATGGATACCAATTCAGGACCCTAAAGAAATCAAAGATAAGATTTTCTTGATCCCATAATCATCTCGCCCTCTAAGATACATCTTTGAAACAAACTTGTAAAAGAGAAAATTATAGAAATTCTGAAATGTTGGAAATTTAACAGGGATTTTAATCAGTTGGAATATAAAGCAATGGCATTACCATCTAGTCTAAAATATTGCTTAAAACAAAGTAAGAATATCAATCAAGCACCTTGATTTAATCCTAACTGGTTTCTCAAATCTACCCCATCTCTGGCAGCAGGGTGCGGTCGATCCATGGTGTGACTGCCAAAACTCTCATTGGTGCTGCCAAGCCTAAGGGAAATCCAATCCTCAGTAGGGACAGGATTAGATACAGGAGGCTGGTGTACCAAGTCAGGCTGCACAGGTTGAGTTGGGAGAAATGTTTGTAATGAGGGGTCCTCACTAACAAATCTCATTGGATTATCAACCAAGCCAACATCTATATCAACATTGGCATCACAGGCCAAAGAACCTGGGACTTCACCGCCAGAAGTTATAGTTGGTGTTGATGCCAATGTGCTACCATTCATTGGAGCAGCACAACTAATGGAAGAATGCTCCAGATCAATAAAAGCATCTGATACATCTGAGTCCGTATTAAATAGTTGGAAATGGGCACCGGCTTGAGTACCAGAAGAAAAGGACCAGCTGGACATCCCAACATCATTCAAACCTGTATCGAAGAGATCAAAACAAGAATCAGCACCTGCATCAAGTGCTAGATCTTCCAAGTATGAGTCTGCTATTCCAGGATTGGCAACCAATGAAGAACAACTCCCATCTACTGGGCAAATATCATAGACGGTTTCAGGAGGAACTAAATTGACATTCTCTTCATCAGAATCGCTAAGAACAATGATGTCAGCATTCCCTGATGGCACAAAACTACCATTGTTTATTGCAAGTGTTGGGTCAAAATAATGACAAATAGAGTTGATCTCATTGACATTACTGGGAGATATTTCAACATGCCCACTGTAATCCTGGTTTATACTTGGGTCCTCTTCGTATTTGCTACTTCCAGTGGTGCTACTGCTCATTGTTTTTGTCCTTTGCCCTTGATTCACAAAATTTCCCTCAATTTGATTCTTCGAGGAACAAAAAGCAAGCTGATGTTTTCTTCCTTGCATCATTCCACCAAGATTACTCTTAATTCCGATTTCAGGACTACCATGTGCTTTCAAGCCATCTCCCTTCTCAATCTGCCTTGAGATTTCATAACATGAAGTAACTTCATCCATAAAAGCACAAAGAGAACCATCGGGAAAATGCCATTGCCCAAGATCACCAATCTCAACTTTGGTCTTTGCAGTCCAGGAACCATCAGGTTTCACCTCAATCTCAGTTATGTCTTCTTCACAATGACCCATCTATACCAATAAGCATACATACATTTGCTCTTGTTAATCTTTTGATGGTGATTTAACTAGTACAAAAAAATTTAAGATATTAAGCGTAGGAACTACCATTGTCGTAATGCGGTTGAAGTAAGGATCAATGACAATATCCTCCAAGGAGTAGTTCTTAAGACAAATGGGACACTGCCACTGCAATTGCAGAACACCTCTTACTTAGATGTATAAACTTGTGAATTAAATACAAAGCACAAATCATAATGCATGTATGATAGATCACTTGCCTTGCGCGAGCGTTGATTTAGTTTCACAAAAGTTTCAAGATCAAAACAGCCCATGTGAACACAAGGTTTAAATCTGCCAGCAATCTTCATTCTAGAGCCACTCATCTACCATATAGACAAGTTCAGTAAAAAAAAATACTGATGGACCCCAAACCACAAGAAAAAAATGTAAAATGAAATGTATGTTATTCTCAATCAACAATTTTAATAGAAATGGTCTTCTCATTGAACCAATTTTGTGTCTCATTGAACCAATTTTGTGTGCCATAGTTACAAACTATAATGACATGTTAACAATGGATAAGACAGAAAAAGATATTAGGACTTCTTATAAACAATTGTTATCCTACCAAAACACAAACATCATGCACAAAGAATGCACCAGATACCCACCCTTGGAATTATGCTAGATCAAAAGACAAATGAATCTTTTGCAAATAATCACAAAAATTATCCATATCATGGCCAAATGAAACTTCATGGCATGTGCTAAATACATCGAGGAACAGAAATACAGAAAAGACAAGTCTTTACTCACAGGACAGCGGAGATTAACTGTAATTGCTTCTGCAATCACCTCCAGATCGCTATCACTATCTTCGTTTGAGGCACCCATCCCACCACCAATGCAACGACAAACACGAGCAAGTGCATCTTCAAAAGGCTCGCCATCTTTAGGAATTAGGTTGAGAACCTTTGGTAGTAAATTGGCCAGTAGAGGAAAATCATTTAGTGACATATAACTCAGAACACAGTGTTTCCATGGATCTAAGAGTAAGAGGAAGAGCAGATGAGTGCAAACAACGATATACAAAACAAAATTAAGAAGCTTAAGGGAGACCATTTTTAATAAGAAGCCACCGGTTTGCTATACTTTGTTTGCAGGCAAACAGAGCTGGCAGTAATATAATGTTCCAACAAAATTGATTCTAATGGACATAACGATCAAAGAGATGAGAAATTCATTTGTCCCAACAAGAAAATCATATGAAAGAAAGGTGGGAATACCTGTTCAACTGTTTGTCGCTTTACGAGTCTAATGCCAAAGCAGAAAGCACGAGAATCACATCCAGATAAAGAAACTCTATTGATTCCCTCTCCAATGCATGATTTGATCTGATATCAGGAGCACCAATGTTAAATTCAATTATGCATGTACTGAATGAATGCAAGAATTTAACTCAAGCACTGTATCTAATCAAATACAAAGATACATAAGAAAAAGGACACAAATAATGCTGAGTAGGATATTAACACTTAAAATCATCTTATGAAAAGAGAAGAGGGAACAGACTCACTAGGGCACCATCATCACGGCCACTGGCACCCAGAGATTGTGATCCCAGTCTATTAAGCGTTCTCACAGGCATACCTGCATTTAAAGAATGTAGAATTGTCAACTGGGATTTTGCGTGCTGTTTGAAAGAGGGGCAAAAACAAAATCCTAGATATAAGACTTCTGGATATCAACTCTATAGGCTTGTCAGCCAGCAGATTAATACAAAATAAACCCACTCGCTTGAGTCCAAGCAATGGGCATACTCAGCAAACATTCCCAAAACACCTATTTGGCCTCTTTTGCATAGAGAATATCAGACCCTTTGAAGGGTTCCTTAGGCAGCAAGCTTAGCAGACCAAGTTATTGTGAAAGGTACTAATCTTCTCTGTTAAATAAATACATAATCATTCACTAGCCACCTTATGACCGTAACCTAACCAAAATTAATTGTTTGAGCCAAGGTGCTGTGCCTGATAAACCCTCTCACGATAATAAGTTCCTTATGTTATGCATCCACGTTTATCAGTTATTGTTTATGATATAACTCTTGTTAGTCTAAGGATTCTATCCAAGAGAGAACCCTCATGGGTTGCAACAGCACCATGCAATTCACCCACTTCATGGCCAAGGAAAGCCGAGCCATTATTCAGTTATTAAACATTATAAGCCTGCCTTGAGGACAGCCCTGATGCTTAACCAAAGTTTCGCCCGCATAAATTAGTGTAACAAAAGAAACTGTTCAGCTCATACTTGATAATTCTATAACAACTGAGAAAGGTCATGAAGCTGCTGGTGTGCCAATTAATGCATAATGGAAAAGGATCAAGTTTGCATACCATTAACCTGTAAATCTGCATACAGCGGCCACTGCATCCTAAACAAAACTTTATCGTTGAGAAGCATGCACCAAGCCTACATGAAAATAGCTAGAGTGTAAATTTATCTGTGTGCAAAGAACTCTGGATGCACGACCCCTTTTTTTTCAATAGTGAACATTCTGAAATGAATACACCATTCCAAAAAACCCAACCTGAGCGTCATATTCACAATTCTTTAGTAGGTGTTGATCTGATCTTGTCAACTGAAATGTTGTTTCCACATTCTGCAATGTGTTATTACTGAAGAACATTGAAAAAGATCAGAATATAATAGATTGCAAAAACACATGAACGAATAAACTGAGAAAAAAAGGGAGGTAAAAATGGCATGTGAAAAAAAAAAGCCATGACCAAAAAAACAGCATTGCAAAATTATAGTGATAATGCTAATAAAATCAATTCCATGGCTCATTATTTTTTGTAAAGTGCTAGGCTTAAGTGAACTTCCTATTATTTTCCCTCTAATGTTTCTTTGATTAGTGATTGGATAACATAATTTTCCCCCATTACCAATCCCTCTCCATAGTTGCAGCACTTTAGTCTAAAGTTGTTGGGGGAGAGGGAGGGAGGGAGGGAACTCACCCATCTATTGAAATATTTGAACTTGGTAACTTCACAGGAAATAATAGATGTGCCACAGTAACCCAAAACCTGTCCACAGGAAAATGTTAAATAGTAGTACCCTTTGTTTGCAAATCATATCTAAAGAAAATGAAAGTAAAAGGTTGGAAACAAACATGAATCATCAACATTAAACCATAGCACCTATGGATAATGGTCATGCATCAATTCTTACAAAGGAATCAGTATGGTCAAACAAACAATAAAATGAGGATCCACTTCATCAATTGCTGGAAAGAGGTAACATGACGGGTGAACTTCAGTCAACACTGACTCAATAAGCATATAAACTAGCTGCATTCTAATTTTCTCTACTGAGCAAACTCAATTCTACAACCAAAAACTATTATAAAGTAACAAGGTCCATTGGCATATCCAATACAATCATTCACACTAAATCTGAAATGCACAATATTAAAATGGAGTTTGTTGGGCATTCTGACCAACTCAAAAGTATGTTCTTTCTTTATAGTCACCACTGCTAAATATTTGTATCAGATGTTTAGACTCACTTCTAAAGTTGAAGTTCTTTAAAATCCTCGAATAAAAAGCAGCCATAAAACACACAAATCAATACTCATTTTTTGGTTATATCACTTATAAGTAGATTCATACGTGTATGTGAATGTGCCTCTGTAGATATACATTTATATGAAACTAAACATGCATGTGGAACATGCAAAGACCCACAAAAAGAAGATCAGTGGTCCACGAGGAATTTCTCATGGAAAAGTATCATGTCACGCAGCACCTGAACAAATCTCGGTCCTGTGACATCCAAACACTTGGCTTAAAGCTGATAATATACGCAAAGGCACACGTGTCTGAAATAATAGTTTGCATACCTTTTTGGTTTTATTATACCATTTTGTTCTGTGAAAATGGAGACACTTTTTGCTAGGTGAAAATAAAGAGTATATTCACTTCACATTCTATCTCAGAACTACTATTTAGTTTAGAAACATAGAAAGCAATAATTAAATATAACAAGTTCAAAGTCACATCAATATACAGAACAATCATGATCTTATGATACACAAATATAGGGAAGAACACCCACTGTGGACCCAAAGTCATTTACATGTACATACATATTTGAAGACACTAAGCATGCATAAGAGGAAAAAATGATGAAGCCCATAACTAACGGACTAATTAGACATGATTCCTCGGGAATATACATATATGACTGTACAAAATGATAACTATAAAATACATACGGATCTGCTCGTTCAATTCGACATGTTTCACAGTAAAATACAGGTGGATGTTCACTCTCCATAGGGATCTCTGTAAAAATGACACAACTAATATGTTGCTGTACTTGACATTTTGAATCTATACACTGCAAATAGAAAAGGCCTCGGTGAGAATTCGAAACAAGACTCCACATTCTTACAAGGGAAGCAGTAATAAAATAATCAGGCATTGCAAATGCTCCGATCCTAAGGTTAAGTGTAAGACATTCAACTTCAGAGTTACTTTCTCTTCCTGCTAAAGCTCAAAGATAATAACAAAGAACTAAATCTAAAATGAAGTATGACTACAGTGCTCTTCCACAGTTCATCCAACCCAGAATAGAATATGACCACTATGTTTGACCTGACCTGTATCATGAACTCGGTAGGCAGCGAACTTCCACAAGGACAACGAACCGTCTTCCCTGGAGTAATGAAATCTTCAACTTCTTCTGTGACACTCATAATATCTAAGCCATTTGGGGCCTTAGCTGCTAAATCTGATGCATCCATTATCTGCATTTTTCTGGGTAAAATAATCGGTTTAACACACAACATGTGAACAAAAAATAAGGGGAAACAACACTATTTTCCAGTAAGTAGACGGGTAAAATATAGTTTTAGAAGACACGCTACAGAACAACTGTCAAGACTTCATGAACATAACATGAAAATAGAAAAAAGCACCTGTAAGCATCATCAATTATTTTCACTACAGCTTCCTTTCCAATCTGCTTTTTCCTTGCTAAGCGGCGAGCAGAGCAAACTGCACAAAGTTTTCACCCATGTATAGCAACATTTATCAAGTTGAGTTAAACTCTGTCAAGGCATGTAAACAAAGAGTTATGACTTTGATTCTAAACAAGAGAGAACCAATTCTTGACAATAGAAGGGAATATTCAAATTCCTACAAAGGCACAAAAAACACATCTGGAGAAAAAAAAAGACAAAACCTACAGGCTGATTCCCCTGTTGATGAACACCGGTCTTGACTATCAGTACCAAAGGTGAACAATAACATTCTATTGAAGACAACAAAATTCTATGGTAACTCACTTTCATCGTCCGAGAGCAAACCTATAACTCTGTCCATTAGATCCTGCACAAAAAGAAAAATAAATACCAGAGAAAACAATCGTGATTAAAAATGCAGGAAAAAAAAAGAGACCATGCATAATTATTGAGCTAACAAGTTAGAGATAAAATAAAATTTTCATAGAATAAAAAACCTGCAAATCTTTGCACAAACAGTTACAGAATAAAGGCAAAAAAAAAATGACCAGAGAAAGGCAGAATACCTGCTTCTTCCCTTGCTTTGAAAGACCCAACAGAGATAAAATATCCTTAAGCTCTTTAATTCTAAAATATGCCAACTTTTCCTACAAGTTAAGCATATAAACATCATTAGCACACTTACATACATGCATGCATACATTCACACATACACACACGCATGTATAAAATAACAAAACAAAATTCATTTCCATCACAAATATTTGTCAGCTCAAAATTAACATTCAAACAAACCACACTTAATCCAAGCTAAAAACAAAAGCAAACACAGTGATGATCATACTAAACTAGTAAATTACTAATTACCTTGCAGCTAGCCATCGAATCCATCTCCATAAGCACAAAAAACTCTTAAAAACAACAACAAGACCACATAATTCAGCCCCTGAACCATGAAATCACTAAAAAAAAGGCATAGTTAAAACAAATTGACTTACCTTGACTAGAAATTGAAAGGAACAGGGAACTTGGCACTGATTATACTAAGCTAGGGTTTCTAGTCTAGTAATCGGTAAAGGGTGATGACTTTAAACTGTTTACAGAGACGGAGAGGAAGGAGATTGGTCTTCAATTTGCAGTGACAAATGGTTCAGGTGGTTGTTAGATACAAGAAGAGCGGATTTGAAACGGTTATAAATATCATGTTTTGGAGTTTTTGTAAGTCCGGAATGGGATTTGCTGCGTGCAGGAGTAGCGAGCGGGGGTGGCGTGGGGGTATGTGATTTGTTCATAATTTTTTCGCAAATGACTGCGCGACAGCTCGCGGGGATTTGTGAGTTTGGCGAGTGAGTACGAGAAAAATTTAAAAAACATTTCGTGGATTCTGCTGACGTTGGCAGTGTCTTTTCGGCGTGGCAGCCAAATATTGTACTATCGGTTTGCACTGACTCATGGCTCAACTGCCGATGTAAATTTATTATTAGGTGAGGTACCCTTTTCATTTGTCCTCTCATGACTCTAGATTGAAAATTTAGAGTGTATTGTTTTTTAAATAATTTTTTATGTTTAAATACATGTTAATAATATTTTTTTATTTTTAAAAATTATTTTTGATATTAATATATTAAAACAATTTAAAAATATAAACCACACTTAATTTTAATAAAAAAAATTTTTAAAATTTAATGAAACACAATTACAAATACAATATGAAATGGTATTTTAATTTCCAGCGTTTTCATTTTATATTTTATAATAATTAACAGTAACATTAACATCTCACAGTGCTGCTCCTTTATATCGGCTCGTTATTCACCGTTTATAGCGTTGTTCATTTGGTGGATTTTCCTTCTAGATCCCTTTAATTTGAACTTCTTTTTATTTTGGTCATTGAACTTTATGTCCTTTCAATGTGATACTTCTAAGTTGTGTTGTCATTTTATTTTCTACCTGTTACATGTTGATAATGTACTAAAATTCAATATAAATAAATAAATAAATATTTAGTGTTTGGAATAATGGTTAATCAGTGTTGAGTATTTAAATTTCTTCTCTATAATTTAAGGAACTTTGAGCTTACAATAAAAATTTTAAATACTTCTAAAAATAGTCTTAATCGAAGGGTTTAAAGATCCTTCTCCGATGATAAATTCAATATATTTATGAAAAATATATTAAATAACTTAAAAGAACCTTAAATTTCAGGAACAAAGATGTTTATTTTTTAGTTTTAAGTTTATTGATGTTCATAAGTCTAAATAATTTTTATCTTAAAAAATAAAAAGTTTTAAATATTTTACCTTGATAGTTTATGAGGTATTTATACCCTTTAAACCTTGTTATTTTCATAAGAAGAAATAGCTTGAAATTCCTTTCCTTTAATGAAAATTAAATATCTCTTATATGTCATTAATGACATAACAAGTAAGGTTTGCCCCTTAAGAGACCTTGTATACACTTATAAGCATAAGGAAATCATTACTTCGATATGAAAAATTATTCTAAATGAAAATGCATGGCGGTTTCTTATGTCTTCAACACTTGTATTATAGAGAATTGTTTATGATCAAGCATAAAGCTTTAAAAATTAATAATGTCTAAATTTTTTGGATTTGTAATGTTTTTCAAATCCACGTTATTTTGAATTTAACTAAGTACCAAGTTCATGTATTTTAGATTTGACATGTTTGTCACACCCATATTATTTTGGGCTTAACTGACTGTCAAGTCTACTTTATACTTGACTGATTACCCTATTATATTTGTCAAACCTACATTACCTTCGATTTAATTAAATTTCATGTCCAATTACCTATGAAACCATTTGTTGTTACGGGTAACAAATTTATCAACCGCCATGTTCATATCCTCCCAGGAAAACTAAAATTAAAAAGGGCTAGCTTGAATACTTAAAAGACGAGGAGGAACTTCCAGTGATGGAGAGCTGTTAACATATTTCTGTATAGAGAAAAAACTGACATATTTCTCTGATTTTTTTTTAACCAAGATTGAAGATGACTCACAACTGTAATTAATGACACGGGACGCTGTTATAACTGCATTTACCTCCTTGTATATTGCCAGTGAATTTTTTGAAAAACCCCACGTATAATTATTTCATCCCCACAAAATTGGTGAATCCTGCAAGCCGCTTTATAGTTGTCATGCAGTCCAGCGTTGGCGGTGTTTGTGCAGTTAACTTATTTTTCAAACTACTTTTCTTATAAAAACATATTATATTGATGCATTCTTAGTTTTTTTTTTTATAATTTTAATATAAGAATAGCAGAAAAATATTTAATAAATTATTTTAATATATTTTTAATTAAAAATCAACACATGTACTCGCCAGGGTAAGCAGAAGACTTGTCGTCTTCGCTAAACCAGGTTAAGTTAATTCCGAGGTGGTAATAATCTTGATTCCGCAATTCAATCACAAATACTCCAGCTGGGCCACGTAAGAGCCTTACGTGGCTCCTTCTTATCACTGAATTAAACTGCCCCCGTGCTGTTAAAAAAAATAATTGAAAACCAAAAAATTATCTCAAAACCGTTTCTTTCACTCCCAGAGGGGCAGAGAGCAACCCCATTGCCCCATTCTAGTCTTTCGCGCCATGGACGACGAGGCAAGCGGCAGAAGAAGAGAGGTCCTGTTCTTGGTGGGTTTTTGGTTGCAAGCAAGCAGAGAAATCAATCTGGTTAATGAAATGTCCTTCAGTGGTCTCTCGTTCTCCACGAAGCCAAGAACACGAGGGTCGTGATGGTGATGCCTCTTCACTCCCCGTGGATAAAGTCATCGTCGACCCTCTTAAAGGTCTTAAAGGCAATGATGATGATAACTCTGCTACCGAGGTTAAAAAGATATAATTCTTTCGTTTGTTTTTTTAGATACGTTCAAGTTTGTGTCTTCTGGCTTTGTTTTCTTCCTTGCACGATTTCTTTTTCTTTTTCTTTTTGGGTTTGATGGTTTATTTACATTGCGTGGCTTCTTGGGTTTGTCGAATTCTTTTTGTTTTGAATCAAGTTTGTGTTTTTTTCTCATTGCTGGCTGGATTTTGTGATGGTCGTTTATAGGGACTAATTTGTGTGGTTTTGGGTTGTTTTGGTTAAGGGTGATATTGTGCTGCAGCATTATGGGAACGCATGTGATTTTGTGTTGGTTCTTGTTCTGTTTTGTTGGGTTCGCACATTTTACAATTTCTTCTGCTTACTGTATTTCATGAATTATAACTCTTTTATGGAATATAGTATTCCTTCGCAGTTCATGTCATTTTGGTTTTCCTTGTCTGTAATGTTATGGATTGTGTTGCTAAGGGTTTAATGAATTTTACCAACGAGAATTGAATCTCTTGTTCTCGAACTTAATATTCCTGTCGATTTTCTTTTCCAGGAATTGTGGGGCCGCAAGTTAGAAATGATGGTTCTTGTTCTAACTCATATAACATTTTCGATAGCGCAAACCTTGAGAACCATGGAAAAATCTGCCGTGAAAGGACAAACAAAGGGCGTGATCAATAGTAGACAAATAAAGGTTATCCTTTATACTAACATCTTTTCTTCACACTTTTTTATGGATGTTCAATTCTCTTTGACCTTGCTATATTCCCATTTCAGGTTATCGACAACGACACTGGGAATCATACGAGGCCTATGCCAGGGATGATTATTTTTGGATTCGCTGGACTGTGAATCCATCAACATACTTATCAACGTTTTTCACTTAGCTTTATGTGGAGGCACTTCTCTGTTTTGCCATTACTAAATAGATCAGAGATATTTATAACAAGGATTATTCTGTCTAATTGTGTTTGTACTTGGATAAGAGGAAACTGTCAATCAAGGCATCATGTATGAAAAGGACGAGAAGAGACTGTTGAGAAATGGAGGGGATTATGTTTAAGCTTTTTGAGAAGCAACCAATTGGACATTAAGACAACTGATCCTAGAGACGGACCAACCCGAAGTATGTTTCTTGACCACTTGATTTCTGCATTTGTGTTTATGCTACCTTTTGGGTCCTAGTACCACTGTTGTGTTTGTTTTCTATATATTTATGGTGATCAAATCTCTTTATAGGGTAATGTGTTACATTTACAATATTGGAGTCATTGTACATGTCCATATTACCAAATGATGCTTTATGAAAGCATCATAACATATTGCTTTTAGAAGAATGTATTCTAATATGATTCTGTAGATACCCATCCTATTTGTGCAATAGGATTTCATGACCTATGCAATCGTGAGTTTGATAAGTCTTGGTACACATGACCTTAAGATCAACACAGAATATCTTCTGTATATTTGGATATTTGACTTGATAAGCACTATTTGTCTAAATGTGGGTGTTTATAAGACAAGTTGGGTTGCCATGATTATCTCTTTGTTTTCATAGGGTGAAAGTGTTCTAATTTAATTTTCTCAAAGTAATTTGAAGAAATTCCAACAGTACGCTTACCTGTTACCATGTTTAAACATTACAGGCTTTTACTTGTGTTGGTTTCTTTTACGAACTCATCCTTGAACACAATGATAATATGAAGCGTATTGCAGACTCCAAATCTGAGAGGCTGAGAAAGCGATTCGCTCGAATGCAGAGATTGGCCAAGAGCTGGCAAATGCCTCCTTTTGTTCTCGCTTTTCCTCTATTGGGGTCGCAAGTAAAATTACTCCCTAAATTCCTAGCTGTTCAGCTATGAAAAATACCTGATCCTGCTTCCAACAATTGGCAACTTGAGTGTTGTTCTCGCTTTTCCTCTTTGAGCCTTTAGTTGAAATGCAAAAATCTCCCACTGACAGTTTCAAATGCGCATGTGCCTTTTTTTTGTAACTTGAGTGTTCAAATGGGCATGAGCAATCTCTTCATAGAATGGTCGTGACCACATGCTTCATGCTAGTTTACCATACGAGTACATCCTTTCATCATATGGTTTTCTACACCGTGTCCTTCGATTTCAAAGGAAATTATCCAACTCATCAAAGCCTAACTTCCGACTGCTTAGTGTTCTGAGATTTTACATAATATTGTTTCTTGCAGATTAGCAATTCTATTTTTTTTATCCCATGTTTCTCTACACAGGGGAATTTGAAGCTTTGTTCATCCTCAATACAGAGGTTGTTCCAAAATTGTGAAAAAATCTATGACTTTGCGTGCTTCTTTTTATTGATGAACATTTTGAACAGCCCTAGGCAAGAGATATTCCACGAATTGTCCCACTTTATCTTCTTGTAACCATCTTCTTCCCTCCCCTTTCTGAATTGCAGACAAATAAATTTTTTTGTGACTATTTCAAAAACTTAATCGGCCAAGCTGCCACCAAGATCTTCTTTGGGCTATATGAAGTGCTTGATTTTGGATTTCCTGTTGCTAGTTTGTCATTATCTCTGTTGAATTTTAGTCTACAAGTATTTCATCCTCACCTTCTCTGTCTCATTGTTACTTTGTCTTTCTGTAGCAATTTGTGAAAGACATGCTTCAGGACCTCTGTGTCTACATAAGGGTAGTAATCAAGGATCATATGAACTGAAGCCGGAGTACAAGAAAGCAAGCGAGGAACCAATGCCTGAAAAGATTAAAGTATTGCTGATGAATGACTGCAGAAAGGAACTCTCAGTAATATTAAGTTCTTTCCCCTGAACTACTCTCCTGATGCCTTCTCTTTCTGATGGAATTGACATGAAGGCAGGAGGGAAGGCCGTTAAGAAAATAGTTGGCATTTTTTCTTTTTAAGTTCTGAGTCTTGGCCTCTAGTTTTCAGATCATCAGCAGCTGATGGCAGTTTTGTCAACTTTCTGTAGAGACAACCTTGGCCGCATGTTTCATTCTGCTTTTGGTACTGTGGTTAAACAGTGTTTTAATTTTTATTTTATTTTTTAGCTTTAATTTTTTTTTTAATCATACTGCAACTACCCACGTTCTGTCCTTTTCTTTTCTTTTCTTCTTTCATGTCAGACGCTGGCCATACTTAGCTTCTGGATTGTAATATAGGCCCACGTGGTGAATTTGTCAGCATGGTGCCAGTACTCGTAATGTTTGTTTTTCTCTCATGGATTGGATTGCAAAGGTAGATGGTGACGCCAAGCTAAATTATTGATATGGTTTTTTAATAGTATTAGTATATTTTTTTTATATGCAATTCAATAGAAAAAAATAATTTAATAATCATTTTTTTAATATATTTAATATTAATATTTTTGACTTTCTTAAGAAAAGTTTAATCCATGCGATAAGATATCAAAATAAATTATTTAAAAATTCATTGGCTCTAGTGACAGGCATGTAGCCATTTTTTTTTATATATATAAAAGTGACCCATTAGAACTGCAAAATTAAAGAAAAAATTTTAAAAAACAATAAAATTTGCCCAGCTAAGTCATTTGCAAAGGAGCTTGTGTGAAGATTTGCCTATGAAAAATATAAAAAAAAGGTAGTGGAGATTATGGCTGGTTAAAGGAGTTAAATTAGCTCGCACGTGACACAACACGTCAAAATGAGCGTTGAGTATTTCCTTCCAAATCTCAACAACTCCACCACACGCTTCATGCATGGACACTTCTTTTTAAACCATGTTGTGACAATATTATTTCCATGGCAGAATAAATTATGATTAAATAAATAATGTAAAATATTAATGATTAAAATGCACGATTGAAACTGCTTGAAAATCAACTAGAGTTGCATAATTCGTCAATTACCTTGTCACTAGCCTCGAGCAAAACCAAGAGCATGGTATTATTTATAGAGCAATCTCTTCATAGAAACAATATTTTCTGATCATGGACAGAAAGCAACTAAATCAAATCAAATAAAAATACTTTTTTATATATATATGTAAAAAAACTTGAAAATTCTTTTGATTGATCACGGATTTTAGAATGAAATAACTTCAAGAAAGAAAGATAAAAGTTGAAATGTATGGTTGAGGTTAATTATTAGCCGTGACCTATCATGCATTTTTCTCCATTATAAGTGGAGGGAAATTCACGGTAATAAAAAAGAATCAAGACGCATATTTTTCTGATTTTTTAATAAGACGGCTGCTCTCTTTGTCCATGAATTCTGCATCTACCATCTTTGACCTCACCAAACCATTCCAACCTTGACATTAACGACGCTCTTACATCCAAGACGTGTGCTCACCACGTCGTCGTTTACTCCCTCCTTTATTTCTATAAGGAACCCAACTTTGATTCCTTTCTCTGTCTCTTCAATCTCTCGAAACAGAATAACCCTTTTTTCCTCCCTTCTCTCTCTTTGATTTCTGGGTTAACTGTAATATTTGAATAAGAGGTATGGCATCATAAAGTTTTTTGCTTTCTTTCACTTTTAGATCTTTGTTTCTTACGGTTTTTTTTCTTGCATTGCTCCGTGTTTTGTTTTCTTTCATTTTAATTGAACTTTGTTGATTTTGGAGGTTTAATAGTTTGCTGAAGTTTGATAATTTAAAGGTTTAAAGAAAAAACACTGAAGGGTTTTTCTGGAAGTCAGATGGGTTCCATTATTTTTGGGTGAAGTCAGTTTTTTTTTTTATTTTTTAATGATGAATACTCTGTAGCTCTTGTAATAAAAGCTCTGTGTAGTGATCTGTGGAGCTGTCAGATGATGTCAGGTTTTGTTTAGTTTTATTCTTTTCCAAGAGTTATGTTCTGTTTTTACGAATGTAATCGGTTGTAGCGATGAATGTTTGATATGGGATTTTGTTGCTATATAATCGAACTGTATCTATGTGTATATGGTCTTGTTCTTTTACATGATTTCAAATATTGGATGTCATTGATGTTTCTCTTTTTATTGAATTTTATATTTTGCAGCTAAACTGGTGATTTATTGAATTGTTTGTGTTTACTGGGCACATGATCGTACACTTTGCAATCACAATTTTGTACATTTTTCTTCAGTTTCTGGGGCTGGTTTACAATCTCGATCATTGGTTTATATGATCAATAGTTGCTTTGCGATATTGCTCGTGGTCAATTTTTATTCTAACATTGTTTTGAGAGTTTGATTTCATGTTTAGAGGCTTACCCTTTCTAGTTCCCTTTCTAGTTCGGAAGATGATGAAGGCATTTATCTTCATGCTCTTTCCTCTTTTTGTGCAGATAACCTTGATTTCTGATAAAGATGGGCTTTTTCTTCAGAGGTCTAAATGAGGATCTCGCATCTTCTCAACTGGACATCCAAAGGTGTCCCTTTTTGAAAAACATTAATGAGCCTACTAATTTTTCGTTTTCCCCATCCATGCCTTTCCCTATGCCTGTAAGTTTTCTATTTTTTTCGCATTTTTGCTTAAATGTAAGCTTCTTCTATATCTGAGTCCTGGTTGGGTATTAGATCGGGTACTGTTTTACTGTTTTATTATACTTTGTGCATTTCTATTAGGAATTCCTTTGAGAACCAAAAGGTTGTATGTTACTTAGAGCTAGCCTGGCTTAGTATGAAACCAATAAATATTGAACCTGGGCTGGCCTCTCTTACCTTAATCTGATATCATGACCATCTCAATAGTATAATTTGCACTTGGACAATCAGATCCCGACCAACTTAATTGAAATTGGTTGATTGCTCTGGAACATTCAACTAAGATTTTTATCAATCTTCGCCAGGTACGCACAGGTAAGGGTCCGATTTTCGAAGATGGTCCCAATTTTGATATGACATTTAGGCTATTCCATGGGCATGATGGAGTAGTCCCACTTTCTGAAAGATCATTCTCACATTCTGAGAAAGTAGAACCTCGGCCTACTGCACCGGAGTTCAATCCTTTAGCTGCAAAGGCAGCCACCATCAGTCTTTCATCCTTTGGAGCTGGGGGACCCTTCAGTTTTGATGCATTTTCTAAGAAGTGGAATAATCAGAAGAAAAACTCCAGTTCATCCAAGAAAGAGTCGTCTTCACAGGTAAATGAATGTTGATTTTTAGACTGACAAAAAATTCCATCAGAAGTTCATAACATATATGATGAAAAAACATATTTTGGAACTTTAAATTGACAAGTTTTTATAATGATGTTCAGGGAGGACACTCAAAGCACGAGGCATTGAGCAATGAGTGGCTGCAAACTGGAAACTGCCCTATTGCAAAATCATTTCGGGCAGTTAGTGGTGTCCTGCCACTTGTGGCGAAGGTTCTGAAACCCCCTCCTGGCATGAAATTCAAGTGCCCACCTGCAATAGTTGCAGCCCGAGCAGCTATATCAAAAACTGCCTTTGCAAAGAATCTTCGGCCACAACCCTTACCTGAGAAGATACTTGTGATTGGGATGTTGGGTATGGCAGCAAACGTTCCTTTGGGAATATGGAGGGAGCACACCAAAAAATTTTCGCCATCATGGTTTGCTGCTGTCCATGCTGCAGTTCCTTTCATAGGCATGCTTAGGAAATCCATATTGATGCCAAAGTCAGCCATGGCATTTACCATTGGAGCATCTATATTAGGACAGGTTATTGGATCTAGGGCAGAGCGATACCGGCTGAAAGGAGTGGCTGCCAAGGGAATGCCTCTCACCGAAACACCTGCAGTGGCTGCCAAGGGAAAGCCTCTCACCGAAACACCTGCCAGTAGCTTAAGTCAGTTGCAAGTTATTGCTGTTAATAGTGGACATTGCGGTTCTCTGGTGGAATATCCAGTTTCCCTTCAGATGGCCGGAAACTCATCTTCAGCAGCAGACATATTCTGCTAATTCTGTCTTGGCACTGTTGTTCGCCCCATCATGGTGCTTTTACATGATTGTAATTCCTTGTTTCCAACAAAGGACGTTTGCCTGTTCCTTGTTTTCCATGATTGTTGTTGTTCCCTTTCCTGTAAAGACTTGATTCCGGCAATAGAAGGAATAAAAATATATAAATAATGAGTGATTTATTTATTGTTCAGGCAAATTTCTGTCTCGACCTGATTCATGAAATCCTGGTTTTCATTTCTATAAACAGGATTGCATCTATGCGAATTGAAAGGGACTGAATTAATTAGTAACATTATAATAACAACTGGAATTTTCTACAAAACCTGGCTGATAGATTCTTTGTAGTTGCTCTTTTGTATTTGCTGCAATCGCGCATGGGAGCGGGTCAACTAATTGCCTGGATTCAACCCTTTAGTTTATATTGGGTTTGAACTTTGAACTGTGGTTTGTTCTTTGCCAAGTTATAACGACCTGGTCGGCGTGTGCCAGCATTTTATACTGTAGGGTTTGTGGTGCCGATTTTGACCGGTTGAACACTGCTGCTTTTGTCAAATCTCCGAATCTTTATCAATGGCAGGATATTTCCTCTTTATATATATATATAGTGCACTCAACTTCATTTATAAACAAAAACATCCAAGACACCGCCGGCACTACTCTATATGTTTACCTGTTAAAAAAGAAAGAACGAGTGAATATGGTCAATAGCGTATTGAGAATTTTGAAATTAAAGGGTGTTTGTGTTGATTGTACACACCTCTTGATGGATCTTTTCTCTGGTATACTGCTGGGAAGAATTATCATTAGAGGCACCGCCAAGTGTACTGAGAATCAAAACTGAGCTCCTAAGGTTGGCAATTTTATGTTTGATCATGGAATGGCAAACCACTTAATATTTATCATTTCAGTCTGTCATTGGGGAGCAAGAAATTATTTTTTTATTTATAATTAAATCCCCATGAGGGAATTTAATAGAGAAAAATATCATTTCTGTGAATCTCTTAGCAGCTATTGTACCATTTGGATTCCAGGACGTCTATATAACTCAACTTCTATCCACATCTACGCCATACCACCAAAAGCTTAAAACCAAAAGGAAATTTGTGCCTGTTCAAATCAAGAACAGAGCCATTCTGGCACTCTTTACAGCAGTCGCCAATAAATGTCTTTAACCAGCAAAATATGGACGTGTTCATAACAGAGAATGTTAAAAATCCATCTTCCACTGCGTAATTTATGACCACAGGTCAAATTGTATACTCACTGGAGATGACCCGACTGGACCTGGGGTTCCATGTTAATAAAAACAAAGAAGGACGTAGATTGATCTGTACCATACCCCATTTTTTTTTTAATTTTATAAAAACAACTTAATATCATAGTCTAGATTGATCTGTAGCCAGCCTCTAAATTAGTTCTTATAAATATAATTAAAAGAAGGACGTAGTTGAGTAATAAAAACTGGAATTAAGGTAAAATAATATTTTTTTCATATAAGGTTTATATAAAATAAAGCTAAATTATTCAAAACTATATTTAATTTAGATTTGGGATAATTACAAAAACAATGTGTTTTGGTTTAATTTAAATTTTACTTTACTTTTATAGTTTAATTTAAAATTTATTTTTTTATAAATTATATTTTATATCCTGAAATTAAATAAAAAAATTCAAATAAAATCCATTATTGATAATGTAAACTGTTATTTAACATATAAATTATACTATGAAAAATATAATTTGTGAAAGTATAAAGAAAAAATAAAATTTAAATCAAACTATAAAACTTTTTTTTTAATTATCCCTATAAATTTTAACATGTTTATCTCAGTTATAGGACAGGTGCCCTAGTGATGACCTAATTCAACTGCAAAAGAATTCAAACTATTTTTTTTCATTAATTAAAATTTGTTGAAAAAAAAAACTTATAATTAAGACTTATATAAAATAATTCCAAAAAGGCTTTCAATAATGAAAAAAAGGAGAAAATAAAAGAAGAAAGAGAAATCATTTTTAACAATGGTAAAAGCAAAACTAATTAAAAACAAATTACCACAATAATTTTATTAACTAAAAAAATATAGTTGTATTAGAAGGCAGCCATATCCTGTTTAGAAACGGACTAGAATTTTTTAAAAATTATTTTTTTATTTAAATTTTTATTTATATATTTTTAATTAAAATATATTAATGTTAAAAATATATTTTTAAAAACAATAACTAATACAAGATCAAACACGCCCATGAAGGAAAAAAAGCTGCTGCTAAGATTTTTGCTTTTAGCAACCAAAACTGAAACAGACCGTACAGAAAGAAATGTTGTGCAACAACAACAGCACATCACCGCTTCGTTCTTTCGGGTCACCCTGGCCTGATCTTAACGACGGCTTGTTCTACAACGACCTCATCTCCACCTCCTCCGATTCTGGTCTCTCTTTATTTTTTTTAGCTATTAATTTCTATTTTATTTTTATTCATTCATTACTCATCTCTGCTAATCAACAATTAATTAATTAACTACAGGATTGACTCTGATACACTTCTACTCTTCCAAGTACAAAAATTCTGCTCCCTTACAAGGGTAATCAATTCTCTCTCAAGAAATCTGTTTGCTTTTGATTATTTTTTTTATTGGATTTACGTACTGATACTGAAACAGTTGGTTGCAGAGGATACACAATGGACAGGTTCGCCCTCCACAAAAAACAAAGAAATGGTGAATTTTTCACATTTTTTTGGCAATGTAATGGACTATTGAGTAATTATTCGAGACGGGTTTTTGTTTTTGGTTGCAGATAAAAATCGATGGTGAAGTTGTTAAAGAGCCCAAAGCAATCCTTAGGTGGGTTTGTGTTCAAAGCCAATTGTCTTTTTTTTTCTAAAATGTGGTTACTTTGTGCTAGCACGTTTTTTTTTTTTTTTGGGTGTAGGAAGAGATTATGATTGTTGGGAAAAAAATGAAATTTTGTTTAGGGATGGTATGGAATTGGTCTATCATAGGCTTCCATGGAGAGAGCCTGATGCTCCTTACTTGCTTCAAGTTTTATATGAAGATGATGATATGGTAAATGTTTTACATACAGCCCCTGTATTGATTACTTTTGGGTATAGGTGTTTTTTGTGTGTTTATGTTTGGCTGATTTTTTTGGAGCAATGCTTAAATGTTCAGATTGCTTTGAACAAGCCACCTGGTCTTCAAGTTTTACCTGGAGGGCTTTTCCAGCAACGCACTGTTTTAATGCAACTCCAGTGGAGGGCAAGCAAGGGCAGCTCTTCCCTAGCAATCCAAGGATCACATCCTGTTCCGGTTCATCGCCTGGGAAGGGGTACATCAGGTTAGCTAATGAGCGTGTGCTGGTGCTGAATAAATGACCACAACTTTATTTCTCCGCTTACGGCTGGCTAAATTTTGGAAATGTGCAAAATGATAATTGCACTCCTTCTCAAACTTCATTAATCAGCGAGGAGGAAGCATGCTAATGAGAACTGCTTTACACACTAATTTTCATTGGTATGAAAATAAGAGATGCTGAGAAGTAAAGATCTGACTTTAATTTTCTTCTGTTTATTGCAGCTTTTAGTGAATTTCATGGTTTAACTGAATAAGCAATTCTTGATATAATAGCGTGACAGTCAAATGCCATGGTTGTAAACCAGAAATTGATGTTAAATGATGACTGCATCTTGTTTTTATTTTGCACAAGTAATATCCAGCATTTTATTCTTCTTTCTACTTGACAACTTTGACTTTTGAACTCTGCTCTTGTGGTTTTAATAAAGTAACCGGGAATACACCAGCTCTTCTTGTGAAGTTTTCTATGAGTTGATGATCACTTACTAATTGAGTTATAGGAATACTACTTTGCGCAAAGACAAAGGTAGCCAAAACTAGCCTTGCTGCATATTTTGCTGATGGGACATCCCTTATTGGAGACAGCAGGTCAGCAGAGTTTCATCTTGCCTTTTTCCACCTAGAGTTGTTTCTCAATGAAAATTTTGACTTCACTTTCAAAAATTTCATATTTCTTTGGGGCTATCAGTTACAAGGTGCCTAGTATTTCTGTGGCCACAGATTAACTTCCTTATCTGGTTCAGCATCTGTTCCAACAATGAGAAATTTTCTGCATAGCTAATTGAAATCTGGTTTTACCCAAATTAAGATATCAGTATTAGTTGTAGTACATATGAATTGTCAATTGAAAAGAGTAGGAAACTTTGGACTTGAGATTATTTCTTGTACTGCCTAGCTTTTATGTTCTATGTTCACATATAAGAGAAAGATGCAATGAAGAAAGAAATGAACTCGCCCAGGCTAAATGCTTCCAATGCATCAGGTTACTGTTTTTTTTTTTTTTTGTGAATTCTTTGGGTGGACATAGACAAATTGGAAGACAATTTCAATCCTCTAAAAACATGATGAAGCTATTATTTACCGTACCTATCCAGCTGACTGGATTCAGCCAAATAACCATTTTGTCACCCTTAATCTCTGTATATTCTGCTTACTCCAGGTAATACAGAATTTAGAGCAACTCTATCCAAATTGATTTCTTAGATGGTTCACTAGACCAGCAACTGATTGACAGCTTTGAGCAATTGAAGGAACAATTGCTTTTTTCTTTTAAACCATGCATCTTACTAGCTTTCTGTTTGTGTGAAAGCCTTTTTTAAGTATTGCTCATCACGCGTTCTTATCATAATATGTTTTGCTGATAAAACGTATTTGATTCCCTCATCTGTAGCAATGCCAACATGGAGCAGAGCAAAGGGAGGAAGATTTCAAAGATATACCGAGCACTAGTGAATGGGATACTGAATCAGGATAAGGTAACACCTAGGCTTAACCACTGCCTTTTGCTTCCTTTTCTGTTTATAGCATTTGTACACTCCAGGTTATGCTGTGATTTCTCCTCTGGGTGGCACTGATTGTTTTGTTTCTATAATGCTGAAAACACATTTTGTATTTGTAATACTGAAAACTTGCAGCCATCTGTGTCGAGTGGTTTTTTGATTTTTTCTCAATTTCATCATTCCCAGCAAACAACTTTACATGATAAGGATCTTATTTGCATTGTAGATTATCATCAAACAGCCAATTGGAACAATGCGTTACCCTGGAGTGGCCAAAGGGCTGTATGTTGCTTCACCCTCAGGTTCATCAAATTTTTTCCTTGATAAATTTTCTCTGATTTGTTTTCCCTCTGAAGTATTTCTAGTTACTATACAAAATTCAAAAGTATATAGAAATTGTATAGATATGTTTTCAAGTCTCAGTAATTTTCACCATGTTTCTGTGTTTGTAATTCCACTCTTTGTAGTGAAAATCATCCTTTTATATTTCAAATGTATTTCTGCTCCTGTTTATGTCTTGCTAATGGTCAAGCCAGGTAAACCAGCTTTGAGCAAAGTTGAAGTCCTTGAAAGAGATTCACAACTAAACCAAACATTAGTCCAGGTACCTGCATGCTTCACTTTGTACATTTTGAATTAATCTTAATGCACATATGTGGTACCTT
The DNA here is from genome assembly GCA_015852605.2 of Populus deltoides. Lineage (NCBI taxonomy): Eukaryota > Viridiplantae > Streptophyta > Magnoliopsida > Malpighiales > Salicaceae > Populus > Populus deltoides. The sequence goes on from CM027577.2 coordinate 17,952,663, forward strand.
TCCGTGATTCAACATCCAAAGAAATTTAGGGAAGGCACTCTTTGTAATAAACTGCATATGGAACATCATTTAACTTTTCTGAACTTTAAGTACTTGTTGATATGTTTTAACAGGTCGAGATTGAATCAGGACGGCCACACCAAATTCGCATTCATCTTTCTTTCATAGGGCATCCTTTGCTGGGTAAACCTTAGCATTGATATTTTTTTTTACTGTGTCTTAGAAGGAAGCCTACATCCTTGTCAAGATTCAGGAAGCAATAAATATGGGAATGAAAGCCTTTTTCTCTTCATAGTGTTTATTATGGTTTAGTGGTTGCTAATTTGATATCTACAGAAGTTGGAGGAGCTAATCTTTAAGCTATCTAATTGCACAAGTTTGACCAATGCTTTTGTAAATTATCAGGTGATCCTCTTTATGATGTTGGAGGGCAACCAATGTGCTTTGATTCTGAACATGAGGATGAGAGTTTTGCTGAAGACGGGTACAAATGTATTTCTGTTTATGTAGATGTAGATGGTTTGGTTCTTTCATCTCATTATCTTTTTTCCTCTACATTGACACTAGTCTTAGTAGTGATATTTTCGAGAGAGGAAAAGGAAGTTGTCTGATAATCAGCAACAGATTTCAGCTCCTAAGAAAGCTAATATTTGCTAAGATATGGGAGTTTTCTTTTGAACATAGGACATAATGCTTTGAAGGGGGATTGCACACTGCTCACCTAGGTTAATTGGTCTTTGACCGCTTTTGTTGAGTTTGATCTTCAACATAAGAGATCTCTCCTCCTTACCTTGAGAACAAAGTGTACCTTCATATTAAATCCAGCCTCAAGCACGTTTGTATTGATTTATCCAAATCAATACCAAATCCTTCTCTATTATTAGATCTTTGATGGAATTTATGTCATATGCCACAGTTACCAAAAAGAGACATTCCTCGAGATGAATCTTATCTTGAGTGACAAGAGGAAAGAATATGAGGAGCAAAGAAACATCTATTATGTGCCTAACAGAACCAAAAGGACTTGATAAAATTCTCCTATATGTAACAAGTTCTCATTAGCTAGAAATATCTCCTGCAGCAGCTTTTCTGTGCCAACATTTTGATCATGTTTGCTAGTTTGTTTGATCGTTTCATTTTTGAGCTCAGTCATTCAGAATCCATGTGTCATCCTCTTATCAAATCCAGAATCCCACGACTTTGATTTTACTTCTTGTAGAGGATATGAGAGGCCAGCAAAACCTGTTCCAGGAGACTGTGGCTACTACTTGCATGCACATCAATTGGTTCTCTCGCACCCAACCAAAAATGAGGTTGGGATTCAATGAACTGTAAAACCCTTTCCAGAGGATGTAATCTTGGTATAGGCCGTTGTTGATGATAAACAAGAAAAATGTTGATATTTTTTATTCTGGTGATTTTGTGCTCCACGACTTTATGATCTGTTATAAAAATTTTCTCACTATCTTTTTAGCGAAGTAATATTCTGCTGCAATTTTTAAGATGTAGAAAGCTTTCTATACACATTCCTCACAGTTATTTTTTTGGTTGGCAGCAGGTAATAAAAATTACAGCACCTCTCCCATCCATCTTACGTGCACAAGCAGAAACCGAAGAACTGATGTGAAATAGTTCTGTTGAGAGCATTGCAATCAACTGGCTGGCAAAACATGAAGGTGGTATAGGTGACAAATTTACTGGCTAACTCTTTCCTGCTGTGGTTCGAGCAAAGGTTGAAACGCACAATAGAGAATCTATTTTGAATCACTAACCTGCCATCTTCGTTGTTAAACGTTTCTTTGCTTTTCTTTTTCTTTGCACGAGTTGAACGTTTTCCAGAAATATTGGACCTATCAAGTCATAAAACCCAATAGTTGAGCCGCCGTCCACAGTCAGGGAGCAGGAATGTTGACATGAGCAAAATTTGCATTGCATGAAACTCTCTTTCTAGTAGCAGGCATATTGCTAGAACTTTCTTCACGGATTCTAATTGGACGAGGACTTGATGCATATTTTCTGAACCTAGACTGAAGTCCGAACAAATTCCTTATTTACATGATGGCATATTGATGGTTGAATCTTGCATCAAGCCACTTGGGCTACTCAAAAGGTTTCCCAGGCAATGAAAATTTCTCAACACGTGAAGCCATTTTCCATTCAATTACAAGATGCCTCAGATGCGTCATTAAACTCAACTTCTCTGCTTGATATCAGTATAAGTTTACTGTCGCCTCCCAAGCTTTTTAGCTCATCAAGTTAAATCAGCTGGAATTAGTTTAGCCTTTATTACCAGTTATATTAATATCGTTGATTTTTTTCTTCTTTTATGGTCTTGCAACGAAGAGAGGAGGGGGCAGATTTACCATGCATGCTGGTTTCAAGCTTTTAAGGTTATAAAACCAACCAGCTGAGCTGCAGTAGCCGCCGTTGCCCATATATAGCATGAGTTGATGGTCTCTGGGATGGGACTTTGGGGGGGGGGCTGCCCCTTCCAGCAACAGATTATTTTTGTATTTTCCATCAAATACAACAAATAGCTGAAATATTACAGCCACCTAAAATAGCTTTACCAAAAAGACGGAATTAAGAAACCGCCTCCTGCCCTATCATTCCACTGAAAAATACAAGAACTATAGTACAAAGTACGGCAAAGGAAGAATTTGCCACTGAGGGCGTCCTAAAGATGCCCTCTCAACACTACTACCTGCCTAAGTCGCCCTTGCCTCTCCAAGATTCTTCTTCTCTAAAGACGGTTCCATTTTGCCCCCCATACTGATCAGTTTTGGCATAGTGCCTTTTAATGGCTACCACAGGATCAGAAACACCCGTGCATGGTCCCCCAACAAGAATCCCCCCCTTTTCTACAACATTCATCCCTACCATCCCCCTCGCTTGCTGTCCATTCAGTCTCTGCATCTCCACAAATATATCCTCCCGCTGCTTCATATCTACCGCAAATGGCTGCACTCCAGTAATGTCGTGACTCCTGTAAAATTGATAATCCACCACTCCATTAGTCCCACTTACATCCCTTGAAGGAAAAACAGACAAGCCACTCTGATTACACTCGTTACTCTTGACAACAGATTGCAATGTCTGCTGTGGCATTTTGGATGATGGCACAGGATAATTGCTAAATGCAGCAGGATACTTTGCCAGTAAAGCAGCAGAATCAGGTAACCCTGTCTGTGTTCTGTTCTCATCCCAGAATCCATGGCTCACGGGAAAATCCTCAGGGCCAAGCTGATTATTACGATCACACTTCAAGAAAGCCATGTTACCCTCTGTAGGGTGGTGACCAGTTAATTTAAAAGTTGCTGACTTGCCTGCTGGCTTAAGATGCGGGGCCTCCTTTTCACCATTCTCACGGGCAATAGAATTCTGCTTTTGCAAGGGGTTACTGAGTATTTTACCAAACAGTTTAACATCACCATTCCTACATGGTTTTTCCATATCTGAAGACCTCCGTGAATGATCTCTTGGACAATCACTTCCACGTTCAAAACGTTGAGACAGGAATGGGAGCTCAGACACTGAATGCTGATATTTTGAGCCGCTACACTTTTGAAGATAGCAATCCTCAGCTTCAAACTGACTGGTGACATTCTTTTCAGAGGTGACATTCTTTTCAGAGTTTGGAAAGCTTCGAGCTTCAGAAAGTGGTCTGACAAAATTATCCCCATTCATCTCTTTCTTTGTTGGATAACCCCTAAGAATCTGGGAGGAATCATTCTGGCTCGTCAGAGGATGACCAGACAGATGCTGAAAGCAGTCATCTCTACAAAAAGATGTTTTAACCTGCTTATCTCTACACTCCTGAAGTTGTTCGTGCTTTTTCTCATATTGGATGACCACGGAATCTTGTACTACAGAATTCATTATAGAAAGATCATTCTCCTGTGGCAATGAGATGACAGGAGGCTTTTCCAGAGATTCCAAATGGACAGAGACTTGATGTACATTTTCTGAACAGCAACTGATATCTGAACAAGAATCCATATTTACACGATGGTGTGAGGCATTGCTGGTTGAATCTTGCATCAAACCACTTGGGCTACACAAACTTTTTTCAGGCAACAGAAGTTCTTGTCCAGTAACATCATTAGAGACCTCAGCTACAGCTTTCAACTCAACTGCAGTGTTTGCATTGGATGTGCTGGCATCAACTGTGCCTACAACAGGCCCTGCTTCAGCAACAGAAACAGTCTTGTCAGCCGCTTGATCTCTTTCAGATTCTGCATTAATCGACACAATCAACACTTTCTGGGCCTGCAGAGACTCCAACTGATTAACAGAATTCAGGACTTTGCTGTCAACAACCAAAGCTCGATCAGCCCTCTTCCCCGCCTCAGCTGGATCAGAAACCATTTTATCCACAATCTTGGAATCATTATGATCTAATATCCCAGATGCATTATTGTCTTCAGTTCCATCCGGGTCAGAATGCAACCTTATCCTCTCCTCTGCATCAGATTCATTATGCTCTGTATTCATGACAGACGGCGGCAAGTCCTCATCAATCTTAGAGTCTAGTTTATCACTAGAAATAGCAGATCCAGTCTCTATTGCACAGGCATCTTCTGTGTCACTCCCACCTCCATTTCTGACATCGCTAACTGGTGTTCCAAAATTTCTATGTCCAGGATGCATCAAATCCAGTCCAAGGCACTTCCTGGCCTTGCTAAAAAACACCTTGCACTGGTCCCTAGTTCTTGTCCTGACAAAATGGGAGATCATTGAAAAATCCTTTCCATAGGATGATACAGCTTGTATAAACATGGACTTCTCCTCATCTGTCCAATCAGTAGGATCCATCTCCTCGCAACTCTCATCTGAACAGGTCTCTTCATCAAAATTCCGCATAACATCAGATGTCAAAGGTGGCTTTGCAACAGAATCCACCTTTTGGCACTTCCGCTCTCGATAGCCCTCTACAAGATCAACAGAGGTAGTGATACAAGAACTCATGGCCTCAGAGGACATTGAACCACAGATACCTGCTAAAACATCAGCAGCAACAGTCTCTCTTTCACTCCCAAGAACATCCAAACTACTTGATCCTTCTAAAATACCATCATCACAACCTTCTGCTATTTTAGAATTACGGTAGCCACTCGAAAAGATTCTACTAGAGCACAACCGCCGACTGTTTATAGCATGGTCAGCACCAGCTGCCATCACAGCACCAAAAATATCAAGCGACGCAGCATTCAATTCACGATTCCATTTTGTACTTGATGCAACCAAGTAGTTAGTAGAAGATTTAGTTTGTTTACTCTTCTTGGTTTTTTCAAAACAATCAGATTTGTGGTTTTTGTAATAGAATTCAACACAGTCTGCAGTTGACTTGTGATCAAGAAAAGAAGCAATTTTTCTGAAATCCTTCCCAAAAGTCGCAAGCTTATGCATGAAAATTTCTTTTTCATCAGAAGTCCAGGGATTGATCATAGCTCTTTCCTTCTCAACAGCACAAGGATCTTCAACCAATCCATTACTGGAGATAAACCGTGATACTATCTTCTCTTTCTTGTCCAAAATTAATGCTGGCATTTTCAAAGCATTCCTGTAAAGCTTGAGCTGAGAATCTGCAAGCAGCTTGCTTGTGAAGTTAAGTATCTCTGTTGTAGGGACCAGGTTCAAATTTCCAGCTGCAGAGATTGAAAAAAAATTATAATTCAACCAGATAAACCTTGGTATTTAAGACCACCACCATTAAGAATCATTTTTAATGTATTTTGAACTCACAATACATTAAGCAAGCAAGTAAAATCCTCGGTTTAAAAATCAACTGGCTCTTTCTCTGAAATAATGAGTTGGTTAATCAACTCTGGCAAATCACATTTTCATAATATATATAACAAAAGAGGAAGAGGGGGGAGGCAAGAATCAACAAGGCTTGCCTAAATCGACACTACTTGCCCAAATCTGCACCATATCAATTACGTAACCAAATCCAAGGCCACAACAGAAGTAATATGTTTGGCTTAGATCACTGTAACCCAACTTTATATAGCTTGAGAAGAATGACAAACATCTCTCTTGACCAAAATAACCAAAACTCTCCACAGTTACTCTCAACAGTTACTTTATAAGCTACCAAAACAATGAAAAATTTAGCCAATGACCCTTTTCGATAAGAGAGATAGAGCCAGTATCCATTTTGACATACAATGTACAGGTTATATACACACACGCCATAAAGACCTGACTTCCAACACAGTTATCCCAACAATGGATATCGAAATCTATAAAATCTAATCCAGTCCTATAAGATCACACCTACAGTGCTCATGGAAGAAGAAAGCTATCCAAATATATAAAGCTTTCAATATCCAAGTCCACTTGACATGAAGTAAGAACAGGCAAGCTCACATTTACACATCATTCCTAGCAAACAAACCTCTAAGAGGGCATCTGAACTTTGTGGCACAACAGGAAAGTCAAGAGCACAAGTACAGAGAGTTCTCACAAGATGGATCTCCCAGCCCCAGTAGACAATAGATATACGGAACAATAACACATGTTTTCCAAAATTCATTACATGGTACAGGAACACAGCAATATTATGAACTAGTAACCATGTGATCTCACTTTATCACATGGAAAGCTAAAAGTCCCCATGCATATCTGTCAGCTTAGCATTTTCAACCCATATGGAACAAAACTTGTATGGTATCTGATGGCAGTTCTGAATGATAAAAAAAATAAGGTACCTGTTTTACCAATTTACCAATGCGATAACAAGCTTAACCAGAAAACGACAGCCATTTATAAAGAACAGGTCGAGTGATCTTAGTAGCCTTACCAGGAGAAGAGAATCGAGCACGAATGGAAGAACGATGCTTTTGAAACCCACTTTGAGTTGTCCGCAAGCTTTGTTCGCATTTCTTATGAGACTTCGCACGATGTTTCCTTATAGAAAGCATTCGCAGATCTTCCTTCCACAGATGATGAAAGGCTTTAAACTTCAGGGTTACAGCTCTCTCCTTAAATCTTAATAGCTGCTTCCTCATAGCAAAATTTTCTACAACTAAGGCATCACTCTGCCAAGAAGATCCATTGATAACACCTGAAAAATCAAACCTACACTGCTCACTAGGCAATAGTTTATTAAATACTTCAGATGCCCTACTCGCAGATTGTTTATTGGAGGCCAGTATTAGATTACATAAATTATCTTCTCCGTATGTGTCTGAAATCACATCACCAGAAGGTAAATCTTTCTCGCAAGTAAATATGTCAGTCACTTCCTCATCAGCACAAGGAACTACACCTTTCAAGTTCATCCTTGCAGACTGAATAGCATCAAAATCATCTTTCACAGTGACAGTCGATGAATCTGCCCTTGCCAAAAATACTGGTTCAACAAGTTTAGATGTAGCAGTTCCAGGACTATCAATATCATCCTCCTTAACATCAGCATGAGCTTCTTCCAACTCACCATTGCAAAAAGAAACCTTCTCCACAATTCCATCCCCACATGAGGCAACTTGCAAGGGAAAAGGTCGTGGGACACTGTTAGAGGCAACCCCCTGTACATTGCAAGGTTTTGCATCACTATCAAATGGACGAGGACTAGATGCTGCCGGACAAGGACATCTGTTTCCAGATTCAAATCTCATGGACTTAAGTTCATTTTCAAGAGAATCAATTTCAGATTCTGTCAATTCCAGTGACTTTGAAATGTCACCTTTCCATGCAAGCAGCTTATTCATTGCAGTAGACCTCACAAAACTTGAGTCCACAGAACTTGGATCATCAGACTGAAGCAGTTCAGATAGTGAAGAACCCAGGTTAGCTACAGAACTAACATCCATCTTCTCTAAATTAAAACACAATCCCTCAATTTGACTTTGAGAACCAACACTAGGTGAGCCACATGAGTTAACAACGTTATCAGCATTTGTTGACTTCACAAATGTTTTCTCCTCTAAACCTGGGACACAGAGGCAATAACTTAGAACATTTAAAAGGGGAAAAAAAAGAGGAGAAAAGGAGAGCTTGTTGAAAAATAAGATATAATTACTTTTGAAAAAAAGGAACAGTGCTAGCATGGCTGTATCAAACATTGTTCTCTTTTTTTAAATAAAAAAAAAGTAGTATTTTGGAGTAAACTATGGCAAACTTTCCACTAGTGGAAGGTCATGTAAATTGCCTCCTGGAGAAATTGGCAACATAGCAATTCACTATTCTAAACAGGCATATTCAGTGATGCTCCCAGTACTAGGTGTCAGCTAGTCAACTAAATAATAGCAAAAACCATGAAGAAAATCAATTGCATAATACCCAATGTATCATTTAAGTTTAAAAACCATGTGAATGTTGCTAGATTTTCCATGTAAGAAACTCAGAATGTATATACCTAATACACAACAGCTTAACAGAAAAAATTCAAAGAAATGAACAATTACCTGGTGATGAACTACAAGCAACAGAGGAGGGCGTAGCAGGAGATGCACAGTCTGAAAAGCCCATTACTCCGTGGCTCTTTTCAGCCAAGTTTGAAGTTTGATAATGAATGGACTCTACATTATTAGCAGAAACAACAGCTCCATCTTTGTTGTCACTTGTTTCTGGGCCTTCAACTTTCTTCTTCTCATACTTTGCCAGCCCCTCACCCCATCCAAGGCGTGCCTTCTTCCTAGAAGAAATCTCTTCAGATGGTGCTGCAGAAGTAACACAAGCAGCAACATCCCCTGAAAGGGAATGGACTGGAGTGGCATTCTTCGGTTGCAACTCAGCCTTTCCTTCATTAGAATCTGCACCCCCAAGGCTCTTCGAGCTACTTGAATGACTTAAACCAGACCCCCGGGAAGACAAGCTTCCAGAACGGGTCCATTTAAGAGGCTTCCAATCTAGTGAGTTCTCTCTATCACCTCTTTGGCCTGTGCCCAACCCATTGACACCACCCATCTTATTATTATCTTGTTGGTCTTTCAATTGATGCTGATCCCATGAGTCAACAAAATCAGAATGAGCGGGTTGAGATGGGGGAAACATTAGCATTTCATCAACTGACATATGATCATTACTCACATCATGCTGCCTCACAGGCATGTTAGAAGACCCATTACTCATTTCCCATGAATGACCACCTCTCCAATCCCTCTGGCTGAAATAACCCCTATTGTTCCGGACATATCTTCCATCTCCACGCAAAAATGGCCGGCAATTCTCATCTTCCAGCATCTTATCACTGGACCTATATGGTGCGTACAAGTGACCAGATTCTTCAGCAAGCATATGCCAACCACCCTGCTTACCATGACCTTCGCAAGGCATTCAAAAGAAAAATAAGGGAAAACAAATAATTAACACAGGCACCGAATATATTTTCACCTCGAAGAAAAAGGGGATAAAAGAACCTTGCAAAGAAAACAAATACCCCAGACCAAAAATGTTCCGATCTAGCAAAAAATAATGAAGATGAACCTAACAAATTCTAACAACCAAAAAAACCAAAAAAACCAAAATCAGATCTGTACCATGAAAAGTAAAATAAGAACAATAAAAGAAAAAATTGAACACTACACAGTCAATATCCTCAAGAGTCACTAATTTTTTCACTATAAAAAGAAAACAAACACCTAAAATCAAAGCAATGGCCTATTGCCCGAAAACGCATGGAAACCCTAGATTAAATCTCTTCTAAAAAATCAACTGCGGACTGCCGCGTACAATTAAAATATAAAAACAAAAGTAGAGAAATTGCAAGAAACAAGGAAAACGCACCAGGAGGCCTGCGAAAGTCGTGGGGACCCCAACGATTGAAATCACGAGAGGATCCATAATGACTCGAGGAAGAATAAGAAAAATCCTTCCATCGTGACGTAGACCCGCCACCAAAAGAAGAAGACGTCGTCTCGGACCTCTCGTGCTTCCTCTCCTTAAAGAAGTCCTTCCGATCCCACGGCAATGGCTCTGGCGGCATCAAAACTAACAAACAAAAACCCTAACCCTAATCTAATCCACCTATCTCACATGCGCCGCCAATTCTTCCCCCCTGCGGCACACCAAACATAAAACCTCAGAAAAACAGATCGAATAAGCTGCAGTACTGGCAGACACGAGAAACAGCACCGAGTAGAATCCAAAAACAGCAGAATATTGTTATTATTTGTAATTGTATTTGGTATTGGTATGTGCAAATTAAAAAATATCCAGGGAGTTAGTGACTAATAAATCGATTAAAACCGGATAAATTAATGGGAACATTAAAAAAGATTGATCGAACCTGAGAGGCGATGAGAGGAATTGATTGGCAGTTGGTGGAGATTAGGGTTTTGGATCGGTGAAGATAATAGAGTGTGGTGATGCCATGAAGTTTTTGGATTCTAATGACTTTTCCGTTGTTGTTTGGTTGCAGAGAAAACAAGAGAAAAAATCTGTGGACGGAGAGATGAGAGGAGAAGAAAGTTTTTCTTTCTTTTCTTGGAGACGATAAGGGACAAGAGAGAATTGAGAGAGAGAGAGAGAGAGGGAGGGAGGAGAGAGACATCTGTACTCAACGGCGCTATTAAATCACATTTCATTCTTCTATCGCGTCCGCTATTAAAATAAATATAAATTTATAAGATATTTTAGGACTTAGTTTGTTTTTCAATAAATTTTTAGGGCTTAGTTTGTTTTTCAATAAATCTTTTTTCCTGTTTAATGGATTGTGATATTCTTTAGTTAGGTTTTTTTAATTAAATAATTTCTTCAGAGGATTACTTATTTTTTATAAAATCTCAAAAACCAACCCTTCGAATTAATTTGATGCGTTAAAAGACTGGTTCGTAAAATAAAAATTAAATAAATAAATTTCTTTGGTTATTTGGTAATTCAAAAAGTTTTATGGTATGTCCGAAAATAAAAAAAAAACAAAAACAAAATCCAAATAGACTCTAAAAAAAAAGGTCAAATATTTTTAAGCGTGATCCATATAACAGTGTAGGTGTGGCTGGTTGTCAGATTCTCCTTATTTGTTTTTTCTTTTTCTTTTTTCTTTTTTCTTTTTCTAAATGGTTCAAGTATGATTATCGTTAGATGTATTTATGGATGAGTACAGTGCATATATACTTCATTTTTTATGATGGTGCTGGAGTGGATGAGAGAGATCAGTGTACATTGAAATATAAATAATTTATCTCCGAGATATATCTCTCTGAGACAGGGTTTTTCACGGGTTATTAATATGTTTATTTTCACATTTTAAAGATATTTAAAAAAAAATTAAAAATTAAAAAAATTTTATTTACTTTAAATTAATATTTTTTTCTTGTTTTTAGATTATTTTGATACACTGATATCAAAAATAATTTTTAAAAAATAAAAAATATTATTTTGATACATTTATGAATGAAAAACAATTTAAAAAATAATCACATTTCCAAACAGGCTCGATTTCATTGCAAGACGGATTAACTTTGTTTGAAGTAAAAAAAATGGTTAAATCATTGCTAATGTGTTTTATAATAAAAAATAATTACAAATCTAAAATATGATGTGTATTTTGAATATTTTTTTAATATTGATGTATTAATATATTGAATGATCTTTTTTTCAAGTATCAAGATTACGATACATTTAATTAATCTGTATTGACATGTCAAATCCATAACTTGTGTTAGAGGATCTTGATAGCTTTAAAAAATAAAAATAAAAATCATGGATGTCAATTCTTAATCAATTAAGAGTTAAAGTATAAAACTGGAAAAAAAAAACATAATGAAAACTATATGAGTTAACCTAGATTAACATATTAAACTTGTAATTTAAATCAAATTAAGAGAACCTTATAAAAAAAAATAAACTATCAACCAACTTAACATTGAGTGGTGGAATAAAAAAATTAATTGGAAGATAAAAAAAAATACAATCCAAGTCAATTTGAGCTAATCAATTAAACTCACAACCTAGTATTATATACGATTAAAATTTAACAAAAAAAAATAACCGAGTCAACCTATCAAATTCTCAACTTTGATCACAATCAAGATGAAAAAACAAAAAAAAAAAACTACAAAACTCAATTAAAAAGACATGTTCAACTAAAAAATGACTAAAAAAATAAATATGGTCAGCCTACCAAACATGTGACCCGGGTCACGAGATCAAGATAATCTTACAGAAAACAAATCGAGATGAATTACGAAGCACAACTTCAAATCAACTCAATGTTAAATAATAAAATAAGAAAACAATTAAAAAATGATCAAAATACGACCCAAGTTAATCCGAGCTAACCTATCAAATTCGCAATATGAGTTATGAGATCGAGATAAGTTCACATAAAAAAATAGAAAGTCTCGTCTCCAACAGATTTAATGTTAAATATTGAAATTTAAAAGAAAAAAATTAAATTCATGAAACCGAAATGTAACTTAATAGAAAAAAATACAAAGCATAAATTCAAAAATAATTTAACATTAAAAGATCAAATAAAAAAACCAGCATATTAAAAATTAAATTAAAAGAATACTATTACAATAAACAGATCATGGTGACCATGGTAACTTAGTCACATTGTTTTGTTAAAAATATTATTTTGTTCATAATTTCATATATGAATAGCATGAACTTGTATATCTAAATAAAGATAATAAAAATGGCAACAGAGGGAATATGAACTCACCGAGTGGTTTTAAAAATACTATATTGTCTATGACTAATTATTAATTGAGTAGTGTATCTTTGTTTTATTTATTTACATGCTTTGTTTTGTTTATTTATTTTATTCCGTCAATCGAAGCTTTTGCTTTTCACCCTGGCCCCGCAATGTTTTCCTTGACTTTGTTTACGGCAATGCCCTTGATCTAGGCAGGTATTCACGGGAGATGAAGTGAATTTCACGCGCTGAAACGGAGGTTTTCTTGCGATGACGAGTTTATCCTTTGAGGTGCCGAGAATTGCAAGATATACGTGGCGGGTTTAGGAGGGCTGGTTTTGGGTTTTGAGTTGTTTGATTTGGTAACGGAAATCTTGAAATAAATTTTCGATGGATGATGTAGAGTGCATTTTACTTTGAGATAGCTTCGGTAATTATAATTTTAAAAAATATAGTTAGTTATGGTTAGTTGAATTTAGATATGTATTTGTAAAATTATGGTAGAAGTTTATGTATAATAAAAAAACATATATATAATATTTGGTAGAAATGTAGTTACGGTTGCTTTTCAAAGTATTTTTTACTTAGAAATGCATCAAAATAATTCTCTTTTAATTATTTTTTATATCAGCGTATTAAAATAATATAAAAACATAAAAAATATATCGATTTGAAGCAAAATAATAATAATAATAATAATTTTTAAAAGAGCTTTTGAAACACATAAATAAACAGAGTTTTACGAAACTCAATTAAAAAAACATGTAAAAATTGTATTTCAAACTTAATTTTTTAATAAATCTTACAGTACAAAAAGCAATTTAATTTATTATCAAATATTTATTTATTTCACTACAAATATAAAAGCTGGTAAAAAAACAATCGTAGCTATAATCTCGTCGCTAGAGTAAAAAAAGTGTTTGATTTTGAAAATGCTAGTTTTTTTTTAGTTTAATGTAGGTGTTCGGACCAGCTTGCGCATACCTCGACTAATTCCACAGTTCCTGAAGTTAACGACTATGCAAGCCTTCAGTGATCATCATATAAGCAACCATAAGATTCAAACATAAAATTATAAAGAAGATAAACCTTTTAGTTTCAAATTTTTATCTATGATAACTATTTATATGGTTGAAAATGCTAGTTTTTGACAAGACGAGATAATGTCATTGTTTTATCTCATAGTGAATGTCTTACCTCTCTCGTCTGCAACGATTTTTTTTCCAATTATTTTAAAGATCAATTTCAAGTCGTCTGCAACTCATTTATCGTTGCTTTGAAAAGCAAAAGAATATTTTTAAAATTATGACCTGAACAGGTGGGTTTTTTCATGGATATTTACCTTACTTGATGAGTAATTAATAATATATAAATATTGTTAAAAATAACTTGATACTCGGCCTAAATCTCTCTCTCTCTTTCTACATATATAATTTTATTAATTATATCGACACAGGCATATAATTGAAACATATAAATTACTACTTTATCTTTTGTTTAATAATAAATAATAGCTGCACAAAAAGAATATCCGAAACTTGATAAATATAACATGAATATTTAAATTTATTTATTTTACACGCAACGAGTAAAATATAAATATATAAAAAAAAACAAGTAGTGGCAACGTAGCCAGACAGCAAAAATAAATAAATAAATGAAATTACAACAATTTGCTCAAATTCATAATTCTCTTCAAATGCAAGTAAGATTCACAGGTGCTCTTTTTGCCTGTCATGCGAACGGAGACCGGGAGTTTTTCGGTAAAAGAAGGAGCGATTGTAAAACCTGTGACGGTAGAAATTGCCGGCTTCTTTTATTTAAAATTCGATATATTTTATCCACTAAAACGATCGAGTGATTATACTAATATCACTCAGCAATTAAATATCTTCAAGTACACGAGAACATGCCCTTGCATTGGAGCATTATTTCTGCTACTTCAGTTACTAAGTGGCCTTTCGGTAACGAAGCTGCATGTTAAATATGTGTCTGGTTAAGTTAAAATTTGATTTTGTTTTAGTATGGAGACTGCACTTGAGGTTTAACAAATGTAAAAAGTTCAGTTTTGCAAATAGTAACTTACCTCAGTTTTTTAATTATCCATCGATAAACCAGTTTGATCACAAAACACATATGTATATATATATAAAAAAAACTCGTTGGAGAAATATCAAATTTCTCATTACCTCAACAATTCCTCTATAAAGAGAGGAAAAATAAGAAAGACCGCCATCCATCGGCCAAGCAGCTCCCTTGAATCACCACCGGCCTTCGCCATTTCGACCACCAGCCAGACATCCCCGTCATGCAAGGTAGCCTGCTCTTCTCCTTCTTTTGCTGCATTTCTCCATCTTCATTGTTCTGCAAAGTGAACAGTGGCGAGTAAATCAATTCATTATTTATTGTTCATGTTGTATATGAACAGTGGAGAGCGTCTCTGTTGTTCGTGTGCCGGACCGTGTCCGACTCAAACCTAAATGTATTAGATCAGGTCCAATCCAGTAAAATAAAAAAAAAATCCAAATTTTTTTCTAAAAAATCCTTTCCTGAAAATTTTGTGATTTTTTGGCATATTTTCCCACTAATTTTGCATGATCCAAAAAAAAAGGTATTGTAACCAGTTTATGATCATTCATTAAGGTTTTGCTAAAATATCACAAACCTTTTTCCAATCTTTCTACGGTGTCCAAACGTTGACTTTAATATTTGTAGGGTATAAAATTACACAATAAAGTATAGCCTCATATGTTGTGTTTTGTTCGAAAAACTAGTGTTTAACATTATTCAATAGCACCACATAATTACATTAAAGGAGATCGTACGATGACGTAGCATTTATAGAATTTGATCGCAATCCTAATTTTGTTCATGATGATATTTTACCTGATGCTGTTCCACGCTAAGAAAACCATGAAAATTGTAATCATTGTTTGATGTATTTCGTACGTGATGGAATCGTAGATAGTTTAATGAAACAATAAAAAATACTTTATATAAAGTGTTGTTTATTTCACGATGTAATGACAGTAGTTAAATTTATAATATTTTAATTAAAAACTATCAATATTAATATATGTTATTTTTAGTTATTTTATAACCTTAACTTGAAAAGTATTCTTAACCAAACACGTTAAACTACGTTTTGTTCAACCTCAATTTCAACCACAGTTTTAACTAAGTATATATTTTATCAAACCAAACTCAATCAAAAGTATTTGTTTTATAAAACAATTTTTTTTAAATTACAACCATAAAAACTACTAGTTGTGCATCGCATTCTAAAAATTTTAAAATTTCTTTTGCTAAAAATATATTTTTTAAAATGTTTTTAGATTATTTTAATATATTGATATTAAAAATAATTTTGAAAAAATAAAATAATTTTATCTTAATATATTTTTAAAAACAAAAATATCTTAAACCTATGCATGCTCTCACCTCGACTGAACTTTAAAAAAAGCGACTCGTGGCTCATCATGAACCATACCTTCCCGCGGCGTTTGCATACCGCGTCAGCATAAATCTTTTGACGTGGTGGGAGTGTAGTGGCTAAAATAATGCAATTAGTGCCAATTATGCCAAAACCTGCATGCCAACCGCGTGGCTGACATCGACACTTGCTACACCACAACAGAGTGGCTCCATCTTCGCTGTGGATGGAATGGTACAGTGCGTCATGGCTATTCATTACGGTCAAAAGCCCATGGACCCTATTCATTACGAACGGCAGGTCCTAGCAGCTAAAAAAAATAAAACTAAACAAAGAGGTCGTTTTAGGTGTCAGTTGATAAAGAGTGTATGAGAGTGTGGTGTTGGTTGTTTTTTAAATAGCTTTTTATATTAAAATATATGCTAATGATGTTTTTTTGTTTTTTAAAAATTATTTTTAATATCAGCACATCAAAACGATCAAAAAAGTACAAACCGCACTTAATTTTAACAAAAAAATTTTAAAATTTGGTCAAACACAAGTTTAACCGAAGAGCCAAACAGACTGAAAGCAAGCCTAGCACGTGGCGTCATGATGAGATAACCATTTTTTTTTAATATATTTTTTTAAAAATATTTTTGATATAATGATATTAAAAATATTTTTTAAAAAATAAAAAATATATTATTTTAATATATTTTTAAACAAAAAAATACTTTTAAAAATAACTTTTATTATACTCACAAACACATTTAAAAACGCGGGGTAGTCATTTGTGCAACTATAATTAAAGACTTTTTATCGAAGTGTTTGAAAATACGATAATAGTTATTTTTTAATTTTTAAAAATTATTTTTAATACCAATATATTAAAATAATAAAAAATTTATGTAGAGTTGAAGAGTTTGTTTGGAAATGTGGTTATAAATTATTTTTTTTGTTATGTTTTTAGACCGTTTTAATGTGTTGATATTAAAAATAATTTTTAAAAAATAATAATAAAACATTATTTTAATGTAATTTTAAATAAAAACACTTTAAACCATAACAACTACTACAATTCCTGACACACTGAGAAAAACACCAACAAGGTTTATCTGTCACTTTCCGGGGGTGATTAAAATTAGTAAAGATAATATGAAAAAACATAATTACAAAACTTTTCCTCTATTTTGATCTGATTTTTTCACTTTCAATAACAATTTATATCCTTAACAATACATTTTGTTTGATTTTTTTATTTGACTCAAGATGTAAATTGTAGTTTATAAAAATAAAATAAAATTCAGATCAAACCATAAGATGATTTTTGTAATTATTCCTATTAAAAAAATATTTAATAAACTATTTCTGAACATTGATATTAAAAATCACATATGATACGACATGAAAAAAAACTATTTCAATCCCAAAGAGCATTCCTGATGCTGGATCTCCATGCCAAATATGCCCTGCGTCAGTAATTTACAAAAACCAGTCGTTAAAGGTATTTCAGTAAATAAGTGAGATGTATTGAATCCACAGTATACCGGGGCACCACTACCAAGTGACCTCGAGTATTGTAAATAGCAAGTACAGCATCGTCGTCCTTTGGAACACGGATGGCGGACTTAAGTTTATGTCCTGGGAAGCTTAAATCTTGTTTAGTCAAGATTTAGTCAAGAGACAGAGACATGTAATTGGCCAGTTGTGATTTGCGTGTCCATGGGAATCTGAAGCAGGCGGCTGCACCAGCGGGGGCGTGGAAGCCACGGAAACCGAGAACACTGATCCGGTTTAAACTCCCTGTATAAAAATTAAAAAAAAGGACAAAATCTACTCGATTGAAAGTCACAACGTGATGATATATTATAATTATATCGACTTGCAATGTTTAGGAATGCGGTAGAGGCTGTAGTTGTGGTTGTATTTTTAAAAATTAAAATTTTATTTTGTTAAATTATAATATGATTTATATATTTTGAATTATTTTAATGTGTTGATATTAAAAATAATTTTTAAAAAATAAAAAAAATTATTGACATATATTTTTGTATGAAAAATTATTTAAAATGCACCCGCAACCACACTGCCAAACACACTCTTAATATATCATAGGCGTTTTATATATATATAAAAAAGTCATACAATGAACCATTACTCGATTGAAAGCAACCGTGTAGGGATCTAACTGTAATTTGCTTTGTAATAAAGATTAGGTTTTAAATTTAATAAAATACAAGGACATAAAACTTTTAAACGAGGACCAATATATAAAGAAAAATAAATACATGGACAGATATGTTTTTTTAATAAAATACAAGGACTGAATAAACACATGGACGAATATTTTTAAGAGTCATAAGGACTAAAAAAAAATCCTGTCGATGCCTTCGTTACATTACTGAGATTTTCACGACCAAACAAATCAATAAAATGAATATTCCTATCACATTACGATATAAAAATCTGATTATATTATATTATACCAAACAATGTCGTTGGTGTATCCTTTTCTTATCTTTTAAATGGCCCTATCAAACACGAAAATAAAACGATGCGTCATCCATGATTTATTATTTAATTTAAAGGGGCAATAGTTTAAAGTCTCGAGTCTAGGTGGCTGAGCTAGTTAGATAGTGGGTGTCGTGTACAATGAAACTACAACCATAAAGGTTTGACCTGGCCCATGAAATTCAAGGTCTGGTCCGTAAATCAAGCAAAACATGAAGGTCTCACGAGTAAACACCATTTCCCCCCGCCTTTGCTCTCTTACAAGCCGCGTAACGACAACACGATGCCCCTGACCATGTCATTTACGGCACGTGCGATCACGTGCAGATCTGTTTCTCCGTGCTGGTTGTTTTTTCTGGGACTGATAACGTAAACTATGTGTTTGGAAATATGATAAGTTATTTTATTAAAATTATTTTTGATACTAATATATTAAAATTATATAAAAAAATTAAAAACAAATTTCATGAACATTCCAAACGGCGCTAAAAAGTAGAAAACACGTGGCTTGCTCTAAAGAAAACCGGTAATTCAGGCGCTGAGTGAGCACGTGAGTTATAAATAAGGTTGGCGTGGCGAATCTACCCATGGCATCTTCTAGAATCGTCGGCAGCATCTGATTCTCTCTCCTTTTTCAGATTCGTCCTTGTAAGTTCGCAACATGTTTTAGGCAAGTAAGTTTATAAAGAGACACAAGCACCTCTTCATTGTTGATTCATGCAAATTAAGATGAATTAATAGCAAATCCGTGACTTAGATAACTTGATCAAATTAAGATGAATTAATAGCAACATGCTACTGGTGTGATGTGGTTTTTTTTTTAAATATTATTTTTAATATTAACACATTAAATAATTTAAAAAAATATATTAAAAAAACCGCCGGAGGAGAAGATTTGTCGAGAACCTATTATGGACAATTTGGTAACAGGAGGTGGTGGGTCATCACAATGACGAACAATAATTTAGTTCTTACTGTAGAGAATTACAACGACGGCACAAAAGGACAGCCATTAACTTTCACAGCCTTTGACAAATTCTTTGTTACTGTTTGGCACTTTGAAAAATTCTCTGTTTTTTTCGCGTGTTTTTGTCACGGAGATGAGAGGGGAGATGCGTGTGTATATATATATATACTGCTCCGGTGTATGGGAAAAAGGTTGTCCAACTATATTTTTTAAAATTTAAATTATTATTTTTTGATATTTTTATTTTATTTTGACGTGAAGATATTGATAATAAATTTTATAAATTAAAAAAATATTTTAATATATTTTAAAATAAATACATTTAAAAATAATTTTTATCATACTTTAAAATAAATCAACTCTTTTCAGCCTATAATAGTTTTTTTTATATATTATTATTAATCAAGAAATCAATAAAATTCTTCAATTTTAATTGACATAATAGATAGTCACTCACGTCGAAACATGTCATGGAACGTGTTAGATACATTAATTAGACTGGTTTGATTGAGGTAATAGATTATTTAAATATAAAAAACATCTAATAATGGGCAGCTAATTGGAAGAATTTTTAACCATAAGCTTAACTGATTGTAAGCAAATTAAAGAACACCGGAGGCCCAAGGACTGAGATGAAAGTCCAGCTGAATTCAATTATCGGGCCTCAAATTGCTGGATGCCTCGCTCTAGGCGTTGCACACCCGTAAGATCGAATTTATGGGTATTTATGATTTGCATGTAATAAATAGAGAATTATGAGCCCCAAATGCGAGCCAACCTATATTTTTAAAATTTTTAAATATTTTTTTATTAAATAATAATTTTTAAAATTATTTTAATATGAAAAATATTTTAAAAAGTAATCACAATTATATTCCAAATAGATGCAATAAAGAGGTGACATGAAGTCATAAGCAGGAAAGAGGCGTCTTGAAATATGAAAAGCAGATTCCAAACAGCCAAGAAAAGCATCACTCACCCATTAAAAACTGGAAAGAAACAATGATATTTAAATTTATAATTAAATATCATCCTACCCAGGGACGCATGTAGTGGCTGTAGTTTAGTGGTAAGAATTCCACGTTGTGGCCGTGGAGACCTGGGCTCGAATCCCAGCAGCCACACTAAGCTTTTTTATCTTTTAAGGGGAAAAAAAAAAAAACTACCGCAACGACCATAATCCTGACACGAGTAGCGCTCCTTAGCTCGAACATGGCCGCATGTTTTGGCCCATTCCGAAGCCATCATTTTCATGCCTTCGCAGTTTTGCTTTCCTGAGCATCAACATGCGCAGCAGCGCTCCTTGTTATCCTTGTATTTTTTCTGCCAATCAATAGATGGGGGTTAAGGACTAATGAAGAAAATGACTCCCCTTTTCTCTTCTGACCTCTGTGGGAAGAATGGCAGTCATCTGCAAGAAAGGAATACATTCATTTATGCACACAATTAACACATATATAAAATTTTGAAAACACGAGAATGACTATTCTGAAACGAAATATTCCTTTCCTCCCTCCATTTCTTTTCTTTCTCTGCATATTCTCCTTCTTTTTTCCTTTTATAATGTAGATGACGGGCAAGGTACGTAATGTGTCATGTCTCCAGCGAAAGGTATATTCCAATTTAAGCTTTCTGATGTTTTTCTAAATCTTCAGAAACATTATTAACCAGACCTGAATTGGAATTCATATATATAGAAAATTAATCTAAATAAGAAACAAGAAATCTAATCAAATATGCAGTTAAACTGTAAGTAATGGTGTGATGGCTTTGCTGCCAATCCAGGAAAAAGAAAAGGAAACGGAAAAACCAACAGCAAGCAACAAGATGAAAGCTTAGTTAGCAATTGCCAGGTCCACCATGTCCATCTGCCATTAGTCATTCATGGTAGTTAAATTCAGTGGGCCACCAAGCTTAGCCACACCACACCAGTACACGCCAGAGTTTTTGTTTTTTTGTCAACCAGAACAACAACTCTTGCACTATTCTTGGCCGATGAATATTCATAGACCTATTTTAACTGGCCATGAGAAGCTTTCTTTTACCATTCTTGAGTCTTACCTCATTCCTTGCATCATTTTATCTAAAAGATTCAGTTGAAAAGCTACAAACCTTTTGGTTTATTCAAATACTTTTCAAGACTTGCCCATGTGTACCTCTTACCTGTTTCAGGCATTTGCCTGATAAAACCATACTCAAAGAGACGGAATAAATAAAAAAATCTTGGCGTTGAATGGTTATTATCCAACATGACACAATAGCAATAAAAAAGGAGACACTAAACAATAAATTGCAAGCTTGTATTCACACCATACCTTACGCAGACAGCTAATCACAACCACTGGGAATATGAATTTAAGTGCCCACAATTCTTCATTATAAATGTCTCACATCTCTTCTTTTTAGGTCTCTCTTTGTATTGATTTCTTCTTGGTAAAAACTCAGATATTTTGGGATCTGGGTTTTATCTGTTTTTGTGATTCTTGTTAAGTTCATTCTAAAAAACCCAGATACATTTTTTTTGATCCGTGTAACTGGGTTTTGTTTTGTCTTTTGTTGACGGTGCAGTGATTCCGGATTTTTGTTACTTGGTTTTACTTGTGTTTGTGTTTGCTAATATTAATATCAAAAGACATGCTCTTTGTTGCGCTCGTGTCTGCTATTTAGTCACTTTAAGTGGCTGTTTGTCCTTTTTTTTTTCTCGCGTTTGTTCATCGACTCTTTGTCTCTCTCTAGATCATGTCCCTGTAGCGCTGTCTAGATAATTTCATTGCAGAGTCGGAAACTTTTGTTGACTTCTGTTTCTGGGTTTTGCTTGATTTGTATCATTTCTTTAGTTCATTGATTAATGGATCATTCTTTACTCTCTGTTCTTTCCCTTCTAGTCTCTCTTTTTGTCTATTCTTGTATATGCTCTCCTCTAGAAGATCAACAAAGAGACAAAATCACATCTTTACCAGGGCAGCCAGTGAATGTAGAGTTCAATCAGTACTCAGGTTATGTGACTGTGAACCAACAAGCTGGTAGGGCATTGTTTTACTGGCTGGTTGAGGCACCAACGAGTCGTAGTCCTGAGTCCAGACCACTTGTTTTGTGGCTAAATGGAGGCCCTGGTTGCTCCTCTGTTGCTTATGGAGCAGCTGAGGAGATTGGACCTTTTCGCATCAGGCCTGATGGCAAAACTCTTTACTTTAACCCGTACGCTTGGAATAAGTGTATGTCTGATAGATAATTGATGGAATGCACTTCCTATTCTGTGCTGCAACCTGTTCTCCTTGTAATTTACCTCATTTCTATTTTGTTGTTGGTGGTGGTGTTGGCAGTGGCAAATTTGCTGTTCCTTGAATCTCCAGCTGGTGTTGGTTTTTCATATTCAAATACATCATCGGATTTGTACACGGCTGGTGACCAGAGAACTGGTAATTTATTTCATTTGTTCAATTTTTGAGTACTTTCAGTCGTCATTCAGCAAAGCCTTTATTATTGTACTACGTAAATGGTACCTGATTCAATGTGATTATACGTCCCTTTAGCTTAAAGTTAATTGATTTTGACTTCTTTAAATGCTTTTGGAAACTGTGCATCGTGCAATTGTAGCCGAAGATGCGTACACATTTCTAGTCAATTGGTTTGAAAGGTTTCCACAATACAAATATAGAGATTTCTACATTGCTGGAGAAAGCTATGCAGGTTTTAAATTGGACACCTTTTCTTTTATTTCGTTGAACTTTCTATCTTGTTCATCTTAAAGATTGCACTCTGATTTACTTGTTTGAAATTCGGTTTCAGGTCACTATGTACCTCAGTTGTCTCAAGTTGTTTATCAAAAGAACAAGGGAATTAAGAATCCTGTAATTAACTTCAAGGGATTTTTGGTGAGAACACAGAACTCATTATTCATAAAGATTTGGAAATTCTATCAACTTCCACTGCTTAATGGCAAGTGTATAATTGGCTCAATGTCCTTTTCTCTCTTGTAGGTGGGAAATGCAGTCACTGATGATTATCATGATTATGTTGGTACCTTTGAGTACTGGTGGACCCATGGTTTAATTTCTGATTCCACCTATCAAACTTTACGCGTCACCTGTGATTTTGAATCCTCTACGCACCCATCAGTAGAATGCATCAAGGCTCTCATGCTTGCAGAGTTGGAGCAAGGGAACATTGATCCATACAGCATTTTCACACAGCCTTGCAATAACACTGCAGCATTGAGGCACAATCTAAGGGGTCATTACGTAAGATTTTATCATATCTTTCTCTCTGTCAATATTATCAAGGAATTCCGCATAACTGTCAGCAGAAAGACACATGTAAGACAAGTCGGACTAGGAACCTGATGCATAGCTATCAAAAGTGGATTCTCTGCATCTAGCACAATATTTCTTACTTGAAAAAGGGCTATCATGGTTTCATTTACTAACAAGTCTTTTTTGACATTCCAAGTGGTTTTTGGCACCAGCCTCCAAGTCTTGGATTTGTATGGTAAAATATCCTGAACAAGTCTGGTCTTTTCTAATAATGTTTAAATTCTACCACCAATAGCTTGAATAGACATTGGAAGATAGCAACTTTTCTTAGACGGAAAGAGGTACATGCAAGTTTCCTGGATAATCTCGCAGTAACTACAAAAGAATTCGCATGCCAATTATCAAAATATTTGCATTTAAACAAAATTATCCACCTCGTTCCGATTTGCAAATATACTCTGTCTGTTGTTAAAAAACTTTCTTACAGTGATTTGCTTCCAAAATGGCTAATTAATTTGTGGGCTCATCGTGGTTACTGAAGGTTGCTGTTAAATGTTAATTTTAAGTTTCTGACGTACATCAAGTTTGTGGTTGTTGGACCATAAATTGTGGTTCTGGCATCATCCATTGCTGTTTCTGACCATGAATTCTTCCAACTTTGTGCCAAAATCTTCTTGTCTTTTCAAATCACAGTAATCTGGAGCAATTCCTTTTCTTCTGATCTTAGGTCCTAATCTGTAAGATTATGTTCTCTACAGTTTCTAAAAGATTCCACTACAGTGAGTGTCACATAAATGATGAAATGTGTTTCTTACTTGCACGTCTGATTTTCCTTCAGATTTTTGTTTGTTTTCCATTCTTGAATTACCTACGATAAATGTTAGGTAAAAAGTCTTTCACCAAATAATTCCTGAATGTAAATACTGTTCATTGCCTGATGAGTTAACTAGAAATGCTTTACAGAAGTGCATTCACTGTTTCCATATCACGGGTATGGACCAGTCATTAATATTTACACCAAACTCATTTCTATTACTTTGAAACTCAGCCGTGGATGTCCAGAGCATATGATCCCTGCACAGAAAGGTACTCTAAAGTGTACTTCAATCACCCTGAAGTCCAGAAGGCACTCCATGCAAATGTAACTGGGATTCCATACCCATGGAAAACATGCAGGTAAGATTTTTGCTCTGCAGCTTTTGAGAATTCTGTTTCAAATCTTCCAATAACACTGTTAACTAAATCACTACTTTACAGTGATATTGTTGGAGACTACTGGGCAGATTCTCCACTTTCCATGCTTCCTATATATAAAGAACTCATTGCTGCAGGTCTAAGGATATGGGTCTACAGGTAAGTTCCCATCTTTTCCTCTATTCCCTCTATTCCCTCGTTCTGGATTAAATTAGGGAAATCTGTTTAGTTCTTTGAAGAATT
Source organism: Populus deltoides (assembly GCA_015852605.2). NCBI lineage: Eukaryota > Viridiplantae > Streptophyta > Magnoliopsida > Malpighiales > Salicaceae > Populus > Populus deltoides. The sequence goes on from CM027577.2 coordinate 17,977,835, forward strand.
CACGCGATGGTGGTTCTAGTAGGAATATTGGCAGAATTGATTATGCATGAACCTTTTTTCAATGCTTGTTCTCAGTGAGGATGGGATCTGAGAAACAGCTGTTTGAAGGTTTCACTGCGTTATAGCCCTTTAATTAAGGAACAGTATGGAGTCATTTCTTGTAAAAGTCATGGTCAAAATGATCAGTTTTTACCATGACATGGTTTCACTTTGCCTAGAAATTTGCCACAGAAAATGCCTCAAAATGGGATTACGAAATAAAGCTGATTGACAGGACTCCTCATTGTCCTTTGTATGAACATTTGTCGGTACTGCAAATATGGACTATATGATCTTGGCTTAAAATCTTGTCCTTAAATTTGGTTTATCAGAGAAGAGACTACGTTGATGACCCATTTAGTGTTTGAAATTATTAAGAGGTTAAATCCTTGTCCTCTTCATTTGGGGTGCAGGAAATATTTACGATTCCCAACATCCCATGTCTGCTTTAATTACTTTTCTCCTTTTTGTAATTTGCTGGCTTTTACACGTGGATCCTCCTTTTGATATGGAGTTGTTTCCGAACATCCCAAAGAACAGTAGCCATAGACAGTGGAACGAAGAAAAGGATTTGTTTAGCTGATCCCAACTAGCCTGTGTTGATCTATTTTAAATTTATTTGGATCTAGTGGTCTGTTTTTATGGAATACTGAGTTTAACCTTTGTTTGCAACTAAATATACATGGGCTAAGTTGGTTGGCGAAGAGACTAGAGGTTTTGTTGAATGATATTTTCATCTGCATATGGTAGCTGGGAACTGGGAAGTTGGAACAAAACAATTTTCTATTGAACTGCTGATTTCTCGACCAGCTAATCTCCATGCGTGGACAGGGAAGCTTGTCTTCAGTAGGTAGTGTTGACTGTTGATAACGATTGATGACTTCGGATTTGTTAGAGTAGGTGAGACACATCATGTGGCCTAGCAACAATGATTGCACTGGGCCAAGGTGCTTCTTATGTTAGGAGGAAGTGTATGAACCATGTACTAAGAAGAGACACCAAAGCAACACGAACGTAGCATCTGAAAACTGAGCGTAAAAGGGATAGAAAAACAGCTGCTTAATGATGACAAAAAAACTATGGTTATATATAAATAACGGAATATATTTTCTTTTTGGTTTTTCAACTTGAAGAATTCACTTTGGTGATATAAAATATTCTCCTACTTTTTAGCAGTATGGCATGCATGCCTTGCAATGCCAAGATATGAAAAAAAGGTCAGACCTTATCGTTGTCAAGTAGGATTTGTCCGTTGTTTTTTTCTCTTTGGCACTGGTCAACATTAAAACCTTTTGCTTTCAATTGTTTTCAAGTCTTGTCATGCATTGCATCTAATTCTGTTTGATCTCTTTGACCAGTGGAGATACTGATGCAGTGGTTCCTGTGACTGCAACTCGATACTCCATTGATGCCTTAAAGCTACCAACTATTATCAATTGGTATCCTTGGTATGACAACGGAAAGGTAAGCATCTTTACCGACAACAAAATGTTAGAGGCAACTTATTTTGGTGAAACCGTTGGACTGAATGGTTGGGGATCTGGGTCCAATGACTTGTTGACAGCAACGTTTTTATGGTTGGGATTTAGCATATTTTCTTTTAATGTTGCCATACTCTTCTGTTTATGGAAATGATGATAACCAGTACTGAAAAAAAGGTCGTATGATAATACTCTTGCTGAAGCCCATGGGTGGAACAAGGCCATGGTAATTTGCTCATCTCCCAGCTTTTCGTGTTTCTGTAATAGGTTGGCGGGTGGAGCCAAGTATACAAAGGGCTGTCTTTCGTAACGGTAACCGGAGCAGGACACGAGGTTCCCCTCCATCGCCCTCGACAAGCATTTATTCTTTTTAGATCATTTTTGAAGAACAAATCCATGCCTGGCCAAAGCTTTTAGTCCTCCATTCATCAATCTCCGGTGAATAAACAAGTCAAAATAATAGAATTGTTCATATACAGGGACCGGCAAATGACAGAATAAGAGAAGCATTCCTCTCGAGTGCCCCTCCATTCTTCCTTCAAGTGCATCATTTCTATATTTGAAGTTGTAGCCTATTCATATGTAAGAAACTATTCTTTATAGTAACTCAATTATTTAAACTGTAAGTTTTGACCACAGAATTGTACTCATTTGTAAGAGATTTATAGGTAATGGAGTTAAAACGTTTGTGCCCTAAGTAGCGTTATTTTTTAAAACTTCACCTCCAAATCCAGTAAACAAATATCAGAATTAACAGATTAACGTCATGGGGGTGCAAAGGCTTCTTCAGTCTTCTCTCTGTTCCTCTTCAATGTACATTACCCTGCATTGAAGCCTGAACATCAAATATGCGCCAAGACAAACTCCGTGGACTGGTATGGACAGAGTGAAGGGGCAGTAACTCGTAATTATATGCACGAATCACACAATTCAAAATTTCTTGCATGAAAGAATTTTCTTGCGAACACATCATTTTGAATATCAACAGAAACATTAGAATCATAAAACATAGTAAAAAAGTCATCACTGTCAATTAGAAGGTATAATAATGGACTCGTGCCTCAAAAGCAACGAAATGCAGGGCGGATGTACTGCTAGTTTTGTGATCTATCAATCCAGGAAACAGTGTAACACCCAGAAGTCCAGAATTCCTGGAGGCAAAGAGGAACAGCGTGCTCTGGCAGGACCACATGCCCCATGTGGGTGTTGCTTATGGGAGAATGCACAGGCGCCATCAATGCCACCAACGCCATCAAAGGAAGTGGTCCGTGGTCTAATACTTGGGCGGCAGATCTTTATCCAGCTCACTGCAATATTATAATTCTCATGCTTGGCATCCACATAGTAGCTAAAACATGGCTAAAACTGTGGAACAACACGTTCGTTTTGAATCCCCTCTCTCTTGTTGCATAAACTCTCCCTCTCAAGGCTCTATTACGAAGGCATCCTGAATCTCAGTCTCATAATATCTCCTGTCGAAATTTAAGATAGTTTACCTGTCTTTTATTTTTAGTACTCGAAAGGAACTCACTCTAAAAGAACATTCGTTCAATGAATTTTTAAGGTGAACAAAATTGCCGACGGTTTTGGATTGAAAAAAAATATAGAAAACTTTTGATGATGAAGGGGGTGTTTAAGATTGAGTTTTAACATGTTTTTCTCAAAATCTGATAATTTTTGGTTTCAAATTAATTGTTTTTAGTTGTGTTCATATTAAAAATAAAAAAAAATATTTTAATGAATCTCCAAAAAAAAAAAGAAACTAGTAAACTACTACTATTTTTCTACCCACCCCAAAATCCTGAGGAGTACAAACTACCAATTACCGACACAAAGAAAAAAAATAAAAATATTGACCACCGCGCCATTTGTGCATGCAATTCAACAAAAGGAAGTACAATATACAGTGCATGATGCATGGAAGAAGTCAAGAAATGATAACATATATAATAAACTGACTTGGCAGCCTATACAGTTTTTCAAAATAAATGCTTTGATTATACTCTTAGATAACCTAAAGCAGGGGCTGAAGTCAGAGGATCACAAACTAATAACAACTACATAAAACACTCTTTAAGGACTCCGAACCCACACATTCAAGACAAGCAAAGCCTGATTTTCCTTGTCACAATGCGCATCAAGAGCTCCTCTTGCTTTCTCTTCTCTGTCTTGAATTTTGCTATTCTCTTGCTTTCTACCCCTGCAGTCACCACTCATGATCACCTTGAAGAGCAGAGGAGGGATAGGATTATGAAGCTACCAGGGCAACCACCAAATGTGAGCTTCTCTCAATTCTCCGGCTACATCACTGTAGACCCAGTGGAAGGTAGGGCCCTCTTTTATTGGTTGATTGAGGCCCCCAAGATTGTCAAGCCCAGATCTAAGCCACTAGTTTTATGGCTCAATGGCGGGCCAGGTTGCTCATCTGTGGCCTATGGAGCTTCAGAGGAGGTCGGCCCATTTAGGGTCCGACCCGATGGCGAGACCCTCCATTTGAATCCATATGCTTGGAATAAAGGTAAACATGATTAAGACAATCATCTAATAATCTCTATGGTTAGTGAATTGATGGGTGATATTAACAGTTTATTGTTTTTCATTACAACCAGTGATCAAGGCCACGTTATATTTAGATGGGACCTGTAATAATGGTGGCGTCTGTATTAAATTGCATATAGTTTCATGTACATTGGGGCAAGTACTGTGTCTGTGATATTTTGATCAGCATGATGTTGCTACCAAAAAAAACATACAAGTATATAAAATTACAGAGTTTTGGCTGTCGCAGTGGCAAATTTGCTGTTTCTTGATTCACCTGCTGGTGTGGGATTTTCTTATTCAAATACTTCATCAGATATATACACGGTTGGTGACGAGAGGACAGGTATATGTACAAGTATATATATAATTATGTTATAATTTGTCAAAAAGCTTGTTAGCCTATCCTAACTAGATTATTATTGCTGAAATATGAAAATGCAGCCGAAGATGCCTACACATTTCTGATTAACTGGCTTGAGAGGTTCCCTCGATACAAGCACGGGCCCTTTTACATTGCTGGAGAAAGCTATGCAGGTTAAATAATTAATTGCTCATTCACCACCTACTGTTTGACTAATTTGCTTGCATTAATTAATATTTTGTTAATCCACTTTCAGGCCATTACATTCCTGAGCTGTCACGGATTATAGCCCGGAGAAATAAGGGGGTCAAGAATCCTGTCATTAATTTTATAGGTTTCTTGGTATGTCAATCGGTGCCGTTAACAGCATTAAAAAATTAGTCCAAGAATATCTTGACATGCAATCTTAATTTTTTATTTTGCAGTTAGGCAATCCGCTCTTGGATGATTATCATGATAACACTGGCACACACGAGTTCTGGTGGAACCATGGATTGATATCCGATTCCACTTATGAAGATTTAAAGAAGTTCTGCCCAAATAATTCGTTCTTGTTCCCTCGGAATGAATGTTACGGTGCTTTAGAGAGGGCATATTCAGAGTTTGGAGATATCAATCCTTATAGCATTTACAGCCGTCCTTGCAATGTAATCAGTACTCTTAGACACAATCTAAAGCATTCACTGGTATATTCTTGGATCACTCAAAAAATCCCTTTTCACATTTTCCAATTATTGGCGCAACGTGTGAATTTGTTTGTCTAATGAGTTGCTAGCTTTTGTTTGTTGGGATTTAGCCATGGAAATTCAGAGGAAATGACGAGTGTGTGGTGATGTACACAAAAAGATACATGAACCGTCCAGAGGTGCAAAAGGCTCTTCATGCCAACATCACTAGGGTTCCTCATCCTTGGGTCACTTGCAGTTCTATTGTTAGGAGCAAGTGGAGTGATTCTCCTAAATCCATGTTGCCAATCTTCAAAGAACTTATAGCAGCTGGTATTAGAATATGGGTTTTCAGGTAAGATCATGTTCAAAAAAGAAAATCACAAGTCGTTCATTTTGAAAATTTGCATTCAGGCTTGTCATAATTAGTTAAAAAAAAGAGCCCATATTTCTCAAATTGATATTTGTTCCACCGACAGTGGTGATGCAGATGCAATTTTGCCACTTACTGCGACCAGATACTCCATTAATGCTCTACAGCTTGAGACCAACACAAGCTGGTATGCTTGGTATGATGACCATCAACAGGTTAGCCATATCCCATATGCATATGCAAGATAAAGTCATGGTTTCTGTACATATAAATTTCATATATTCTGTAAGATCTAAGAATTTTCTGGTGATATCTATGGTTCTTTTTCATGGATTGTTTGTTTAGGTTGGTGGCTGGAGCCAAGTTTACAAGGGCTTGACCTATGTGACAGTAAGGGGAGCAGGGCATGAAGTGCCTTTGACTCAGCCTCGACTTGCTTTATTGCTAGTTAGGCAATTTCTGAAAAATGAACCCATGCCAGCACTTTAGTCTTCGAGGACTTTCCTCGACTCAGCCTCGACTCTAGGTTACTAGCAAATTATAGAGTGTTCTTATTCTTTCTGTCCAAATCATCATTTGTATTTCTATTGCAATAAGGTCAAATTGCCCTCTGCGTATGAATCAGTACACGTTTGTGCTGTGTATGACAATTCTAAAGGTGCAGTGAGGCTATTTGATTAAACAAACTAAAAGGAGAATTGACAGAGTAGCCTCATTTATCTTTCCACTGCTTTCTTTCAATGCAGCTAAGAATAAAATATGAACACTAAAAGTTTTCAGGTCTTTTGATGCAACCATTTCCTAGTTATTTTTTGTCATTGCTGAGCAATGGATAAGAAACATGGTGGAAATTCTTTGCCATTAAGAAATGAGATTGTCTAGTGGAGCCGTAAACAGAATCAAACAAGGCACTAAAACAAAAGATTTGTGGAGATAAGGAAGCAGCTTCAATATATTCTATCATCCACCACCCGTAGATAATTCTGGTTCTGATCATGACTTCAAAAGAAAGCTAAAGAAGGGCTCCATGCCCTAAAAGCAACTCACTGCACTACAAGCTTGTAATTACCTAAATACCTTCTATTCTTTGCTTGCCTTGGTCAATTACGTTATGGATTGATGCCATTACCATATTTTCAGAGAATATTTGGTAACATAAAAGAGATCACTCGAGTCATTTCTTACCGTGAACAAACTTCCCATCTCATTGGTACATGAAAAAGTAAAGGAGAGCAACCATGCATTTTTATCAAGAAAAAAAAAGAGGGATGTTTTCCGTAATTGGTTGAAAGATAATTTGACATGTTTTGAAAATTGCAATTAAATTTTGATAGTTTTTAAGAAATATAATAACGATTGTTTTTTAAAATGTTTTTCAATTAGAAATATATTAAAATAATATTTTTTAAAAATTATTTTTAATATTAACACATCAAAATAATTTTAAAATATAAAATAATAATTTTAAAAATTTAGTGAAATACTGTTTGTAACCAGTTTAATACTTAGATTAGGAATCCCAACACAGTGTGCTTGCGGGGCAGATTAGTCGATCTAAATGCTTAACAAAGTTACTTGCCGGCTAAGAGGTATAATTAAGTCATTCTACATACATCAGATAAAGATTTTTTGAATACATTAATACAAGAAAAGCAGATAGAGCAAAGTTTACAAGCATTTTGAATTCTTGAATCTTGCAGGAACATAAATTAAAGAAAAGCAACGCCACCATTAAAAAAGTGAAAAAAAAAAGCTGAAGAAGACACCATATAACAAGAAAAGAAGCATCACAATAAAGAGAGAGGGAGAATACTAGTAGAAACAGAGCAAAAGAGGGAGAGAGTAACGGATGTTTGGGTTTAGTACTGTGTTCTAACGTATAGAGATTTCAATTCCGAAGACAGAGATGTATAGGTTTAGCAACACAGTAATTGGTTTCTTGAATCTTTTCACTCTCTTAGCATCTATACCAATAATTGGTGGAGGTTTATGGATGGCAAGGAGGAGCACAACCTGTGAAAGTTTCCTTCAAACCCCACTTCTTGTCGTAGGTTTCGTTGTCCTTATAATCTCACTAGCTGGCTTCATTGGTGCATGCTTCCATGTAGCATGGGCACTCTGGGTTTACTTGGTAGTCATGCTATTCCTCATTGCAGCCTTAATGGGTTTGACCATATTTGGCTTTGTTGTCACCAGCCAAGGTGGTGGTGTGGAGGTGCCTGGTAGGGTTTATAAGGAGTATAGGATTGAAGATTATTCTCCATGGTTGAGGAATAAAATTAAAGATCCTGATTACTGGAGAACCATTAGGAGTTGCATACTGGGTTCCAAGACCTGTGCTAAACTTGCCTCTTGGACTCCTCTTGATTATCTTGAGAAAGACATGTCTCCCATACAGGTACAGTATAATTAATCAATCGTGTTCTCTCTTGAACTCTGGCCTTGTGGCTAGTTTTTACTGATCATATTTATGATTCTTGGTGCAGTCTGGATGTTGCAAGCCACCAACTTCATGTAACTACAACACGGCAACAGCGGTAGCCCAAGACCCAGATTGCTACAGGTGGAATAACGCCCCAACTTTACTGTGCTATGAGTGTGATTCATGTAAAGCTGGAGTTCTTGAAGATGTTAGAAGGGACTGGCACAAGCTTTCAGTTCTTAACGTTGTGATGCTGGTGTTTCTGATTGGGATTTACTCGATAGGATGCTGCGCTTTCCAAAATACGAGAAGGGCTGAGACTGATTACCCGTATGGGGAAAACCGGATGACCAAAGTCCGACCCAGATGGGATTATTACTGGTAAGAAAACAACAAACCACCTTTTTTTTTAATTATTATTAGGAGGTTCATTGAATGGCTACACGACGAGGATAGAACTCCTTTATTTATAATAATAATAATAATAATAATAATAATAAATTGTCGGTGATCATTAAGATTTGAATTTGTTTTATTAAAAAAAAAACCATCAGGTGTGTTTATATTCACTAACCCATGCCTTAGTTTTTTTCGTTTTATTTAAAGGTAATATTCATGTAAAGAGATTCTGATCAAGGGTTTGAGATTTCTCACAAAATCATGGAGATTTTGGCAAACCCCGTACAACACCCACTCATCAACAAGGTTGAAATTTCAAAAATTAAATATTATATACAGAAGGGAAAAAAATAAAATAGAAAAACGTCTTTGTGAATAAAATAAAAGAACTTAGGAGATTTGATAAACTTGAGTGTTTGATTTAATCACCCAGAGTTTACATTGAAATTTCTATTTTCATTCACCAAATTTTCTATTTTTTGTTTTAATTAAGCACCAAATTTTCATTTTGCAAAAGTCTAGCTGTACTTCATTCTTTTTCTCAAGCTACAATTAGGCCCGCATTCATGGGCCCAGGGTAAGATGGCTAGTGAAGATCCCTCTGCTAAGTCGTGCTTTTGGTGTCCTTTACAGGTGGAGATGGTGGCAGGACAAGAGAGAACAACTTTACTAGCTGAAGCTCCATGATCTTTCAAAAATCTTCAGCATATGTTATCTGGTGTTCTAAAGTTGGGACAATTCAGTTGTTTTTCAGTGTATGGGACATCTTGGAAGTTTCAAGTTCACCTTTCACAGTCCTTTTACAGACTCTTCTTGTTTGTTGTTTCTTTTTTTTATGTACAAAGATGGATTTGCCTTTATTTTCAAAGATCACAGCAGTATCTTCCTTTTACTTTTCAACCCCTTTGCATCATGCAGGTTCAGATTCGTTAAGGGTTCAATTACACCTACTAAGCTATAATTATATTCATAAATCTTCTTGATCTTGAAATTAAACTGGCCATATATGATAATCTCCTGATTTTCAAGTTACCAAGAACTCTCAACGCTAGAAGGTCATTTTCCAATGATAAATATAAACCAGGAATAGCAAACGCGGTTTCTAAAATAATCAACAAGTTGTTGCAATGTGTAAATCCGCAGAGGTGGTTGTACACAGAACTGCTAACGAGACATTAGTCAATGATAGAATGAAGGGGAAAAATAAGAGACCTTCATCAAGGCTCAAGTACAAATCTTCTGTGCATAACCAAAATTGTTGAAATGAAGAGCAGCCGAAGCATTATCAATCTCCAGTTTGGTCCAAAGAATTCCAACTTCTCCAACACCATTCACTGCCAAAAAGGGCAAAGAACTGGTGGACTGGATCAAAATATTGTTCACTTGTTTTGCTACGGTCTTCTTTAGCTCCTCCAAAGCACCTCTCAACTGTTCAAGCTCGTGCAATTCAAGCTCTTCAATAGGAGCTTTCCAGCAACATTGGCTTCTATTGACTTTCCTCATTTGGTCAAGTACTTCTCCATTCTTCTTTTCGGCCTCTAGTTGATTAAGAATCTGAGTTAACTGCATATTTTGCTCATGGACATTAGCATCTCGACGCGTTTCAATGAGCTGGTGCAGGCCAGAACTTGGAGGAGGAGGAGGAGGGCTTCCGGTGAGAAACCGATGCATCATGGAATCAACACTGGGGTGGCCAAAGGAAAAGGCCTTTTGAGCTGGGGAGAAAACTATCATTGCTATGTCAACTCCACAAAGCGTGCTAAGTTCACTAGCCTTCTTGAAAAGACCGGCTCGTCGCTTAGAGAAGGTGACTTGCAGATGACTTTTCTTGGCTATTTTTTCAATCTTAATCTTTTGGCGACCCATGGTAGGCTTTTTGTTCACCATTGCAAGAACCTGTTGATATATCAGAGAAGAACAAATATACGTACAAATACCAAATGCTTGGTGGGAAAATTATGCCTGGGGTATTTATACGGTGAAACATCGCCTCCAAGCTCTTCTTTATCATCTGGACGTCTCACTCTCTATTTTTGTCTCTGATTAATCAAGATTCGGAGGTTACGTAATCTTATGCTTTAATTCTAAATTTATCACCAAGGAACGAAGCACAGCTATTAGTTGGCAATGAAGAAACCATTTGGCTTTCGTAGGTTACAAACTTTTAGTGATAATTACATGATGAATATTCTTTAGTTTTGTTATATATCCAGTGTTAATTAAAAATGGTAATGACAATAATTAATACTATATATATATATATATGTTGTATTTGTTATGTACAGCTCTAATATTTTTCTTCATCGAGATAATTTTACCAGACCTACTCTATTTATCCATCTATCTCCGTCCAAACTAAAATGTTTATAAAATCTCAAATAAAAAAAATATAATAATACATGATTAGTAATTATTAGGAGTGATAATTTTCAGTTCAGTTCGGTTCGGTTTTTATCAAAAAAAAATAACAAAATCAGTTTTAAAAAAAACTAAAAGCAGTTGATTCAATTACTTTAAAACAAAAATCAGTTTAAATCAGTTTTTTTAAACTGTCTGAGGATATAGTCCTGTTCCTGGCGGACTAGAAAATGAAAGTGGGCTAGTTTGCTGAAAGAAAAAAACAGATGGGCCCGATATAAGCAAGCCTATATCTGCTGGCAAAAGATTTCCGCCCAGTATAAGCGAGCCTATATCTGCTGGCAAAATCTCTCCGGTGACTCGGTGAGTAATGGTTTTCTTTTCGGTCTGTATTCTGAAAAAAATGGAGATGGCAGGGCAGAACATCTTTATCAGCCCCGTCTACCAAAATTTCTGTGCTCTTGTTAAATATTTTCATAATAGAGATTTAATTAGTTACATGGGTTGCCTCACGGTGGTAGGTTGATTGACGTATTCCCGTATCATATGGTACATTCATAATAATATAATAAATTCTATATCTTCATTATATTCTTATAAGCTAACATGAACTCTTGTATAAAAACTATATGATCATGCATGTAAGCTTGAATTTGGTCGACCACGGAACAATTATATTATAGTTGGACTATGAATTAATTGATTATATTTATTAAACTTCTTTTTTAACGAGTTAACTTGATAACTTATTAATAATATAAAACTGGAATTATATCGGTTTTCATTTGAATAGGTTTGAAAGATGGTTCAATTAAACTATTTGACTTATTTAAATTTGATTTATTTGATTAATTTGACAAAACTTGAGTGAGATTTAAAAATAGTTTGTTTTTGCATCACAACTTGTGTTTTTTATTTAAAAAATATATATAAATTGATGTTTTTTTAGATATTTTTAGATAATTTTAATTTATTGGTATTAAAATGATTTTTTTTAAAAAATTCTTTTAAAATGTATCTTATACCATAATATTTTAAACACACTTAATCAACTTTAAAGATTTTTTTTTAATTTGTTTATTTTTTTTAGTAAAAAAAATTGTTAAAATGTATTTTTTAATTAACAATTCATGATATGATACCTTGTGTTTTTGGTGAGGTCAGATCTGGCATGTTTCTTGTTCAATATTCCTCCCAGGACCAAATTCAACCTCCATACATGAACATATATTCTTATATAATACTTCATAAAAAGATGGTTTAAAATTAACTTGGATAATATATATATATATATATATATATATATATATATATATATATATATATATATATATCAACATAACAGTATTGGATCGATTCGGGTCAACTTTTTAAATCCGTAATCTGGATCATGAGACTATGATAACCCAAAATAAAAAAAATCAAAATATATTATAAAGCTTAATTCATAAAAAATTTATTGTTGAATGATAAAATTAAAAAATATTCAATTTAAAAAAAACATAATAAAATAACCCGAGTTTATTTGGGTTAACTCACGATATATGTGATTCGAGTTATAAAATTAAAATAATTTCATAGAAAAACAAAAAAAAATAAGAAAGCTTAATTCATGATCAGCCAAATATTAAATGATTAAACTAAAAAAAATTAATTAAAAAAATTAAATCAATTGGATTAACCCATATAAATCTGTAATATAGATCATGAGGCTAATATAACCACATAAAAAAAATTACAATAAATTTTAAAATTTAATATCTAATAAATCAAGTTTCAAAACATAAAATTATATATAAAAAAACATACATATTATTCGGTCAGAAGACTCAGAACCGAATCGAAACGTTCAAAGTGAAATTTTCGGAACAAGAAGAGATTCCAAGTGAGATAGAATATATTTCGGTTTATTTAAATTTTTAAACTGAAAAGAAATATATCAGTAATTTCAGACGGAATTGACAACTAAACAAATAAAAAACACAAGTTAGTCACCAATAATTTCAGATAGGCGTTGCACAGGTCGGAAACTCCAGTTCATGGCAAACTGAGACCGGGCATCCGAAAAGGCTTGAAAAGTCCCAAAACTAGACGTATGGGATGCTATAAGCATTACGTTTCTCATTTGAAGAGAGATTTTATTTATTCAACGAAATTGCGGTATTGCTATAATTAATTTAAGTTTGGTATATCTTAATTAAGTTTGGTATATTTTAATTAATTTTACGAGCTTTAAAATTAATAATTAATTTAAATATCTACCGTCCAATTAATGCGATTAACAACCAATTTTTATTAATATGAGATTGCTCTTCCGATGACATGAACGCTGACAACAAAGCCACATACTTTGTTTGATCACGCAGAGGCAGTCACCCTTGGCTCCTTAAAATCTGCAAATCTATTTAAATATCTCCCGTCCAATTAATGCGAGCGCTGAGAATTAATCATGAAGTTTTTCCCAGCACAAGACAATCCATTGAACCAACCCAGCTAACGTTGGGCTAGTCAACTCTCCCTGGAAGAATAGCCACGGTAGGGCTCAACAGCTGAGATCAGCACCCTCTTCCTGGGTTACAAGGCTGTCAAGGTTCATCATATCCCTAGCAAGTCGGCTGTCCCATAACTAGATGGCCAGGTTTAAATTCTTGGGTCATGACAGCAAGTCCTGAATAGCAGAACAGCAGGAAAATGACAGGCTAGATTGTTTAATACACAACAAGTTCAACTCATGATTGCTTGAGTTACGTCAGAACTCGCTACAACTTAAACAGAGCTTAGCGCTCCAATTCTGAAGAGATTTATATTACATGAAGCATTTTTTTTTCCCCTTTCAGACATGAACAGCACCTGGAGTTCTTGGGGCCAAGATTAGATTTCTAATGGAAGATAAATAAAACTAATTTTTCTTTAACCATTCAACACTTTTGGTGGCCATTTATAGATATCATCACTTCAGTGAAATAAAAATGGAGTTCAATTTGGCCACTTGATGAAATGGCTAGCTCAATGGATAGATTAATGTGCGGCCTTTGTGGCTAGACATAGTCTGTTCGATCTCATAAATGATATGAACCACTTGCATAAGAGATGACAACTTGTACACTTGCCCATTATATGGTCCCATGGATTGTGAGCTTCAAATACGAACCAGGGTTATTATTCTCATCTTTTTTATTTTCATTAATTACGTTTATTTTTTCTGATTAATCGTTGTTTTTTTTTATCATATGTTTATATATATAATCATATTATTAAATTAATTAAGAGTTTATTGAATCACCTGAATTTCAATTTCAAATTTTTCACCCACCAAAAATTAATTCAAAATACTATCACAAATCACCTATTTAGTATCTATCCAAGTTTTTATCCAACCAACCAAAGCACTACATAGGATGAAGACCCAATTGAGGAATTTTTCTTTGGGATCCGCTGAGAATTGATGTACAATTTAAGAGCTTGACCCCCTAGGAAAACACAAATTGCCAGTGATGAATCGCACGGCATATGTACATATGCAATGCCCACGAAAACACGACTTGCGTACAGCCGTGCACAAGAAAAAAACATCACATAAATTTCTCTCTTGGCCATTTAATGTTCCTGGACTTAATTTTGGCTGAAGAAAAAACAAGCAAAATCACATCAATTTCTTTCTTGGCCACTCGATTGGATCTTGGACTTTCAGCGTGTTACTCTTTGGCTCATTCATCAACACCAGTTCAATGGTCCCATTAACTCAATAACCATTGAAATTTCTAAGGAATGCTCGATATTTTCTCTCTATAATCTCATCCAAAGTCTCCGTGAAAGACACAACACGGGGGTGCGGGGGGGGGGGGGGGGGGGATATAAACCAGTAACTTAATTATTGGACAATTCTTGATTCCTTGGGGTCAAATCTGGGCCGGGAAGCCTTTCAGCTCTATTTTTTTTTTGAATAATCATCGAGAATATATTGATTTTTGAGTTTTCTTTTACACGTAAAAATGTAATAGGAGGATCTCGACTGAAAATGTCTTGGCACGGATTTGGACTCACACGAATCACTAGCATATGTACATTTCATGGCCTAGCTAAAAATTGTCATCAAAGTCACTATTATATCGAGAAGCAGTAGAATTTCGCCGAGGCTTCATTGATTCTGGGCGCTAACTGCCAATCTAAAATAAACATTATTCGGGCGTCGTCTTGGATTAGAACAACAGGCTATTATATTTCTTAGCATGCTAACAACGTCCGTGTCTATGATTTTTAAACGGACATGCATACGTAATGATCGGTCGTCAATGACTTTTTCAATGATAAGAACTTGTGATTGCAAGGGTTGATCAGCCAGCCAGGAAAGAAAAGTCAACGGTTCGTGCTAGCTGGGGATTCAGTAGGGGACAATATTATTATTCATCTCTTGAACCAACTTTCCAAAACCTTATGAGATTAAGAAATATTATGCTAATCCCATGAGCTCAACATATATAATTATTTAAATATTCAAGCTAAATTTATTTTTCTATTAATCGGATATATTGAAGGCATATATATACATATATCCACATCGAGATCAGGGAAATGCACGTGTACGTACTTTATTTCTCAAGCTATTTACTTTGTTTTAAGACTCTGATTAAAAAAAATGCAACCAAACAACCCCCCGTCCAGCTAGTCCCGCCATGGATGGTTTTTCTCCTCCACTTCACTCCTTCAAAGGATCAGAATAAATTTGTGAAATAAAAACTCCCAAATCATGTGTTTTGCTTCAGCATGCACATAAAGAAAAAATCTCTTGGCGAAGCATGCTACGTGGACATCATGTCTTGAATACAAGACATCACAGCATGGTAATAATTCGTCAGTCAAGTCACATCACAGCATGGTAATGCTAAACAAATACTTAAATCTTTTTCAAAGAGAAAAATTAAAATAAAAGTAGAACTCTATGTGCTTCTAAATATTTTAATAAATAAAGAAAAATGTTGATTTCTAAGGTTAGAATGCACTTGTCACTTGCCAAGTCAAAGACAGGCCAAGGCTTCATCAGAAGGTGACCGAGCCAGCAAACGAGGAGGAATCCTTTAATTTATTCATGCCATAGGAGAGACTTTTCTTCATCAACTTGTTTGTTTTTGCCTCTTCAAATGTGTTTGGTATTGCGGTAACTGTTATGGTTGTGATTTAAAAAAAATTAGTTTATAAAAAGCATTTTTAGTTGTGGTTTATTTGAAAAAATAGATGTTTGGTTAAAACTGTGGTTGAAATTGAGGTCGAAGAAAAAGTAGTTTAATGTGTTTGGTTAAGAATGTTTTTGAAATTGAGATTATAAAATAATTTTAAAAAATATAAATTAATATTAATGGTTTTTAATTTAAATATTGTGCATTTAACTATTGCGGTAACCTTATGAAATAAATCATACTTTATATAAAAAAAATTTATTGTTCTATTAAACTATCTACAATTCCATTACGTACAAAATTTATCTGACAATAACTACAGTTTCTATAATTTTTTAGCGTGTAATAAAATTAGATAAAATATTATCATATATAAAATTCACGCTAAACTAATTTTTTTAAAAAAATTAACAAAAAAAAACTTAATACACTAAAAAAAACCGCAATGCAAGTGAACAGTGCAAGAAAATTGCACTATTCACTATTTTTAACATGAATAGTGCAATTTCTTGCACTGTTCATGTTAATTGCATTGTTCATTGATGCAATTACGTGAACAGTTTAAAAAAACAAGCAATTCTTACTTTGCAAATACTGTATTTCTAAAAATAAAAAATAAAAATAAAACCCAATAAATAATATACCATAATTTTTTATAACTAAACGACTAGCCAAACGGGGTCAAATCTTCCTGCGTGTTGTTTTGTACTTTTTTCGAACATTGGATATATTGCAATCTCTCTCTTTCTTTGGACCAGTCAAAGATGAACTTCCTGTTTCGGTATCCATTTATCCCCCCTTCAAGACTTGTATAAAACAAGAAGCGAAGCCTATCTTTCTTTAAACACGCAACAAAGAAAAGAAAAATATATGCAGAGAACAACCATAGAGCTCTGCATAATTTTGTGCTGAGCTTGCTACTTATTGCTCATAGAATCAACCTCTAGCCAGTCTTTTCTATTCTGTTTCTTGGTGAGTTTTTGGAGGGTGGTTCCGTTGTTTTGGTAGAAGGGGCTAGAAGAAGCTACTAGTAATACTAGGATGTCTTCTACAACCAAAGCAGTGTCTCTTGAGGAGACGCCAACATGGGCTGTTGCTGTGGTCTGCTTCGTTTTGGTTGCCATTTCAATCGTTATTGAACATCTAATTCATGTTGTAGAAAAGGTATGCCCATGCCTTCTTTGAATGGCTTAGCTAGGTAGATGATATGCACCATGTTAGGAAATTCAGACCTTGGTTAATCTTGAAAGTATGCAAGCATGTTTTGTATATTTTGAAGTGTTTTAAATTTTCCCCTCTTTTATTTACACGGAACATGAGTTGTTGCAGTTCCGATGATTAATGAACTAAAGTTCTGCCAGTCCCCATATATAATTGAAGGAGTAGAATTTTTAATGGCTATTTATGTTGCTTAGACCTGATTGTTTTCTGTACTTCTTTTACAGTGGTTGAAGAAAAAACACAAGATAGCTTTAGTTGAAGCGCTTGAAAAAATTAAAGCAGGTAACCCATTTTTAGTCTGAGAAGCTCTTGCCAGTTTTGAAGTCGATTGGTTTTTTTTTTTTTTTATATCAGAAAACATGGTAACTGACCCTTTCTGTTCTGACATGCTTTTTTGTAGAGCTCATGCTTATGGGATTCATATCCTTGTTCCTAACAATATTACAAGGACCAATCTCTGATATCTGCATTCCAAAAAGTGTTGCAGCCACTTGGCATCCTTGCGATGCTAAGCAGGAGGAGAAAGCAAAAGCGGAAAAGTCATCAGATTCTAAAGACAATAGTCGAAGGCTCCTTCAGTTCTTGGATTCTGGAGAAAGTCATAGACGTTTTTTAGCTTCAAAATATGACACATGTGGCGAGGTAATCATAAGATCAGCATATTCTTTGACTACCAATTCTTAATTGCATAAATTTGCTAGGATTGGTGAAAGTAAGTCCAGAATATGTTCTCTCGAGCTCTATTTTTTGAGCAGCTGATTTTTAACATTGATTCTTGCATATGTTTCAGGGTAAAGTGGCCCTCGTATCATCATATGGAATCCACCAGCTCCATATTTTCATCTTTATATTAGCAGTTGTACATGTGCTCTACTGCATAATTACCTATTTCCTAGGCAGAACCAAGGTACTGTAATACTAACTTTTATTCACTTCCTTCTCATATGCTCAATTGCTTTCCCTTTTCTGACGGATCGATCTCTTCAATGCTTCTTGAAATGCAGATGAGGAAGTGGAAGACATGGGAGAATGAAACAAAGACACTTGAGTACCAATACCATAATGGTAAGTCTTTCGTCAAAGCTTAGCTTAATGATCAATTATCAAATCATAATTTGTAGCCTACAATTTCATTAAAGATGCAAAATGACACTTACAAGGATGGAAGCAACTTTCAGTGAACTAGTTGGTTAAAAATGTCACAGTCAGTGGCAACCATTTCTAGTTTAGGCATCCATACTTAAATGACTTTATGGAATGCAGATCCAGAGAGGTTTAGGTTTGCAAGAGACACATCATTTGGAAGGAGGCATATGCAACTATGGAGCAACTCACCAGCTCTCCTTTGGATTGTAAGTACTGAATGTGGATTTTTGTTAAAGAATATTCCTTTATGAAATAATAAAGTGGGCTATGAAGATAACATTACCGAAACACTGCATAATCTGTATTGAACTCAAGATACGGTAGATCACGGTTTCACTATTAGGAATGAGTGATATGATTGGTATTTTAATTCATTGCAGCCTATACTTTTCAGGACAGTACCGGAGTTCATTTTTTATACGAAACTCATTTTTCTTTTTTTTTTGGTGCCCCTATATCAGGTGTGTTTCTTCAGACAGTTTCTTGGATCAGTAACTAAGGTTGATTACATGACATTGAGACATGGATTTATCACGGTGAGTTACCAAGCATATATACTTGAAGTCTTAAACTACGCAATCTTTACTCTGACAAGGCATTCTCGTTATCGGAGTTACAATGTTACGGTATTTTCTTTCAGGCACATTTGGCCCCTGGAAGCGAAACAAGATTTGACTTCCAAAAGTACATCAGCAGATCACTTGATGAGGATTTTAAAGTTGTGGTGGGGATCAGGTCTGTTCTTACAAGCATTTGAAGCAGTAAATTACCCGGATTGATTGTTTATTTTAGAATACTAACCTTACTTTGTGTATGCAGTCCAATTATATGGTTCATGGCAGTGTTGCTCCTGCTGACCGATACACATGGTAAGCATAATATTCTGGCTCTGGTTCCCAGATGATATAAGGTACTAAAAGTTATTTGGTTGAAGGGCTAAGAATTGTTTCGTTACTCATGACAGGATGGAACTCTCATCTTTGGTTACCATTCATTCCTTTAGTTGTGAGTACAAATATCATCCAAAACCTTTGCTTTTACCATCAATAATCGATCGATAAATTTCCTACTCTTGCGAGTTCTGTGATCATCAGGAAGTCATAACATTTAACTGGCAATTTTGCAGGTAATTTTATCGATAGGAACTAAGCTACAAGTGATCATAACTCAAATGGGACTAAGGATTCAAGAGAGAGGAGATGTGGTCAAGGGTGCTCCCGTTGTTCAGCCAGGCGATGACCTATTCTGGTTTGGACGCCCACGATTCCTTCTCTTTCTCATTCACCTAGTTCTTTTTCAGGTACTCAAAACACATCTAGGCATCTAATTTTATCTGAACATCTTAATGCTTCCTGCTTATGTTTATGCTTATGCTTACTTGTTGTCTTAACCTTCTTCATTGCAGAACGCATTTCAGATTGCTTTCTTCATATGGAGTGTGGTAAGCAATTCTACCGTTTTCTTTTTAACATTTACAGCATGATTTAGGAAACGTTGTACTTCAAAGTATCCTTTAACACCTTTTTTCCTGAAAGAAGAATAAAAGAAGCATCATCTTGTTTTGTGGACAATTCAAACCAATGCTAAGTACATTGCATTCATTGTCTTAAGTTTACTAAGAACCTAAGAAGTGTGGACTTTTCACTTGCATTCTGCCTGACTAATTGCTCCTTCTCTTTCAGTATGAATTTTCAATAAAATCCTGCTACCATGCTCGCACTGAGGCTATTGTCATCAGAATCACATTGGGGTGAGTTTTGTTAGCATATTGAAAGGCATGAAAAAAGTACCCCCTAGCTAAAACCTTCTGTATAGTTAGGACTTTTTGTTATCAATATTTTACTGATTTCATAAGGTTCAAGCATAGCTGACAAGATGTAAACTGGGAATTTTCAGGGTCATCATACAGATCGTCTGCAGTTACGTGACTCTGCCTCTCTATGCTCTAGTGACCCAGGTTAGTATTGTCAATAAAATGCCTAGCTCATAGCAGTAAGACATTTTGTTATCTTGTGAATGACATTGTTTCCGGTGATCTCTCAGATGGGTTCTAGCATGAGACCAACAGTGTTTAACGATCGTGTGGCAGCAGCACTCAAAACCTGGCACCATACAGCCAAAAAGCAAAGTAAACATGGCAAGAATTATGAGTCTCACACACCGATGTCAAGCAGACCACAAACTCCCTCTCATGGTATGTCGCCAGTTCATCTCATGCGTAACCACCGCAGCAGCACTGCTCCTAATAGCTTCCCGAATTCTCCAAGGCTTTCAAATCACGACAACAATGATCAATGGGATACTGAAGCAAATTCTGTACATGATTATGAACTCAATGAGTCTGTACACCATGGAAGTCCTGATGTTAGGGACCAAGTCTCACATATTCAAGATCCAAACTCGATCCAATTGCCTCCAGGGCCTGGCTCCATCCGTACCCAACACGAAATTAACATTGGCAGTGCTCGTGATTTCACATTTAGGAGATGATAGCAGAAGCATACAGGATTTATTCAGCAAACGTTATTTACTTGTCATGTGTTCATTTCTTGTACGTGAGAAAAATAGAAACCTACTTGTACAGGATTTATAGCACCACATATGGGTGGTGATTTTGCCACGCTTTTCACGCTTCTTGCACTGTTGAGGAGTCCCGTTATAAATGAGTGGGGCCACCGCCACCGCCACCGCCACCGCCAGATATTTGTTTAATCAAATCCTTACTGCCTGTTAGTATTGGAAGTTGATGGTTCGCTTTCAATCATAATGAAGCTTAATTTGAACTTTATTTGTTCGTATTATTGGAGATCATTTTCATGGAATAAAATATTGTCAGCAAATATTGCTTTGACTCTGTCCACTTACACCCGGCTTACGATAAGTTTGTTTTTGTGGTTATAAAAAATTGATTTTTAGATTATCTTGATAGGTGGATAATAAAAATAAATTTAAAAAATATATATATTATTTCAATTTATTTTTAAATAAAAAATATTTTTTAAAAAACCTTCAAACCAGCTTTAAATCCATCTCCTTAACCTTGACCTTAAAAATGACTCTACTTCCTGGGGTTTCTTCAGAGTGGTTGCTTAATGTGGAGATTTTGCAAGTGAAATAATGCATTAAAAATAGAAAAATGGAGGGGCAAATCAAAAGTTGAGATGAGAGTCTCATGGAGGTTTTTTTGGGTCCATGTCAACTTAACTTACCAAGAATTATAAGCTGGAGGTCCAACATCAAGCAGCACAGGTTGCCAACGAGTTATTAAAAACAATGGAGTATAAAATAATTTATACCAATTTCTAGACAAATAAATAAAAAATATATAAAAATCGATACTGATTTTCTTAGGAAAAAAATTATGATCCTAGAAGTTTTAAATACTATATTCATACGATGCATTTATAATATATTTTTTAATCATTTTTCTACCCTTTTCGATTATATTCAAAGTCATTATATAATTATAATAACAGGAGAAACAAATCCTGAAAATCTTAGAGTGATTTAAGTGTAATTATTAATATTTACGATAAGATTTCTCACCAAAACCCATTTAACATCCGAAGCAAGCCTGCCTAATTGATACTATAAAAGCTAATGGGAGTGATTAGGAGCTAATAAGATGCGATTACATGTGTGATCGCCATCTCTTTCAAGTTTCAAGAGGGCACGTCGTGGCAGGCTGTGTGCTCTATATGCAGTCTCACTCTCGTTTTAGAAAAGCAATCAAACACTTTGACCTCCAACAACAATATTGTAAGAATATAAAAAAAAATTGATTCAAGCATTTGATTCATTTGTTGATTGCATATCTGCCCCTGATTTTGATCACTGCAAGAATCGACTTGGTTGATCTTTTGATTGTAAAAGAATAGTCATGGAGGTTAGGCCAAATCAGACGGTTGATAACTCTCCGCAGCATCGGCGTCATGTGCCAGCGACTCCATCAAAGCAACCTGTTGCTCCTTCTAACACAGTTGACACCGCCTCAGTTTCTCAAAGGTCTCTCTTTCATGAATTTCCTGTTTGATTCCCAGGAAAATTTCTATTTAAGAAAGAAAAAGAAAAACCCATTTTATAATCTTGATTTTCTTCTTCTGGTTCTCTTTGAATTAATCGAAGGACAGGAACCTTGTATCTTCTAGTATCTTATATGTTGTTTCTTTGGTTTTTGTTTTTTAGGAAGTGAAATGATCTTGGTGGGTTCTTTTTTTTTTTTTTTTTGTAGGTTACAGAAGGAATTAATGTCTCTTATGGTATGCAAATATCCTTTCTTTTCTGTTTCTTTACTGTAAAAAATTATCAACTTTGATTTTAATGTTTTATTGGGTCGCCAGTCTTGGTTTTGTGTATTGAACTAGAACTGTTGCCCTATATGGTGGGCTGCTGCACTGTGTTTTGGGTAATGGAAATAGCTTTATTAAAAAGAAATCCTCTGAAGGATTCAAAGGTTTATAGTATATACACAACAGCGGAAATTACTATTAAGCCATAGTTTTTACTGTGGCAAGTGATGATGGCCTGTTCTTCTGCAGATGATTGGAGGAGATCTTGGAGTGTCAGCTTTTCCTGAAGGCGAGAGCATTTTTGCATGGATTGGCACAATTATGGGTGGAAAGGGAACTGCCTACGAGGGATTATCATACAAGCTTTCTCTCCGTTTTCCTCTAGACTACCCTTTCAAACCACCTCAAGTCAAATTTGAGACGATGTGCTTCCATCCAAATGTTGATCAATTTGGGAACATATGCCTTGATATTCTTCAGGTTTTAATCAACTTGCTGTGACAATACTTTTTTAAACTTTTTGCATGTAGTTAAAAGGATGCAGGAGACGGCAGATGTTAAAATGATATTAGGTGATAATAATTTATTTGTAGTTCAAACCCAGCTGATATTGCCAAAGTCTAGCCCTTCCAGTTGAAGAGAGTTTTCTTACGTGCCTTGCATTGAAAGTTGCTATTTCTCTCGTGAGACTAACGAGGTCCTCTCCATTTGTCTCCATAGGATAAATGGTCTTCAGCGTATGATTGCAGAACCATCCTCTTATCCATTCAAAGTCTATTGGGAGGTCTGCTCGCATTTGTGTATGTGCTTGAACCTTGTCCGTGTTTCTGTTTTTGCCTAACTATGTAGTTCTTTCGTGCAGAACCGAACCCAGACAGTCCTCTGAACAACTATGCTGCCAAACTCTGGAATAACGAGGAAGGTTAGATAGATATCCTATCTTCATATCTAAGATCATTTTCTTTTGTTTAAACATCAAGATGAACTGCCATGAATGTATAAAGCTTGAGCTTCTGTTTACATGTTCTTGCTGGTCATAATTCTTCTTTATACGGACACCTACCATATTAAAAATAAAACCATGCTCATTCTTCTTGGACCACCAGACCTAGCTTTACTGGTGTTTATGTATCCATGTAATATCAGGAAACATGCTGTAGGATAACAAAACGTACATATCTTCACTATCTGGTCTGAATGGACACATTTACTCTGTTTTTTGTTCGGAAGAATTTGGTGATATGAAACCATTATGTTCAGCCAATTGCTATAAACTGAAGAGAATTGTTTATGCGGATTTGTCACAGATTACAGAAGCATGGTCCACAGACAGTATTATGCTGGAGAAGCATTTGAGAGTTGAGCTAGAGTTCCTATCCCTGATAAAATCCAAAATGTCACACATTTGCTCTTTGAAGGTTTGGGGGAAGAGTCTGGAGTCAGTTTCGATACTTGTATTACTACCCTCTTAATGAACATTCTCGTGTAAAAAACTTCAACTCTTATCATTTTTCAGGAAATTTCAGTCCTTTTCCTACTCTGATTAAGCAGGTGATATTTCTTTCTTGTCATTGGACATCTACAAATTGTAAAGTAAAATATCAAATTCAATGAAAAGCCATTTTGGGTTCTTCTATAACCGGAGCGACTTATTGTTGTTTTGGCATTTTATCATGCTTTGTCCTGTGGGGCTCAACTCGTCAAACATCACAAGGATTGTTTTGATCATGCGCCAATTTTTTCTCTCGATTGACATTCCATGAGGATCCTGTTACCTATATTTCAAGTTCCTGCTCTCACATTGGTCACCATTTTTTTTATATACACATAGTTACAGTGCATTTTTTCTATGGTATTTACTTTTCAGTGTTATTACTGTATCTAATGAGATTGTTAAAAAGCATACTTACTGGTCATTTATAGTAACAACGACGACTGATATTCGACACCTGCAAAGACAGCGCGTGCAATGCATGACCATGACCGCGATATAAAACCATGCTCACAAGGGAGCATAGTTCTGCTTTTGCCTGCACAAGCACCATGGAGAAAGCAGGCACAACAGCTATGACCATCAGAAAGGACGTAAGATGTGCTTAAAGCGAGATTAAGATAAATATACGAGGCAAGAAAACGGGCTGAGTTTAAATTAAATTTTATAAATGGTCATTGATTTCCATCTCCGGATTATTTACAAGATAGAAATAAGATGTAAAAGTAAATCAATCCTCATTCGAACTATCAGCAACAGCAGGTGCTTTGCAGATGGGGCACATATTCTTCATTGACAACCACTTCTTGATGCAGTCAACGTGCCCACAGTTCTTTATTGTGCCCACTTTGTCCACGCTCCTGTATTCTTCCTGACAATTCTGATCACCATCAAGGTACGGAAATGTTAGGCACGCTAAAATGTCACATTGAGTACCAAAAAATGTGTTTCAATTTTGATGTCATTCTGGACCAAATCAGTACTAAACCCGACTTTCAGTCTGAAATTTTGAAAACAATAATTGCAATGCAAAGCTGCAGAAACAAATTAGCTCACACGGGCATCCTGTTAATTCATCCAGAATCCTGCTCTCTGATTTATATTTCCAGATGTATGCCTGTACACGGTTCAAGACCATGAATCATGATATTGTTCTTGTTAAGTACACGGTTCAAGACCATGAATCATGATATTGTTCTTGTTAAGTACACGGTTCAAGACCATGAATTATGATATTGTTCTTGTGAAGCTTAATCTTGACGATACCTTCACCTATATCTTAAGGTTTACTAAAAATATAATTAATCACCGTTAACACAACTATTACTTACAAGGCAGATAGCACAGGATGTTTCCTCCTGGCCTTTGTCGGAAGAAAGGCTTATTGTCTCCATCAAGCACTTTGAAAACACATCTTAAGGCAATCCTGTGTTGACATTCCCTATCCTTTCTCCTAGAGCAAGTAGTTCCTGCCCGGGTGACTAAGAGTAGAAAATAGCAATTGTAAATTGTAAATTGTAAATTACATTTATATTAGAATTGCGGGGAAAACTAAGAGTAGAAAATAGCAAGCAATATATCATAAACTAGCCTTAAGTATGAAACCTCCCATGTGCAGGAGGAGGAATACCAATATGGTTGCTCATAAGCAGTTATATCAGCATTTAAGTTAGAAGCATCCACCGGCCCAGGATGGTTTCGGAGATGAGATGTTGAAGAAAAAGGATGGGACGAGTAACTTAACAAATGAGTTCTCCTTGGGTTGGGCTCCAAATCAAGTCGAGACCTGCTTCTCACATTCCTTGGAGAATCTTCACACCCAATTGACAGGCTGCTACTCATGTAAACCAGAAGAGTCAAAGTTATTTCTATAATCTGAAGTTGGTTTCTCATGGTGAAGTTCAAAAGAATTGGAGGTACTTCCTGCACTGTAGATACCGCTGGTGCCGCCTCTTTCCCGCGATGTAGAAACACCAGTGCCTTTTCTTTTGAATGGCCCTCTTCCCGTGCTCATTGTTTGATCAAGTAAACCACCCTCAACTACATCGATACCATGCCTGTTGTATTGATTAGAATGAACCTGGGCAGCATTGAGCTCTGGAGGAGGATAAAAGTTTCCACCAGCTGAAAAGTGAGGGAACACATCATGTGGGGGGGCAGAAATGGGAGTGTAAACTTGTGGACCTTCTGACCTGAAATATGTTTAAGAATGCTCAAGTGATCCGCTTTCCAGGATCTGGAGATGCACAGTTGAGTCCACTTGTTGAAATAGGATTGATCGGATGAGAAAAAAGAACCATTTTCCTAAGAGACTGCCCTTCCTGCAACAATTATTTTAAGAACATAAATAGCTTTCAAGACAAGGCTAAGTCACGACATAAGCAGTTGGCAGATGAAAGAGCAAAAGCTGTTCCAGGCATGCAGGAGGTCAAATTTCCAAGGTGGAACACAATGGATGGGTACAGCTAATTTCACACCTGATATCAATGAAATTATTCAAATTCCACCAATATCTTCTATGGCAAAAAATATGAAAAGTGTTGTTTCAATTGGGCTAAATATCAAAACAATCCTATAATCTGCATACTTTCACTTGCAAGCATAGCATGTCGCTAAATTGAAGCTATCATCCCAGTTAATGATCACCAAAGCAATGTATTAATGATATATTTTCCCTTTATCATAATCATTGATAAATTCAAACCCCTCATCAGTATCCCACTTCAGTGGCTATCTAAACTGAAGCTGGACATCATTTGTGCAAGGTTTTGAAGGAATACTAGCAGAAAGGCATTTTTACTGAGTAACACATAATAAAGCAACATACCCATATGGACATAGGATTGTCCAGAAGCTGGGTGGCCATGGCTCCAGTCCTGCTCTATCTCAAAGTATTGAGATGTGTTGAACATTTGTTTATGTCCCATAGCCCCTTACAGCAGAAGATGATTAAAGTTCTGGATTCTGACGAGGGGAAGAACCAACCTTCATAGAAGTCATCTACAATGATCAGAGAAATCACATGTACAAGTATGCGTGCCAATATACATCAGTTTCTACATGTCATCAAAGCAGGCATCATACTAAGCTTTGCCTTCAAAACTCCGATTAATTGATGAAGATCGAACTTCGAAATGGTTCTATACCTGCTATACCAGAAAGCCCAAACCCTTAAAACCAGAATGCTTGAAAATATGGTTGAAGAAATGAGTACATGACATTTATAATATTCGTTTTGATTTTCTTCAGCATAGTTGTTTATTACTAAGACGGGTAAACAAAAGTCAAAATTACTCATCAGAGAAATAATCACAATCAGTATGATATCAGGCTATCTATTTGATAACCAATTGCCAGCCAAATCAAGGGGACAGAAGCTCACTAATGCGTTCATTCTGCCAAGTGATTAACTACAAAAACTGAATCCCTCAAGCAACTCCTAAAATGAAGAGCAAATAGGGTTGAATTATAATGATTAAGCTTCAGAAATCAAAAGTGACTACATTTAAATGATAACAGACATGTAAAACAGGCTGTCTCAAATTTAGAAAATAAACTATGTAAACAGGTTATCTAGTTTTTCAATTTTGAATAAGTTGCAGAGTTTCAATAGGTAAGGTGTCTATGAATTTTACCATGAAGAATCGAGAACTGCAAAAAAATAAACAAAACATTTTTCAAAAAATGAACTACTCCTGGAAGTACCAAAAGAAAATGCCATGCAACGCTGAGAAACATTTGTTCTAAAGGAGATAAGAGAAGAGAGAAAAGCAGAGTCGGGGAAGGTAATCTATGAACAAATAATCAAATCTAGAAAAATGAGAAAAATTGGTAATAATAAACTCGATGATCTGAATTGCTGACAGTAACGGTTCAAACAGGATTTTTATATACAGCAGTAATCCTATACAGCTGCAGGAATTCAATGGCAATTGCTAAAACCTAATGCACTGAGAAAAAACAAATCATATAACAAATTCAAGAACAATGAACTTCAACTGGACCCTGCTGCCAGATAAAATAAAATAACAGAGAAAGAGAGAACAACAATACTAGTAACAATAACTACTTCATTCTGTCTAAAGTGCCTCTTAAATAAGCAGGATTACAAAGGATACAATGTTCATAGGGCAAAAATCCTATGGAAAACACACACAATTCCAAGAAAAAATGACAACAGCATAAATGATTGGAAGGGAAAAGGAAGGTTCTCATGTCTTTTATATGCTAGTACAACTATCACTCAAAGTCCAGCAGTGACACTCCTCTATGTAGGTAATGAATTCTACAGGCAATGCTAGCATTTCTTCATCCCTAGTGGCAGATTCACAAATCTGTTGTAGTTAGAAGAACAGATGCATTTACTCCCTTCACAAGACTAAGCAAAAACTCCTTAACAGTACTCAACAACCCCTACTGCTTGCTCCAGGGGCAATGTTAGCATTTCTTCATCCCTAGTGGCAGATTCGCAAATCTGTTGTAGTTATAGAACAGTACTCGGAAACTCCTTGACAGTACTCAAAAACCCCTACTGCTTGCTAAAGAAATACTACTGAGTTGCTTGGTATTGGAAAACTATGCGAGAGGCTGCAACAACCTAGATGAGCCAAAATAATATCTTGACCAGCATATTGAAATGTAAAAATGGCATCACATCAGCCATATAAAGGAATAGAACAGCTAAGAAGAGCCCACAGAATAACACCCGCTCAGAACTGCGACATGCCCAAAAATGTCACCACAATCAAATAATGCTTGGATTCCTGATACAAAATCATTTTTCCAAACATCTACAAGGAACTAGGGCCACTCATTTCACATTTTTCTCTCACTCCAGCATTTCAATGGAGATTTCTCAAGATCCAGGAAACCTCCAGCACTCACCCAATGCTGACAAGTTTCTTGTCTTCTTTAGCGGGTCATGTATGTAACGTGTACGTGCCCCGCGATGCGCTGAAATTTTTTAAAATTTATTTTTATTTAATTTAATAATAATTAAAATAGATATTTATAAAAAAGAAATTTTTATTTTATATTTTCTTATATATATATATATATTAACACAAATATCTTTTTTTATTAGCAACATTGTTTTTTAATACAAACTAAAAATAATTAAAATAAATATTTATAAAAACTCTTAATAAGAAAAAAATATATTTTCAATCAAAATTTTGTTTTTTTATTAATTTAATTTTTTCAAAAATATTTTTTTTCTTAAATAAAAACATGTCATGATTTGATAAAAGAAAATTTCCATTAAAAAAAAAGAAAAATCATGACTTTTAAACGATTGCATTAAAAAATTTTAAAAATAAATAATTTGATAAAATTACATAAAAAAACAAACAAATGTTTTATTTGCATTGCAATTTTTTTAAAAAAAATATGCATAATAAATTCATATAAAATTATTCATAAAATAATTATTAATATTACCGTTAAAAAATTGAATTTTATTTGAAAATTATGATATAATTTAATAATTTTTAAAATGTTATTTTAATAATTTTATTAAGAAAAAATTATAAAAAAAAAAACCCCCAAGAATGGCTATTAAAAAAGGGGCAGGCATGCCCGGGCTTAAAGCAAGGGATATTGAGGAATTAAGAGACGGCAATTGTAAATTCCATTGTTCTGTGAACAAAAATCCTATGAACCCTGGCTGAGCTGAATTAATTACAGTATTGCACATGAGTAAAGGGATAACGAGTTAAGAGTTGAAAACATTAAAGAGAGGAAAAGAATATCCCTCCAATTTGAAAAAGGATAAGGGTTGAAGCCATAATCAACGGTGTTGTGTCGAACGTGTAGGCTTTTATTTTTCAAGAGGTAAACTTAATTATATATATATATATATATATATATATATATATAAAGCAGTAAAAGAAAAGGGAAGCGAAGAAAATCCCAAAAGCAAACTGGGCAGCCTTTTTGGGGTGCTTTTCTGTGGCTGACGTGAACCACCATTCCGAAACAACCTCTCATCTTGCAATTTCTTTATTCTTCTTGGTTCTAGCCTTGGACACTGACTCCAGATCTAGGGCCAAACTTTTATTGCGAAGCACAATTCATCTCTCACAACTCCAAACTAACTCTCAGACAGTTAAAAGACAGTATTTGAGAACGCTGTTAAGACCACTTTTTTACAAAATTTAACTTTTTTTTTTAATTAATTTTTTTCATATTTTCAAATCTTTTTAATATATTAGTATTAAAAATAATTTTTAAAAAATAAAAAAAATATTTTGATACATTTTCAAACAAAACAAACATTTTAAAAAACAACTATTACCCTCTCCAACACCCCCCTTGAAACCAGAAGCAACCGTAAATGACTGGCCATCTTGACATTTTGATCTTCCAAACCAATTCCATCATTTTTAGGGTTTCGTCAAAGCATACAAAGCATGGCAGGCAATATACCAATTGTGATCCTTTAATGTACAGCATTAGACTTCCAAAACTTGTCACCAAAAATGGGTCCCAGCAGGAAACAAAGGCCCATCCACCCAAAAAAATCTTGATGGCTACAAACTCTTGGCAAGCAGCCTCCCTCGTAGGAGATCTAAATTTTTCATCTATTCATGCAAAACCATCCAAGGGGTAGTTCTTCAGAATCTCTGCTCTATATGTGTCTCGGCAAAAACTGTCATTGTCCAAGAAAATACAGGACATAGGAAAGATTTTACAATAGAGATGAGAATCGACAAAAATATGCACGAAAAAATCTGTAATATAGAAACCAACCAAAAAGAATTTTTTCCAAGCACTGCACCAACTCTGAAGTGGTCATAAATGATACAACTTTGAATTTTCTGTCAATGTTTGAAAGTAGAGGCAACCGATCAAACATTCTCCGAGGCATCCCTTTTCAACTCTTCTGCACTCGGAGCAGTGGCCAACCTTTCTTCCAATGCTCTAGCTCCCCTTTCTCTGCAAGGGGAAGGAGTGGTCAGAAACTGGAACTTTTTTCCACCCATTAAAATTAGTTTGCCACTGTATTCTTAATATTACAAGTCATCGGAAGTGCTTGGTGATTTTGAATCACTGTTTTAACTGTTCCTTTGTTTTTTTTTTTTCCCCTTCAAAAAATTGCCGAGCATTTTTTGTTACTGCTGTTACTTAATACTATACACACAAGTCTATCAATTCATAAAAGCTCATATTGAAGATGTTCGATTAAATTGGGTTAATTTAACAATCTCCTAGTAGTTGAAAAGAACATGTATCCTTATCCAAAGTTTGAAACTGAATGGATAAACTTACCTCCTTCTAGTTGCCTCAATGGGATCAGAACCAGGCAATGAAGCATCTCCCAAGGTATCATCATGGACTTCAGTAGAAGTTTCAAATCTTCCACAAAGCATCCGATGGAATATTGATGCAATAGGATCAATGACTGGCCTGGAAGCAGATAGAGAGAGGGAGATGGAAGAACATAAACAAACTCATACATTCCATGGACTAAAAAACCAGTGTCTTGCAAGAAAAGGAGAAAATACCTGAGCGATTCAGGGAAGAAGGATGAGAATGCAAAATCATCACTTGGATCACCCCTTAGTTTTGTTTCTGGTTTCCTCTGAAAGTATCTCAAGTAAATCCAGCTCATATATGTGCCAAATATTAAGGTTGGAAGATATGCTGCAGACTCTGCGGTAAAGAAGCTTATAGCAATAGCTATCAAGAGCATAAGAGATGGAAACCACTGCATGACATTTGAAACAGCACCAATGAGAATGTAATGAGGCATCTTTTCAACTTGCAAAACAAATCATCAGGTGATACTTCAAGGCAAGAGGTGAAGTAATCAACCCTATTGTACACGCCCATACCTTAGCCTTTATTCTCAATAGAGACAGCTCTTGGTCTGGTATAATTTGCTTAATGCCAACCAAGAAACCTGCTAGGATCCCCTGGAAGCCAGAAATAGGCATATAACTACCACAAAGAACAAAGATAATCAGTATAATGGCAATAGTATAAGTAGCAGAAGCAAAACAAACACATCACGCTTTGGAAGCACATACTTACAGGTAATTTTCCTGCCTTGTTATGTAGTACAAGCTAATAGCAGTAATGAAAACGCAGATGGAAATGAGAAAGTTGACTATGAATATGAACTTCAAGAACTCTTTAGAACCCCATACTGGCTCAAGAAGCTTTCCCACGATGAGGAGGCATAAAGTGCTTGCAACAACCTACAGAACCATTTCATTATTTGTGCAACTTTATGAAGGAAAATAAAAGCCATAGGACATTTATACAAACCAAAACAAACATTAACACTATCAACAGATGAACTACACACCCCATATATCGATTGTTCAATGTAACCAGCTGTTATAAGGTTCCATACAAAAGGAATCGTCCTGCAAACCAAAAAATCATGCAAGGAGTAAATTTCTTATCATTGAAATGAAGCTTATACATATAAAGCATTGTGCATGAATGATATCAATCTCCACAACCTAACAAAGAGGGCAATCAAGTATAGTAAGTTCATAGCTGTCTCCGTCTTTGATCCCCTGTACTGGCAATTATTTTTTTCTGACCGTATGTCATTACTATCCACTAATTTCAAGAGAAAATCTCATCCAATCAACTGTTCATTGTACCATGGTAGGGCCATACCAACAGCAAGGATATGATTACCAATAATTCAGGCAATTACACTAAAATAAGCAAGTCGAAGCAAGTTTCAATATCTTGTGTTCTAAAACGTGAGATCAAGGAAAAATACAAGTATGACATGCCCATTTTAAAGGCAGAGTAGTCCAAAGTGATTTAAAGGCTCTGTTGTCCAAAGCGATTAACATTCCATGATTAGTATCCGGAAGAGTAGAAACTTCTAATCTATCTCCAGATGTTACTTTGATTTGCAGCATTGGACCAACACATTGTTTTTATGATCTTTAAAAAGTGATTTAAAAAAAAAAGCGCATCAAAACCACGATTCCAGCCAAATCCTAAACTATTGTATTTAACCAGAACAATAATTCCCACGCAAAGATCCAGCAGCTCGCCAGACAATGCACCCCCACTTTTTCAAGCTCCTTCAACCAGGACAATAACAACAAGAAAAAAATGGCAGCAAATCAACATTGAAATTATCAAAACATATCTACAAGTTCATGGGTATATATAAAGATTCAATTAGTATTTTTTTTTTTTAATTCCTCTGAGTCCACGCTGCATATCTTGAGTAGTTAGCTCTCAGCTCCTAACATTCTGCCTCACGTTACCATTTCCGGATCCTTTACCGTCAAAAACACATTACTAAAATACACACTGCGGAGATACCAATTTTTCAATTTATAAGGATAAAAATGAATGAAGCGAGCAAGGAATTCACGAATTGAAAAGTTAGAAGATACCTGGCAGGAATAAGAGCGAGGTAGTTAACAGCAGGGGGTAAAATCTGAACTAAGATGTGACCGGTGCCGAGAACAACCGCGAGACCTTTGCATAGCTTCGTGAATCCTGTAAACAAGCTCGCGCCCTGTCATTTGAAAACAATTAGGTTAATCGGATCAAGATCCGGCAAGGAACAGCGAGAATTCAAGAAGAGATAGGGTGATTACTCCGAGAATGGTTGGAGAGCTCATAATGGAAAGATTTAGGGTTTTGATCGGAACAGTTTGATTTGGTTGAAAAATGCAACGGGTGATCTAGTAATCGCTTCCGTGAGTTTACTTACTGATAAAGATTAAGAGAGTTTCAACTCGAGTTGGCCCGGGTTTCTTAGATCAGAAAATGGTCTTGTATTTGTTCTCGAAACGACCTGCCGTTTAACCTCTTTTTTTTTTTGGGATTGGAGTGTTTTTTAAAATATTTTTTGTTGAAAAACAAAATATGAATAAAAAAACTACGAATAATTTAAAATACGGGTTCGAATTCATGGACAAATAAACTGCAGTGAAAAGGTACATCAATATAAAACTCACAGGCAACGAAAAATTTAAAATACAGGTACATAAACTGTTTAATGTATAGAAAAGGACATGACATGGACGATCGAATGAAAACATTTCAAGTTTTTTCACTTGAATTACCCACGATCAAACAACAACCTTAGAATGGTTTCGCAAGTGTCTTCTAGCTATGGCTTTTACGATCCTAAATTGCTTTCCTAGAAACACTCATCAGATAGAGTCTCGGCAGATGGGTCGATGAAGATACAAACCAGCCCTTTCTCAGCTGATGTGAAAAGAAAAAATCAGCTCTGCGTGGGAAGCAAGTGCTGAGCTTTCGTAGGGCGCTTATGCCTTGACCCCATCCTACGGTTTTCTGGATTCATACTTTTGTAGATTTGTTCTCTCGAGCATCTTGAGCAACAAAATCTACCCAGGAACATTTTCAATTTCTTGAAGCTCCTTACCCATCATTAAAAACAAGGAACTGCAAAAGTCTCTTAATTCTTCCATTTTTTAAAGTGATATAGAACAATTATTCATTACTTATCACATATATTTGTATTCATGTACAACAATGCTAATGCAGGTCGAATAAATGCACTACCTGAAAGGTGCTTCACTGCACTCATTTGAGTCTTAAGATCACAAAGAACCCGGCCCATGGTAATTGCCACCAAGCATAAATACTTCTTCTCATCACCTGTTCAAGATATCACATCATCATTTAAGTCTTAGCACAGGAGCGAGGTGAGGGGTTGTGCAAGACTACGAATAAAGAGAGGAAAAGAAATGCATTGACCTGACAACAGTAAGCAGTGATTCCATCCAAGGGCAGCCTTCGTGCACCCCATAGATGAAGGTGAAAGCTGAGGAAAGTTAGCATCAGAAGCGCCAGCAAAACCCCTTCCCCAAGTGTATAAATGACCGTTACCTGATGTGAGCAGGCAACATCAATAACAACAAAAGATGGCTTGAGACTGGATCGTAATATGATTTGCCAACAAAAGATTCAACTTGCAACATAAAAATACTTTGGCATGTATTAGAAGATTTCATGTTAAGTTGTTCATCCCATTTCCCATCCAAAAGTTTTTGAATGGTTTGATGTTCTACAGGAATGTGAACCTAGGGTCCAAGATATTTATGCTAGAAATTTCCAGTCCAAAATATCTTTGTTTATTGTGTTCTGGAACAAAAATCAAAAGCTAGCATAATTTCATATCCACAAGCACATACCCGCTAATTATATGGCGAGTGTTTCATGTTTAACGGACCTTTGCCAACCCGTGCTGCGATCGAGGCATATAGACGATCACCTTTTTCTCCATTTTTACTCCCTAAAACGCACCTTCGATTCTTGTAGCTGGCACTGATCAATCTCAACCACATAACCACTGGATGTCACACGAACCCCTGCAACCAGATTAACATATCCAACGTGGCCCAATAGCAAGTCCCAAGCAGGTCTCCTTAGCCAATTACAGTCCACATAGATTTTGCCTATATCCCCCCTTTGCCTAATAACTTGTAATGTCCTCGCTTTCTTCATCATCCATTCTCACAAACTCAACTTCACTTCGCCACAGATTCTAAGAGAATATATGGCTGCCACCAATACATTGATGAGCTGTGGCATTGCCACTGCTTTCCCTTCACTCCTTTCATCTTCAAAGTCCAAATTTGCCTCTTCAACTCCACTTCCTAGTGTCAATGGCACCTCTCGTGTCACCATGTCAGCTGACTGGATGCCTGGCCAGCCTCGTCCACCTTACCTTGATGGCTCGGCCCCAGGGTAAATACCACTGATAATTTAATGGACTGTAAATTAAATTTCAAACTTTGGATTTCTTCTTCTTCCTTTTTTTTTCCTTTCATGTACATAATGTTACACAGCACATGCTGTTTTTGTGAAATTTTGTTGATGAGTTAGTTGGGATGGTGTGTTGCAGTGACTTTGGGTTCGACCCACTTAGACTGGGTGAGGTCCCTGAGAATCTCGAGAGATACAAGGAGTCTGAACTCATTCACTGCAGATGGGCTATGCTTGCTGTTGTAAGTCTTTTATTAATCTCGGTTGAATCTCCTAATGCAAAAGAATAAGAAACTACGTCACAAAATTGATCCTTGATTTCAGCTGCGTTAGGTAACATTGTAGAAATGAACTTGGTTTCTTAAAAGTCGGCGCAAAAATCCCTTTAGCAAAGTAAAAAAGGAAACAGAAATAGTCTTAGTTCAGATGATAAGTTGCTACACCATGTTTCAATAATAACCCACATGTTTTAGGTTTTTTTTTTTTAATGGAGGGCATAATTTTACTTTTACTAATTTGATTCTAATTCATTTTGCAGCCTGGAATCCTAATACCAGAGGCCTTAGGTCTGGGCAACTGGGTGAAAGCTCAAGAGTGGGCTGCAACCCCAGGTGGCCAAGCTACTTATTTGGGCCAACCAGTTCCATGGGGGACCCTCCCTACCGTCTTGGCCATTGAATTCGTTGCCATCGCCTTTGTAGAGCACCAACGTAGCATGGAGAAAGACCCAGAGAAGAAGAAGTACCCTGGTGGTGCTTTTGATCCTCTGGGCTACTCCAAGGACCCTAAGAAGTTCGAGGAATACAAAGTCAAAGAAATTAAAAATGGTAATCTAACAATTTTGGTGTATGTTTCCAATTCTTGCTGCTAACTTACGTGAGTTCTTGAATTATTACTAATCCAATAGGCATCTGATCATGTCGTAGGTCGTCTAGCACTGTTGGCATTCGTTGGGTTCTGTGTGCAGCAGTCAGCTTACCCTGGCACTGGACCATTGGAGAACTTGGCAGCTCACTTGGCTGACCTATGGCACAACAACATTGGGGACATTATCGTCCCTAGAACGATTTCGCCTTGAAAAATCAAATATTGCTTCGAGTAGCTACTGTAAATTCCATGTAACCATGAAATGCTGTGAAATTTATTGCTCTATAGGCCATGCCTCTATGATCAACAGTGTGATTTGTTTTAGTTGTTCAGAATTCTGTAAATCCTCATCACCAGACAGAACCCCTGATGTGTTGTCGGCCGAGTGATAAATAGGTTTGCTATCAATATTGTTACTATCGCGAGATAGAATAAAAGAAAAGATGAAAAATATTTTTTTTAATAAATGCATTTGATGATGGTCCAGACCTCCAATACCCACTTTTAGATATATCTTCCCATGTCGCTATTTTAACATTAATAAGAAATAATTCGATTTCAGGTGATATAATTTTTCTACTCTTTATGAAACAAATCCACTTTTCATTGTTAAGATTATCTTTTTTAGTTTTTATTGACTATTTTCTTTTTTTAGGATTAATCCCACAAAACTAGCACATCAGGAGCATCCACGCCTTTTGTTGCTAAAGGAGTTTTTACCCCGCTATAGGGAGTGTGTTTTGAAAATTTTACATCCAATATCATTCTTGCCAAATTTATTTTCTAATTTTTGAGAAATTTTATGGTGAACTGAAAATAAATAGTTGTTTTTTATTAGTTACTTTTTTCAGTTCATTAAAAAAATAAAATATTAAATATTAAAGTTATTAGCAAAATATTATACTTTTTTTTTCTGTTGGAATGTTGTCATTAATGGGCAATAACATCTGCAGCCCTACTATAGAAGAGGGTTGTCATTGTCAAAGGCTACAATGATGAGTTGTTGGTGGCAACTGTATATTGTCAAAAGAAGCTGCACTAACCATTTATAAAGAGTGGTCATTATTATTGACAAAAAAGCAAGAAGAGCTGTCAATGAAGCCTATAAATAGAGGCATGACTTGGAGAGCAAAATGAGAAAGAGACTTAGAGAGTGTGAGAAAAACACGTGAGAGAGAAAGAGGAGTGGCTGCCAAGGGCAGCAGCTCTACTGCCTTGTGCAGCATTGTGTGTGAGAACAATGAGAGTAGAGTAGAGTGGTTATGATCCTCATCCTCCATGTATCTATATTGTTCTATTTCT
This sequence comes from Populus deltoides, assembly GCA_015852605.2. Taxonomy (NCBI): domain Eukaryota; kingdom Viridiplantae; phylum Streptophyta; class Magnoliopsida; order Malpighiales; family Salicaceae; genus Populus; species Populus deltoides. Next base: position 18,015,692 of record CM027577.2, read on the forward strand.
CTATCTCTAATAATATCGACTTCTCCCGTGGATATAGATGATTTGTCGAACCACGTTAAATACTGTGTCAATATATTTAGTCGTCAATAGGCAACTATTAGAACATTATCGGTCGGAATTTCCCACATTTTCTTTTTGTTTTTTTTTTAAGATAAGCTAAGGAATAACTAAAAGAAATCTGTCATCATCAAAAAATTCTTCAAGTTAAGCTTGCAAAATTTTAAGGCTTTGCCCAAATAAAACTAACAACATAAAAGCCTAGGGCCCAGAGAAACTGTCCCATTGAACTTACCTAGCAACTAGCCCACACGCGAAACACCTTACACAATACATGACAGACGATGCTGAAGCTAAGTATTTGATTAAATTACTGAAATGCCAAAGGCCAAGAAGCTTCCTTGGGATTTCTTGGCTTCTGAACTTGATTTTTTCATAAATACTCTAAGATTTTGGTATTTGTTTTTATAATTGATGGCGTGCGATTATATTTGGTTCAGTCAATATATTGAATCATGACTTAATTTGAAAGAATTTCACGATTTTTTAGAATTTAAATCAACAAGAATAATGCTAACTTTACAAAATGATTTTCTTCTGATAAAAAGATTTCTGGGTTATACTAATGGTCCCATGAATTTGTTTGCGCTGCGTATCTCAGGACAGACATGCATTTTATTTTTTTTTTTTTTTTTTTTGTGAAGAACAGACAAGATTTGTATGTTTTTTGTCCACCAGATAAAGAGTGGACACAAATCTTATAGAACAGACAAGAACGCTAAAGTGAAGAAAAAACCAGTTTAGACATTTTTAATCTTTATTTTAAGCGTATAATTAAAATGAAGAGTTATGTGTCCGAATATACTGTAACAAATCTAAGCGAATCAGCGCTGCGTATCAAAACTTGAACGGAAAGTGTTCAATCTTCCATCTTCTTTTTTCTTCCCACGGCCTTCTCTATATTTTTCTCTGCTGTTTTGTTTTGTAGCCGCATACCCTAAAAAACACAGCCAGCCTCTCTTTACTCTTTTCTTTCCATTTAGCTGTACACAATCACACACTTTCTTTTATTTATTTATTTATTTTGGGATTGTAAGTGCTAACGACAGAGATGTAAATGGAGATACGGAGAGTGATGCATATAATTGTGGTATTGTTCTGCTGAAGATGTTAAACGGAAGGAAATCAAACGATAGAGATTGCGAGCCTCCAGGCATCGTTGAGTGGGCATTGCCTTTGATAAGGAGGGGAAGCGCAGCTGCCATTATCGACCGGAATGTGCCTTTACCAAGAGATGTGGAATCACTTCTTAAACTTGCTGATGTAGCCGAGCTTACATTGAGGATTTGGAAACTTTTTTTGATCAAATTGTGAAAATTAGGTTCATATTCTGATCAAATTCATTCACGAATCGAGAGCTTTGCGAGGAACATTCGATGAGTGCTTATACATTGTAGTGAATATTTGTAGCAAACAAGTTTGTTTCATATGTTTAAAATCCATTCTCTGTTTTTACAAGGAAGTGAAGGCGATGGCTATTGATGTCATAAGATTTTGCAAGGTTACATCCATTAAGAGCTCTTTGATGGTTACGATGAAGTTGTTTAGGAACAAGGTTGTGATTTCTAAAAATTTAAATTATTTTGTTTAATTTTTTTATGTATTATTTTAATCAGTTAGTGGTAAAAATAATTTTTAAAAAATTAAAAAATAATATTTTTAAATAAAAAACACTTTAATTACCTTAACCCAAATAACCGTGCATCTTCACCATGGTATGAGAGCATTAATTTAAAGAGCAACATGTAAAATAAATACTCCTTGAGGTTCAGCTCATTCAATGCAACATGATTGGCCACTTTTTGGCCTTTTTAATTGATAATTAAGAATTTAAATAACATAACTTGAACAGCAGAATTCGAATACCTGGACGGGCAGAGCCCACACGATTTCTAGTCGTGATCAACAACCACTCCGGCAAGTCCACTTGGCTGCAGCAGTTGGAAAATTTCCAGTTTAAAAAATTATGTTTATTATTATGGTAATTATTGTAGTTGTGGTTTTAAAAAAAATTTATAAAAAATGTTTTTAGTTGAGATTAATTTGATATTTTTATATGTTTGGTTAAAACTGTGATTGAAATTGAGGTTGAATAAAAAATAGTTTAAAGTGTTTGGTTAATAATGCTTTTGAAATTAAGGTTATAAAATAATTTTAAAAAATATATATTAATATTTATGGTTTTTAATTTAAATATTGTAGATTCAACTATTGTTATTATATCATGAAATAAATAATACTTTATATAAAATATTTTTCATTGTTCCATTAAACTATCTATAATTTCATGACGTATGAAATATATCTGACAATGACTACAGTTTTTTTGGTATTTTAAGCACGCGACAACATCACGTAAAATATAATTAGGAATAAAATTGGAATTGCGATCAAATTCTGCAAATGCTACGTCATCAAGCGATCTCTGTCTAATTTACATAGTGTCATTGAATAATGTTAAATACTAGTTTTTTGAATAAAATACAATTACAAAATTAAAAATAATTTTTATTTTTTATTTTACTTGGTCGGACCTGGTTCAATGCATATAAAGCTTTGAACTAGATCCGATCCAACCAGAATAATATAGCACGGTACATTATTTATGCTAATTACACTATTAAGTAAACAGTACAATTAATATTAACAGTGCACGACAAGCATGAATTTCCTGCTTCCTCCAAATCGAGGTTCTAAATGGTGGACCCATGTTTTTTTAAGAAACGCGTTGACGAACAGGGTTTGGACCTCAACCATGAAATTGTAATTATCTTGTCGTGTCTGACCATAACCCAAGCTATTTAAATACCTTCATGGAACTTCCTTAAGCTTTTAACATAAAACGATGTATAGAAGCCCATTTGTGTGCCCAAAGAACATGCGAGACTTTTTCTCTCCCTTTCTTACTTTATAATGCGATAAATAGGCCCATTTGGAAGAGTCTGGTAACTATGCGCGCAAGGCTTTTTTTTTGTAAAAATCTGCACGGATATTAGATATTTGGGCCGACCATAAAAGCCAGAGCCCAAGCAGAGATGTCCAAACAAGGGCTTCTCCCTAAATGGTTTAATGTTTGTGGGCTTCGAGTATAAGTTTGGGCTCACAAATAGAACAGTTCTAAACATGGGTTGTTATTAGATTGCAGTCTCTGAACATCACATTTTTGCCTCCTGCTGCTGCTGCTGCGCTCATCTTAACACTTCCCAGGGTATAGAACCACGACCACATGAGCGGGTAAATTGTGTAATTACAATAGAAAAAAGAAAACAAATAGCGAATTAACAGAAGATGAAAATTTCTTTGTGAAATAGCAGCACCGATTAAGAATGTTGTGGTTCGTAAATAAATATGATACTTCAATAATATTGCACGTTATAACCACAATATTTCTCTATCTGTTATTATTATGAGTCCCAATATTAATTATAATTTTATCACGGTGATATTATATTTTTTATTTATAAAATATCGCATTTTTTAAACGTAGCATCTATTTCGTTACTCTTGAGAAGCATGATAATATTAAAATATGTTATTTAGGTATTTTTTTTCTTCAAATAATGCTATTCTGTTAAATTTTTATATTTATTGTCCTATATATATATATATATATATATATATATAAAAACCTCAAGAACGGCCAGGGGGCGGTAGTTGAATAATATTTTCTGACCTAACATTGTAATTAATTTCTCAGTGTGTGAATTTGAGATTGCTGTTTTTATTTTTAAAACTTAATTTTTTAAACATAAAATCTTTTATCCAAGCGTCGAGGACATTTTCTCTACTGCCCACTCAAAAAAAAAAAAGAAGAAAAATTTTGAATTTGAATAGGTACTGCTTAGATGGTCCATTGGCTCTTGAATTCTTCTTCGAGCTTTCATATTCACGCAGTTGTGGTTAGGCTAGATTTCTATCCCTCTGTGTCTCTTTCTGGTGGAAGGATGTTTTCTCGTCTTGCAAGAGACTAAAATGTTTCAATGAAATGAACCATCTTCCAGATCCCAATCGTTTTCCTCATGGGGCTACTGATCAATTGACATCTCCTTTTCACCCTTAACCTGTAGCTCGGGGCTAATTTGCCCAATATTGAATGTTATCTTGAAATTCAAATTCCGAAATTCACCACAGTATAATTACGAGGGAGTAAAAACACTCAGTCATCAAAGTTCAAATCGTAAGAAGTCGAGATAAGGAGATTGGATTCTCATATTCGGTGGTATTAACTAATCTAAAGTTTAATGTTAAATTTATGAATTATTATTATTATTTTTTTGCTGGTTTTTTCTTTCATCTAGGATAGATTATTGAATTCATAATCAATGATATATAATATCGACAAGATGAATTTTCATGTTCCATGGAAAATCTAAAGTTATCTAGTAAATTATTGAGTTCAAAATTAATATTGCAAGATTATGAATCGAACTCTCATATTTCCTTCCTTACATGAGAATTTCGATCCAAGCAAAATTCACTAGTTTATACGTGGCCGGATGGCAGATAAAGAAATTAATTCATCATCTAAACGATTTGCCATATCACATTAACATCTGGATTTTTCACAGTATAATCCCGAATACAGAGCAAAATGTCGGCCCAGTGACAACAATTTCGTTGTGTAGTGATGATGATGATGCCCCCTTGAACGAGTGACATGCAAGTTTCAAGTGAATTTCATGTACATGTACATGACGTTCCTATGAACTGGGTATATGCTACAGCTTGCTCATTATCATCGATCTGACCCCACCTTCAGGTCTTTCTTTCTTTTCTTTTTTTGGTGTGAATAGTACCTCGTTATTGTAAATTTGGTAGCCCCTTTTTCTTTGAAACCCTTGTAACCACCGAAGTAAAACTAGGGTTTTCACTTTTCAGAACAGCTCAGGCGCCAGAGAGAGAGAGAGAGAGGGAGAGGGGGAGGGAGGGAGGGAGGGAGGGAGGGCGTAGGGTTTGATAAAACAGATACAAAATAGCTGACTAAGAGAACCGGCGGGATGTGCAAACAGTCTCAAAAGAAGAGAAGCGAATGCAAAACATGTACGCGGGGATGGTACAACCACAGCAACATGCGTGTTGGTGTTGGGGTTAAGTTCGAGGAAGGAATGAATAAAACCATGTGTTACTGTGTATAATGTTATAAGCGATATTAATCTTTCTTGATTTTACGCCACAAATGATCATACGCATACATGTGGAAAGCAAAAGAAAGAATTAATGCTGCAAAGCTAGCACATGACTCTCTGCGCCACCCTCATCATCATGATTCTAATACTTGTTTGCTGTGTGGGTGCAGTTCGAGGCGCATAGAAGTAGAGAAGGTTACAAAACTGATCTGTTTTATTAATTAGCACACATACATTGATAAACAAAACCTCGAGTCTGGAACATTTTTTCTCGAGAAATCGCAACCGAAAGATTCAGCGATCGATAGGGTTTATGCAAGAATAGGTATTAGATAGTTAAATAAAATTAGCATTAATTAGGTTAAAATTGTATAGCTGTAGAAGTAGTTAGAGAGAAGGGGTCAGAGAAGAATCTTACCGTGAGAGACATTTGCAAATATACAAATTAACAGCTAGGAAAAGGGAGAAGAGATTATCAGACCCATAAATCTCTGACAGGAGAGATTCCCACACTTGTTCCTTCCAACACTATACACGATAAAATGATGAATAACTTTTTCCAATTTTAATAAGGAGTTTCCTCTTCTTTTCTTTCTTTTTTTTTTCCCTTTTGAATCGTTTACCATTTTCTACATAGAAGGGAAGTGGGAAAATTCCCCTCTCTGCAGCCTTTCCTAGACATGGAAGATCGATCGCTCTCTCTCAGACCCACCCCCCCTGCAGTCCCCTTTTTTGACTACCATACGTTTTGTTTATAATACTTCTCTTTATCTTTTCTCACTCACTCACATTGTTGTTCCATTCCAGGTGGACAAATAGCTGTTTTTTAAAAAAAATTTCGGTAATAAAATAGCTGTTTGTTCACCTACTCTTCCAATCTATATCTTTAATTCTCTCATGCCTTTATAGCTTCATTTCTCTTGCTCGAGGTTCATATTTCATTTTTTTAGTGTCTTAAATATTGACAGTTCTTGTCATTAACCCTTGTCCATGATGGTTTTAACCTCTGGTTTTATCTACAAAACATGCATGTGTGTGTAGAATATTGTTTCTAGCTAGCCAGCCCTATCTTCGCTGTTTCGCTCCCTTTGAATTTCTTATCCATATCTTTTTGTGACTGTGCAGTGACAATTATACTGGGCCATGTTGCTGGCTTTAAGTTGACCAGAAACAGAAATCGATCTATATATGTGCTAGGATTTTAACATGCAGCTGTGACTTTAATTATATTATTATTCAGGTTCCAACATGCAAGAGGATTGCACATGTATTGTGCCCATCCGGTATATCAATTGATTAGGCTAGAGAGTAGAGACAGATGACAAAATCCTAACAAAGTGGAAAAGCCAAGGCCATCGTAACTCAACTTTTTGGCTCACGCATATCCCACTTGATCTTGTACTATCCACTCAGGTATACATCTCAAGCTACTTGTCTTCTTCAATTGTCCTCCGGGGAATGAAAGTGATGATCAGGTCGAAAAGAAAAGGTTAGGCTTGAACTGGCCTTGCCATTTCAATGCAAAAGGAAAAAATGAAGAGTGGTTTTATCGCAAAAAAAACAAAACTAATTAGCTGCATGAAATTATGTGCTGGATGTTTATTAACCATATCACCATTATTATTCATTTTCTTTGATAGAAACTCAAGTTCGTACATTGCCTGACATATATAGCCTGTTCATGTTTTATTATTGCATTGTTGCAAGTTGCAATCAGGTATCTGTCCATACCATTAAATAATACACAGGAACCATTGCATAATTGTATCTTAAAAGGTAAAATTAAAGAAGATTAAAACTAATTCTAGCTGGGATTATGAATTTAAATTTAGCCAGCATTGATTGATACTTTATTTATTTATTTGGAGAATCTCATTCTGGCGGGGGGGCTAGCTTAGTGCTCGGAGGCCATGGCACCTTAGCTTTGGAAATTTTCCTGTTAGTCCTATATGCTCTAAGCCTGTTAGAACGTACCCTTATATATATCCCCCCACCACCCCATGATCATGTATAACCTCAGAAGCTAAACTGTGTATTGATCAAATAAATAAAAAAATGCTGTCTCTGCTTCATCAATTGTCGATCCACTCCCTTCATTTGTTTTGGGCTAGGAGTACTTATATGACTTTCCAAGGACTATATATCCTGTTTAAGCGTACGTGTTATAAAAAGCCTTAGGCTCTGGCTTTAATAATTCATATATATAGTCCAAGACATCAGTACGTACTCTCTTCCTCCGTGCATTCATTGGAGACCGAATTATTTGAGGTTGCTTCAAAGAATTGAAGAGGAGTTGTTCAGATCGATGATGAGTGGCTGTAAACCAGAAAAACAAAAAGGAAAAAAATTACGGAAAAAGAAGACCACATGAGCAAATATTTTACAAAATGCAAGGATTAATTACGTGTCTCCCCCAAAAGCAAGTCAACAAAACAAATACATATCGGCGTTCTTGTCACCGTTTTGTATATCCCTTGTGCATCTTTGTCTCTTGTACTAATGCAGGCCTACGCTCGGAGCAGTAGATCCTAGACGTATAATTCAAGCTATAGGGACCAAAGCTTCTGTTAAGTGAAATATCAGCTTCGTATACCTAATTGCTCGACATTATCTTATATCGTGCGTTTAGCACTGCATCTACTAATTAATACCGTTGTAGTTATTTGTTTAAAAAAAAAAAAGTTTTCAGTTTAATTAAAAATCAAAACATATAAAAAACTTTAATCTAGAACGCCTTCAGAGAGTAATTCTTGATGCAATAACGATCTACACCAACATATGCCATGTAAGAGTATCTTGTGTTTGGAATGTGGCCACTTTATTAGATCTTTGAAAATCATGGTTCGTATAAAGCAAGATCAAATGTTTCTTCAGCTAAGATTTCGGCAGATCTTACTTTTAGTCACCTCCCAGATCTCACAAACACGTTCATTTTCTTATTTATTTATTACAGAGTTGATTTCCTTAGTTATATGGACTGACTCTATATATCTCAGTAATTTATAGAGCATGCCAGCTGGTTCAACCTGCCGGGTTGGTTAATATGATAATTATTCAAACCGCCCCTGAAAGTCTCCGCTAATACTATTCGGAGGCATTGGAATGGCTCCCGGACGGACTATGCCCACTATCGTGTGTCCTCTGTATTCTTTTGCAGGACAGACAAATCGTTTGATCTAATAATTAAAAGAAAAGAATAAACGAATTTTTTACAGTGGAAGTAAAACAAAAAAGGTATCGTGGGAATTTGAAGGTGGAGTTACATATTTTATAGCTCAAGACAAAATGAAAAAATAAATCAGATGAATAATTGATGTAGGCGGAAGCACTGTAATGAGGGTAGAAACAAGGATAGAAAAAACAGAGCTTGGTCGAAAGTAGAGTTAGAATATAAGCATTTTAATTTATAGCTAATTTATCACTGAAAAGTATTTTTAAGAGATTTATAACTCTTTAAATTAATAGATTAAAACTGAAAATAATAGAAAATCCAAAATTAAACTAGAAATACAAAAAAAATCAAGGAAAACTAACAAAATTAACTCAAATAAGTTCTTCCAGATCTAATTACAAGGGTTATCTGGATGGAGCCAATAAATCCGGTCTGTTCTTTTATATAACTGGATCTCGAGAACTTTCAAAAAAAAAAAAAAAAAGCATAATCCACCTGGTTTGAAAGTTATGTTCTTTTATTATCACTGTGTTCATCTTATGCGACCATATTCTCTCCTAGAACTAGCTAGCCCTGTTCTGTTGTTCATCCACGGTATCCCTAAGGTATCCGCATAATTTTTTATGACAAATCTTTATCAAACTGTGAAAAGATTTTCATGTGATCACTACTTAAAAACTTTCAACTTATGCTAGCTCGGCTACATCAATAATCAAGGCACGTGGAGAGGAAACGGTGATTAATAAGAATTAAAAAAAAATCTATTTGACTGCTTAGAATCATTTCATCTTCACAATCTTATTTTGCCGGTCATTTACCATAAACAAACAATTTAGTCAGTTACATTTTTATTCACAGTACAGAAATCAATCAACAATTATTCATGCAGACCACGAAAGGCTGAGAATGGACATACAAGCAAACCTGACACCTGTTGTTTTTATGTCAACCCTAAAAATGTATAAGTGGCCTTATACTGACAGAAAAAGATTCTCACAAAGATATTGACTATTCGAGGAACAATCACAGAGGTTACTTGCATCATTTGAAAATATTATGGGCTTAGGCGCGCGGTGAAGAACAAATGGGTCTAGCAATTGACCGTATGGAGTTAATAATCACTCATGCCATAATGGACTGTAACCTAAGGAAAGAGCAGATTTCCATCAGAATTAAGAGAGAACTTGGACATGGACAGGTCCTTCATAGTATTCTTCAAAAGAAAACACCAGTCTCTTGCTGATAAAAACCAGGTTAGGTAAGTAGCGAAATGACCGTTTAACATGCAAATACTTGATTAAATGATCTGATAGAGAACATAATTAATATCTAATTTGTATATAAAGACAAACATGTACATATATACTCGCACTAAGACATGCCCGTGAGAGGGAATTTAAGTGGGATCGATGGTGGATATGATCCAGACAGATAAAGGGTTTAATTAGCACAGAGAATCTCAGTTGCTTAATTAACAAAGTAGAAATATTACCAAATAGTGGCAGTGACAATTAAAATGATGGTATAATAGGAAATGGAAAAGATAAAAAGAAGGAAGTGATGGAGATAAAGAAAAGGATATGAAAGATCGATAGACAGGTACGTAGATAGGGTAAATTATGTGGTATTTCTTTCTTCTTTTTTGAGCACTTTATTTAAATAAAGGTAAAGAAAGTAGAGAGATTGAGAGAATCCATGCGTTTCCAAGCACTCCCAGACAAAATGAGCTTCTGAGAAGAAAAGCAACCTTTGCTTTACGACTCAGAAAAAGGAGAGATTTCAAACCACCATAAGGGTTAGCTTAGGAAACTGCGTGGTTAGTAACCCAACCACACCATTTCCACTTCTCGTTTTTCTTTCTGTCTGAATATCTCTCTCTCATATGATGGTGCCTGTCTATATTTATTTGCGAGCTGGGGGTGCAACTAGAACCCCACCTCTCTCCTTCTTTCCCTCTCAATTCAACCACACATAAACCCTTCCGAATAATTACCTTCTACACACCGGCCCTTTCTTTCTCAAGTCTAGCTAGTTTGCAGCTGGTTTCCCTGAGTTATGCCAATTCAAAAGGGCTAAATTTTTGTGGGGCTTTGAAACCCTTATTTGATTATGACCCAGTTTCTATTTCCCATCAATCTCTCTGTCCTCTCCTCCTTAAATACCACTCTCCATCCCCCTATCGACCTCCTTCTCCCTCCCTCCCTCTACCCTAATTTTGATGCTTCACTAAATACATTTTCTCGTCAACTTCCTTAGGTATGGTGTTCACGGGGAAGACAGCCAATGGTAGAGAATAGATCATCTTCTATATGCATGCACTTGTAGTTCATGCATTTATTCATTCTAAGTAGTGTGCATCCTATGCAATTATGGGTAAGCTCTTATACACACGCATACATGCTTAGAAATGCGCTATAGTCTATAAGTGTATAAACCATAATGCACACATATATACATGTTTTCACCATCATGCATCCATATATATTATATGTGCCTGGCTCCCTGTATGCCATTTGCAGAGCCCAACGGATCTTCGATGGCCTCCGTGGATGGCGTATGAGGAGCCATGCATATTCGCATGTATATTATACATGGTTTAATTTTGCTCGCAGAAGGAAAATTTACACTATCACTTTGTCCAAATTTGAAGCTTAAAAGTCTGCAAGGGCAGCATTGTAATTTTCAATAGAATCAGGTTCTCTCTGATGCAAAGGTATTTGCCTATCCTCTTCTCTTGTATAGTTTTTAGGGTTTTCATGACGTGCCGCTAATCTAAAAGCTTTTGCAGGACAATAATAGTTACTTTTCAGCACAATTTTTTCATTATAAATAGTCTCATGTATGTTTCCTTGATAGTGATTTAACATGAATATTAGGTACTGCATCTGTATCGAGAGATCTGATTATAAATCTATTTTCTGAGCTCTCAAAATATTACAGTGGATGAGTTATAATTTTTTGTTCCTGACAACATAGGAGTTGCATATCATCCATCTCATCTTCTTGTAACACATGCTTGTCTCAGGTACATGTCATATGACCTAGAGTCAATGTATCATGTCCTAGAGCTTTGACCACTAACAAAAAGGGGGAGAAAGACAGTTGATCTTGATCGCAGTTCGTTGATCATGGGAAACAAGACTGGAAACCCTGGTCATGTGTGCTGTACCTAGTGTCCAAGACTCCAAGTTGGTGCTAGGTGGTATAGATAAATATATATGGAATAATTGATTTGTTTTATATAAAATTTGTTCGTTGTTGTTTAATTTCGTTGTGAAATTGTTTAAACACAGGTGAAATTTTCAATGGTAAATGATAAATATTTTTAATTAATTATTTTAATTCACCCTGACAGAATCACTAACATAATATATCGTAAGTGATATATTAGAAGGAAAAAAAACATCAATGAGACAGATATATTACCATAAGAAATATTCATCAGAATTTCATCGATAATACCACACCCGATAGAATTATCAACATAACATGTCGTTAGAGATTTATATATTAGAAAAATCATCGGTGAGACAGACATTTGCCAACGGGCTAATATTCAACTAATTTGACAACAAATATTGATCGACCTTGTTTTTAAAGATCGACAGCAATAATTCATCATTATATTCATTGGTATAAAAATCACCCATGAAATTAACAATAAATATAATATAAGCGACGAGATATTTCTTCACAGTACGTTTCAATTAGTAAAACTGTTAGTGATATTTATACCGCCATAATTAGTATGTTTACATCGATGGAATATTCTTTGAAATTTTCTGGTTGCGCGTTCCATGCATGTTTGGTTTTGGATGTTAATCTACAGCGAGTAACCTTGACTTCCCCTTTAAGCTTGATTAACTACCATTAACACAGCTTCATCCAGGTCTACTTTTGCTCTTTCTGTGGCCGTAGGCTTACTAGCATGTTGTTCTTCTTTTTATTGATCTAAGGCAATTAGATACTATGCTGTTGGAGCAGTGTTGGTTAAATCTTGTGAAAAAGAAGCTCTGTCTTGTATTTAACAAAACACCAACTAAAACTCCTATAAGTCAATGCTAAAAGACTACTACTGAAATTGGTTCCCAAGTGTGTGAGACTTCTCTTTCGGGCATGTTGCTAGGCAAAGTGTAAAGGCGAAAGGAACTTGAAAATTAACACATTCCGTCTATGTAGTGGAACAGGTCTAAAGAACCTAAAGTTGCGAAGGGTTTTTTAATTTGTTGTTGGTGGATACAATCATGCAGTCAATTAACTATAAAACAGCTTGCGCAGCCCATTTTTTCGGTGGTGTTTTTGCTCTGGAGGATAGTTGGTGGAGTAGTGTCCAGCTTTAGGTTTCAGTGTCATGAAAGCACAAGAAAACCACGCTTCTTATAGTTAGCTCTCCTGCTTTAATAAATCAAAAGCAAAAGGCTAATTGATGGATTAAAGATGAATAGCTACACACAAATTATTGTCGTCGTCGTCCTTGTTTTACACATAAAAATTTATACTATTTGTGGAGTAGTGATATCACCTGCAAGCCCAGGTACAATGAAAACAGCATGCTTTAGATGCTTAGGTTAATCTGCATAAAAAAGTACAGGCATAATCATGCTGGTCACACACGGACGTCGGGCCAGGGATTCAAGAAAGAAAAAGAAGTATGGATTAGAGGGAAAGTAAAGTGGAGGGTGGGCAGCAGCAGGTTTATGATTACAGCTACTTGGGAATCTCATACAAAAAGAAATGGACCCCGCTTACTCTGTGTCTCTCTTTTTCATTGGCCACTAGAGTATATATTATACGGTCAAAGCTGGTCTAAAGGACACTGTCAGGCAAATCGAGGGACCACATTGGAGATCTACTGTTGAAATGGGATTTTTTTAATTTTCCATTTCTTTTTCATGATTTATTCGGTTTTTTTTTTTTTTGGTAAGAAAGGGGAGAAAACCAGGGAGCCAAATAATCTACTGAAACCATTCTACCTATGTTGATTAGGGGATAAATGGTGAAAAAAGAAGAAGATTGTGCTGTAAGATTACGAAGAACAGAACCGAGGCGTGTACAGGAAACAACAAATATTATCTATATTTCATTAACACAAGAAAATCCTCCAAGATTCAACAGGTTGTTCATCAGGATGTGCGCAATAGAATCAATTATCGATTTTCATTTATTTTTTCAATGTAAAATTAAAAATTAATATATTTCCAAGATAAAATTATATTCTTTGATCAATAAAAAATATATAAAAAATATAACATAAAATAAAAGATCTTTTCAAATAATATCTCAAACTTTGTTATTGATAACGTACGATATTTTTAGAGACCACCCTCTCCACTGTTTTGTCGAAGAAAGTAGACTCTATGTTATTCCATGTCTACCTATGAATGAAATATCAAGTGTAATAATATCCACCACTGTCATTTCTTTTATATCTTTTAAATAATTAATTCAATTTAATATTTCAAGTTATTATATTAATTTTTTAATTTAAAATTTATACAATCACATATTATTTAATTTGTATTTAATTTTTATCAAATAAATAAAAATAATAAAATTCAAACTCGTGACTAGTTGATCATCAAAGCTCCGATATTATATCAAAAAACTAATTCAACTTAATAACTTAAATTATTAGATAAAATCTGAAGATATAATTTATATTGTTCTCTAACAACACCAGATCATGATTTCAAGTTTATGTGCAAAAAACATATGTGTTTGGTTTAAAGGTATGAATTTTTTTAAAAAATACAATTCTCTTAAAGCACAAACCAAACCTCATAAAAATAAAAATAAAAAAAATACATCCTTTTTACATGAATTCCTTTAAAAAAAAAAAATCCAAACACAATTATATTCCGTACACCCTTCAAATATTCTTTCAAAGACAAGGTTATGCACGTTTATGTTTGGAAGGTGGGGTGGAGGGCCGGGGAGGGGGGAGGTACATGCATGATGTCGTTCCTCTGGCAGACACTTCTCTCTTTTTCCTACGTTTAACTAAAAATATGTTTTTCCCCTGTGTTCTTTCATGAAAATGGTAAAACACCAATATATCAACTGATATCAAAAGCACGTTGGGTTTTACCATGGAGTTCTCTCAAATTCCTCGGTGTCATGTTTAGTTAATTCTTCAAGGATTTGGACCTAAAGAAGATGTTCATTATTACCATAATTTATTTAAAGAGTAAGATAAATGAAGATTCAACTAGTTATGGAGTTGATTCTACATGCATATATTTTATGGTAGGGGTTCAAGTTCAGTCTAACTATATACTCGTAGCTTTCTCAAGCCTGGTTTTGCTATTCGCATTTTAAATTGAAAGAATCTGGGATTGGAGAGGACCCTGTACTCCGAGTTCTTAGATTTCTCGCATATCCTGCAAGAATCATGTGAGTGCAGGCTTCAACCAGTTCAGAGAGCCAGGGAAAGGGTGAAAATAAATTCCGGGCTAAATTATTAATGGATTTATTTGCATCAGCTGCTTTGATCAGTTGCAGAAGATGATGTTGATGGAGAGAATAAATTGTGTGAGATGCTTCTGTGGATCAAACTGCAGTGACGATCGACAACGTTTAGAAATGTGCAGTACAAGCATAAGATTCTTTAGATATTACGTATTTCGGACTTCATCGTGTATGTAAATCTTAGCCAAATTAAGGGAAAAGAACAGAAAAATTAAAGATGTGTTTCTTCATTTTCTCCTTCTTTGTTTTTTTTTTTTCTTGTTATACAATTGTTCTCGTTGGCTCTTAAGAGCCTATATATGATTCTGATTGTTCTTGATTCCGAAACAATATAATTGGTTTCTCTTCTCATGAAATTTCAGGATTTTTTTTATTAATTTTAAAATCTAGTGATTTTTTAAAATTCGTTGCACTGATTATTTTATATCGTCCATCACCTTTCGATTCAACAATCAATCCGACAATTGAACTGATAAGCAATTGGCTAATGGTTTGGACCAGACAGGTCCGATCGAGTTGAGTTTGTCAATCATGCACCATAGTAGCATAAAGGGTCGGCAATAACTGAGCTTTCCTCCCTGCAAGCGTTAGAAGTTATATATTGAATATATTTTTTTACGAAAAATAATAATTTTATTATATTAAAAACAGGACATAGTCATAATTATGAACTTCCAAATAAATTCTCAAGCTATCCTCTCTTCTTCTTCTTTTTTTAATGTTAAAATTTCTATGCATCTCGAGCTTAGGAATCTTATATCATCGTTGAAAAGGAAAAGAGTCGTTTCACACAGGACTTTGTTCTATGAAAGAAACAAAATTGATAGTACCAAGATCTTTTTCCAGCAACAAATCCAAGGACTGCTCCATTTGAAACCTCCTTAAAACTGTAGATCGGCTTTTTGATGCACCTCTTATTACGAAACTCTGTTCATCACACAGTTAAAAACAATGAGCCTCGTAAATTAACGATACTGAGCTTCATAAGAATTAAACCATAGATTTTATATCATTTAAATATATAATTATTTGAAGAACTTATAAAAACATCCAATCTCATGACCAGATTTAAGATTCATTAAAAGCAACAGGAAGGGAAAACTAACCACGAGGATGTTGGAAGAAAATTAATGCTTTAGCTTAATTATTATGGATAATAATACTAAATTACAAAACTAAAAAACAATAAAACATTTGAGAATAAAGTATTTTTATTAGGTATTTTTCTCTTTTATACAATTTTTTTATTTATAGGTTTAAAATCCTAGACAAATAATAAATTAAACGGAACAAAAAAATTTTAATTTGATTAAACAAAATAATTTCATTAACTTAATTCTTCGATCGATCGGTTCTTAGCCAGTAAATCAATTGTTTTGTTTTTTTAAATTAAAAATATAATTTATTTTAAAAAAGATTTTGCCAGCAATAATCCTCCTTGATTCTTAAATATTGATAGACTTATAAAGTTAATTAAAAAAAAAAAACAGAGAAAAAGCAAGTTGATCAAGGCTACCATTCATCCTTATTCTTGGACATTAAAAATATAAATATTTAGAAAAAGTCATCAGGTCAACGCAGGATAAAAGGCTTTTTCTTGGGGGTTTTTTGATGACGAGAGGGGCCCAAAGGACCAAAAAGAAACAACATCTTCAAGAGATTGGATTCGATCCAGTTCACAAACAACACCTTTAAAAAGCTTTTTCCTCCTTGATTCATTGTTTCAGTCCAATTTACAAGCAACGGTTTTCAAGGCCCAAGGCTGTCTCTAAAAACAAGATATTTTCTTTTCCTACAGCCTCCTTAGAAGAAAGAAAGAAAGAAACAGCTACGGAAGCACCGTGCTCCAACACGAAACAAAGTGCATCTATTCACAAAGGGTGTAGCCGAGCTCGGCACCTATTTGTGATGCTTTGCATTGAGCTCTGTGATTTACGGCCTATTTTAACGTCCATGATGTCGATGATGACTCCTGGTTGAGTTATTTGCATGTTGCTGACGTCGATTTCACCTCTCATCATCTTGATTGCCATCGACATACTTGGTCGAAGCCCGCATTTCTCTTGTACGCAGAGCAAGGCAATCTTTACAAATCCAACAGCTTCTGTTTCTAAGAAGTCGGCATTTAGCATCGGATCCACTAGTTTTAGAAGGTTGTCTGTCTTGTACATTTGCCATGCCTGCATGAATCATTGTCCAAAACATGATTTCAGTAGCAAATCGAACAGGCCATCAGAGCACACTTAGCACGTTCAATGGCTAATCTAGCATGTTTCCCGTAATTAACTTAAACAGCCAGGTCCCTTTTGACCATGTAAAGAAAACAAAGAACAGCCAGGCCCAGCACAGCAAAGTGGTTGGTGGGATTGTAACGATAATCATTTATTAACTCTTGGAGTTTGGAAGAAAATAAAATCCACAATGGTGGCCCTTTTGATTTCAAGCAAGAATGGTAATTAATTAAAAATTGTGTTCAAATATTCCAACGAGCACTGCTGACTTTCATTATCTTCGCTCCAAAGCAACAAATAGTCAAATACAAGAGAATGAATGGTATGATTGTGATATAAACAAAATACACGGGCACATATTAATAGTTCAACGCTGTCTGCCATCTTCTTCTTCGCCCGTCTTCTCTCCCAGCCAAACTCCGATTAAAATATCATATAACCATGGAATAAAAAACAACTCGTTAGATATCAATGGAAGATTTATCAAGATTAACAGCATATTCTCGCCGCCAGAACAAAATACATTGATTAGTGGGAATAAAATAATTAAAATGAAGTTAATATCTGATGTCTTTTTTTTTATGTTGGGGGAAATCCCGTCGAATAAAAAAGGTTATGGAGTGTTGGCTATGGTGGAGAAACCGGGCCGAGTGGCGGAGGAAGCGGTGGGAAGGGGAGAAAAAACAGTGCGGGAAGCCAGCAAGCGGGGAAGCAAACAAATGATTGATTAACAGGTACCCGTGTAGTTTGCTCATATTACAACTATACCATTAACTCGCTTGCATTTATTAGATTAGGTGTACCTTTAAAAAGTCCTCAACTTGTAGGGAAAATTCTGATTAGATCGTCCGTGTATTATTTATAATTTGGATGTATTGATATTAAAATAAAAAATATTATTTTAAATTGAATAATATATTACAATACATGACCAAACATGCATACTTCAATTTCAATCAATAGAATTATTAATTAGTAATTTGAAACTCATGTGATTTCTCATTTTTCAAAATAAAACAATTAAATTCCTCTTTATAAACTACAAGATGGAATAATCTATGTAGAGAAACATAGATTTCCTCTTGTTTCCTCATTTTCTTGCTTAATATAATTAATATTCAATTTATAGAGATGTGATCTGTGTTTATTGCTTGATTGAGAAAAATTTTAGTAAATTCATGAATTTTTTATTAAAAAAATGAAATTGCATTACTTTCAAGTGATCACTGAATAGTTATATCAACTGAAATCAATGTAAAGATCTGTTGTGAATACATTGATGATCCAATCTAGACAAAAAAATATTACAGTCACATATTATCAAGTACATCTATATGATTTGAATCTTTCGACGTCATGATTTTTGTTAGATTTTCATAAAAAATAAATAAATTACCAGGCGTTGCCCAATAATATATAGAGCGTATTCTATTTTATTAGACAAGGGCTGCTGTTTGCAGCTTGTAAAAAATGGGGAATACCTTCTCCACCAGGTAGTGTTCTCCAAGTTCTGGATCGAAATCAACAGCTTTTCGCCCGCAGATTATTTCAAGAAGTAGCACTCCAAAACTGTACACGTCTGTTTTCCGGGTCAGACGGCCACTAATGGCATATTCCGGTGCAAGATATCCCCTTTACAACAAAATAGACAGTGACTACGATTTTATTACAACGACCAATCAGAAAATCTTGATTTACATGAACAGAAATAGTCAGATGACTTCGACATATGTACATGAACCAAGTTCGTGTCATAATCTTTCAAACAATAAACCCAGCAAGATATTTGATAAGAGGAAAAGGTGAAAAATGCACTTACAATGTGCCAGCCACTCGTGTACTGACATGAGTAAAATCTTCAGGAAATAGTTTAGAGAGACCAAAATCTGAAACTTTCGGACACAAATTCTGATCCAAGAGTATATTGCTTGCTTTTATATCTCGATGCACAATACGGGGCTTAATCTCCTCGTGAATATAAGCAAGACCTTGAGCAATGCCTAACGAAATCTCTCTCCTTGTTTCCCACCTGAATTTAGCTCTTTTTTCCTCGGAACCTTGAATTTAAGCAGAATCACAACAAAAATTGGTCGTTGTCGAAAATTGGTATTGAATGGAATCAATATAAGAATTAATCAGAAGATTTACCGAGCAAAGTTTGAGCAAGACTGCCGTTTTCCATGTAGTCATAAACGAGAATCTTATAAGGACCATCAATGCATCCACCGTGTAACTTAACAAGATTTTCATGGTTAATATTGGACACTAAAGCTATCTCAGAGATGAACTCCCTGTCTCCTTGTTTTGATCCCGCAGAAAGCATTTTGACGGCAACCATTCTCCCATCTTGCAGGATTCCCTTTAAATCCCAACAACATAACATATAATCAACAAAACAATCTTAGCAGATCAAGAAAATTCTTTAATGGAACAGTGAAGCTGCTTTGGTGTGCAAAATACGCCTCTTTACTGTTTTGGAGTGCAAAACAAGATCGTTTTACAAAAAAAATGAGTATTTTTTTTTGTAGATTCTCCCTGATTTACAGTATGGTTCCTGATGTTTTATAACTTACATAATAGTTCCTCTATGCAGAGAGGTCAGAGGAGGGGAGGGATGAGAAAGTTTGGGTACTTTCTAGTGCAAAATGATGTCGTTTTTCCAACGGTTTCAGGGCATTTCTACGTAACGTACACTTATGTTTTACAATATGGTCTCCAACTTTTTATAATCTACAAAATGGTCCCTGTATTAAGAGGGAAAAGGAGTTGGCTACCAGACCCAAGCATGTGTGCCTAGCTAGCATAAGAACCCAGTTGTTTCGTAATTTTATTTTCTTTGTTATTAAACCACCTTTTATCTTGAAAAGGAGATAATTAATTATTTTTTTTATTTTGTTTCTGAACACAGCCTTAAAAAATCATTTAGGATATGATTCTTTCCTTTCACTGGACATATTTCTTCAACAATATAATATTGAGTATTAAAATATTAAAATCTAACAAATGAAATTACTTAAGTTTATATATATCTTGTTTAACATTATTTCCGATTAAAAAGAAATTAAAATCGAAAGAAATTCAGCCAATTAATATATAAAAAAAAAACTCATATTTCTTGAAAATCACAGGCAAACGACGAAGTACGTCCGAGCTAGCATGCTCACTACTTGTGTTTTAAATCGTAGTAAATATGATTGGACTATATGTTTACCTTATATACAGAGCCAAATCCGCCTTCCCCAATTTTATTTGATGAACGGAATCCATTGGTGGCGACTTTCAACTCATCAAACGAGAAAGCATGCACATTTTGAAGAACTTGCAAGCCTATAATTAATTAATTACCACGAGTAATAAATAGTTCATTAATTAGATCTCGAGAGAAGGAGGCAAGAATTAATAAAATACTCGTAATAATAAGAAAGATTAATTTTATCATGCGTGACAGGAGCCACGAGGTTGCGTTCACATGTAACGACAACTTACATGTAAAAGGATGGAAGACTTAGCTAAAAACACATAGCTAATGTTTTCACGAACAACAACAATAATATTGGTTCAAATTCATTACATGGTTAGCTCCTCGAGATTATTAATATTCTACATTTAAATTTATGATTTCGTGGTGCATATATATATATATATATATATATATATATATAAAGTTTATCCTTTAAAAAATCTCAAGGCAAGAGACTCTTAATCTCCAGTATTTAATTTTGCATGCTGCCCAGAATTTATTGGTTAAAACACCATCAAATCCTTGGTTACTTTTGGACTTTCTCGTTGGTACAGTTCACACTCCAACCATAACAAAATTAGAATTTGAAATTTTACTCGTGGGATCTACATGTGTTGCAGAGTTAAAGCCTATTTTTTTGTTTTCAAAAGTATTTTGAAAAAAAATTAAATTTTTTAAATTTATTTCAGATTTTTTTTATATTTTTAATTATTTTGATGTTATAATATCCAAATAAAAAACTTTAAAAAATAATTATTACCACAATAATAAATTGGCTGTTAGTAGCTTCCATGAATACCATGTGGGTATAATATAAACTGATCATCGTTATTTATTTGTCTGAAAATAAATTTTTTAAAGTGATTTTTATAGAAAATATATTATTTTTTAAATATTTTAATAGTATCATAAAAACAAACTGTAATATAATTTATTTATATTTTATTTTTTTAAAATTTATATAATATATATGATATTAAATATAATTATTTAACCATTTTAAAAAATAAGATATAAAAATTGTAATAATGTTTTGGAGAAGAGAGAGATGATTTGTAAAGTGTGTTTCCATATATATGAAAACTCTTTTGGCTAATTCTTTTTCTTTCGTGCGAAATCATTTTTTAAAACTTCATCAAATTAATATAGAAAGTGGAGAAATTGACTTCTAATAAAGTGTTATAGCTATGTTTAAGGCTGTATTTGCATTGAAGTTTTAATAAATTTTGATTTTTTAAATCTTTTTATGTTTTAATATATTAATATCAAAATAAAATAAAAAATTATTTTAATATATTTTTAAATAAAAAATACTTTAAAAAACAATATTATCGATCCTCTAAACAAGCTCTTATTATAAATAAAGTAGCCAAATTCGAAAAGTACGGAGATGTAAAATTCTCCACATCAAGGAGTCAGTTTTTTTTTTTACAAAAAAAAAAAACATCAAATAGTCAACAGGAGTCTTTTTTGAACCATGGTTTTATCGTGACACAAGTACACAGCTATTGAATTTCATGAACCTACACGGCCAATAAGCACGTTTATTTTTGGATGTATTTTCAATATATTTTAAAAATTAAAAAAATATTATTTTAATATATTTTCAATAAAAAAATATTTTAAAAAACAAAAAAATATACTCTTAATCATCAACTCTACACTGTCATGGTCTTTTTGCTTTAGTAAAATAGAACTACAGTAGCAATAGCTAGGCCTGGTGTTATAGGAGCAATGCTACGAGAAAAGATAAGAGAATTAATATTGTCAATCACATAGTATTTATTTTTTAAAAATATTAAAATATATATTTTTTATTTTTTAAAAATTAATTTTGATATCAATATAAAAATAAAAAAATATATATTTTTTTTTTAAGAAGCACGGCCTGTACGTGTAAACAAACAGGTCTAAGCCCCGCCAAGCACCCCAAATTAATGTAACTTGCCTTCGTGATTATATAGTTGCAGGGATGCAAACACTAGGACAGGCTTTGCAGGGATGCAAACTCGAGGACAGGCTTTCTTTTATTAATTACGTATTAAATAGACTTATCTGTAGATACAACTCAATGCAACGCTGCTTTAAAAATCTTGTAGCATCAGAAGAAAAAAATGAGTAAAAAAAGTCGCTAAGATTCCAAAATGAAGAGTTAATACCTTGCATTAGTGCATTGTCTGTGGGGATGTCAGACGAAGAAGAGAAGCATCTAGAGCAAGAGAAGAAGAGCCTCATCATGCTTCTAAACGTGCTTCTGCTTCGATGCTTGGAACTGCTGTTTTTCATCCTTCCCAAACTTGACAATAATTATTCTATATGTCTAGTTGATAAATAGCAATAGAAGTTGAATAACCCTAAGAAATCCACATACGAATGGACGAAAGGAGAGAGGAGGAGGAGGAGGAGGAGGAGGAGGAGATATATAATGGTGGAAGGTTCATGTGTCAGTGTTGGCGACTTATTAGCGAGGGAGGAAATGGTTTTATTTATGTGGGAATCTTTGGATAATTCAACAATATTTATTTCTTTAGGTAGAGTGGAACCGTTAAACATGGAGCCCTCCTTGAACAAAAAAAAAAGGCCTCAAGTTACGAGCGTGTTTGGCAGTGTGGTTATGGGTGCTTTCAAATAGCTTTTCGTACCGAAATACATGCCAATGATTTTTTTTATTTTTTAAAAATCATTTTTGACATCAGCACATCAAAACGATCCAAAAAATACAAACCGCACTCAATTTTAACAAAAAAAAAAATCAAATTTACACGAAACACAGGTACAAACACAGTACCAAACGTTCCCTACGTTAATCCACGCTGATAGATATTATTATTAATAATGCACTGTTTTTTTTAAGAAAAAACACTTAATTGTTTCAGATCAGTTGTCAATTTTTAATAATGCCACTGCTGGATCCAGTTCCATGGACTGGTGGGGCGGCGCCCAACAGCGTCTTGAGTTGGAAATGCCTGTTTTGTTAGACATGCATTTGGTCTTCTGACTTCTTTAAATTAAAATCAAAATATATTCGAAAAATTAAGAGAGAAATAAGCGATTGCCTCAGCAACACGAGTTTCCATGTGAAAAACTCGAAACTTTGATTATGGAGATTCTTAGGTGAAGTTTGTTTACTAATTTTAAACAGGGACTCTTAGGATTTGAAGTTTTCACCGTGGATCCATTGTTTTCTGCTCAGTTATGTCAAATAAAATTTGGATTTGAATTTCTGATTGATTGATTAACAAGTTATTGAATGAGATATCAATACATAATTTATATTATTTTTTAATTTAAATAAAAAAATATTCTTATATTGTTTTGTTCTGAAATGATAAGATTTTAATTTAAAACATATTTATTTTTATATTTTCATCTTCACTTCTCCAATAAAATCTATTTATGCCTCTTTTATGATTTTTCAATTAAATTACAAATTTACGTACCTAATGATATCCTCCTCATGTGAAGTCATATTAGAACCGAATGGATTGCGCGCATCAATTAAATATATTTATGCCTCTCGTGGTTCATTAGTTAAACAGCCCGAGAAGACTTCCACTCTCATGAGATGAAACGTTGATGATAGGGGATGCATCTGCCGCTGCTGCATTATTGCTCTGATGGCATTTTTCTTTTTCTTTTTGGCTCCACTTGAACAAGGAAACCAGGAAAATAAAAGCGACCAAGTCTGTGTGAGCTAAAATTTCTGACCAAGGGCTTTGATTTGAAATAGTTTAGAGCAGATATTCTACCTTAATTATTGATCGGCAACAGCCGTTCAAAGGGTGTATAGTGATCGGTCAAGGTCCAAGGAAGTTCTACAGTATTGGATTTTAGACAACCATGACCAAGTCAAGAAACATGAGCTTGTCGCGTCCTTCCATTCGTCCGAAGAGTCCCGCTCCAATTCTGCTTCGGTCCTTTGAACGAATAGGGCGGCGTCACTCACAGATGCTGCTGCCCTGACGTCTGATCTCTCTGTTTTTTCTTTCCTTTTGGGTTTAACTGAAGGTCATGATAGATTTTTTACTGGAGAACGAGTAGTCCTGTTACGGTCTTTAAGTTGACGGTCCTTCTAAACTATTTCGATTCTATTCGATGCATAGACACACACAGTGTGGTGGAGACACCTATTCAACTAGCCATATTCATGGCAGCTTGATTTGGTAGGGCTTTGATGGCTGCGATGTCACAGTTAGAATTTAAATCTCAAATCGGATTGTATAAAGTAATTTTTTTATAAATTTCTTATTTTTGACGTAAATAATGTTTTCACGATCGTGTTGAAAAGCTAGATTCTTAATCTGTTAAAACCCGTACGGAAAAATATTGAACTGGATCTGATATGTTTGTCCAAAAACCCTGGAATCCTCGTCCAAACAGTAACTCCAAAGAAAATAACAGAACAGGCTAAATTACTAAAAACAAATTAATTTTATTTTAATAAATTTATTCTAATCTCAAAATTCAAGATGCAAGTTTAACATATTAATTTTTATAGGTTGATTCTATTTTTTTTTTTTTTCTAGTTGATTTTTTTAATTAAATTTTTTTTTAATTTGCTTTCTATAAAGTTATTTTAGTCTTATAACCTGGATCCCGGATATTGCAAATTAATCTGAGTTAACTCGGATTATTTTTCAATATCCTTTTTTAATTGAATATCTTTTTTTTAATTTCATCTTTCATCAACCTAATTTTTCTATTAAGTTTTTTTTTTTCAATTTTATTCTTCAATATTAGGTTACTTGGGGACATTGAGGGAGGATCTCCTATATTTAAAATTACTATTTGTATCACATTCTAAGGGATGAATTTGAAAAAAAAATATTCAAAACAAAATATATATATAGCAATCAAAAGTTTGAGGACCTAATTTGATATAATCAACAAATAATATGACATTTCTAAATTTTTCACAACTTTCAGAAAGTGTTTTCCGCTCAAAATAAAAGGAAAACACTTTTCTGGAAACTAAGCTAGATTTTTTTTTAATTGGAAATTGTTTTTTGTTGACCGGAAAGTATTTTCCGTTAACCAACTTTTCTAATGACAAACAAACACAGGAAAGTTTGGAAAGTGATTTATCAGAAACCACTCTCCGGGAAACAAACACAACCTTGGTCTCGTTGATTTAGTTTTTGTTTTTCAATTTCAACCTTCAAGATTGAATCTATTGGAAACAGGATCATAATCTTTTTATTCTGGTCTCATGAACTGTGTTGCGGTTTAACAGTCAGCTCGAGTTGACCTGATTTTTTTTTTAAATTGTTTTTTAATTTTATCTTTAACATTAGATTAAATGAAAATTGAACTTCATATATTTTTAAATTTTTTTTTATGAGGTTGTTTTGGTTTTATAATCTAGGTTGCAAGTTTGACAATTTAACTTGAGTTGACTCATATAGTTTTTATATCATTTTTTAATTTAATATATATATTTTTTAATTTTATCATTCAATACTAGGTTAATTAATAATTGATTTTTATAATTGATTTTAATTTTTTTACAAGGTTATCAAGATCTCATCATTCGGGTCGTAGATTTAATAGGTTAATTCAAGTCAATTTAACACATCATCTTTTTTAATATTTGAAAACAAAATATCATCTAATTTATAACCATATAAATATAAAAAATATCATCTAGAATACATTATATTTTGAGTTCATTATTATTTTTTTTATTAAAAATACTCCAGTAATATTTGAATTTTTTTTATATTAAAAAATTTATACCACGTGTTGCTATAATTTTAAAAGCTTCCCTGTCATCAATAATTGAGAAATCTAGCAAACCATCAATGACCATCCGAGAGTGGGTGGGAGTATCATATAATTGTGTTTTTTATTTAATTATTCTGTTCTAAAATATTATTTTAAAATAAAAAATATTTAAAAAACAATCTCACCCCTACCCAACGAATCCGTAAGTTGTGTTCAGAGACCGCACTCTGAAAAGCAGAAGTAACTAGTAAGGTCTGTCTATACAGTAGAGACCTAGTCACAGCGCTTCTGGTTCTAGATGGAGTAGCTTGTAGCCTTGAACTTTTAAACCTGAAAAGAAGAGTAACACAGCATTCTCTCGGCTGCCATAGTCACGTGCCGACTGGGCATGCATTGTTTTCCAGGCCAGGCTTGTAACCTGCACCCTAAACTGGACTACAAGTGCGGAAGATAGACTATTTCTGATATTAAATCCTATATTTCGGGGCTCCGGGCCTTTATATAGTCTCCCAGGTCCGTATAAAATGAAAATACCAAGGGATGAACGAACCTTCTTTTTTCTTGAACCACACTCTAATAAGCGTCAACAACAAAAAGAACAAAAAAAAAAAAAAGGGGGGGAGCAGTCTAGTTTGGGCCAATACGTGTTTCGATTTGTGCTTCAGTAATAGAGCCAGGCATCTCAGGCTTTGGCCCAAGAAAAGACAGGCCGATGAAATTGTGGGCCAAAGCTTCTGTAAAGTGATATAACCAACCCTTTCAAAGAGACAGATCTGATCAGCCCATTTAAGCAGGGAGGGATTGGAGAGCGGAGCCTATTATCTCTGAGTGTCTACTGTCGTGTTCTTGCAGCCCAGAAGGCCGAGAATTGAGAAGCATGATTAATGTTTTCAATTTCTTAATAGCTCGCGTCTCCATAGAACAGAACAACCGAACCTGGGGAGCCATCTAATTGACCAACTGACCAAGTCCTCACGTGGTGGTAGTGTGGACAAACTGGAGGTTGGTAGCTCTTTCCAGCTGACATTGAAACCCGATTGGTCAACGCCAAAGGACCCACAATTACTACCTAATAGATTCTTTTTTTTTTAAAAAAAAAAAACAATTTCAGGAATTGGTAGTTGGCTGTATATTTTAATGGGAAAACCTTGTCTATTATATCCGTTTTAAATTGTATTGAATTCCTGTAAATTTAAGTTCAAAAAATCTTCTATATTCTTTAATTGAATCTTTTTGTTAATTATCCTTTATATTGTAAGTCTAATGTTCGTGTTTTATATAATAAAGCATCATCTACTCGGAGAAAACTTTACAATAAAGTTGAAAAAATTATCTTTTTTTGTTCAATGTTAGTATTTATGCAATAAAACACCGTCAATTTGAATAAAATCTGATAGAAATAATTGACTAAGAAATTCTACATTTATAATCAAATTCTTGATAAAATCTATTAAATGGAAGGCCTGATTGATAGAGGTAGGAAATAAGGTGTTGTTTTCTTTATGTAAGTGTTTATATTTTAATGTATAATAACCAAGTAAAATAATAATAATAATTAAAAAAAAGAAAAGAAAATTGTAGTCATGCCACTAAAAATTAACCAGACTCTTATCCCTTTGCTGGTAAAAGATTTCCATTCAAGTCCTATTTGATCGATTTTTTTACTTTTTCGTTTTTATTTTTACTCCGCCACCAACCAGATTTGTATGATTGTTTGTGATTGGGCCGTGGTCTTCCCATCCCCTACCCACTATCTGCTCACCTACCCAATAACTTGAAAAAAGAAAAATAAAAAAAGGGAAAATCTTCTCGCATAGAGAGAAAAAGAGGAGAAATTTTATATTGCTAACAAGTAACTGTTAATATTTTATTAAGTTTTTTTTTTGAAATATTTAGAATGGCAATACATATTATTTTTTAAAAATATATTTTACTTGAAAATATATTAAAATAATATTTATTTATTTTTTTTAACATTAACACATCAAAATAATAAAAAAACATAAAAAATAATTAATTCAAAACAAAAATATTAAATTTTAAAAAAAAAACCGTTGGACCACATTCCTAAATACTCTATAATGTATTTTTTTAAAAAAAATAGAGAGTTAAATAAAAAAATAACAGGTAAAAACATACTTAAATATTGTTTTTTAAATAAATTTAAAAAATATCTCTAATTATTCATCTATGAATACACTTGAGGATGTTTGAGAAAATTGTATTTTATTAACATGAAAAAAATTTTTATTTTCTTTATTTTAAATAAATTTAAAAAATATCTCTAATTATCATCCATGAATACACTTGAGTATCTTTAAGAAAATAGTAGAGATTGTTTTTTAAAGTATTTTTAATTTTAAAATATGTTAAAATATTTATTTTTTTTTTTTTAAATTTATTTTTACATCAATACATTAAAATAATTTAAAAATATTAATTTAAAAAAAATAAAAATAAAAATTTGAAAATAAAAATCAACATCAGTGACAAACGGTCACCGAGATATTTCTGAGAGTACAGGGTAGGTGGCTACTGACTTTGTTTTTGTAAAACATCAAAATAAGCAACTACACCCAACAAACCACTTCTAACAAAACTCCACCCAATTTGCTCTTCCATTAATAAGTCAATCTATCTCTCCCTCTCATTCAGTTTAGTAGAGAGATCGATCAATGGCTTCTTCTACCCTTACTTCCAAGTCCTTCCTCGATTCCTCAAGAATCGATACCGGTTCGCTCTCGTCCGCCCACCTCCGTAAACTCTCATTCTCCTCCGTTCAGATCTCCTCCCGCTCACGTCTTCCAAAGAAACTCCGTAACGACAACCTTACTCATTCAATTAATCTCTCCCTGTCTTTTTTTTTAAATATTAATCTAGGTTCACTGACCTTGACAACTAAGTTAAGTTAATTTCATTGAATTGTAGAAATAAATGCGGCGGGGAGCACATTTGGGAATAATTTTAGAGTAACAACATTCGGTGAGTCACATGGTGGTGGTGTTGGTTGTATAATCGACGGATGTCCTCCGCGCATCCCGCTCTCCGAATCTGACATGCAATTTGATCTAGACAGAAGGTTTTTTTTTTTTCTCACGGATTTCTTAAAGAATTGCTTGTGTGCATTGTTTTGTGGCTGAAAGTAGTTGTATGTTGCGTACAGGAGGCCTGGTCAGAGCCGAATTACGACTCCAAGAAAAGAGACGGATACTTGCAAAATATCTTCCGGTGTTTCTGAAGGTTTTATTTAGTTTTTTTTTTTTTTTTTGTATTGCTGGTGTTGGTTTTTGATGTGCTGATCTGTTGGTGGTGTTTTAACTGCAGGACAGACTACTGGGACGCCTATTCATGTATTTGTGCCAAATACTGATCAGAGAGGATTTGTGAGTATTTATTGAAATTTGGCATTGCATATATTCGGTGGTTAATTTAGCTGAAAAGGGTAAAAATAGAGTGTGTTTTTGGCAAAATTTATGATGGATGCAAAATGATTATGCGATTGTAGCCTAAAAGAATGTTTCGTAGGATTTTCAAAATGTTACTCTTCTGCGTACGCTATGATGGTGACTGCATGTATATTTGATTGCTAAAAGAAGTTGAGGCTCTGGATTTAATTTGAAAGCTGCGGAATGAAATAAATAATAGGGTGTCTATTTACTTGGAAAGGCACATGTACTTCTTGGTTGGCAATCTGTTTTGTAGTTTCTAAGGAGCTGAGAAGGTCTCATTCCTATTTTGTTGAATTTTCAGGATTACAATGAAATGTCTGTTGCTTACAGGCCTTCACATGCAGATGCGACTTATGACATGAAGTATGGTGTTAGATCAGTTCAGGTAGTGTATTTAAGCAATATGTAGTCTCTAATTATAAAGATACTGTTGGTGTTGTTGTGAAATGCAAGTGTGACCTAGTTTATTTGGATTCTAATTTAAGGGTGGGGGTAGATCTTCAGCAAGAGAAACAATTGGAAGAGTTGCCGCTGGAGCTGTTGCAAAGAAAATTCTTAAGCTATATGCAGGAACTGAGGTGTGTTTATTAACTCTTGGGTGTAGAAAACTTGTTCTTTCATTTTTGTTTTGATTCCCTGTTGAGGACAAATGATTATAACTTTGGGTTATTGGGCCTGTCAGTTTTAATGCCCACTTGCATGTTTGATTTTTGTGTTACTTGTATGGATAATGCTCGAGTATCCTGCATAAATGTTGCTATCTTAGGAATTTTAATTTTTGTTTCCAAATGTCTGATGGATAGTAATAGATTTTAAACGTCTTTAAATAAGTTCACTTAATTGTCATGATTTTATCTTCAGAATAAAAAAAACGCAGTTATTCTAAGAGTGTATTTTTTCTTTTTTCATTGTATTTTCCCTTAACATTTGTTTTGTCTTCAGATTCTTGCTTATGTCTCTCAAGTCCACAAGGTTGTACTTCCTGAAGGAGTGGTTAATCATGACTCTCTTTCACTTGATCAGGTACGAATGCTGTAGTATGTTTTTTCGAAGAACTTTTATTTTGGGATTCATTAGCCATGTGAGAAGCAGACTAAGAAGTTTCTCCATATTTCTGGGATGTCAGTCTTGTTTTGCTAGTGGAAGAGTCCTTTTTAGCAAGAACCTCCCACAAATCTGAGTGCCTTGATTTGTTGCTCGAAGTGTTACAATACTTCAACAACTGTAAAATTATATTTGGACATCTGAAAGTTTGTCTGGTTTGTTTGGGAAGTAATAACATTTTATAAATCGGAAAGTGTAGTTCCCTCTTTCTGGAGATTTTTATTAATTGGCTTCCTTTAGTTTTTGACGGACTTATTATCTGCACTTAGTCTGACACAGCCAATATGCCTCCTTAACAGATAGAGAGCAATATTGTCAGATGTCCAGATCCTGAATATGCTGAGAAGATGATAGCCGCCATTGATGCTGTCCGAGTGAAAGGGGATTCTGTTGGTGGTGTGGTCACGTGTATTGTAAGGAATGCACCACGTGTAAGTATCGACTCTCTCTGTCCTCATGCAGCATGCATGTAATGTGCATGATGTTTCTTTGTCAGGTTTTGAATTGTTCAAAGAAGTTTCTAGATCCTAAAAATCCAAGGCTCATTCTTATGACTTGTTATAGCACAATCTTTGCCTGTTATTAAAATCTGTAATTGTATGCCAGGGGCTTGGTTCACCAGTCTTTGACAAACTTGAAGCTGAGCTTGCTAAAGCTGCTATGTCACTACCTGCAACGAAGGGCTTTGAATTTGGGAGTGGATTTGCAGGTTGAAAACTATTATATGCATCTGGCACCCAAGTTTTTCAATCAAATTTGGTGATTCGTAGTGATATACTTAGGATGCTACCATGCACTTTGCATTTCTATTTGCTATATTTAAGCCAATTCTAAGTCTTAATCTATGATAAAAATCATTGCAGGTACTTTCTTGAGTGGGAGCGAACATAATGATGAGTTCTACACAGATGAACATGGAAGAATACGAACAAGAACAAATCGATCTGGTGGAATACAGGTGCGTGTTTGATTTGGTTCTGGATCTTTTTCTAATTTTGGTATTTTGGTAAAGATGTATCCCTTGATGAGCATCACTTTTGACACTTCCTTCTGTTGGTGATCAGGGAGGAATATCAAACGGTGAAATTATAAACTTGAGAATAGCTTTCAAGCCAACATCTACAATAGGAGTAAGTTTGATCTATCTACGTGCACCAATATTCGTGCATGCATTTATGTGTATGCTTAGCAGTTTATTTTTAAGATGCGAATTTTCTTGATGCAAAGATCATGTCTTTATGATCGTATTTGTACCCATTCTGTTTGGTTGAGGTGGTTTACCATGTTTTTCACCATACCCATGAGCATGGGATTGGGTGGTAATTCAATATAATCATCCTGGATTCAAATCCAAAATGAGGATGCAAGAAAGAGTTCCATGAATGCACCAGCCCAGGCTTGCCTAGACCCAAATAGGAGGGATTTAGTCTCGATGTGCAAAAGTTGGCCTTGGATATTTGTGACCATTAAGTCATTGAAAAATGGAAGAAAGATCATATTAGTTAAAGGTCCATACCTTTTCATGTGCTCTGTGTGTTAACCCTATCTTAGGATTTTCTAGCAAGGACTGAATAGTTTGGAACCACATGCACACCCTCTGCCTACATGTATGTCATGAACAGCAAACAGTTGCTGCTCTTTCAGGTTTCTTAAGATTTGCCAGGAAGTAGCAGATTGTTTTTCACATATTATACTTCTACTACTCTTATTGATTCATTAAGCTATGCTCGTATATTTGAATATACTTTTCAAATATTTGCATGTAGTTTATTCCATATTCCATATTTATTTTGTGTGCTGGTTTTGCAGAGGAAGCAACATACAGTTACTAGAGATAAAAAGGAGATAGAACTAATAGCTCGTGGTCGCCATGATCCCTGTGTTGTCCCACGAGGTATGTCCTCGGATAGTAGGATGATATTTCAAATATTTGAGAAATATTTTAGAACTTTGATGATTCGATCAATCTTAACCAAACTAATCCTCAATATTAAACTAGCTGGAGTGGGCTTGTAGGCTATATATTATCATCATTAAGGAAAATTGAAGAGAACCAATGTTTACTCATGTATGTTTTCTCGTTTGATAGTGAAAGATAAGTTTTCTCTAAGAGTATGCTTTTGTTTGGGATGGTAATGCAGCGGTACCAATGGTGGAAGCTATGGTAGCCTTGGTGCTGATGGACCAGTTGATGGCACAATACTCACAAAGTTATCTGTTTCCCATCAATCCAGACCTACAAGAACCCTTGACAATGCCAAGACTTGAGGCAGCCAACGCATCTGTATGAAAGGTGACGGTTGCTGTAACATATTTTTCAGTTCTATATTAGTGCTACCAAGGTTCGCAACAAAGTTTCCTTGCTAAGACGTGTGGAATTACAAGTTAAATTTTGTTTTTCTTGTTTACTTGAGTATGTTGTTGTAATATCTGAAATTGCTTACGCTTCTTCCCAACATCTGTCTCTCATGGCAAAACTTGAGCAGATATCCGCTATTATTTAATATTTATCAATAAAGAAATCTGTATAATCAAAGAAACTAGTGAACTTTTTTCTCTCTCCCGTTTATTTATTTATTTTGCTTTTTGTATAAATTGAAGCTTTCATAAAATTCGCATAGATGAGCTGAAAGGACCAAGATCCTGTCATATCCTTCTTTCTGGAAGCCGATTAAGCGATTTATTTCTGATGGAGATATTGATAATAGATTGGATTTTGTGTTGTCAAAGTTATATTCTTGCTCGACATAAAATGATGGTTAGAGATAAAATTAAATCTTGATCTGGATTTGTTTGCCATGTATCAATTAAAACTGTTTGGAAGTTGTAAATGTAGGGATGAAAAAGGTTTTGAGAGTAGATTCTGCAATGGATACCTCGATATAATCTAGCTTTCATGCTTGTGAAAGTAACTTGGAGCTTAGAACTGTTACGTGAAACGCGTTTCTAATTGATGAATATCATTTTGTATTTTGTTGCATTTTAGCGTAGAATGAAATGGACAAAGGAGCATTCAACAAAGCCAATCACTTTCTTTCACTTTCGGTATGGATAGTGTTAGTGGAGGACTGTAGGCTTAAGTAGTTCACCCAATTACATCATAGGTCTGTTGTCTGTTGGACCGACTTAAAAAAGCTAGCTAGCCACTACTCTAATCCAAATAGCCTTTGTTAGGTTAAGCTTTTCAACTAAAGGTGTTCGATATTGATGTGATAGTTGTGTTTTTAAAAGTGGTTTTTTATTTGAAAATATATTAAATTAATATTTTTTTTATTTATTAAAAATTATTTTTAATATCAATATATTAAAACTATTAAAAAATATAAAAAAAATTTAAACAAAAAAATTTAAATCTTGTAAAAACATTATATGGAACACAATTTCAAAATTCCTAAAATAATTATGATATTACACATTGAAGTAGATACATGATTTTATTTCATAGCAAAGTCAAGAAAGCAGTGGTATATATTATAATAATGATTATTTTTAAAATAATTTTTAAAATTATTTATAAATGTATTAAGATAATTTTTTTAAAAAAATTATTTAAAAAAAAACACAGCATAGCCACTGTGCCAAACAAGGTTTTAAAAACATAACAAAATGCAGTAAAGCATGTATATTCTCAAAAGATTTTCTTTTTCCACAATAGTGTTGTACTTTTTTCTTTTCTCTTCTACGATGAATTATCTAATTTTATTTTTTAATATTATATTTGTTTTTTATTGATTAAATTAGCTCATTTTTTATTTTTTTTATGAATTTATCTCAGTCTAGTGACATGAGTCATGAGTTTGGCAGATTAACTCGGGTCGTTTTTTATGTTATTTTTTTAATTGATTTTTTTAATTAATCTTCTTTCTATAGAGTTATCTCAGTCTTATGACTCAAATCGTGAATTTAACTGGTTAACTCTGGTTTCTTTTTAATTTTTTTTAATTTCATCATTTAACATTGATTTAATTGATAATTAAGTTTCATTATTCATTTTTATTTGCTTTCTATATGGTTATTATAGTCTTATAACTCGGATCGTGGATTTGACATGTTAACATGGGTTAATTCAAGTCAATCCAATATGTTTTTATCTTAATATTAAAAAAAAAATATCATCTTGGATTATTTTTTGTCAAACAATGTTTTTACAAGCTGTATGGATTGTTTTCAGACCCGTAAATTCAACCAGGTTATATCGGATTAACCCTCACATGATTTTAATTATTTTCTGTTAAAAAAAATAGAAAAATATTTTTAGAAAAAAAACTTAACTCGATAGGATAAATAATTTAGTTAAGAAAACTATCATCCCATAACATTAGCTATTTAAGATTGGGCTTTTAGTTTGCCCTTATATTCAAGTACGTTTAGACTATCTATTCGGATATTATTTTTAAATTTTTTAAAATATTTTTGAAAAATTTTAAATTTATTTTTTTAATGTGTTTATATAAAAAATAAATTTTTAAAAATAAAAAATATTATTTTAATATATTTTCAAATAAATAATAATAGAATCTCTGCATAATAACTTTTTTTTTTCTTGTCATCTTGGCAGGATATTTTGAAAACATTCAAATTTCTAGTTGTGCTCTTGCATTATTCGATAAACCAAGTCAAGAAAATGAACGGTATACCAGCCTACCTAATAGTCACAACTGTACTGCAGGCGAAGGGAAGTTGCATCTTTTGAGAGGATAGGCAGCGACCTCCTGGCTCCTGCTCCAAGCATGCGGCCATGGATTCGAGTCCTTTCAACCCTAATCCCCTTCCCCCTTGTAAACTCGGTTCAGCTGGTTTAACTTGATAGATGACTTCACAATTTTGGACCGTACGTGACATATAAATATTTATTTAAGCTAATACCGAGTCGTTTTGGTTATTCCTAGCAATTTATCAATTAACTAAATAACATATTGGTGATCCGTATTTTTTTCCCATATGACCTTTAGCCCTTTTCGGAAAAAATCATCTCTTATATTACTTGTAAAATTATTTAAAAAAAAAACTTGAATCCCCTCTCCCCAAGAGGAGAAAAAACTGTGATTTTTTCTCTTTTCCAGGCTTCTGTTTTTTCCACAGCTTTAACCCCAATCCTTAAATTTCTAGAACAAATTACGTTTTATCATTAATCATTACGTTCATTCGAATAGAGAGAGTGATGAGACGTTCCTAATTGACAGCTACACGTACGTCTATATATTTCCCAGAAAAACCAGGTTAGAAGAGGCAGTAACTTACAAGTTTGAGCCTTCCTATAATAATAATAATAATAATAATAATAATAATAATAATAATGATAAAGATTAAAATAATTTCCAAACACTTTCAATATGCAGGTAAAGGACATGACTTAGCCCTGCTTGCATGATCTTAGAATAGCCTAGACTTTAGCAAAAACAAGGCCAGATTTACGGTGGACATAAAACTTTACTATATAGTTCATAATATTATTACATTAATTGCTTATCTAAAACTTCCCAAGTGCTAGGTTTCAAGCAAAACCAACAAGGTTAGCAATGGGGAAAGACCACAACAGCGTTTTCATTCTTCTGCTGTTGTCATTTTCAATTAACATCCCTAAAGTATACATCTTTGATTTGACGATCAGGATCATAGGTCATACATAATTAATATTGTTGAACAAATTAACTTATTTTAATCTCCCAACTAATCACATATGCCTTGTTTTCCTTAATTTTTTATGTGGATAATTTTCCTCCTTTTGTTTTGTCACACATGCTTATGAAGTTAATTAACAAGTACTAATCATCATGTACCTAGCTAGCTCTGTAGGTTCATAAAGTGATGGCGCTGCATATATTTAAAGGGGAACGATACTTAGGCACTTGAGGCATGGACATGTTGCACGAGTGATCATCATATTAAGATAATTATTTTCTGGAAAAAAAGAAGATCTCAATTATGAACACAGCTTTTGCTTTATATTTATCATTTTTTGGACGATACAAACATGCATCCTAATCCATAAAGCAATACGAGTGAATAAAAAATGAAGGAAGAGTCTAATACTCTATCGTGTCAAGGGATAAACCATTCGATTATGATATGAACAAAGTAGATAATCTAGATTCCTTCATAAAGTTAGGTCTCCATCTAGTACTCTTCACCAGAAAAAAAAAACATATTATACATCATATATAATACAGGAAAGAGACAGAAGCATATACTATATATATGTGTGTCCCATACGAGAGAGATTACAAGGACAGAGAACATAATTCACAATGGATGACTAATTTATTGTATTATATTATGTCATGGGCTACAATTTGCAGGATGGGTGTGACTGTGACCAGACAGACAAAACCCTAATTTTAATAAACATTAATGAACCAGGAAGAATGACAAAAATGAAAGTCTCCTGTATGTTACAATCCTTAATTAATAAGGACTTTGCACCAGAAAATGGATTTCAGCAAGGAATTTAACTTTCTAATGGTCCTACTAATCACCTAAACAAACGGTTCGTGTTGATCCACGCTCCTTTATTTGATCAACTACTTGGCTTTAGTGCTGTTCATGCATTAATTAAATCTATGGTTAAGCACTATTTTCAACACAACCACCGACAAATACAAATAATTAGTACATTTTCTTCTTCTTCTAGCTAGTGTGATGGATAAGGGTGATAATGTATGCGCTTTTTGACGTATCTTCATGTGTGTGTGTGTGTGTGTGTGTGCATGCTTAAAGAAAGATAGGTTACTCCATCAGAATATGGGAGAGCATGGTACTACCGTCAAGCTATGAGCCTATGACAAGACATACTGAGGGAGGAAGAAGCATGTCTGAAGCACTGCACCGAACGTTTATTTGCTTTTTTAATGTCTTCATGTATGCATGCTTTTTATCAATGTTTATGTGCTGCTTTAGCTCTAAAGCCACGGTTCTTTTTCCTTAACCTTCATGCTAAAGTGCTTTACAGCCATATGGGGCCAGACCAAACATGAGAGATTTACGGGCTAATTAAGTACGGGGATTATAGGGCTTGGCATATGATTACTAAGAATTAATTTGTAAAAAAGATAAAAGGTGGGACTTTATAATTAGATTTGTAATCCACGCTGTCCCTCACAACAAGGTGGTTGGTTAATTAAAGCTGTAAGATTATGGTGTGATGCATGCAATTTGGTCTGTCACGAGTCCATGATTTATATAAGAGAAAGCCTGGTTAGGCGGATCAATTTGTCTAGTTGAGCTTTGCATTTGTCTTTAATTTGTTGCTTTTGACTTGGTGATTGTGACAAATTGAATGTTGGACTAGACATCACCCTTTGAGATTATAATTTCTACGTAGAAAAAGGTTGAGATTAACGTTCTCAACAATGTATAGTTGTAAAAGTCGTAGTTTGGTCTAATAAGCTGACCTATAACATAGCAATCCGCTAATCAAGATCATCATGTTTTGTTTTAAACTAAACTTTTATTTACCCACAGCAATGCTGTTTATTTTCTTGAATAAGAAAATTAAAACGATATAAATAGCTTATTGTTTTATCTTCAAACATGATTGTTTCAATGCTTGTTAGTATTGTAATTAAAATGGGTGGATCTACTAACCAATGGGTTAACTAACCAACTAATGACCCAAGTCCTGGATTCACTCGGGTTTTATAATTATATTTATATTTTAATGATTATTTAAATTATAATTAAGTCTGTGGATTAATTAGAAGTTCAAAGGAGATGTTCTTTTTCACTCTATCATTCAATATATTTTGTCTGGAAGGAGATCGAGGAGACATGAACTAGAAAGAGACGAGGCTCGACACATGAACATATATATATATATATATAATAACCCACAAGACATCGGTAATGGAGGTGTACTTAAATGATATTGACGTATCATGTATGCAAAATTAAGATAAGAACAGAAAGAAATTCTTTAGATTTTATACAGCAGCAGTTGGCAAGGCGTGTATACCTGATCATCCTCTCTTGGAAGGAACATGAGAGAGACCCCAGCTAAGCTAATTAACCCTCTAAATTTCATGCCATTGATTTGAAGAGAAATGTTTATTTCCAACAATAATTATGTAATTACTATATAGAGTGGTGAAATTAAATAACTCAGGAGATGCATTATTAATTGCCACCCCTACTGATCCTGTTCTTGTCATGTCCTTGTCAAAACAAAGAACAAAAAAATGTTAAAAGTTAATTAGCCAAAAGATGGGATGCCCCTCCTCCAAAAAGATGCCTTTTATTTATTTTTCTTTTTGTAATATTAATATGTATTGGAATGAATTCTGACTCGAAGAGAAGTGAACACCCATATAACGAAAAGAAGGCAAGCAGCCCCGAGAACCCAACGACATGAAAGCTAAATTATTTTATAAAGGCAGAGGCAATCTAAGGTGTGCGCGTATGAAATATTCCTTCTGAGAATTTTTCAATATCTAAGCCGCCTACCATCATCCATCTAATTCCCACTAATCATTTGATAATAGCGAGGGGCCAAGCAAAAAGCTAATCCAAAGAAAAACAAAACATCACCACCAACCAGTCGAAAATTCCCTTCCTCCGAACAATCACAATAACACCAGAATCCTGTAATCAAGGATGAAAATTTCACAAGAACAGCAGCTTTTATATATGTATATACTGACCCGTAAATCTCTCCGTTCATAGAGATGTGGATGGTCTTTTTAAGGTAGATATTACTTTACGTACACAGTAATTTTTGTTTTAAAATATATTAAAATAATATCAATTTAGCAGGTTTGGTAGAATTACTCTGAAATCTATTCTTGAACGCTACAATCTACTGGAAGAAAAGAAAAGAAAAGAAATGATGAAAAGGGAGCAAAGGTCGGATAAAGAACTTCCGCTATATGTCAGGGGTTCTATGACAAGGAGCCCATCAGGCACCCCCACTCAAGTTCCCCAGAGAGATGAGCGATTCTCAATAAGAATGTAAATAAATTAAAGAAATAAAATATACAAAGAGTCTTCCAGGCATCAAAACCTGATACATGGTTTGACCTTCAAAAGCTGAACTGGCATTATATCTGCGTTTTCTTCTGTGTTTCTTTTCTTTCCTGGTTCCTTACCGTGGTAGAAAAGTGGAGTGGACACCACCATGTCCATCACCTAGCAGGCAAAGTATCCCACTAAGATCTTCTACCCTTTTATGTTTCTCTTGTCCTTTTTCACCCAATTCCCTCTCCTTCTCTCGCTATCTTCATGGCTTTGAAAAGTAAAAGCTGCTATATCACTCTCTCTCTCTTTTTTGTTTCTTAAAATCTATTTTTCACCTGCATTTCAGAGCATAAACTTACTATTAACAATAAATAAATCGTAAATGAACTGCAACAAATAAAAAGAGACCAAGAAGCACAAAGTTCAAAATTTCACAGTCCAATGCAACTCTTTTGACCGCGCCCTTACAAACATCTAAAACAATGCAGCACTGAGGTTGAAAAGGAAAGGCAAAATGATCAACATGTGAATTCAAATTTGGAGCGCATCACACTCTCTCTTCTTGATTTCTAACAGCTAAACATGAATTTATAGGCCTAATTTCTCTCTCTAATTGTTTTTTAATCCCTGTTAGACTCACCTGGTAAGTTCCATAATATTGAAATCACACGATTAAACCCAGCATGAATTTGAAGGGAAATCCTAACGTTATTGGTCCCTCACCTTGCACACAATTCATTCCATACGGTGGCATGGGGCTAAATTTAATGGTTGCTGGTAGGTACCAAAGAGAATTCATTTGAAGGAGAGTTCCCCTTATTTACGCAATAGAATAATAATGGTCTATAAAGTACTTGAATACTGGTCAAATACATGGACTGGCGCAGTAATATGCAGGCTGCAATATTAAATCAAACCACCAAGAAAAGTAATGAACTTTTCCAACCAAGACAATACTATTGAGTTTGCTATATTATTCAAATCCATTGAACATGATGGCCACTGATATTACATCGATACTCAAAGCATAGATATTTTATTTTTCCTCTATTTTGAACTGAAATCAAACAAAAGGGAGAAGTCTAAAAGGTTTTGTCTTCATGATGTTGTAAGAAAAATCGAGACAAAAAATGTTCACCTCAGATGTTCTAAATGCAGCCCTTGAAACTTTAAATGAAATAATGGTAATAGTTCCCCTCTCCACATCATTCCAAGGACCCAATGACATTAGGGAACTTTGAAGGCAATAAAAATATGTGACAGCATAGCCAATATTTACAAGCAGGGTTCCTTTAGCATACGAATGACATTTGATTTATAGGCTAGAGTGTTGGGACGAGGACATAGAATTCAGCTCTGTCCTAACAGTGAAGCAAACAATGATAAAAGAGAATTCTTTTTGGGGTACCATGGATATACCTTCAAGCACCCTCAATGATTTGGTTCATCTATAAATGACACAGAAGCAGGAACCGTGAGGTAGTGCCATAGAATGACCAAGATATCCCTAATCTATTACAAGAATCAGTGTCGGTCGACCGACAACAATTGAGAATGGCTTCCCCACATCACCAATTTGCATACTTCTTACATCCCCTGACTTTTATCTTCAACAAAGACGATAACAACTGGTTGCTATGTGGTTGTTTGAGCTTTCGAATCAAACAATGAAGATGACAAGGTGAGCCCACGAATTCACTAAATGACAATTCTAGGCTATTACCTGCTGCTTTTTACGTCCATTTATTTAAGACAACCGAATTTGTACAAGACAAGAGCTTTGGTTTAGGTTCCAAGGGTCATGCACTGCAATAATAAGAGTGCATGAGCTAAATGTGATGGCTTAACTGAGTCCCCAAGGAGGAGTGTTCATTTTCGGGCAGGTGCAATTGGTTTCAATGGACAGGGACATTTGAAAGCTGGAAAGGCAAAATTAGATTTGAAGTAATGATAAAAAAACTGAAATACAAACTTTTCAAACTCGTAAATTCCCAAACCCCAGCAAGATTTCTGAAAGCCTGAGGTGAAAAATACTTGAACCCCTCTAACGTTTCCCTCTTGTATCATGAGTGTCCCCGCTTGATCATTTACATTCAAAGTAGGGTTCAGTAAGATGCCTTCAGATTTGAGACAATAGCATGTAAAGATACAGGGTTATCACACAGTAAATGGAAAGAAAGAGCTTACATTTTTTTTTAATGTTTGGTTTTGGTCTTGACATTGTTGAGAATAATCTTAGGCTGTTTTGGTGGCAGCTTGCTTGAAAGCAACAGTGGGAGCAATTCTGCAGCTCCTCCTCTGATGCTCAAGAACAAGCTGTTCAGCAAACCAATCAAGTTTCTCAAAATTGCTTTGCTCTCCAATCCTCTTACCACCAAACAGTACAGATTCTACATTTTTCTGCTTCAACATTTCCTCTGCTATCCCAATCATCATCTTTACATTGTTAGGGCTGGGGTCTGTGTCCGCATTAGGTCCACATCTTCCCAGATTGGACCCATTTGCCTGTCACGCCAGAGTTAATATGGTTAGGAGATTAAACGCATATCATATTTAATAACACCGAATCATAATAAATAATAAAGGGATCGGACCACAGGTGTCAGATAATTTAATCCATGGAATTATTTGGAGAATTGTAATTAAATTATTGCTACTTTAATCCAACTACCATAAGAAATTACTGAACCTTGTTAACTAGCCAAACCACCCCCCAAAAAGAATGGACCCAGTGACGTTGGCCCCTCAAATAATGAAGCTTGTACAACTGAGGGCATCCACTGCTCATTTATATTCTATATATGCTTTAGCAGCATGATTAAAACCACATTAAGATTAGCATTCTCAGCACATTTTCAGATAAAAAAATATTATAAATTTAATTCCATATAAAAATAATTATCCACTAGAAGGATGCAATAGTAGGTTTGCTGGAATGGTACCAAACAAAGTAAGATTGGAAGGTAAATTGGTTTTGGTGCTGTACAATCCGAAGATACTCTGACGATTAAATATCAAAAAGAAAAAAGAAAAAAAAGCAGCCTGACTTGTCCTCCACACACTCTATTATCAACTTTGTATCCACTTTATATAGCAAAAATTAAATACATGGACTGCCTAATAATTTTACTCTCTTCAAATTTCTTTCTTACCATAGGTGCCTAACACAAAGGCGGTGTAAGAATTCCAAAGACGCGGACCATGTCCTTGCATCTGACAGCAAATAAAGCATGGCTACAAGTGATCCTCATAATAAAAGCATAGCTAATTATGCCTCTAGCTAATACTGTAACCACTCATTGATACCACCCACTCTTGGGAAAATCCAGTCTCCAGGCTCCAGCCATTTCTATCTACAATTTATTGCAGAAAAAAACACCAATGAACCCCCCGCCCCACCACAAAAGCCTCCCCCACCTGTCCCTTTTCTACCTTCTCTTCCATGCACAGAATTATTTTCATAAAAATGCAATTAAGGGTGTTTGTTTTTTTATTTTAAAAGGGTTTTTTTTTAAAAAAAATTCAAATTAATTTTTTAAAAATTATTTCCAGAACCCAACGCCAAGAAATCCAAGTCTCGAGGTTGGCGATAGAAAACAAGAAGACCAGTGGCAAACACACCCGTCGCCATGAGGTAGTGCCACTGAGGGGGTTGAATTTATGGATTCCCGGGCATCCCTACTACATGTCGGCGAAACAGAAGCCACCAGACACAAAGCACCACGGACCCCATTTACACTTGCAAACACTGCATTCAATTGCATAAAAACCCAAACCCAGCTAAATATGCACAAAAATTGTATATGAGTGTAAAAGACACAGCTAGGTTAACCATTCCAGCCTGGCCACAACTGTCCCGACTCCTGTGCATTAAAATCAAGCAAAACTAAAAACCATGTCCAAGTTGTGCAAAACGAGATACCATACCTGAATTCTTACGTAGTTACTGCTTCTACACTGACCAAATGCCATGGCCACTGCCTGGTCCACTGAATCAGCCGAACCATCACCTGAAATCCGAGCCATCGGTCGAGCCCACTGCTTGGCCCTCCAATTCTTAACCTGCTCATAATCATAGCTAACCTCAAGAATTTGACCGGTCCCTAATGATAACACCAACAAATCCTCGACTCCTCTAACGAACGGAAACTCCTGCTTATTATGCAGCACGTGAGTTATGGCTGCCGCGGTCGGGTTGCTCATGGCTAAACCACCATCAACTGCCAAACATCTGGTCTGACCATCGACGGACCGCATTAAAACAGGGTCAAACAAGCCCGGTTCAGCTGATGTAGCCCGACAAACCTCCCAAATCCGGAAATCGAAACTGTCCGTTTCCAAGGCATCTGCTCTAGAAAACAAAAACGGCGCTGTACTGGAAAGATCATAACAAGGGATCAAAACCGGTTTTAAAGTATCTTTCAAAGTCAAATTCCGGCCCTTCTCAGTAAAAGTCTCTTTCATGGCCTTCTCTAAACCGGCCGTGGCAGCGGTCGTACCGGTTGAGCTCCCTTTGAAAAACCGCTTTAAGAACCCAACATTTCTGTTACCAGAAGTGAAAAATTTCTTACCCTGATCAGCTAAAAATCTCCAAGTCTCCTCAGCTTTCATAATCGGACGGTTATGATCTTTGGTGCCAAAAAGCATAGCCGTGAAGATTCCACCAATTCCAGTTCCGGCTGCCACGTCAAAATAATCAGCAATTCTGGCGTCAGGGTTACCTGATTTCAATTTCAAAGCGTTTTCAAGATAAGCCAATGCTTTCCCTGAAATAATCCCTTTTAGACTGCTACCACCATCAATAGACAATATGCAGATTTTCCCTCTTTGATTCTTTATTGCAGACAGCCCGTTGCTGTTGTTTTCTGTGAGAAAAGAAGGATTCTGTGACTCGGGTTTTGCTTCGATTGTTGCAGGAGAGATCTGTTTAGGAACCCAGAGTTTCTGATCATCATAGCCGAAAAGAAATTTGCTTTCAAGAACTGAAAAGATTTCGTAGCTGAGTTTGTCAGTGTCGATGCTGGGTTCTTGCATTTCTGAAGATTGATTGTACTCCATAGA
The DNA here is from genome assembly GCA_015852605.2 of Populus deltoides. Taxonomy (NCBI): domain Eukaryota; kingdom Viridiplantae; phylum Streptophyta; class Magnoliopsida; order Malpighiales; family Salicaceae; genus Populus; species Populus deltoides. Next base: position 18,060,274 of record CM027577.2, read on the forward strand.
AAAAGAAAGAAAGAGAGAAGATAAAATGTAATTTGTGAAATTTCTTCTGATGGAATGAACGTCTTTCTTGCTTGTTTCTTGAAAGGGAGAATTTATTGTTGAACAATAATAAACTCTTTTTTTTTTTTATGCTAACGCTACACACACTCTGCTGCAGCTTCTTTTTATCTTTAATATGGCTATACAAAGAGTGTATTGACGCCTAGATGAATTTGTAGCCAAAATTTGATCTTGTTTTTGAATAATGTAAAACTTATTGAATTTAAGACAAGAAACTTCCAAAAGAACAAGAAAATATGAAAAGAAGGCCCAACGAACCCAATCCCTTCAAAGCAGCACCCCGCATGTTGTATTTTGGCAAATCTTTCATGATCAAGAAACTTAAAAGATTTCTTTTCTTTTCTTTTTTGTCACCAAGACCAGACTTTCACTTCAGTTCAGCCTTGTAACCAATCATTCTTTACAAGAAAAGAAGTAAAAAAACAAAAAGAAAGGAAATGAAAAGAAACAAGAAACTCTCTCTTCGAAGGGAAAAAGAAAAACCTTTTGCCCAACCCCCAGCTCTCTCTGTCACTCTTTATCTCTTCTTCCTCTCCCTGTGTGTGCTGTAGTTATCTTTTATCAGAGCACGCCAAAGCTGGAAGTAGTAGTATCTAGATTGATGCATAAAAAGATTAGCCAGCCAAAAAAAAAACAAACAAACAACTAGCTAGCTAACACGAAAGAACAAAACACAAAAGAAGCCAAAGAGAGGTGTTGGTGTTTATAGGGAGAGGAGCCAAGAACACAGCAGTTGCAGAGCATGTCTGTTTATGGCCTTTTAAAACCAGTTGAACATTTTTCAACGCGGTCACTCCCCCGCTCTCTCTCTCTCTCATAATCTTTATAGTATGTGGCCACCTCACCTACATGAATAGGCAAGGCTTCTACTCTTTTAATTTCATTGACCCGTTTGCATTCCTTTCTCTATCCTGTGATATTTTACTACTCTCCATGGTTTCTCTTCTTAACAAGACACCGATGTAAAGAAATTAGCCGCCTGGTGATAAAGCGTAAATTCCTCGTTTTATTTTGATTCAAATCCCACCTCAGATAAAGAGTAAATTCTCATAATTTTTTTTAGAGTGAATTAAGTTTCCTCAATTGCTTTGGAGAATGATAATTAATAGATATCCTTTCAGGTCGTAGCTTTAATATTTTTTTAAAAAATATATATTGTTAAAAAGAATACTAAATTAATGTTTTCTAACATTTTGATGGTTTTAATATAATATATCAAAAACAATAAGTTTTCTTTTTATGAATGAGAAAAAAATCAATTTCATGCGTTGGTGCATGAAAAATGTCAATGTTAAAACCATACTCAAATTAAATTGTTCGTTGAATCATCTAGAGTTTTGACCCGATAAAAAATACTTGATTTTATGAATTTTTAATGATTATATGTCATGATAAACTCAATTTAAACATGTTCGGGTCAATGATAAATATATATATAATTATTTTAAAACTCAATATATCTATTCAATCAGATTTTATTGTCTATAAATGAAAGAACTTGTGTTTTTTTTAATTATAAATTGTGATTGATTACATCCAGATATTTGTGACTTCAAATATAATTTATATTCTGGACATTTGATTTATGTTGATTGATTTAAACTTTTAAATTGTTAATTTGTTTTTGAATTAATTAAAAAAGTATATTAAAATTAATGCTGGAAATTGTGTCGAGATAAAAAGATGTTTAAATTCAATATCTTTAGCGGATGAGTTCTCGACGAGGCATGACAGCCGTGGTTAAAACGAGGAAAACGGAGCGGAGCCTTAACGGCTGTACAGATTGTACTTGAACGCTGCTTCATTTCTTCGTTCCTGATTGAATGATCTAGATTTTGTTCACACTGTTTTCCCGTGATCAACGGTCAAATGGATGACCAACAAAGACCGCTGCCTTGTACTTTTTCTTTTCTTTTCTAATTCCTCCTCCCGCCCTGATTGTCCTTACACTTGGGGTAGGTGCCGGCGGAAGAATGGAGCCGCACTAAAGCATGCTCGGCGACCCTCATTTTTCTTCGCTACGCTAATCCTGTACGCTTCCATACAATATACACTCACAAAAAGAAATTGTTTTTATGTGTGCTGACCTAGCAAGCTTCTTTTTAATATATATATATATAGAAAGACTGCAATAAATAATTAACCTAAAGTTTTGGTACGGGAATAGTTTGGTAAGATTTTATCCCGAGACAGCTAGTGATCAATTTTTTTTTTTATGGAATTCGCTGTGTCGATGATTCCATTGTCTGTACAAATTCTCGTTTCATTCGGCGGTCCGGTGTTTCTTTTTTTATTTGTGGTGGAATGATATTTTTTTTTACCAATTAGGCACCATCAGGTCTACGTGCTAGCGGCCAATGTAGGTCACTGTTAGGTTATTGCCAGGGTATAATTTAAGGTAAGGTGAGAGGTAGCTGCCTGCAGCTTGGACAACATTCGAGGAGGTGGACTTGTAGTTAAGCAGATTTCAGCCCTGTGTTTACTGCCGGAAAAATGGATCTAGCCCTGCGTCCGATGGTGTCGAGAACAAAAAAACATGTATAAATTGTTGTGAATAATTAGAATATTTTAAAAGACTTTTATCTCATATCATAAAAACATAATATATATACATGGTCTTTTGTTTTATATTAAAAAATAAAGTATTTATCCGGTTTTTATATAATAAATTTTACATAAAATAATAACTTATTAGAAAATAATAATAATTTTTTTTTATTAACTTTGATATTGAAAAAATAATCTCGAAATCAATTTTTTAATAGCCGTCCATTCTTTTTTGAAACTGATGTAACGGTACAGGCAAGTACTCTTTCTTCAATTCTTTATTTATTTTTGTTTATTAGCTGTTGTGGTATGTCATGTGGGTGTACATGTATACTCACTGATTATTTTTTGAACTTGAGGTTATTATTTTTTATTTGATTTGATTTTTATTTATAAAAATAATTAAATTAAAATTTTGTAAAATATAAAAAATAAAATTAACATCTAACCGAAATCAGTTCATTGTTTCAATTTGGTTGTTTTATATCAAAAATTAAAATTCAACCGATCGATTTCAGTTCGGTTATTTTATATTAAAAATAAAAAAACTATATTAATTTTTGGGTTTTCTTTGGATTTTCTGATGGATTTTGATTTCGGTTTGGTTCGATTTTTTCTATTCCATTCGATTCTTTTTAATTAAACCGGTTTAATTTGGTTGATGTTTTTTGATTTCAGACTTATAATATTAAAATCGAACAAAACCGAACCGAACCGAATATTTTTTAAATATTCTAATATATTTAATCCGTTTTTTTCATTGTTCAGTTTTTAGTTATTTTCTTGATTTAATTGATTTGTTAGTTTTTTTACTTAGGAATTAAAATAAAATAAAATAAGAAGAACATATATATTTTCCCACACTTTAGAAACCTTGTCGAGTATTTCTTTTAAATTTTTATCTTACCGTTTCTGTATCCTTTATTTTGAAGAAAAAACATGTTGAATCCTAAACAATAATCCTGTGTCGAGAAAATATCTTTAAGAACACTATCATCAAAGCTCTCTCTCTCTCTCTCTCTCTCTCTCTCTCTCTGTTCTGTCATATTTATCCACCATAAGTAACACGTTAGAAACTATCTCAAAGAGTTGTCTGGAACAGTACACCTAAGTCTAATAGAAGTTGTACAATTCCCGATGACCGCTTCTCGGCGGCGATTTAATATAAGTTTCTCCGAATTTTCCGTGTACGGTAGCGAATAATTATTGGATAACGGGAATGGATCAAAAACCCACGTAATTATCTGTAGACATTAAAAAAAAAAATGGATCTGCAAAAAATGTGTAGAATCATCTGGTCCTTGGTTTCAGGAAGACTAGTCAATGGCCATGACCTGTTCATATGCATGAAATGAGTTGAAATTGTCAAATATTCGTCTCACATCCTCCAAAAGCACATCAACTGCTCTTTCTGTTAGGGTTTTAATAGACTAAATAAATTACATTTCCACTTTCCTTTTTTCATGGCATTCCTATGTTCCGTTCATGTCAACTGGTCCTCGGGCAAGTGTTTTTTTTGGAGCCCATCAATTCGTCGTGGAAAAATTGATGCTGGGTTGACATCGGATTGATGGAAACACCTTCATGTTATTCTGATCCACTAATCTACACAATTTCTTGGTAACAAGCGACTGACGACGAGTCAATTGCATCATATCTTGTTCATTGTTTTGTAGATAATGAAAATATATAGGTTTTTAATAATGATTTTGCAAATAAAAATCTCCCACTTGCTCAATTATACGCAAGCTCGTTGGCAATCATGAAGCCGTCCACTAGAAATATTCAATTGATTCTTAATTTCTCCAGATTTAACAAGCTCCCAATGCACCAATCCCCTCCATCCAATTATATAGAAAAAATCCCCTCTGCATGCCCTCGAAAACTTCGAGGGTCTCTCTCGTTATCTCTCTAAAGCTGTTTTCTTAGCTGTTAATTTTCACTTTCATTAGCTTTGTCAATGCAATGGACTCGGAAAGGGGTGTACTGGGATAATCATCGGCACCAACACCGCTATCTTTCTCCACATTTCCTCTCACAGTAAGATGCTAATCCATGAGATTAGAGAATTTTTTGCGAGCACTTAGTCCACTAATCACGGCGAACATCATATTAAGGCCCACTTAACTTCTTATAAAGCTTTCATCCTAGCTCACACGTAACAAAGACAATATATAATTCTTGGGGAATTTTTTTTATTGGACGTCTTTAACTTCCGATAGGCTCCAAAGTCATTCCCATATTTAATGAATTATTGTTTCATCGACCCAATTGTATATAATTTTTTCCATGACCTTCATCAAATTTCTTGAAAAAAAAAAAAGAAAAAGGAAAGCACGCGTATAAGCAGGGTTGAATGCCTTACGGGCATTTGGAGATGGGCTTGCAGTGACCGGAAGCTTACAGGGGACAGCACACACAATCCGATGAAGTAACCAAGAACTTCCTTGGCTTCTGTCCAATCACTCAACGGTGGTTTTGTCACATTTCATCAAGTTGGTTTCCCATACCTCCATAAGTCTACAGTCCTTATCACGTTTATATATCTCTTAACCCTTTCCCCTGTTCACCTTCCCGGGTCACAATCCAGCCTCCTGGCTATTATGACTAATCGATTCTCTGTTCACTGGATCCTATGCATATTAATTTCTTGGTGTCCAAATTAGGTCTTTGAATAATGGGCCTGTCTAATACGTGTCTTTAGAGGAACATGCTGTTGACTATCCCATTTTTCAACCATGGAATCAAACCGCTGATAATTCACTGTTAAACTTTTTTTTTTTTTAAGTCTAACAATCCTTGTTGCAATTAAGCTCCTTTTCAAGTTTGGGGGCAAAAAAAAAAGAATTAGTCAAAGTGGCAGTAACTAGGGCCGACTAAATTTGTTGTTGAATGGCCCCAATTTTATTTCTCCACTTAGGTACATCTGAAAATATGGTTCATAAGACATAGCACCCTGGCGTGGTCCAAAATATCCATAGGTTACAGCGAGGATTCACGGGCCTTGAGCTGAGCTGTTGTTGCTAGAAAATTGGAAAAAGGTCTGAATAGTCCTTCTCAACGTGACTCGTGGTGTTGTGCAAGCCCATTTATGGGCACCTTTCTTTCAGTAGAACAGTGTACGTTCTTGTAAAATGACATGTGAGGATACAGAAACCGCAAAGCACACTGTTTGAATTGCATTCTTGTACTCGGTTCAATGTTGTGCAGCTCAATTATTTGACAAATTCATGGATCTTCTTTCTAACATGGTCCACTTTCAAGATATATGGAGGGAGTTTGCATTCATGGTTCATTCATTTCCATAGATCTTCTTTTCTCTGTCACATGGATACACAGTGCATGCCTTCGTCTTCTTCCTTGTGCTCGAAAGGGCACAAAAATGTCACAGTAATTCCATCACTTGATGGATGTACGAAGTAACTCCCTTCTCTTAATCAGTCCTTCCTCTGATTCTTTTTGAAACTTCTCTTTCAATTGATGCCAGTGATGCACAGATTTAACCATCAGATTCTTTTCTTCCAGCTGTGGTTATCTTTCTTGTGCCTGCAAATAGCAGCAACAGCAAAGGAAAATTATAACTCGAAGACCTTTAGTAACCAAGGCAGAGAAGCGCTGATGAAGTCAATCAATGGCCTACCGATTCTTCACTCCTATATTCACCTCGCTAATTTCTGTTGGTGGGACTCAAGCAACTGATCAACCCAATCAATGGCTTCCTGCTTCCATGATATGTATAAGATGATTATGTTGTTAAAGCCGTGTTTAGAAATGCAATATATAAAATGCTACGTTTATTTGGACGGCTCCTTCTGTTCCTCTTGGCAACACAGTATTACTTTTGCATAGTAACATGTTCCTAGGCAAGTTACTTCAATGGATACATAATTACACATGAATGCTGACAATGAGGGACTAATATACAGGATTACCACTAGCGATCGAGGTGATGGCAGCTGCGTTCGGAGGGTGGTCAGGATTGGAGGGAAGCAGTGACTGGGAAAAAGTCCCAGCTACAATTCCTGTGATGATTTTTGCTTTGGTGAATCATGATCCAGCACCTGGTAAATAAAATTGTTCTCCAAAATATGTATTTTTTTTTTATCAACAGAACGCCTCCACATTTACGATATTCAATATCCCTGCAGTTCTTTGTGCATATTTGGGTGGTGACCTTAAGCGTCTAAGGGCTTCAGTTTTGCCGGGTAGCATCGTTCCTTTGCTGGCATTGCTTGTTTGGGGTGCAATTGCACTTGGCCTTTCTGATCAGGCTGGCCATGCTATCGATCCAGTTTAATAATTGCTGATGAGGTTCTTTTTTTTTTGTGGTTCTTTTGCATCGGTGAGAGATGGAGCGGGGTCCAAGACCCACGTTATTGGCCCATCATACCGAAGCTCAAATTTAAGTAAAAAATAACTCACAGGTACTTAAAGTGAAAGTTACCAAATAATTTGCTTTTCCTCCTCTTCTTTTTTTTTCTCTGTTACCGTAACTTTCTCCTACAATATCAAGGATTTTCGGTTTTAAGCTTAAGTTTTAGTTTAAGAAAAATTGAAGTAACAAGTAAATATCCCCAACGAAGGAGAGGGGGATTAAGAAAGAATTTAGGTTTTTATTTTGATTTAATGATATAATAATTTAAGAGTTTCAATTAATGATAGGGTGTTAATTTTGACTTAAAACAAAATGATTAAAAACTTGAATTATGAGTTTTATAGGAATAGATTGATTATTAGGGGGAATTTGCAGTTTTGAAGATTCTCCTATCAAGATCCTAGAAATCTTAATCAACTGATTAACTGGTTGATTTTGTATTGCCGGTCGATCGATTTGTTTAAATTGATTGATTAGTTGACTTGTGAAGTGATCAATTGGTTGGTCATTCGATCGACTAGTTGATCTAATAGTAAGGATAAATTAGGTTTATTAGATTCAATCAGTTTGAGTTATATTGGAGATTAAATGAACAAATCAATTTAGCTTTATAATTATATTTTGATTTCTAAACTTAGAGTTTTAATTTTTTATATTATTTTTTTAATTTTTTTTATATTCATTATAGATTTTAATAATCTCTTATTCTCATCAGTTTGTTTTAAATTCAAATTTCATTAATTTTTAAATAAAAAAATTAATATTTCATTAATCCTGATTGGCGCTATAGTTAAATCAATATTTCATTAATTTTTAAATTTGATTTTTAATTATCTTGATATATTAATTTCAAAAATAAATTTTCAAATATAAAAATATATATTATTTTTATATATTTCTAAATAAAAAACACTTTTTTAATACAAATAATAAATACTCCCATTTCTGCCTGCAGTTCTACACTGTTCTGCCCTTCCAGACAGTCTCAAAAAGTCGACAACAAAACCATATTGTGCAAACACACTACTATATCAACATCCAGATCTTGGCAGACAGAACCAGTGACACTGAAACAAATCGCCACAAAACCACATCGATTTGAAAATTAAGAATTTAATTGTTCCAAAATAAAAAAGCTTTCCAGGACGGGTGATAAGAACAGGGATAATTTATTTCATAGGCGATCTACTCAAAATAATTATTGCAGAGGAACATAATCAATCAGTCATAAACATATGAGACAGCAGAATACAAGCATTCTCAACAAGCTGGAATTCCAACCCTTAAGTTTAAAAAGTACACGCAAAATACAGTATTTGAACACATCTAGCCTCTTAGACCAAGGAAGATCCTAGTTTTTCACAGCTGTCACATGCTTCAAAAGCATCTGTACAACATCATGGGAGATCCTTGAGGCTTCTGTCTTCAGGTGACCGATCTTTGCCTCAGTTTCATGCTCCAATCGCTTCACATTAGCACCAGAGTCCCCGCTGCTCTGTATGATGTTCAAACGAGTAGGTTCAAGTCAGCTTTTGAATAACATAACAACGTAGCCCCAAGTAGCTAATGGGTTGATCCGAGTTTCATTTAAGTCATAAATGATAAGATGGGAGCGACAATGACCAGATTTGGCCAACTCTGTAGAATGACTGAAATGAAATTCAAGAAAAGAAGAGGGCCGGTACAGGATATGCAGTGCTGGAGAAGTATCATACGATGCTATGAATGCAATATAGATTTATCACACACACACACAAGTAGCAAAGGTGACTGGCAAATTACTTAATATTTCCATTTCCTCATTCATAAGCTTAAGTAGGAATCACTATAAGGATTGAAGTTAGCAGCTAATATTTCAGATTGCAAGTGGATTTAACATGTTCTCATATGAATGGTTTAATAGGGAGTCTTTCACTCGTGTTCTAACCTCAGTAAGCTTCCTCTGAAATTCAGCTTCCATGTGAGCACGAAATTCAGCAATTTCCTTGTCAGCCTCTTCTTTGGCTTGTCTCAGTCTAGCCATTTTCGCTGGACAAAAAGAAACAGAAGCATGTAAAAATCAAGATCTGCACCAATGCAGTAACTGCTTGCATCATAAATGCAATAAGCAAAGCGTGAAAGTTTCTTCCAAGTTGTAAAACTTGTTGCTGTATCATAACTGAAAACAAACAGCAAAGCTTCAATTTAAATTTTGAGTGGCAGCTCAAATTTTAAATTTTCCTTTAAACCATGTTATGCACATCTAAGTTGTGGTAGACCACAGGAAACATGCAAAAAAAATGGAAGCCCAACCTCTCCTTGTTTGTTTGGAAGGCAAGGAAAGGAAAAGGAAAGAGTGAAAGGTAAGAAGGAAGAAAGACATGCCTTCCTCCCAATTTTAAAAGGATTGAAAATATGACTCTAGATAAAGAAGCGGATCACTCTCTCCCTTGATCGGGGATATACTTCTTAAATGAAATGAGAACCTCATCATTTCCATTCCTTCCTCCTACTCATCTGTCCTACTCCCCCTTTACCCCCACAAATAGAATATGCAATCAAAGGGATGGCAAGTATATATAAAAAACAAGGACAGTGCTTCAATTATTGAAAGCACAAAGGGAAGAAGTGATTACCATTTCTGGCAGTATTGACAATATGCTGAGCTTCTTGCTCCGCAGCAAGCAAGAGTTGAATTCCATTCTGACCCCTGTTGGCCTCCATGCTTCCTGAAATCTCTAATGTTATACTGAAATAAAAAGAAGATGAATGCACCTAAAATTAGCACCTGAAGATGCTCCTCCTAGTAAATTATCAAGCGGCCTCTTCGAGTAACAAAACAAATTTTGATTTGCATTTAGACCCCATCAAAACAAACAAATACGATAGACAAATATAAGGCTCGACAAGTAAAAATTAATACAAATCCACAATCATATACAAAATAAGCAAATTGCTATAAATGACTTTTTTTAAAAGCCAAAAGACAGCATTTTCTACGAAAATAAAAAAAAAAGTCATAAAAAATTATTCAGCGGCCATAATCCTCGAGAAGATCAATAAGCACATGCAAAATCTAACCATCCTATAACTATCAGCTCTATAGATTGCAACCAATGCTCAAAATCCAAAATTCCCCGATTCCAATCACTACTACCCCTTCAGAAAAAACTCCTATCTGATTCACAAATCTCACTGATCTGATCCAACACATCCCCTACCCTTAACAATCAAGATCCGCACAAATGACTGGATTCAATCCCAACTACAAAGAGTAAACTAGATGCACTAGCAAACACGCCAACTCCTACCAACTCAAACAAAACCATAAGAACCCATTAAAAAATTTCACCTATGAAACCATATCAAAGATTTAGATTTATCATTGAATTTCCCTATTTTTTTTACTATTCAAAAAAATTAGATCAAGAAAAATTTGGCGACCCATAACAGTAAAAGATCCAAGCAAACGGTGCAGTGCGATCTGAGAATCTATGCAGAGACGCACCCAAAGAAGTAGCAGGAAATCTAGACACGTGAAGGAGTGAGAGAGAGACAGTACCTGAGGAATCGGCGCTTGCCGTGTTTCTTTCTGCCCAAGAGATTTTCTAAGAGAAGTAATAAGCTCGATGTGTTAGAAAGAAAACTTGTTGGAGCCCAACAAATTATTTGGGTCCTAATTATATTATCTAAAGCTGTGTCTTGAAATTACAAATTTAGTCCTGTGTAGCCCGTTATTGACGGACAAGGACTTTGAAAAAAAAAAAGTTTCTTCCCCTCACAAAAACAATAAAATAAAAGTTTTTGATCCAGAAAACAAAAATTCCAAAAAAAAAAAATGTTCTATTTCACGAAGATTAATCTCTAGATCTCCTGTGACTTTTTTTTTCACCTTGTTATTGTGGCGCGAGATGAGATTTTCTTAAATAAAACAATTTTTTAAAGTGAAAATATCGGATGGAATTGTAAAATCAAATTCCAAAGAACAACAATTCATCTCTCATCTTTCCATAGAGCCTGCTAGGGAAAAAAAAGACAAAAACAGAAAAAAAAGGGGGGTAAATCTAAGATGAATCAATTTTCCTTACTTCTCTTCGATGAAAGTATTATTCTTTTCGGAATATATCCCGATTTTCGGCCGAGGCCGGGTCATTTGATGAAAATAAAAATGAAAATTAAAGGCCTTATGAAAGTAAAGGTGACTTTTTGCGATTTATTTTCAGAGTAGCCTGCTCTCTTTGTCCACTCAAGAAAGTTTATGCAAGTTTAGACTGTGAGCGTATGATATCAGAGTGTTGTTGAAAATAGTAAACGGTTTTTAACCCTATTTTTACTAGATTTTCCCTAAGTTACTGTTTTTTATCGTATTATATTTGATTAATTCTTTTTAAATTTTCTTTTGAGACACAAGTTGGTCTAAATCAAGGTCACTTGAGATATTAATCATCAGGTGGAGTTAAGTTTTTAAATATTTACTTTTTAGATATAATGCTTTTAATTTAGTTATTATTTAAGATCATGAGTTTGAAAAGTTAATATCAATTAATATTTTTTTTTCAATTATATCTCTCAAAGTTGTTCATTTTTAAAAATAAACTTCGTTATTTTCTTAAATTTCTTTTCAATCAAGTTATTCATATCTCATGATTTAGGTGAGAGGTTTATCCGAATGACCCAGGTGTTTTCAGAAGTTATTTTTTAATCTATTTTTTTATTTTTTCTTTAAAAATTCTTTTTAAAATTAAACTTTGTTTTTTTATATATATGTGTGTGTGTGTGTTTTTTTTTATTGAATTATCATGTTTGCATGATACTACTCACGGGTTTTGATAACCTCACTTGACTTTTTTTATATATTTTTTTTCATTAATTTTTTTTTCTTAATTTTATCCTTTTACATTTTGATTCTCAAGATTTGACATTCATTAATTTTTTTAGTTATTATGTCGAGTCGTTGATTTTTTTTTGGTTTTTTAAAACATAATGACAATGTTTTAGCATTATTTTTTTACGCTACAAAGAAATTAGTCTGACTCATGATAAAGCGCAGGCCATCAATCTAGTGCAAACTATTTTTCATCCTATACCCAATTGTTTTTTTTTTTTTTGACCTTCATCAGCATGCCACCAATTTCACCAAGGAAATGTTGCCTGACACCGAGGCTTGCAGCTCAGTGGCCTTGGTAGGCTTTGCCCTACCTATGTGTCTTGGGTTCGAGCCTTTGCGTATATGCCTATCACCCCCGCGGTGCCTTATATGCCTACTGGGCTTGCAGGATGTTCAGTGGATCCGGGGATTAGTCGTGATGCGCGTAAGCTGACCCGGACACCCCAGGTTATAAAAAAAAAAAGGAAATGTTGCTTGAGCACAACAAATATTTTTTTTGATTATATCTTGGAATTGAAGGAAATTTCTTTAGTTGATAAAACTAAATCAATCATTACAATACAACACAATCTCATTCCCATTGCATGATAAAATCAGCCTAGGTGTGTTTAAAAATTGCAAAATCTGAAACCACCTACTACTTGGTGCTGTATCCATCCTGTCAACACTAGAATGCTTAACAATCCAAGTGAAAGGAGGTTGGAGAAAAAGCTCGTAATCTAGGCTGAGAGAGAGACTCTGACATAAGCTTTAAGATTTCTTAGCGTAAAAGGAGCTTTGATTTCTTCCCTTCTTAATCCCAGTTAAAGTTTCCAAACATGCTATAAGCTTTCTCCTTTTCGCTTAGTTTTGATTTTGCCATGTTAAGCTGTTCTGTAAGATCCTTCTTCTCCTCTGCCCACCTTTGCCGATCTTCATCACATTTAGCTTTTACTTCCTTCAGTTCATTTTCATCAACCTACCCATAAAAACAAGATAACCATTTAACCACAATAAATATATAAAAAAATGAATGGTCTCTGGAAATACACAAATGGGGGGGCATCTCATGCAATACCAATCGACAATTCTCAGGCTTAAAGAAATTTTGTGATCCTAAGAATTATACTGACAAACGAAGGTTAAAGAACTTAAGCTCCTAACCTTTTCACCAACGAAGGGCAAAAAACATCAACATTAGTACATAAAGATTCGTTATTTGACTGTTTTAACTAGTAGAAGCAATGTTTAGGCTTAGTTTCTTCAAAATGAATGAGTTGGGTTTGATTGCCAGAAGTGTTGACGTGCATTCATATATGCTTTTCACAAAAATCTGAAAGACAATGCCCGAGCTGATTGAGACCATTACCTTGTTCATGCTGTCAGCCTGATCAAGATTTTGACCGAGACTCTTCCTCTTTATTGAATCCCACATGCAAGAAAACAAAAATGTATGGTTTGCACAAACAGCAATGGCAATTAACCCACCAGCAAAAAAAGTGTCTAATGATACAGGATATCTTAAAAGTACTTGAATCAGAAGACCAGCATAAGCTACATAGCCCGTCCATATAGCAATGGTCCCTGAGCATCTTCTCTCCAAATGAGGGTAATTTGTAATAGGCTCCTCACATAATTTATTTGTGATGGACACAACAATGTGGCATAGTTGCTTGCTAATTTCCATCAATTTGCGTGCGGTAGTGATAGGCAGACTGCTATTGCTACTGTGATCCTGAGTCAACAGAACAATCGCTGCTATCGAAAGTAATATCACCCCAGTGTAAGAAAAGATTTGTTGTAGAATGAGAAGAATTGTATAGAAAAGCAAAGCGCCGCCAAGAAGGATTGTTATCTCCATGGAAAGAACAACAGCCTCCCTGCAGACTTCAGGGGTTCTTAACCTAAATGGTGGCACCGCCATTGCGATTGGATCAATTGTTATGCCCTAAGAGAGATCTAGCGGTGGGTGATGAAATGATATTCAATGGAAATGTTCATCTGTAGGTGGTGAAAAATGATCTCACTGTAGCATTGTTTTCTAATCTGACATAGAAATTGCAGCAATATAGGAAATTAATGAAAAAAGAACACTCTTGATTTGGTGGTGAGTCCTCCTATGATTCATCCAAGGACTGCACCTGTTTACTTTGGCTAATAATAAAGTCTGAAATTACTAAATATATCAGATTAATTATAGTCAAATGACGTGGCAGGTTGCTACATAGCAAGCTAATCTGTCCATGCAATATCAGGCATGGACCTTTAGGCATGCTAGCTTGCCGAATTTTTGGCAAGAATGTCTTGTTCGGTTCTATCATCTCTCACGACTAACAATAAAAATGGCATACTAACTTGTAAATAAAAAAATTCATTGGTAAGAAAGGATGTTATGCACTCTAAATTTCTCTACAAAACCAAAATTCATCAAGCTCAACTAGAAATCCACAAAATGGCAGAACTTGGGAGACTCATGGAGCTGGTCTTCTTGATGGATTTACAAATTGATAGTGCGACGTTTCTTGTACATCATAGCACACGCATTATCCGGCCAGCCACTAATAGTGTTCCGGTGACTATTCCTGCCTTCTGCCCCCCCACTGAGTCCACCTGAATTTTGCTGTCAGACGTCAGGAGAAGCTTGTGAAGCAGGCGCCGGCTGAGGGGTGGCAAAATCTGCGAGGAGAAGAATAGAGCAGTTTCAATTGGATTGCCATGAGAACTGAAAACTGGAAAGCTGACGTGAGTTCAAGTGATGAGGATGATAGGGTATATTTATATGTACAGAAAGTTGAAAATTGTTCAAGAGGAAGTTTTTGCATGGAAGTTTCAAAATGAAACATAAAACAAGTACAATGTTGGCGTTGAGGAAACAGATAGGGAAGAACAAAGCAGGTATGATCATTGCATTTATCAGCTAAACAAACTAAAATGGAAACTTTAGATTTGCCGGCATGCATTTAACCTGGCCCAAGGCCTGATCATAGGTTGGGAGTGTTATCCCGGTCAATTAAAAAGACATATGCTGATTTGAAATTTTTTTAACAAGGTCTCCTAGTTAGCAGGTCAACTTTCACCCTTTGTTTGAAACCGACTTGGCCCAGGTTTTGAGTCACTCACCAAACCAGGTTTAATAACTCTGCTTCCAGCAGAGAATGACCAACTTTGATAAAGATTCTTATTATTCATTTCATTCTTATTATTTTTTATTTTTAGAACCGGGAATTCAATGGAGGGTATCCTTTTGTGGCTCCCCTAAATTGCCAAAATGTTATACAACCAATACCTCAACAGCCTGTTCACAATATATAAATTTCATTTCTGGTTTACTTGTCTCCAAAATGAATAATAACGCGATACAAGAGGGCATATAGTGCCCTGAAATTGCAGCTTTTACTGATTACATTCAATTATACCTTAAGTATCACTGCAAGATTATTCTCACGAGAGAGCATCATTCTACTTGAAGGCAATTCCATACAAGTTATTGCTTGCAATTCAGTCTTAGCTATATATAGTATACATGTGAAGACAAAGACGGACTGGATTAATGAGAATCTGACGGAAGTCGAAGAGCTGACTTTGAAATTGGAACTGAATGGATTGAAAGATTATCTTTCAGAAACTCTTCAGCAAATGACTGCACCACAATATAGAAGATGTATCAAAGATCATACAAAGAGTACAGGAAAAACATATTAAGAAGTAGAGTGGTGATCCTTCCTGTCCTGTTTAGTTGTTCAGTTAAAAATTCTTGAGAAAAAATCCAGTAAAAGTAACTCAAGTACCTTAATACCATCAAAGGTCATTTCACCATGATATAGATACTTGTCACCATTAGCCATGCAAGCTACAACCTGCACATCCAGGAATTTTTAAAATATTTTGATTAAGGCTTAGCACACCACAACTCATTAGTTACAGGAAAAAAAGCTTGGAAGAAATGGCACAGATAGTTTTTATTTTTTTTCCTGTTCTTTTTCTGTTTTCGAGAAAAAGAGGTGCGGGTTTAGGGGTACTCACTCTTGGTGAACCTTCAGGCACTCCAAATTGAAAAGCAAGGTTTGCTCCAAGTCCCAAATTTGTACCATCAGTCTCCACATAGACAAATACAAGCTACAGGAAACGCAGCAAAGAACCAAAGACATATCATGTTGGTGAAATATAACTGAGAAACTTGGAATCAATGTGGATTTGAAGAGAAAAAAACCTCTATCTTTAAAGTAACATATGTCTTGGAATTAATAACTATGACTTCACTTCGGTTCTTTTCCTTCTTTCCTTAGATTCTTGTATTATAATCTACACTTAGCATTCACAACCAACAATTAACTATTTGATATATTTAATTTATGATTCGTTGTTGTTAATTTTCCAACATATGAATGATAGTATTTTTAATGTCATGTGACTACTCCTTCAATTGAGATTTGGAACATTTGACACAAACCAAGCCATGGCAGTTTATCCAATCTTCCAGTTATGCAGGAAAAACCTTCATGTTTTTTTGTTTAACTTTTATGTTAGTGTAATGCCTAACGAATCCCAGATTAGACAAGCGCGATGCAGTTTTCACCGAACTGAGTTATAGAATACAACAAGATAATCCAATTACCAGGTGCTCTTAACAGAAGCATATAGAAAATAAAATGACCACCTTGTTTCTGAAAGCTTTTGCTGCCTCTTCAAATGTGGATATCAGCTCCAACGAATAATTTGTTGAAAATAGCCACAGCTGAGTGAACAAATAGACATGTTAACTAATCATGAAGTTCTATCGTCAGGAAAATAGACTTAAGGACTTGCCTGTTTCATAGGATTGCCTAAAATACGTGAAGCATCGTCTACCGTAAAAGTGATCACCGAAGGAGCGTTGTTTGTGGATACAGAGTCAGATATCTCTGATTTGGTGAATTGAAAGTTGTTAGCGGATACAAAGTCAGATATTTCTGATTCGGTGAATTGACCGTCTGCAGAAAGAAGAGTAGAATCGATCATTAAAGGTCAAATAACTTGCATTACTTGGAATTTCTCCGAACTATTGACTCGCAAAGTGATGAAACTAACCAAAACCAACATGGCTACGATTTGCAGCCTCCCATTTCAGCATGACTAAAGCAGGAGGTTTGATTTGCGGGTCAATGCGAAACAGCCTTGCAACATCAACATTATCAGTTTGATAGAAATTGATATCGGCATGCAGCCTGGAAGTAGAAGTAAGTTCCTTGGTATCTGAACCCTGTAATTTTTTTAGGAAAGATTTAACTTGTGAGCAGATGAGAAATATTTGCACTTTTCCACCATAAATATTTATCAAGTACAAAAATTTTAAGTTCATATGGAATCGATCAATCTGAGTGCAGTGATTATGAGCTCCTTAAATTTTATCAACTGGTATGGTAGTGAGTTGGACAGATTACATCATGAAAATAGAAATTGAAAAATATTATTCATTAGATGGAAATGAAAATATTACCAAGCAGGGACTAAATACCTCTAAAGTGTCAAGGAATCCCATTACGATCACAGAATTAGTCCTCAATATCCTATTAGCCTCCTCTGTTGTTGATACAGTTTGAACAACCAGGCCATTTTTCTGCCTCATCCAAGTTGCAATAGCATCTCTACATGAAATACAATTAAAATTAAAACAAAAAACAAAAGAAGACATTGTAATAAAAAAAAATGAAACAGAACGTCCCAAATTTTCACATCTGTCAGAAATTAAAGAACCAAAAAGGCTACCCGATAAAGCATTGATAGTTATACTAGGTCAAGCCAAAGGTTCTGCAAATTAAAGTCGTAGATTTGAACCCTCCAAATAAATGCAAAAAAAGAAAAAAAAAATGGATCTCACCTGGTCCTTTCACCATAATAGCTAGACTTTTGAATTCCACCAGCAAATAAAAGCACAGAAGGATACCCCTGAATTTCATACTTCCTTGCCAGCCCCATTTCTACTGTAGCATCAACTTTTGCAAGCACGGCCTCACCTTTCAGTAGGGTAGCAGCAGCAGAGTATTCTGGTGCCAACTTACGACTCCAATAGCACCATGGTGCATAGAACTCCACCATCACATACGGATTTGTAGCAATGAAATCACCGAAGTTCTTCTCTGTGAGCACCACCACATCCTTCTCATCAACCACTGGATTCTCTGGCCAAGAGTTAGTCCCTTGATTCTCAAGACCCTCATCATAATAGACATCCTTGTGGGTGTTGCTGTCAGAGATGAAGGTGTCTTCCTGGTGTTTAAAGAATGAAAGAACTAGTGGAAGTGATGATGGGAGATGGGAGACAGGCGAAAACCATAAGATGGTGAAGAGAAGAAGGACTGAAGTGAAGAGAAAGAGAGAGATTCTTGCAGCTCTTGACATTGCTGATGAGAAATACACACGGAAGGAAATGATATGGGGGGGAGTGGTCTTATATTGACGGGAGCAGGAACGAGAAGGCGTTGACCCAAAATAGTTGTTGATTTTTGAAGTTTATTTTCTTTATAAATATATTAAGATAATATTATTTTATTTTTTAAATTTTAATTTTGATATTAATAAATTAAAATAATTAAAAATTTAAAAATATTTTTCAAAAACAAAAACAATAGTAATAATTCATTTAATGAATTTTTTTTTGTAGGGATGGTGTGAGAATAATATTTGAATTCTTGTATTTTCTTAGCGAGTTACAAAATAAATTGTAGTGAGTGTTGCGCGAGCTGTTATAATTCTACCATTATTTTGTAACAATTAATTATATAATAAAATTGTATTTTTAATTAAAATCGTTAATATATGTCATTTCAAATTCTATAAGTGATATTAGAACTGCACTAAGCTTAACAAAAAAAAATAATAATAATAAATTCTGAGGGGTGTAGTTCAATTTGTTAGATTTTAGATTTGCTCTCTAGAGGTCATTAGTTAGAGTCGTACAAATTTTAGAGCCACTAAAGACTTGCATGGTTGTTAACTTTAAAGTTCATGAAATTAATCGAGGTACGTGCAAATTACCCGAACATCCATATTAATAAAATAATAATAATAATAAGAATAATAATAAAAATAAAGACTTCAGCATTTTACATGAACTACGATGATGACTCGAGAGTAATTGATTTGATTATCTTCTTTTTCACAAATAACTTATTTTCCAAATGCTTTCTGATCCTGTGTTTTTTATATGGTTGTAGTTGCCTTTGGCATTAATTTTTTTGACTTTTATTTTAAAAAAAATTATTATTTAATGAGAAAGATGATTGCCAGATGTATGTCATCTCAATGGCTATAGGGCTAGAGGTGTGACTGTCATTTGAGTGGTTATAGTCCGTCTTATATTAAACATAGACCGATAATGTAAGATAAGTTGATATAAAACTTAATCTGAGCTGGAATTTATATTAATTAAAAGAGGGATTGATTTAGCTAATCTAGTTAAAATTCAGGTAAAATTTAATTTAATTTTTAAAATAATATTGAGTTAAATTGATCTATCCAATCGTGACATAACACATGCTTGATGCCAAATTTATTAGTAGTTTGATCGTTATTTTTTATGAAGCCTAACTTTGGAAACATAACCAAAAGATAGAGTAATAAGTATTTGAGTGGTTATAGTGTGGGCAAATTTGATCATAAAACTTAACGTAATTAAGACATGGTAGATGACAAATTTGCAATAGATTAATGGGGTATTAGAGGGCATAGAACGGCCTGCAAAGGCAGACTCTTACAGATTCTCACAGAAGGAGCACCATTCTTTTGCATGGCAGCAATGGCATGTGTACAAGTTACTGCTTACAATTCAGTTTTAACCATGCTACGCATTTGGAATCAAAGATGACGAGAGTTCATGAGAATCTGATGGATGTCGAAGATATTCTTTCTTTCAAGTTGGAACTGGTTGAATCGAAAGCTTTATCTTCCAGAAATTCTTCAGCAAATGACTGCGCCATTATATAGTGTAGATGTATTAAAGATCTTCCGAAGTGCAAGGAAAAAACATATCAAGGAGTAGAATGATGATGATGATGATCATTCCTGTTTAATTGTTCAGCTAAAAGTTCTCAAGAAAAATCCAGTAAAAGTAGCTCAAGCACCTTAATACCACCAAAGGTCAATTCACCTTGATATTTATACCTGAAATCACCCTTAGCCATGTAAGCTACAAACCTGCATATATAAGCACAAATCATTTCCAGAAATCCTTAGAATATTTTGATGAACTTTTAGTCCAGTAAAACTCATTAGATACACAAAAGGAACTTATAAGAGATGAAACAAATGCTTTCCGTTTTTTTCCCTTTTCCCTTTCCGTTTTCAGAGATACCAGAGGAGTGGTCTAGGGAGTGCTCACTCTTGGAGAACCTTCAGACAGTCCAAAAGGCTTGAGCATTATGACTTTACATGAACTGATTTTCACAGCGACTTGAGAGTAATGTAACTGGATTGTCTTCTTCTTGATGGATCAAACATTTTTCCCTTTGTTTTCCATGTCTAATGCATGAAGTGGAATATTTTAATTCGAAACCAAGTTATGCGACTTTTCATAGAGTTGTATCCAGTTTCGACATGGACAAAGAGAAGCTACAGCAAACCCATCAATTATATAGTTTTCGCTTGTGGGGATTGAGAACTCGAATTGAGGTACCATTTTACAGTTTGTTGCAAAAGCTGCAGTAGATTAATATATAGCTTCAGTATCAACAACAACCACTTCTCAGCATATCAAATTCATATCTGGTCTGATAAAAAAAAATTCATATCTGGGTTGTCTATGTATTACACGTTCAAGAACAAAAGTAGAGGAATATGAGATCATGCAATGCTGCGTGCTTCAAGTTTTGTCCTGTGATGGTGTATAGTTATTGTTAAAGAATACTGGAGTAAGTACAAAAATTTAGTATTACCTTCCCTTTGAAATGCTCTGCTGCATCCATAAATGGGGTTAGTACCTTCTTTATACATGTTAACTTTTATTTATTTTATTTTGTTATTTTTTAATTTTATTTTTTAATATTTAATTGATTTGAGATTAAATTTTATAATTTTTTTATTTTTCTTCCTATAAAATTATTCTTATCTTATAACGCGAGTTAGGTGTTTGGTGAGTTAACCTGAGTAAACTCGGGTTATTTTTTTAATTTTTTTTTAATTTCATCATTCAACATCGAGATTACTTATCCCAAGTCGCGAGTTAATTTGAGTTTATTTTTATTTTTTTTAATTTTTTTTTTAATTTTATCATTTAACATTTGGTTGATTTGAAATTAGGCTTTCTTCTTTCTTTTTATGGTGTTATCTCGATCTCATTACCTAAGTCACGAGTTTGACTGGTTATCATGAGTTGACTCGATATTTTTTTAATTTTATCCTTCAACATTAGATTAATTAAGATTTTAGCATCATAATTTGTTTTATTCTGCTTTCTATAGAATTATTACAGTCACAAGACGTGAATTGTAATTTTGATACGTTAACATGAGTTGATTTGAATTGTTTGTTTTCTAGTCTCTCTTTTCAATTGAATTTATTTTTTTCAATTTAATTCTAACATTGATTTAATTAAAAATTGACTTTCATAATTGATTTTGATTTTTTTTATAAAGTTATTTTAGTTTTATAATTTGAGTTAAGAATTTGACAAATTAACCCAAATTAATCCAATATATTTTTATCTCAATATTTTTTATAATTATTTTTAGTTAAACTATGTTTTTAATGATTTTACTATCATATTAACTAAATTACATTAAGTTAACTTTTATATAATTTAATTTTTTTACTAGAAAATACATTAGTATTACCTAAACATTTTTTATATTAAAAAAAATTTAACAAAGCAATGATCTAAGTATATTCTAATTAAAAAAGTAAATCACAGAATTTGATGTAGTTGATTAGTCAAATTTATTTTAAACTCGAGTCAACATTAATAAAAAAAATAATCATCAATAAAAAAAAACAATTCAATAAGATTTCTCTTTTTCAAATTAATCCCCAAATTCAGTTTACAACCGTAAATAATAATAAAAAGAAACTTTGAAAATCACAAGAAAATACAAATTTTAGAGAAACGTCCCATTCCTTTATTAATTCCGTCACCTACCATATTAAAAATCACAGGTTGCCCGGTGCCATAATCCTCGTGTCACAGGTTTACTGGTCATTATCTTTATAATTTCAGAGATTAGTTCAAGTGCACCTAAACTGGTACAGATTCTCACGAATACCAAAAAAAAAAAAATATCACAGGTTGCCCGTTGGCTGGTACATGTTATGATCCATGACTGCACCGGCTAAAATATTACCACATTAAATTATCTGAAAGATGATTTTCCTACCAGTAACAAAGAACATATCACGCGCCACCATCACTCGCAGCAGCGCGAGCCAAATCCCCATCCTTCTTATAGCGTTCAGCACGGTTTTGGAGCCACTCGACCATATCCCCAAACACCAAATTCACATTCTCCTCGGGCTCACCGATCAACTGATGCCACATCCCAGAATACATCTTCAATGTCTTATCAGCACTCGCAGCGCGTTCATACAACTCCTTGGCGCTCGCAGGGTCGCACACGACGTCATCACCACCATGCACAACCAACAAAGGCACATCCACCTCCTCAAACCTCCCTTGAAGTTCCTTACACACTCTCATAAGCTCGTATGCCGTAGCCGCGCGTGGTCTCATTGTCACCCTCCTCGGGCTCGCACCCCCCAACTTCCGCTTCCACTCTTCCTTGAACGACAACTCAGGAATCGACCCCCGAGTGGGAATCACGCTCAAAGTGGGTACCACCGCCGCGACTACGAAAAGCAAGTGCTCCAACGGCCACGGTGGCTTGAACTTGGCACTAATTCCGCACATGGCCCCATTCAAAATCAACCCATCCCACGCGCCTCTCTGACGGAGCGTAACGTACAAAGCTATCGCCCCACCCATTGATTCCGAGTACAGAAAAGCCGGCAAATTGGGCGCGTGAGTCTCGCGAAAAGTCTTAAAATACCGCATGCAATCTTCCACAACTGGGTTGATATCTGGGATGTGATATATCAAGTTGTCAAGCCCATCAGAGAAGCCATGGCCTTGGTGATCAATAGCGCAAACAACGAACCCATGTTTAGCAAAGAGAATTGAAGTTAATAGGACGAACCAGCTGGATTCACCGGTGAAGCCATGGACAACGGCTACGCAGCCAATAGTTTTCGTCGGGGGAAGTGGGGTCCACCATTGAGTGAAGAGCTTGAGACCCCGGGAGTTAGTGATGTATTCGGAATTGTGGGTGACTTGGTGTTTGGCGTAGAATTCAGAGGGGGAAAGGGTCCCGAATGGGCTTTGATCGTTGGCTTCTGCCACTGGGTGCTGCACCATTTTTTTATTTTTCTTTGGTCTGTTGGGGGGTGAGGTTGTCAGAGGGGATGAGTGTAAAGTGAGTGAGCGAGGGAAGGAAGGGATTATTGAAAGTGTGATTATGGATTTTATCGAGAGCTTGGGTTTGCGATATATATAATTTTTTTAATTAATGTGGGTGCACTGGGTAGTTAGATCAGTATACTTACGTGTTATGTTTAGAGAGGTGGGGATTTAAATGTGATTGGCAGTGTGGTTGTAGTTGTTTTTCAAATAACTTTTCGTACCGAAATACATGTTAATGATGTTTTTTTATTTTTTAAAAATTATTTTTGATATCAGCATATCAAAATGATCCAAAAAGTAGCATATCAAAATGATCCAAAAAGTACAAACCGCACTCAATTTTAGCAAAAAAAAAAATTAAAATTTGACGAAACGCTGTTATAAATGCAATGCCAAACACTGCCTAAGTGTGTTTGGCTTACGTGTTATGTTTAGAGAGGTGGGGATTTAAGTGTGTTTGATTTGGAGGTACGCTGATTTTTTGTTAAAGATACAATATTTTTAAGTATAAACCACACCTATAAAATTTATAAAAACATATTTTTTATTAAAAAAACACAAGTCACCTCTCATTCAAGCAGGCGCTGCGCAGTGAGAAGAAACCAAAAATAATTATTGGAGCATGGTGTGCTTGCATGCAGATGAGAAGAAACCAAAAATAATTATTGAGCATGGTGTGCTTGCATGCAGATGAGAAGAAACCAAAAATAATTATTGGGCAAACTAAAAAAAAAAACTATGGGGTTGGAATTAATTTTATACTAAATAATTTTGATTTCTCAGTTGGATTTTTTTAAAAAAATTGTTTGATAGATATAAAATGAAAAGTAATTCCACAATGATGGCTTTTTTTTATAAACCAAAAATAATTATTGAGCAAAGACTTTTGAGCACAAAAAAATCAATTATAAAATTAAATTGGTTATTGGTTATTTATTGAAGTCCACTTTAAATAAAAAGACAAATACAAACATAAAATTAAATTTATTACCCACCAAAAATGTAAGAATTCTACGTAAGATTTCTTTATCCTCTTTTTATGTATTACTTTCTTCAAAGTGAATATCATGAAATAAAATATTGTTAATTACTCTCTCAGGCATTGAAAAACCACACATTATATTAAATGATAAAATTATAAATTTTACGTGTATGCCATGTTAATATTAAATAATGTATATATTATATTGAATTTAAAAGAAATATAATTATTGTACATACAAACACATATGATGTGAAGGCATTTATCTTAGTTCGTATTTTAATCAGATTTTTGTGTTGGATTTAATAATATTTATAAATAACTATTTAAAAAAATTCATTAAATAAAGTCATTTCAAGTTAAATCATCATATATCTACACCGAAAAACAACCACCATGAGTGATTAATGTAGTTTTTTTTTTTGTACTTTTTTTCTTTCTTTCTGTATGGATGGTCAAAGATAATGTATGCATGTATGTTCCTGATTTTTTTTAATTAATGTTGGTGTCCGGATTAATTTATATGTATCTTGATTAATTCTATAAATTATATACATGATTTTTTTTTATTAATATGAATATCCGGACTAGTTTATACACACCTCGACCAATTATACAAATTCTAAAATTAATAATTATATAAATTTTTAATAACCCTAAAATTTATAATACTCAAATTAATAATCTCTAAAACAACAAATCTAGCTTTACCCGATTTTTCTTATGGAATGGAAAGGTGGTATATCACGAACATAGCAAGGCAACCAGGCAGATCACCTAATTCCTTACGCAGCAAAAATAAAAAGCTAGAAATTGCCAGAAAATAAATTTATTATATATATATATATATATATAAGATCTCCTAATTCCTTACGCAGCAAAAATAAAAAGCTAGAAATTGCCAGAAAATAAATTTATTATATATATATATATATATTTTAAATCGACGTAAATTTGTAGAAGTCAAGGAAAGAGAGTTGTAGTCTCCGCATATATTCGCATTAAAAAAATGCTTCTCAAGTTCTCGTGCTATTTAACAAGACAAGCTGAACATATTTTTTTCTCTCTGTCTTTTATTTTTGTTTATATAGCAATTTGTTTATGAGTGATAGATGATATTTTTTTTATAAAAAATAATGTGATTCACATGAAAAAAAAAATAACAACAATACAGGGTTGCTTGGAATTGCATTTCGAACCCTATTTCTAAAAAAAATAATTTTTTATTTAAAATTATTATATATATAGATCGTTTTGATGTGTTGATATAAAAAATAATCTTAAAAATAAAATAATATTATTTTAATATATTTTTAAATAAAAAAACTTTAAAAAATAACCATTATTATAATTTTAAACAGCACTTTTAACGCGAATGAACCACCTTATAGTTATAAAGTAAGTGTTTGATCGATTAAAATTGTGATAATTTTTTTATTAGAGAAAAATATTAAATTAATATTTTTTTAAGTATTTTAATGATTTTAATATATTAATATTAAAAGTAAAAAAAATCATTTTAATATATTTTTAATTAAAAAAATATTTTTAAAAAACACATTATTAAACACACTAAATGCTCAGTACTTATTATTTTTTTGAGAGTGATACAGTATTTTTAGTATTTAAAAGATATGAGAAGCTGGTGTGGTTTGTAAGGGATTCAAGGCGATCAAAGTATTGATTAATTATTTTCAAAAAGAGGAGGACTAATTGTTTATTTTGAAAAAAACACAGGAACTAATTTGTATTTTAAAAAATAAAAAAATATTAAAAATAATTTTTAAACACAGAAATAAAATCACTCAAATTATAACTCCAACATTAATATAATTAATGTTAGCGCTGGCAGTGCAACCAACTCGTGTTGATTTTTAAGGCGAGTGTCGGTCGTCTGTGTCATTGTGGAAAAGTCTGGTTACTGTGGAATATGGATCTGCTCAGGTACAGTTATGGAGTGGATGGTTTCCAAATGCTATAATTTATTTATATTCCAAAACTGAGCTCAGAGTGATTGGTTTTTCTGATAAATTATTATATCCCTCACATGAAAATTAAGACGCCAATGAGTACCCCCAAGCAAGACTTTTTTTTTATATATTTATATTTTATTCATTATTTATCAATAAATAATATAAATATTCTACATATATATCAATCAAGTTAGGTTTATATTAGATTTACCAGTATCTATATTCTATTTATTATGCTAAGTTAACTATTAAAAAAACCTATCTATTTCAATGATTTTAAACCCGGCTTGGTGATCAATCCGGCCCAAAACCTAGGTCACGGTTTTTGATCGGGTTACCCAGGTTAACTTTAATTTTTTTTAAATCAAAACGACATCGTTTTAGTAAAAAATAAAAATAAAATAGTCAACAAGTTACAACTAGGTTTTTGACCGAATCTTGCCGGGTTAACCTGACCGGTTTTTAACTATCCTTGTTTTTTCATAAATTCAGTCTAGTTTCAGCCCTGGATCAATCAGGTTCTGAATCGACCTGCCAAACTATGTTTTAAAACTATGATCTATTCAGGTCAATTCATATTAAATTTTCGAGTCTATTTGGAAATGCGGGCCAACCCGCATTTTCAAAACAATTATTTTTTTATTAAAAATTAATTTTTTTGTATATTTTAAAGCGCTGATCTTATAATAATTTTTTAAAAATAAAAAAAACATAATTTTAATATAATTTAACATAAAAAATACTTTAAAAAAGAACAATAACTATCCTTCAAATAAGCCTTCTCGACTGATGAAAATGGAAGCAACAATGATAACCAGCCGGACAACTCACTTACTTTTATGTGAACGTGAAAGGAGAAAGTATTGATTGGAGAATACCTATAATTATTATTATTATTATTATTATTATTATTATTAGAGGGACATAATCCACTACATCACTCTTAAACTTAGCCAACAATTACGAGATATGAGTATAAAAAATGAATATAACATGATGTATGGATGCATTACACATACATCATTTATCCATTACTAGTTACATGAGCAGTGTTCCATTACCTATCAGATATTTTTATTTTTTAATAAAAAAAATACACATACAAGTTTTCTCAACGCATTTACTTAATTTAAAAAATCTAAGTTTAAATAAAAAAATTTAAAAAAAATTCTAATAACATGTCATTTAATTTGCCTAAATTTCAGCTACTTCAATGGCTAGATAATCAAGATTTTTTTTTTTTTTTTACTAAAAGACTGTTTTTCAACCTATTTTTGACTAAAAACATCTGTAAAATACCATAACAACCTATATAAACCCATATATGGTCTTAAAAACTCAAAAAACCGCCATAAAAACATAAATTAATTAAATCTACAAATCAACCCTAGCTCATATCTGTTTTTCACGAACTTTAAAGGTAAAAAATATAAAATAGAAATTCCTCTCATCAAATAAAAACATTTAACATAAATATTATCTATTTTGATAGTCTAAATTGATATCAACAATACTTTTCTTATCCAATCTCAATCGCTATATCTCCCTCCCTCCCTCCCTCCCTCTCTCAAGTGAGAGCTCTTCCATTCTGCTATTCATCAGCTTTAAGCTTGAGGTTTGATAAGATCGAGGTGTATTTCACCGTACCAAACTGCTTATGGAAAGAGATTATTTTAAGAATTGTTTGATCCAAAGAAAGGAGAGGGAGGGTGGGGAGGCTGGAGGTTTTCTTTGTTGCACAAGTATTCGATCGTAGTTAGAAGACAACTACAGATGATAATTTTAATATATGTTTCCCTGACACTAACACGGACACTCCACCCTGTAACTTGTGCAAAATGAACTAAACAGCATAATCTCCAGATAGACACATTAAGCATATTGCATACTCTCAACGGCATGGTATCAGTTTTGATCACAAATCACTTCATTTCCTATTAATAATAAAGTCCAGTAACACTAGCAAAACACTAACAGCTAAACTGTACAATTCCTGTCCCGCCTGAAATATTATCTTCAAAAAGCAGATTCAGTGGCCTAACCCCTTCCAAAACAGCATCATTCCTCGTCTTGATCAACACAGGCTGAAAGAGAAAGAATTAATGTCAAATGGAAGTCTTTCTAGTCATATAACTAGCGCAGCTACTGTCATTTTCCACAGTCCTTATGGCAAATAATGAGTTCAGAAACCAGAACCCTCTGTGTTCAATTTATCTGACATGCTGCCGGTTTGGTACTGCAGCAAAAACATGAAAGTCATGCTTTTTGATGTGGTGCAACCGTGCACCTGCGGTTGTGCTGCAATCTTAAATTAAGCCTAGTAGAATCCATTCATTTCAAGAAATATCCATGCCTCAATGAAGAGTTAGGTATACACCCATAGTCCTTTTTAAAGATCACATATGAGACAGACACGTGGATACCACCCCGACAAAATTAGTTCTCCTGTCTCTAAAAAGCAAATAATTTATTTAAGATATATATAAGCACTATCAGGAAAATGGAAAATCCACAAGTGATGTAGCAAAGGGACAAGATTTTTCAAAGAAACAGGAAGCGTCCAAGATACAAGCAACAACCCAGACAGGTACCAACAAAGAACTTGATGAAAAGTTTATCAGAAAGAACAAGTTATTTCAGTATGATCAAGCGTCCAAGAAAGGTTGGAAGGGTATGCTATCGTTATTCATCACTTCACTGCCAATACAAAACCTTGATTGGATCATCACTCTTAAAACCACTTGCTTTCTCCGTAGTCCCTCGCAATCACTCCAGTGTATTGCATCTTATTATCCACAACTTAAAAACACAAAATCCACCTTAAAACCACCAAATTGAATGTTATCAGTGAGATATTAGTAATTGCCAAACTGAAATAAATGCCATAAATCTGTTAAAAAGCCCAAGGGGGTGGGATGAGACAACCAGCTCTACCGCATCATTTCCAGTTGCAAGAGTTTTCCCCTCATGCTATTGATTTATACTCCTAATCCAATCATCCATAAGAAAATGTAAAGAATATTGTTGCCCTTCAAATGCCCCCATGTTGTTTTATTAGCAACACATACTTAGCTAATCAGAAACAACCCCCAAGCTCATTTTTTCTTGGAGAAAAAACCTCCACCCCTTCAAGCATCGAGCTCATTTCCTGGAATAATATGAGCCAAATGAATCTTGCAAGTTTGTAGATCAGCTCGCAAGGTACTCTAGCCAAAAAATAGAGTAGCCACAGGTGATTGATCTTTCCATCTTCATACATAAGCCAATAATAACGCCACATTTCTCAATTAATTCTTGGGAAATCTTCATTTTGATTTCTCTTAAAAGTGCTCTAGGCCAAAAATAGAGTAGCCACAGGTGCTTGATCTTTTCAGCTTCACACATCAGCCAATAATAACGTCACAGTTCACAATTAATTGTTGGAAAATCTTCGCCTTTGATTTCTCTGAGCTTCCTAAGGAGATTTTCCAAATGAAACTACATATCACCCAACACCTCATCATATTGACGATATCATCATAGGGAAACGATTAATCCCTAAGCTATTCTAAATCCCATTCGGTCAAACAGTGGTTAAGTGGGTTATGCCAATAGTTTCAAGATTCAATAGAAAATCCTATATTTTAACAGGCTATCACAATTAATTGAGGTGCTCATACAATACAAATCCTAAAACCATCTCTGACTTTATGCATGTATAATCTTACTTGCTAGGAAAACAATTAAACAATCATTCATGAGTCTAGCATTAAATCTAAGCACACTAACTCGACTCCAAGAACTCAACAAGTGACTCTACACCGCCAAGTAGTATACTTATTCATACCATCACTTTCAATATCGCATGGAGTATATCAAAGGAACACTCAAATCCTCAAACTTAAGTTCCAACGAATCGCACAGAAGCAATGAAGTGATTCTGAGAATCAAACCCCACAAATTAAGCTCATAAATAAACAAAAACCCAGATAAACAAACACCAATCCAAACACGAGCCCTAAAAACACACACACAAGATACACTAAAAAGGGCAAAAAGATTAAAACTTTACCTCCAAAACAGAAGCAACAGTAGCAACAAGTGATGACCATGAGAATCTCTCTGCAAATCAAAACAGCTTTAGAATTGTTTGCTGGTTTCTGCTGGTTAGTGCTGTTCTCACCAGCATCATCCAAGAGTCTTTGCTGGTTGCTGTTGTCGTTGGCTTCTTGAGACTGCCGCTTCTTTTCACTATTCATTCTCTGAAGATTCCAGTCATATTTTTTCAAATATGAAATCTTGAATGACTCCCTTATCCTCATCGTAGGCCATAGATGCATCTTTCTTTTATTATTTGAAGGGGGCACAAGAAAAACGTAGGCTTGTGTTTTTTTGGTTTGACAGACAGACTGGTAAGTAAGAAGGGAAACGATGTAAATTATCCAGCAAACGGCACTGCCACGATGACGTTTTTAGTCACTGTAGTTTTCAAAACAAATCAATTAATCCTTCTATTGTCAAAAACTAATTAACCAGTCCAAACATTTTTAAAATCTGGTAATAACGTAAGTCTTTTGGGGAGTTCGATGTTGAAGTGTCGATGAGGTGTCCTTACTGCCATGCTTTATTTTCTTCTCAAATTCCCTGTAAATTCATTAGTGTCCACCATCATCTTTCTTGTCTCTCCACGTCCACCTATCCTCTCTTTCTCCCTCTAGTAACACTGTGATAACCATCTTCTGCCTTTCTCCATTGCTCTCTCCTTTCCTCCCCCCTCCCCGTCTCTGTCTCGTCCTTTCTCACCTTCCCTTCGCTTCTCTCACCTCCTCTCTCCTTCCCTTTTCAATTCCCTCTCTCTCGTCCCACTTCTCTTTTCTCTACCAACACAACAATCATCGCTTATCTACTTCCACATCTCGTACCCCCGCCTCTTTTCCTTCTTCTCGTATCTTTTCTCTTCCCTTTCCCTATCTCTCCTCCTTTTTCCCCTCTACCTCTCCCTCCTTCCTCCTTTTCTTAAAATGTGTTTTACGTATTACATGTAAATTTGACAGAGCTGTCAAGTACTTAATAGTCAAAGACTAATTAATTAGTTTTTAAAACTAGAAGGATTATTTGATTCGTTTTGAAAACTACAGTGACTAATTTATAATCCACTCGCTTAAAGCCTGTACACATACACAGAAAAGGCCTATCTGCCTCTTGAACCTCAATTCTAAAACCCTTTTCACCCTGCTGTCTCTCTGCAATCTAATAGATTGAACAAACGATACTATACCTACTGTTTCAGACACCCTGAAGCTGCTTGTGTTCCTCAGAAAAGCCTGTTTGGTGTCTCTATACTGCGGATTCCTCTTCGCAAACTTGCGCGGTCTGTCACTGCTCATTTCCACACACATATATGTTAAGTTTTCTTGTTTAAGGAATCGAAATGGAGCAGTTTTTTGTTGATTTCACATATTTGGTCTGGTTGCAAGTGGGTGATTTAATTGTGTGATTGACATATTTGGTGGGCGAGTTGTGGCTTTTAACTGTTATTGTGTCAGTTTATTTTCTATTACTTTGTGATTATACAAGAAAGGAGTCTAAAATTGGCAAATTGCATAACTGTGTTTCAGTATAATTTGAAAATAGACAT
This sequence comes from Populus deltoides, assembly GCA_015852605.2. Lineage (NCBI taxonomy): Eukaryota > Viridiplantae > Streptophyta > Magnoliopsida > Malpighiales > Salicaceae > Populus > Populus deltoides. Next base: position 18,092,096 of record CM027577.2, read on the forward strand.
AAATTTGTAAACATGGAAGGGAAACAAGCAGTATTGGGTTGCGTTACCGTTACCTTGGTTCATATATTTTACAGACAAATATCAAATTAGTTGACTTTTCCTAGGATGGTTGTAATGCCTTTATATCTTAGAGGAAATCTTGCACCTATGTTATGCTTGTGGAACCAGTTTCTGATAATTCGGACAGGGTCTGATACCAAAGCTTGATAATTGCATCGTATTTTGTAGAGTTAACATAATTTGCTACATAAAATGGTCTGATTAATTTCTCATGTTTACATAGAGATTTAATTAGATGATATGATGTATCTTGTAATTTTGATTATCTGCCTAATATTTTTGTTCATTTCTTCGGTCTTACTGCTATTTTTTTGTTTGAAAGTGAAGAACTTGTATCGTGTTTCCATGTCATTCTTCAACTTTCATATCACAACAGCAAATATAATTGTAGTATAGTTCTTTTTATGGTTGATATTAGCAACAGAAGAAACTACTCTAGCCATTTTTTTTTAGATCCATCTGGTGAAGGGCACCCTGCCAATACTCAAATCTATAATCATTCCCATTCAAGAAATTCAAGCAGCCCTTATACGTCAATTTTTCAATCCAGTTGTCTTCAGCACAGGTTAAAAAAATGGTAAGATCAAAGAAAGTTTCAGTGGGGCAAATGGTTTTTGGCGTCACAGGAGAGTCCAGCTCTGGTTAGAGAAACTTGGTGCAAAAGAACCATTTTATGGTAACAGGAAATATAGTTTTGTTTCCCAAGTTTCAGGTCCACGGTAAAAACAGCTTAGAAGATGATTGGCTTGCAGCTTTCATCTGATGGGCTAGTTGACAAGTGTTCTGGGTTGAATTCCAGTGGAGTGTTGGAAATAAAGTGTCCATTTTTTAAAGGAGAAATGTGCAGGGCTTCACCTTGGAAGCAGATCCCTCTTTATTGTGTTCCACAAGCTCAAGGTTTAATCGAAATACTTGACAAGGATTGGATGGATTTCTATGTTTGGACTCCTAATGGAAGCAGTGTGTTTGTGTTATATCGAGCTGAGGCATACTGGATGCTCTGAAAATAGCACTTTCTGATTTCTGGATTAATCATGTACTGCCAGCAAAGGTGTTGTGAAGTAAAAGAGATAACAGATCCCCTGAAAGAATTAGGATCATTGAAGCCTGAAGTCTGCAGCTAGGCATGAATTGTATAGCTATATAGTTTATGAAAGTTAACAAATTGTTGAAAGCTCCCACTTAAAGATGCGCGAAATTAGTGGGCAACTTCAAAACTGATGCAATTAGGACTTGATGAGCTGGGGCATTTCGCTACAGTTTGAATAGATGAACTTGTGTAAGTGTCTTTTTTCGTTATTTTTTACTTGCAGTTATGAGAAAAGTCAAATGTATCTGATATTAAACAAACGATGACCCCTTCTTGTTGGTGCAGGTTGCATTGCATCTCCTCCACTCTGACTTCTTCTTCTTTATGTTTTTTAATTAGTATTGTTATTAAGTAGACGAATTATGACATTTGATCAGAAAGTTAGGAATAAGGTTAGGCAGTTTGAGTGGAACCAGGTTAGAGCAACTTGGGTTGTTAGCAGCATGGAGATAACTCAGCCCGATCACTATCCTTCCTCCCATGCTGTTTAGTGCAGTGTTTTGAATATTTTCGGTACAAACATATGCATTTTGTTGTGATAATATATTATATGCACAACTTACTTGATGATTTTACATGTTTAAACCACGTGATTATGCCATTTTTAAATAGTGCGTTTCCCCCCCTTAACAACAGCTTATCAACTTTGAGTTATGAAGATTTGTTGGCTTGTCTACTTTGGACCGACACACATGCAGAGGCACACATTGAGAGATGGCAGGTCAGTTGTGCACGATTAATCATCAAGTTTTGCGACATCACTATCCAAAAAACTGCAATTTGAGGTAACGTGTACTGTCTTTGCTAATATGCATTCCAATGTGGATAGGCAATATTTTAGTGCACTAATGAAGCATGCTTATCTCAGTGTCAGTTTCTTGCTTCCTTGAAAACCTCTGGATTTGAAAAATAACAGACAAAAACATTGAGTTATGGAATAATTCATCTGATTTTAAAATATGTGTTCGCTTAAGCATGGTAACCAATCAAAACAATGATGATTGATAGCTTGATGCTTCATCTGTTTAGCTATCCGATCCTTGATCTCTACCAAAATGAATTTATGCAGGCAGAGAGTCTCAATTTTTTGTGTCATAAATTGCTGCATCTAGTATGACATGGGGTAACCATTTGATTGGAAATTTGATACATGGCAGTAACAGGATAAATTGGGAGCATGATTTTAGGTGTTAGAGCTTCGATGCTGTTACATATTCTTCATAAACTGCATACAAGGGAGGTGTGAGCACTTTGTAGTGATAGCAAGGTAACCATTAAAACTTTTTAGGTGGGAACTAATACTTCAAATTTATCTTTCCTGACTAATAGATGAGGTTTAAAAAGGATATAGCAAAATACACAGTTGTAAATTCAGCTTCCCATCAGATAAATCCTTAGTAGGTTTTAAATTTATCGGACAAGCAATAAAAATAGGTAAAATCGGACTACTTCCAGCCAGCTTAATTAAAATAATTGGGCACCATGCATTATATTACATTAAACTCAAGACTAGTTCATTAATATCGAAAAACTTTCAAAATGCAATATACTATGATGTGCTTGCAAATGTCAGAACAACGAAATACAAGATATAAACGAAGACGAACATGCTGAGACATACTGAAGACTGAGATCAAGGAGAAAGGCATTATTTGCCTCGGATTTACTGCAAGACTGGGCACAAAAGCAAGACCTGCAGACTAGCTTTGCTGGAGCAGCCTCTATACATGCTCAACAAATTATGGCGGAAGACATGCAAGCCCTATGTACTCATCAAATCAATAGAGGGTTGAAAAACCCTGGAATATGAGACCATATCCCAGAGTAGGGAACGAAGGGGAGTCCTGGAAATTCAAAATGTGGTGTGGTAATACTCGAGGGGTGGAGAGAACATAAAACCAAGAAAAGAGGAAGAAGAAAAGGGTGGTGATAGGTGCCATAGTTTTGAGCTTACTGCACAGGGGAAGCTTTGTGATGGAGCTAGCTGGGTTTTTGTGATCTTAATCTGTTGCTTTCTTTGCGGGTTTCGACGAGGATGAAACAAGTGATTGTGGCAATTGAATATAACGATCCACACACATGCACACACGCAAAAGGCTGAGAATGCAATCCCAAGTGTGCATCAATTGCCTTACCTGATGCTGTGAAAAATTATGATCTTTCGGGTTTGCAAAGTTTTTCCGACAAAGAGGTGTGAGAGTGGGTGCATTCGGTCAGAGTGACATTATGCCACGAAAAGAAAAAGGGGCAACCGACAAAGAAGTTAGCAATTGCTTTCACGCTGCGGTCAAGCTTCAAAAAGAAAATGCGAGGCTTAGAAGCAACTTCTTCTATGGCATTATCTGCAATTACAGCAAAAGCAGCTCTCGCCACGTTACCATACCGTTAGCAAACCAGACTTGTTAGCTTTTAGTTAGTTAATTTTGAAAAAAATTAAATTTTTTTTTAATTTTTAATTTTTAAAATTTTTTAATAATTTTAATTCGTTTTAACATATTAATATCAAAAATAAATTTTAAAAAATAAATCATTTTAATTTTAACGATGAAGAACATTTTGCATGTCCAATTTGTCTCCAAAATTAACAATGCAATTCATGATTATGGCGGACCGACATAGAAATTAGGAGTTTAAAGTCGTAAAAATTATAGTAGTAAGCCTTGGCCTGGCTTCACTGATTAGAACTTGTGACCCACTTGAGTCATTTGACGGTTTTTTTACCTCTAAAATGACGTTTCAGATTATTTTTAATAAAAGATTTTAACTTAACTTGCCTGATCCATGATTATGATGATAAAATGTGCTGTTGAAGTAACCATTATTGATTTGTGCTGATACCCCACTTTCATCACTGCAGAACCGTCAAAAAGAGATGTCACTGTCTTTTGTTTTTATGAATACAGTTAAGCCTCCGATCATCCATCACTGAAATTGATGCCTTCATCGATTGATGCCGCCGCCGATCACGAGGCAGGGCTTTAACAATAATATAACGTACTTGTAGACCGGGGGCTGATGAACTAATCATCCCATAAGAAATATCCAAAAGTTTATCAAAAACATCCCATAAGGCAATTTTTTTAAAAAAATACATTGGATATGAACTAATCTATTTACACACTCTCTTCACTTAACAATCTACTCGCCCATATATTTGTAATTAGAAAAGTAAGTGATGTTATACAGCAACCTCCGGGGAGCTTTGAGGTTGAAATTCCCCAGGATCCAGCAGCAACATTCAGGAGAAAAACTAGTATACATACAAATGTGCTTTGAGTCTAATTGAGCCCAAATAACGGCAGATGCTAATCTTCTAGCAGAATCTGGACATTGGTTTGAGCCCAGAAACCAACGATTTCAAGCCTTTCCAGTTCTTACAGGTTCGAGCCAGCCATGTTTCATCTGCCGCCGGCTTTAGAAATAAACTATTGAATTACACTAGTTCAACTCTAGAATTACATCATCAACAGTTAAGCAATACCCATCCATTGCACTTAAGAAGAGGTAAACCCAATAAAAAAAGTTAAGGGTCTGCAGAAGTCATCATGAACAGAAAAAAAGAAAAAAAAAGTCCTTGTCTGGTTTGGTACGCTAAAAGAGAGAGAAATAGCATCTTTATAGTAAAGAAGATTGTAGTGGTTTTTTGTTAACCCAACTCTTGATCCCAAGCGCGGAGTTTGAAAAGTATCACTTTCATCGTTATCTTTTCAATGCTTATCAGATTAGATGATCTACTTTGTAGCGTAGCTAGTATAGAATTCCAGAAGATAAATATTAGTTAGTTTCCCTGTTTTGTATATATAAAATAAGAATTTATACTGTGAAATCAACTTAAAATGCTAACTGTTGGTCACAAAATGACTAAGAAGATGCACAGTAGCAGAGTGGCAATCGCAAGCTTGAATCCCTTGAATGTTCTAGTTGAAGCGAGTTGTACAAATCAATAGGAAGATTTGTGCAAAGCTAGCTATTTATTTATTGGAGACAGGATATGTAGTGGTTTTGCCCTAATCTTTCATTTTATCTTTTAGCTACATAGGCTTTGGCTGAATCACGGTTTCACTTAATGAATGATCAAGCTTAATTGGAGAAATTCTGACTTACAAAGTATAAATACAGATGGGGCGACAATTTATCTATTGTTTACATTTGCAGTGCCCTGGCATGCCAAGATTCGGTATCTGAGTAGTGGTTCAAGCAGGAGAAATGTGATGATGAAGAAACTTGAAAGTGACTATAATTATAGGCAAAAAAGAAAACACAACCTCGACTTCTCTTAGAAGCATAATAGGTACATAGAAGAAAACATAACATTGAAGTGAATTCTAAGGCAAGTGCCTGAAAATGACAAAAGGGATAATAAAAGCCTCCCTTTTCGAAGAGACTTTATCTACAGATTCCATGATTCCCAAACCCTCATTTTTCACCCACCCCACGAGAGAAATCCAAGGGCTGAAGAAACCATCATGCACGCACAAGCACTTCCTCATTATTCATGTTGAAATGACTCCACGTTTAGACATTCGGGTTGCTCCTGAATGACCCGAGAGCCTTAATAGCTCCTGCTCTCAAGATGAATTGGTGGTAGAAGGCTGCTATGGCTGCACCAATGAAGGGTCCAACCCAAAAGATCCACTACAAGAGAAGATAATAAAAAAAATTAAGTACCCTCTTCAAAGTAAACAAATACTGCCAACTAATTAATCAGTGGTAGCATCTAGTGGATGCTTACCTGGTCATCCCAGGCCTTCTTCTTGTTGTAGATAACAGCAGCTCCAAAACTCCTAGCAGGGTTGATGCCAGTTCCTGTGATTGGGATGGTGGCCAAGTGAACCATGAACACAGCAAATCCAATTGGGAGAGGAGCCAATACCTATTAATTAAGAATAAAACACAAATCAGATAAATAATTGTGAATAATATACGTACAAACCTTCTCAACGGAAATTAAAAAAACAAAGAGGTTCAAACTTCAATGAAAACAAAAACTACAATGCATGAACATGTGTAGCATACAGATCATCAAGGAAAATAACATCAAGCACATCTACAAAATTCGTTTTCTTCCAGCCGTATACGATAATGCAAAAACGGATTGTTCACGTAAAACTAACAAAACACCAAATTTGTAAAATAAAGGGGGACCGTTGTTGTGAGGTAAAGTACGATAGAAATTGTTCCTAGCCATGGACACAGAATACATGCATCCCAAAAATTAATTTGTGTTAATTTTCCTGTGCTATTCGAGTCGTATTTTCAATATCTTTTCAATAATATTAGTGATATTGTTATTAGAATTTTAGTATTTTTAAAGACTAGTGGTAGATACCATCTAAATTATATTATTTTTCTAAATATTTTCTATATTGTTTTATTTTATTTGTTTTTTTTTAAAGCTAAAGTAAAAAAAATAAAAAAATAATCTGTAAAGTAGGATAGAAACTGTTCCTAGTCATGGATACAGAACACATGTATCCAACAATGAAAAAGGTAGAATCTTCTTTTTGACAAGAAAAAAAGAAAAGAAGACAAGAAATGGTGACAAATGCATTGAGATAACTTTGATGGCACCCCACAAGTGCAAGGATCATGATGGCAATCTAGTTCCTTGTTAAGTCGTTGCGCATGCTAGTTCCATTTACTTCATTACTTGAGTACTGAACTTCTCATTTGAGTTAGAAATCAAGAGCCTCGATAATAGTTTAATACCACAGTCATTTTTGCCAAGTTCAAGCCAATGGAAATAAATTAGTGCCACTATCTTTAATAGAAAAAATAAATGGTTATTTGCATGCCATGGAAATGCATTTGAACAGTGACTTTATTTGCTTTCTTCCTGTGCATAGACATTGAATTATGAACATGTCCTGAAACATTCTGAGCTACTTGTCAAGAAAAGGATTCTGGAATTCAATAGTCAATATATACTAACTCAGTAATCTAAACAAAAAAGGTCCATCAATAAATAAATATGATGGGGATAAACCTAATTAAGTTACTAGAAGCATGGATTAAGTTATTAACCACTTGTTTATAGGGTGATAATCACACTAGTTCCAGTGAATGGGTTAGATATAGTCAACAATTTATAGCCCTCATTGCTCATACTCTGTGCTAGCGCAGCCCATCAAGAGAACCAAATGGTAGAAACAAAATAAAGAGACGTGAGAAGTGTGAAGGCACATACAGGCACATGGGAGTCCCTAGCACTCCTCTTGGGATCAGTAGCAGAGAACACAGTGTAGACCAGGACAAAAGTCCCAATAATCTCAGCGCCCAATCCAGTGCCTGTGCTGTACCCATCAGCCAAAACGTTGGCTCCGCCATTATATTTTGTGTAGTAAGACTTTTGGAAGGCCTTGACCAACCCCACACCACATATGGCTCCCGCGCATTGGGCCACCATGTACATCACAGCCCTGATCAAAGACACCTTCCTGGCCAAGAACAGCCCAAATGTCACTGCTGGGTTAATGTGACCCCCTGCGTAACAAAGAAAGTTTTGTGTTAGTCTTGACTAACATACGCCGGCTCACCATACCATAACAAGGACAGACTAAAAAACTCAAGCTAGGCCTTCCAATTTTTACTCAATATGGTAGCAAACAGAGAACATATTTAAAAATTGTAATGTATATCAGAGACTATGAGTATATAATTTTCAGTTTTAGCTAACTCCTTGTCAAATAGTAGAGTTAATTGTGACTAGATTTCAATCACCATGACTTGATAATCTGCATTAGGTAGAAAAAAATCTACTCCCAGAATAAATTTATTTGTCTTAAATCCTTCTGAGAAAAGCAAAAGAAAGGAAGAGAGGGAAATACTCCTCTCAATACATAGCCAGTCCAGGTGAGATTTTCATGTGAAAGGGTTTTTTTTATGAATAAAATGAAGAGTTAAATTAAACAGAAGACAACTTCTTTTGCTAACAATATTTGGTAAAGGGACTTGTCTAAGAATTGATATCATCTGCAACAACTTACATCTTGACGGAAGAAATTAAAGAGAGAAAAGAAAAGTAAGAGGCAGAGAGACTGTAAAAGGGTGGCATGTTCAAATCACTCTTAACGGTGTGTTTAGAACTTTGGTGATGATTATTTTTTAAATTGATTTTTACTTGAAAACTTCAAAATACTTTTATTTTATTTTTATATAAACAAATCAAAATGATACAAAATTAAAAAAAAAAAAACTCAAATGCGTTTTCTAAACACAAAAACAAACACAATCAAAGAAAAATAACTATGCTTATCCTTATAGCTGAAACTAAAAGGAAGATAATATAGCTGTAATAACAAACAAAAAAAAAGGTAACAAAGAACTCAAGAGTTACAAAGACACAAACTTTATGGACCAGGAGAAACAAGAAAGGGAGAACATCAAAAACCCACCTGAAATACCAGCAGTACAGTAAACAAGAACAAAGATCATGCCACCAAAGGCCCAAGCAATACCGAGAATACCAACCCCACCACAAGGATCAGCATTTCCATCAATCTGGCTTTTGTACCCAATAACAGTCAAAACAGTGATGTAAAGAAAGAGCATAGTTGCTATAAACTCAGCAATCAAGGCCCTATAAAATGACCACTTTGTTAACTCTTCGGCATCAATCAATGGTGCTGGGGGTGGGTCTTGGTAATCTTTTGCAGAGAATGATCCTGCCTCTGCCACTTCAGTATCCTTTGCCATGCCAAAACACTAGACTTGCTTGCTTATTAAACTTCTCCGAAAGATAGAAAGACAAGTTCTTCAAAGAAGGGTTGACAGAAGAAGAGAGGTTTTGGCCTCTTGATAATAGAAGTTGAGTGAGTGTGTGAGGGAGAGAGCAGGGCTATATATGGGGATGAGAGTAAGTATAGCCTAGCTACTGGTTTCCGTTTTCTTTATTTCTTTATTTCTTTTCTATATTTTTTCGTTGTTTTTTAAATCGGGGTTTAATTTTCGTTTTTTATTTAAAGATATTCGAGGGAAAAACCTCACATACCGAGATAACCTTTTCTCGACCGAATCTTAAATATAATATGATTATATATCTCGTTTAAATTGTAAGCAAGCCACGCATCATTAGAATGATGTAGAAGAAAATGCTATTCTATAACTTATTATTAAATACAAACCCTATACTATAATACGAAGATAATACTCATTTACATCAATCAGAGAATAAATAATTGATTTAGTTTTGTCTACGTACGTACATGACACCAACTGAGCATGCATTGTTGTATTTTGTTTTGTTTTTGGTGATGATTTGGTTTTTGTCTGGGTTCCCTGCTTAGCTTTTTACCACGCCACTCCCTCCCCACTCGACCTCCCCTGTTCTGTGTGCTGGCCTATCGGTGTCCTTGCCACTTACTCCTACAGGGTCTTTTCCTTTTCTTAATAACAACTTGTTTGATCTGTCCATGTCACTCAATTACCCTTCAAAGTTAATTCACTCCCTTCGGTTTCTTCTTCTTTTGTCTTTTACAAGGCACTCTCTTCGGTTCAAAAGGCGGATCCGCCATTCAATATATTTCAGGCATTATTTTACCAACATGGCTTTTCACTGCATCGGCATCTGGTGTGCCCCTTCCCTGAACACGCGTAAAAAAAGAGGGCATCAGGGCAGGGCTTATTCTCGTGTTCCGGCCGACTAGAGACTGCCGATTGTATGGGAGCCAAAAACACGTGAGAGAGTTAGTCAGTGGTCAATACCCAAGCGATCCAGAGATGACAGCAGTGGCGCAGACCCCCGAGCAATCAGATAGTCATAAATGATAATCTCTAGTCAAATTTGCCAACGTTTCGCATTACTGTGGTAGGGAAAGTAAAAGAAGGGGCTTCGAATTTGATAGAGTGGGAATTTTGAGAAAGGGACACGTGGGTTTCTCTAAACCAGTTCTTCGAAGAGGTCGTATCATGGAATTGTGGTTCTAAAGAGATATTAGACTTTCCACACGTGGCAGGAATTGTGGCCTGGGATGGCTTGGCGGTGTAGAGCGATGGGGTCCGGGGTTTCCTATTGGATAAGAAAGACAACTGTATGACATGTGTACAGGTCACCATGCTTCGTATTTTCCACCCTTTTTTAAAAACTAAGCAGGTAGCAGATACCCTTGACGTGGTGACGAAGACAGCATCAGGGTTCGTTAATTTATCGAAATTCTGAAGAACAAATAAATACACTTAAGTAAATGATAATTGATGTTAAGATGTCTAACACGCTGTTTGGCTCTGTGGTTAAACTTGTTTTTGATTGAATTTTAGATTTTTTTTATTAAAATTGAGTGCGGTTTATATTTTTTGAATCGTTTTGATGTGCTGATGTCAAAAATAATTTTTAAAAAATAAAAAAACATCATTGACATGTATTTCAACATGAAAAACTATTTAAAAAACAATCACTACCACACTACCAAACACCATCTAAATTGTTGAAAACACCCACGCAGCTTCCGAGTCCTTTCTCTCGTTACTTTCTAAATTGTTGAAAACACCCACGCAGCTTCCGAGTCCTTTCACTCGTTACTTTTGCAGGAGGTGCTTAACCGAGGAGGAGTGTTTTCTTTGTAAGGTTTTTGACTGCTTGTATACTTTAAAATAAGTTTGTTACTGTAATAATAGTTATTTAAAAAAAATTATTTTTAATAATAATATATCAAAATGATATAAAAATACAAAAAAAAATTGATTTTTTTTAATTATGAATTATACTAACTGCGTGCATTTTTTTTTTAATTATTGGTTTCGAGGAGGAAAAAAACTCCAATATTCGAGAGTGTTCCATCAGTTTGCTTTTGAATTTGCCCTTTGCAATCACTTCCAAATCATCATACAAAAGTTAACATAAAGTCTTAAAAGTATTATTCATATGACCGTTGGAAATTGATGATTAACTAGACAACAACCAATCTCTTGGCACATGCTCCAAATCATCTGGGGTTAACTCGGTCCTCTGGTACAAATTATAAAAGAACAAAATTCATTTATTTCTTAGTACGTACTATAAATAAATTGATTAATGAACCATTTATTTCACTGCCTCTTGTTGAAGTACTGTGGTTGTTGGTCGACATGGCTCTTGCACAGCTCACCGAGTACGTACAGCATTTTTTTTTATTTTTCTTTTAAGAAATGTAAACTTACTAAGATGTTAATGACATTTTTCGAATTATTAAAATAAGAGCAAGGTGATATTCTTCTTCTTCTTTTTTTTTCATTAGGTTATCGCCATGGAATAAAATTTTGTTTCTTCCTGTCCTGAGTGGACCTTCTATGGGTCCCATGATCACAGGCAAACATATCTAATTGGTCGTTCAGCCAGCAAAGCACACCCACCTATACACACATCAAGCGCACGAGGGCCCACCGGGCAAGACCTGACCTAACAGTGTTTTGTCCACCGTCTTTGTTAGTTAGTCATTGCTGGTAATCATTTAATTTAATTTAATCTAATCATGCTCGTGTTCCGGTAAGCTGAACCTAAAAGGGGAAAACAGAGCCCAGTGTCTCTCTGTCCATCGCTCGTCGTCTCTGGAGCTTGCAGGGTCGAGAGGATTATGAGAGGAGATGGAATGTCATAAACGTGGCTTAATTAGTCATCGAATTATTTTTTTTCATTAGACAGTTTTGAGAGTTTCCTCTTCCAAAATAGCGGTGCCGGATGTCATAACTTTTACGATTGTATCCGTGCCGAAGAGCATGGGGAAGAGTAAACAAGAGCCGGCCGCCCGATGAGATGATGTTTATGCTAATTTTTATTACAAATCAATCATTTCCAATTTTTCCGAAAGAAATGCAAGTCAATATTCCAAGGCATGGCATCAGAAGATATCCTTGTCTGTAGTATGATTGTTCGAGACAGCTCGTAACTAGACATTGCCATAATTAATTCAAAGACAAAAAACTTTAAGAAAATTCTGACATGTTCTCTTCTTCGCCTGGTTCAAGATTTGTACAGAGTTTCATGACCTGGTGCCGAGGTTATGCTATTTAATCAATGCATGAAATGGAGGGTTTATGGATTAATTAAAAAATAAAGATGTCAAATATGTGAAAAACAGTAATAATGATAATTAACAATACCAGCATCGAAAATCTTTTTTATAAAAAAAAAAATTCCTTCATTGATACAGTAACATTTTGCAATTTCATCGCTTTCCTTTTCTTGGATATCATGAAAATAATAATATTAATGTCGGTCGAATTTGACAATCAGCCGACCAGCACAGCCTAAGTTCGACTCCCGAAAAATTGTTGCATGCCACGTGTTGAGTTCTTTCCATTTTTATTTTTTTTTTGCTCTTAAATGATTGTTGTCACTACCGACTTCACACGGAGAGCCGAAATTGGGTCTTGAAATAAGAGATGATTTTTGGATTTAAATCTCAATAGGCTTCCATACTCCGTACATATCTTCTCGGTAAAATGCTTTGTCGGCCGCATATGAGTTCATTCTCATTGTTACGTACTCGAAGAAAACTCATATCCTACTTAAATTGTTTTCAGGAATTTGGTTGAAATTGTTTATTAAAATTTTATTTTTTTATATTTTTAAATTGTTTTGATATTCTAATATTTTTAAGTAAGAACTGTACGTAACATTTCATCTCGATGATAAGAGAATTGTATTGTAACTAGGAGAATTTAAGGACTGTGATCCTAACTTTTACTATTACTAGATAAATGCTTGCACCCAGCTCCTCCTATACATGGGAAAAACAAAAAACGCAGGTAAGGATCTTCAATCCCAAATGATCGTAATTTTGTTTTCTAGTTCATGCCATCCATGGAAAGACGAGGATCGAAGCAAAGAATATAGGGCAAGCCTTGTATGTCTTCATGCATGAAACGGAAAAAGATTCATAGCTAGGGATCGCAATCGCATGACTCCCGAGCAGGAGTTGTCTAATATTACTTTGGTTTAAAATCTAATCCATTCACTAAATAATTTGCTGTCAATTACCACTCCATAATCCATTTTTATTTTTAAATAGATCAAGATACGCAAGTTGTATTCCTTCAAGATATTATCCTCCAAAAAATATTCATTTTAAGAAAATTTAAGAGGGGAGTTAGCAAATTATTTCTCAATCACAAGGTACATGGCGCTAAAAGCACTCACAAATATAAAAGGAGGAAAATCCACTCGTCGATGTCAATATGTCATGTCCTAAATTCACTGCATCTCTGCAAAACCAATCAAGCGTTTCCACGACTAAAAACCCGAGCATGGTAAACAAAAAGCTGCTGAATAAATAATTAAAGGAGTCGTGAAAATCTGCAATAACTAAATTATCTGTAAAAAACTACGCCGCCATACAATCCAGTTGTCAGAAATTATTGATTAAGAGCTCGAACTTGCGGGATGCGACTATCTCCACCATACACATCATCTTCTCGAACCGACTTTTGGAGTTTTATTATATTTTTCTTCCATCGATGACAAAGATGGTCAACATAAAGATTTCGGGCAACAAAATAAAATTCCCAGATTCCACCCACCAGGACAACCAGAAAATCAAGGAGGTATGATGGTATAAGGTTCATTCACGGGAACCAGAAAAATAATGGAGTCGAGACAACACGAGGTCCCAACATTGCCGTCTCTGGACAACCACGAGAATCAGAAAATAATGGAGCCGGGGAGTATGTACTATGTAGTAATAGAGTTCAATAACCTAATTAGGATATTGTCTCGCGTTATATATTATATCATTTTTTTTAACACAAGAAATAATATCGAAGAAAAAACACTAGTCGACAAAAAAAACCTAATCACTTGAATCCAAAAAAAATTATATCACGAGAGCATAATGAATTCATCCGAATCAGTTTTGCTTAATTAATCTGACAAATACTTGATCTAGAATATAGACTCTACTTAGTTTAATAATTTTTAATTTCTTTTAACCTAAATATATGATAAGAAATAAAAAAATTCAAGAATAAAATTAAAAAAAGATAAATATAATTTTAAAAACAAATATTGAGACGATAAGATATTAAACCAACACAAGTTTGACTTAACTAGGTTATGAACTTCATTGGGGTTAATAACTTTGTTTTGTTAAATTTATTTTTTACCTAGATATCTAATAACCAAAATATTTTTTAAAAGATGAAATTACAAGAAAAAAATTAAAGGATAAAAAAAAGGTTAGGCGCGAACCTGTCTTATGTGGCCCAACATGCTTGGCCTTTAAAAAATAGCTCTACTCTGTGTGTTTAGGTCTTTTTTTTTTTTCCAGGGGCGAACAACCTTTTCTCCGCCCTTATTTTCAAAAAAAAAATACAACAAACTATGTGTCATTTGATGGTGGAGACAACATATCATCTGACTATCCAAATTCCAGCCACCACCAAGGTGCTGGAAAAGGTATCGTTTTGTCCCAAAACCCTATTTTCACATAAAAAATACATTAACACCCTTGTAACATTCAAAAACCAATTCATCAAGCTAAAAAAAACCCTCAAAAGATCTAAAAACACAAAATTAAATCAAGTAATTTTTTCTTTTCTCGATCCCGATCCTTATTTAGGCAAAAATGAGATTCAAAACAATCATAATCAAAACTTTTTTAATCGAAGAAAACTCGTTGATACCAAAATCGATATTTTTAGTGTCATGAATCAATGTTAATAGACAACTCTCTCTCCCAACTAGAACTTTCTCTCTCTTTTCTCTAAGTTAGGGATTGAAAATACAATAAAAATATGCTTTGTAGATCGAAATTAAAATTACAAAAAAACATAGAGATCGTAGAAAAAAATAATGAAATTATAAGGACTACAAGAACTTTTTCCAAGAATTTTAGATTGGCCATTTTTTCCTTTTGTTTTACACTTTGGTACCTTTTTAAAAAAATTTCCATCTTTAATAAACTATTCATCAATCGTCTTTTTTTAAAAAATAAAAAAAAAATTATTCATTAATTTGATCATTACAGGTTACAATTGAGAAAAAAAAATTGAGGGAAAAAAAAAGGGCAGTGGAGCCATAACGAAAGACCGAGGCGTTTTAGTATATTTAATAATAAAAATAATTAGCCAGGATTAACATCTATAGAAAGTGACCATTCCCTACATAATTTCAAGAATACAATTTGCTAGACCTCTCTAGAATTTCTTCTCAGCAATGACTACTCTAGAAAAAATAAAAAAAATTGAAGATCCGGCTACTTGACCACCGACACTCGGTGAATCTATGGACCGGAAACAGTATACCGTAATTCCTTCAGTTTTGAGATCAAACCGGGATCTCCTGCGAAGCAATCCGGCCATATCCTCTGGAAAATTACATTCCTTCCACACCAAATATTTTGGAACAGGAATCTGAACTGGAGAACAAAAAAGCAAAGCCAAAAGGGTGGTTTTCAATCAAGGTCACTACAAGGCCCCGCCACCTCTAATCCACCTCTAAGGTCCCTATAAACCTGTCTATTTTGTAATTGGTGATGAAATTAAGATGCTGAATTAAAGGGCATAGAGGCAGGACAGATCGTGACTCTATTGTCAATAAATGAGAATCCTTGCCAGGACCACTTGGAAATTCAAGCTAGCCGTTATCAATTGGAGACCACCTTCTTCCTTACATTCAGCTAAAATAAATAGACATGGCTTCCAATGTGGTCCATGCCTCCAATGCAGAGATCGGTACATTCCCTTCCCTTCCCTTCACATAAATCTGGCTAAGGCTCGAGGGAGATAAAAATCCAAGGGTTTGATCACAAGTCAATCTACAACTTTGCATGTTTTTGTTACTACTGAACAGTTTCATGACCCTAAGTCAATCACAGCCTAGATTTCGAAGAGAGAGCACCCAAATACAAGGAAAATGATAAGGTAGAAAATCCAATATAAAGTAACGGGGGCGATTTTCCTTTGAAGGTTTGTTTTAAGAATAATAGCATCTCAATTATTCTCCAACAAAACAAACCTGCTCTTCTTTTTACGTCATATCAAATCGCAAAGGACCATGACAAAGAGATCCTGTAAACACCAAAAAGAAACAACGCTACAGAAAGTTGCTCATTAAAGAAACAAATACCACATGAACAAAGTTAGGATCCAATAATGGACAGAATCTTTCCATCCAACATACAGTTTGGACAAGAATTGAACACCACAAGAATAAAGATGTAAAGAAATTTCTACATTTCTCTACTTCATGGCTAACTATAAAACCCAACACGGTAAAGACAAAAAAAAATTGGAATGAACAACAGCTGCACCAAGATCAGCGTTGTTTTCATGGTTATCTGCGAAAGGGAAATTAATAAGCTAAACATCACGTTTTTTTGGAAGACATGCAACTATGCAAGCGCAAATGCCATTGATTCAGCTGGTCACTTTCGTTCAATTTTAGCCACTACAGCACGAGTGCATGAACATCACATGGAAAGCTCCATTTCCCAGTCAATCATCCATAAAAACTTACCAGACATAATGAGCAGTTAATACTGCAAAATACCAGGCTGACAACTCAGAGCTCTCATTGTGAAGCAGTCAAGAGAAATGCCTAGACCAAAATGCAACCCCATATCCTGACAGTAATCAAAGGTACCACAATGACTTCGCAAGACTCGTATACAATCCTATCAGAATTTCTAACTCTCAAATCTATCTTTCTTTAATTAGTAACCTTCGAATCCTTTCTCAAAATAGGTTAAAATCCACTTGATTTTTACTGTGCCAAGGAACAACATTTTTTTTTCAAATGAAAAACCATGAAAGTGCGCTCTTAATCACAAACGGGCTTCTGTACAGGATATACATAAAACCCAAACCTGGAATTCTGACACGAACAATATACATCAGGTACAGCCAACAAGTTGGCATGAAGGTGACAAGAGAAATGCTAACCAGCTATGTGAGCATAAAGCATTTACAAAAACAAAAAGAAAAAAAGAAAGGGAAAGGAAAGAGCTCTGAAAGTTAAGCAGAAAACCCAGATTCCATCGCTCGCAAGATGGAAGCAGTATCAAATCTAAAATTTCTGAAGCTCTTGCCAGGGCCCATGTCAGGAGGATGAGCATCAGATCCAGGCTTATTTAAATGGCTCTCCATTATCACTGTGCCGCTCCCTATAGAATTGTTCCTTGCTTTCCACACGCACATAGCTTGACAGAAATAAAAAAGAACTCATCAGTGAAAAATAGGATTGCTACTTCATTGATTTTTTAAAATTTTTTATAAAAGGAATTCTATTAACATCTTAAGAGCAGAGGATCACATAGAGACCACACTAAATGTGGCTTCAAAGCCTCATAAGATGGTGAATACAAAGATTTATGAAAGTGTAATCATTGGCCTCCCGTTATCAAAGGCATAACTCTCCTCTAAATGTATCAGATATCTTAACATTCTGGGATTGGAAAGAAAAAGGCCAAACCTTTGAGAGGCATATCGAGTCTAGGGGCTACCGGGAGCTTGTGTGACAAAATCCATGATTTCAAAGACCTGTGTATAGACATAATATCTATAAAAAATTGCAAAAAATATCCAGAGGCACGAGAAACCTGTACTGATGGTGTATCAAAGTACTCACGCTAAAAATGGAGCAACCATGTAAAGCTTGAGGCCAGTGATGCTGCGAGATATTACTTCGTAACTGGCTGGCTGAAGATCATCAAGCCGCTGCCATGCAATTTCCTGCAAGCAGACAACATAAATGACCACATCATTGCTAAATTCTAAAAGCAACCAAGATTTAATATTCATTCTATCAATTAGAAGATAGCCCTATAATAAAAAGTTAAGCAGGCCGTTCCTTGTTAGTGAAAACAGACAACAAATGCAGAGGCTAGGCCATAGAATCCATGGATATTGTAGGCTAATAGGTGCAAAGACCAAAAGCATGACAGACAGTCCAACTAAGATACTTCAATCAAAGTAAAACACCCATTTTACTGATGTCTGTCGGTATTTTATATCCTTCTTTGGTCAAATTGAGTTCAGAAAAACCTTAATTATTGACCTCATGCAATTCTTAATGTTTCTAAGTAAGAAGATATCAAGTCAATAAAATTAAAAATAACTCTAAATGAATATAAATAAGAATCCACATACACTGATCTCCTTTTTTGTAAGGGGTGCAAAGGCTGTATCATCCTTCACACCAGCAATTATGTAGAGCCGCACCCTCTGCTGTCCAAACATCTCTTCAATGTAGTCATCTTTGTTAAGAAGATTTGAAACATCAAAACCAGTTTCCTCCAGCACCTATATTCCACAAGATAAGGCAGGTTAATGACTAATGTGTGTTGGGTGCAGGGCAATCATTTGCATCCTCCTATCTTTAATCACTCTTATAACCTACCATTCAAAAGTATGCAGCAGTCAATTAAAGCCCCTTTATATCATATTAGAACCTTTCCCCCCAACCACCTGAGGATCTACAAAAATGACTTGCACCAATGCCTATGCAACAAATGGATTAAAAATAACTTTCTACCGTACTAGACTCTTTTCCACTGTGGGCCAAAAAAGAAGTTTGAATAAGAGCAAGCCAGCATTCAGATTGGAAAAACCAAAAATTTTCATGATGTAGCCACAAAAGAAAAATCTATATTTTAATTGACTATTGGTTTTTTTTAGATTTCTTGTTGAACTAGTCTATGTAGGAATTCATATACTTATGATTATTAATAATATTTGGGAATCTAAGAGGCTGTTAAAAAACAAAGTAATATTTCAATTTTCTAAAATATTGAAGTGGGAAAAAGGAAAATTGAATTTTCTATTAAAATGTAATATTTCTCCATCCAAAGAACTGAAAAACTAATTTTACAGTTTTACAAATTTGTGATAAATTTGGAAAGCATATTTTAGAGGTTCTCCATGGTTTCCCATCAAACACTTTTCATTGTTTTCCAAATAAATAAATAAAAAACTAACTAAAATGATGAATAATATGATATTTTCTTTTATATACAAGCATTTTGTAGAAATGTATAACATTAATTTTTCTTTTTTACATTTTCAAATTTAGTTAGTGTCATAATTTTTTTTTATTATAGATCCAATATAAATCCTGATATCTTCCCAAAATACCTACAACTCCTAACCTAACCTGGCATCATCTGCTCACAGAATGAAGTTCGACGATTTAAAATTCATAAAAGAGAAAATTTGTGTGCTAGAAGGAATTGAAGGTTGGGGTCAATGCGTGCTAGATTTATGGTCAATGAAAGTAGAAAGGTGAAAAACCATTAGCAATTATGTGTTTTTCTTCTTTTAAATAAATCAAAACTGGAAAGAGAGTTTCCTTGGGACAGAATTTCAAGATCCCAAGCCCACTGTTGCATGCATTTATCAAGCTGTCTATCATTGAAACATGTATAGCCCACTGTGTTTAACTGAATCAATAGCAACATTCAGCATAAAATTAACTACAGCAACTAACAGCGACTTTCAGCATAAAAGTAACTATAACAACTAACAGCAGCATTCATCATAAAAGTAACTATAACTACTAATGTCTGAAACCTTGATAAATTGTCTCTCTCACTAATCACTGGTTCAGGAAAATAGATTATTACATTTACACCAAATTAAAATGCTTTCATAGATAAATATGCGAGTACACAGACGAACCCACAAGGGAAAAAAACTTACTTCTCGGACAGCACAAGCATGGTCTTCCTCGTCTTTGTTCTTTTTTCCCCTAGGGAAACTCCAGCTTGTCCCTTTCCATCCCTTCACTAGCAAGCACTGTCAATACATCAACCAAGTTAAGAAAGTTGATAAGAGGACTTCACAAATCCACAATCATTTACTGAAGTATTGAATAACTCGGACAAAGTAAATAGTTTAAAACTATTCCTTAAATCACACAGAAAAGCTTTGGTTGAAGCCCAAGAATTACAGGTTAAAACAGGGAATCAGGTAATCATGCTTTAAAAGCCAGCATCATGATTTACTAAGCTCACATAGCCATTGCCATGAACACAAAGCAATAGCTCTTAAAAAGATTAGACATCATCTCAGCTATGTCTACAATTCAAAGCACTTGAGGTATATGAGTTTTCAGAACTACCCTGTCATCCAAAGAGCATCTTCCCTCTTTCCTTTTACTTTTCAAGTGTTTACTTCCTTCTCGGGCAAAGGCCAGATCACGTATCTGTGGGATGATAAATGCAACACTAGCACCCATTCACCAAACAATTTGCATCATTGACCTTATGAACCTAAACTAAAGTTTCTAAAGCTAAAAAAGTATTTCACCCCACATCACTAATCCTCCAAGTTTCTGACTATATGTCCTTAGATTAAATTCAGCATCATATCAACACTCTCATTTCCATTTCAATTAGTTCAAAATCCAAAATCTTGATGAAAAACCAAGTACATTGATTTCCTCTCATTCTGTTTAAATTACAACACAAAAGACTTTCTTTCCCTTTTTCTTTCGTAACTTCAAAATATTAACAATCAAGCACCGAAGAGTGCAAATAAAATACAGGCAATAATCATAATTCATATCAAATCAACACAAAATTCCACACAAAACATATAGCAAATACCAAGACAACTACTTATCATCATGTTTCACTTATAAAAGGCCTCACCCGTTCGAAAGTCTCATCCAAAATAATCGCACCGGTCACAGGAACTTTAACTTTGTAAGAAGTAAAATCCTTAAAAATATCATCAATATGAGCAACATACGGTCTTAAAACATCACAACTGTTAAACACTGCAACGTATTAAGGAAGGAAAAAACTTAAAACTTGTATGATAAAATAGACAGCATTATCAAGAGATCAAAGAAAAAACACAAAATAGAAATAAAAAAGGATACTTAAAGAAGTGAATTCCTTCAAAGTGAAAGACTTTAAGGAGGGATTTTTCTCGACAGAGTTATCTTCATAGAACCAATGAGCGTACTCGACGAGAAATAGAATTCTCTCGAAGGATTGTTGGTCTTCTTTAGGCACATTTAAGACAAACCGACTGCAGAGATCGTCAAGGAGTTCTTGAGGAGGAAGGCCGCCGTTCTTAAACGCAGCGCTGCTAGATCGATTCAGACCGGACATCGATTTTCTCGAGCCCTAAACCCTAATTTTTTTAAAAGTTGAGTTGAGAAGGAGCTCTTTCAGTTGGTGTTTTTTTAGAGATAGAGAGAGGGAGAGCGCTCCTATTTTATGGAATTTGGGATCAAGTGGGGAATTTCTACAGCGAATATTGTTGTATTGCTCTAGAAGAGAGGAGAGGGTGTTGCTTCTGAGTATCTGGATTTTATAGTGGGCCGCAGGTGAACTTTATGGGCCTGAATGAACCGGATAAGCAGGCCCATCAGTCCAACATTTGGAGCAATTATACGGGCAAGAAGGCAAATTTTACGTGTTTTAAATTGTCCCTTTCCTTTTTTTTTTTTGGTCTTAATTACCCTATATGTTTTGTTTTTTTTCCTTGTCATGCCCTTTTGTTAGCGAGAGTGATAAGTCACTAACAGTGTCAGATATAGGGTTAAACGGACCTTTTATTATTTAAGAAGGAAAGAGAGCTTGCTATTATTTTCCCCAATAATAGTCATAATAATAACAATAATTTGCTTTTTTTCTAAATGATTTACACAATTTAAAGTAACTGAATATCTGCATTGTGTAGAAAAATACTCGACTGATGTTTAAATTTACTATTTCATATAAGCATAACAGGAATAAATAAATTAGACCAAATGTGAGAATATTGTTTTTATTTGAAGATAAATGTTTTTAAATTCTACTGTTAACAATTATTTTGATAAAAAAAGCATAACATTTGAATTAAATTAATAAAATAAATCTTCACACCTGGTTTGAAACAAAATCCCCTCTCCCCCTTGTCAGTTGCCACCTCTTATAAACAGCTTGTGACATTAGTCACCAGCCAATCTATAAAATTTGTTCAGGTACACATGTATATGCATGCCCAAATAAATATAAATATAAATATTAGACATAATTTAATAGATTAATTTAGAATCTATTTAAGCTGAGTTTTAAATTAAATAAAAAAAATTTATACAGAAGTCTAATTAATTAAATTAGATTTTTAATGATACGTTAATCTGCCTAGCTCAATCAAGTTAATATTAAAAAATAAAAAAATTATTTTAATAAAAAAAGTTTAAATCAAATCGACAAAAATAACTCACAACTTGTTTAATAATTTAATGAATCCACGTACAAGTCATTTTGTGGATCGGACACGACAACTGTGAGTAGAAGCACTAACCGGCCCCGGTCAAAACAAAAGCCCAACCCATTCAGTCCCCTTTTACCTCCAACAATCGCTTCAATCAGCTCCCAAACAAGCCTGCGACCGAATAATAGAGAGAGAGAGAGAGAGAGAGAGAGAGAGAGAGAGAGAGAGATAAAAAGAACAACCTAAAGTCAACCATTCTTTCCTCTTACCAAAAATTCGGCGAGCCCCGAAACAGTAAAAAACAGAAACGAAGCCCTTACTCACTCACAAGTCACAACATCAGACGCAAACAAACCAAGCCAGGAAAACTCGTCTCTTAAATTAAAAAAAAATGCGAAAACGACCGGAAACTTCTCGCTCTTCGAACTCACAGCAACGACCGCCCAAACAACCACCATATGCGAATAGCACAACCAATCTGAGTTCATCAATGAAATCAATACGGTCAGGATCTGTATGGATAATCTTATCCGCAGTCATAATTTACTCGTGTTATTCCGTTCACTATTACCAGTTCGAAAATCTGCCTTCACCTTTAACCGCTGAACAAGCCGGTAAAAGAGGTTTCTCTGAAATCCAAGCCATCAAACACGTCAAAGCATTGACAGATTTCGGTCCTCATCCCGTCGGCTCTGATTCTCTCGACCTCGCTTTGCAGGTATACTTATTTACTTATTCTTTTATTTTATTTTATTTTATTTTATTTTATCTTCTTTATTTTTTTGCAGTATGTTTTGGCGGAAGTGGAGAACATAAAGAAAAACGCGTACTATGAAGTGGATGTTGAGGTGGATTTTTTTCACGCGAAAACAGGAGCGAATCGGTTAACTAGTGGATTATTTAGGGGCAAAACTCTTGTTTATGCCGATCTTAAACATGTTGTTTTAAGAATTTTGCCCAAATTTACTCCAAATGAAGCTGCTGATAATACTATTCTTGTGTCTTCTCACATTGATACCGTTTTCTCCACGTATGATTTCTGTCCTGGCTGGCATTACTTTTTCTTATTGATCATTTAAAAAATCTGTTGGTTTTTACATTTTTATGATAACTGATTACATAATATCGGGTACGAGACCGGATAGGACTGGACTAGACTTGACAATTCTCATGGAACGGGACCAGATAGCAACTTTGGTTCGTTCTATGTTTGCAATGTCCTATCTAATCCTGTCTCGTACTGCTTGCTCGTCGAGCTGGTTGTTTAGTTACACGTGCTTTAAGTTTGTTTTGATGAATATATTATTATTTATTGGGTTCTTGTATTGACAAGGTTGTTATTGATGTATCAGGGGAGGGGCTGGAGATTGCAGTTCATGTGTAGCTGTGATGTTGGAACTTGCTCGAGGGATTTCGCAGTGGGCGCATGGGTTTAAAAATGGTGTGATATTTTTGTTTAATACTGGGGAAGAGGAGGGTTTGAGCGGGGCTCATAGCTTTATCACTCAGGTTTGAAGCTTTATCGATGCGTTTGCTAATTTACCCTCCTTTGTTTTATCGACTTGTTGTAGCTTTAGTCTTTTACAGATTTTGAAAATGTTTGTGATGTTCTTGATGTTTTGTTTTTATTTTAATTTTTGCTAAAAGCGTGTCTTGCCTTTTGATGTGAGTACTTTTTTGGCTATTTCAAATTACAAATTTTTCAAGTGTGCCATGGTGCCTTACATATTCTGAATTGTGTTTTCTGATGCAGCATCCATGGAGTAAGACTATTCGTTTGGCTGTTGATTTGGAGGCTATGGGTGTAGGAGGAAAGTCTGGCATATTTCAGGTGTTGTTTTCTGTATAAATTTACTTATTATTGCATTATCATTCATTTAGTCAACACCTCCTTATTCTCAACTTTTCTTTTTTGCTTCTCAGCCTCTGAACCTGTTTCTTCCTTCTTTTTTTACCCCCCCCCCCTATTTATGGTTCTTCTCCTAACAGGCCGGACCTCATCCATGGGCCATTGAAAACTTTGCGTCGGCAGCGAAATACCCATCTGGGAATATCGTAGCACAGGTTTGTAGCTTTTATTATCAAAGTTGTTTTCCTATATATTGCTTTTGGGTAGTTGATGTATTTGAGTGGCTTTAGTTTTGCAGGATCTGTTTTCTGCTGGAGTCATCAAATCTGCGACAGATTTCCAAGTATACAAAGAGGTTGCTGGTCTTTCAGGGCTTGACTTTGCTTTCACGGATAATGGTGCAGTTTATCACACTAAGGTACTTTCTTGTCTTGTCCATTTTTTATTTATCTTCTTGGAAGGACGTGTAATGTTCATTTGCTTGACAGAACCCTTCTGCTTGTAATAATAAATGATGGAAGTTCACAGAAATACTGTCTTCAACAATTTAAGCTTAGCTGTATATGATGGGGATCATATTTCTGTTGTGTTTATTTATCTTATTCGAAATCAACAAAGATAGAGGTTTGAGTCATGACATAATTCTTTGACTATCTCACACTTTGGCTATGGTCATCCATGACCTGTGATATTTTGGGTGGCTCGATAAATGTTGAAGAAAAGAAATGATTCCACATAGTGATAGTACCTGTGACATTTAATGGCTGTGGCCTTGAGTTAGGTAGATGGATTGCTTATGTTTAGCTGCATGTTAGCATAGGTTTGCTGCAGTCAGAATATCACTTTAAATGGACCTCATTGACAGGCATCCAGAAAAAAAGAAAAAGAAAAAAGAGTAGCATTGCCATAACAATGTCACTTGGCATTGAACAAAATTATAGTATTTCTATGTAGTCATTTAAATTTTGAAAATTGCCCCATGCAGAATGACAAATTAGATCTCTTGAAGTCTGGATCTCTCCAGCATCTTGGAGAAAATATGCTTGCTTTTCTGCTTCGGATTGCTTCATCCCCTCATCTTCCAAAAAGCAAGGACATGGACAAAGAGCTAAAAACTGGCCATGACACTGCTATATTTTTTGATATTTTGGTACGTTATAACTACTGGGATTCTTTAACACTTTTCTTGGCTTTGCTTTGAGATGGTTATTGAGCGCATTTGGCAACCTAAGTTTGAAGTCTGCCACTGTTTTATCTGACATTTGAGTAAATCTCAGGGGACATATATGATTGTGTACAGTCAACGTTTTGCAAGCATGCTTCATAACTCAGTGATACTGCAATCACTTCTAATATGGGCGGCGTCATTGTTTATGGGTGGTTCTTCAGCGACCATTTCATTGGGCTTGTCATGCTTGAGTGCTATCCTGATGTTGTTATTTTCAATAAGTTTCTCTGTTTTTGCGGCCTTCATTGTACCGCAAATATCTCCATCACCAGTGCCCTATGTTGCAAACCCATTGCTGGTGCTTGGGCTATTTGCTGCACCCGCACTCCTTGGGGCTTTGACGGGTCAACATTTGGGTTATCTTATTCTGAAGAAGTATTTATTGAATGTCTACTCCAAGAAAAAGCAGCTTTCATCTGTTATCATAGCTGATTTGGTAAAGTTAGAGGCTGAAAGGTGGCTATATAAAGCTGGTTTTGTTCAGTGGCTTGTTCTTCTGATCATAGGAAACTATTATAAAATCGGATCATCGTACCTAGCAGTCTTTTGGCTTGTTCCACCAGCATTTGCATGTAAGTTTATGTTTGACATCTTTCCACCCTTGATAAGAAAGAAACACCCTTTTCTACCTTAGATAACGAAAATATTTGTGTGTAAAGAACAAGTTACAGTCCAATGGAAGCGTGTTTTACCATTAGCATGATAACAAATTCTCATAAATTGCTGTTCTCATGGTGTTTTCTCCAAACTATTTGTGGCATTGGAACATTCAGATGGTTTGCTTGAAGCAACTCTGACACCAGCTCGGCTACCTAAGCCACTCAAACTTGCAACCCTCATGATGGGCTTGGCAGTACCAATCCTGATTTCTTCTGGAACTTTCATTCGCTTTGCTGGAACAATTATCGGAATGGCAGTTCGATTCGACAGGTAAAGTTATGTTTTAATCATGCTACTTTCTAGAAAGCTATTCAATTTGTCCTTTTCTTCTAAACTTATTATGGCCATATTGGTTGTGTAGCACACTTAAGTTTCAACATGGAACATACTGAGTAGTCTTATTTAGCATCTAGAGCTCTTCATATATCTACATAATTACAAAGCTACTTTGATTTACCAGACATTTAGAAATTGATATTGCTTTTTAATTTTGTGCAGGAATCCTGGCGGCACACCAGAATGGCTGTGGAATATAATAATTTCCATTTTCATTGCTGTTTGCATATGCCTGACTTTTATTTATGTACTTTCATATGTTCATCTTTCAGGTTTGGACTCTATGTGATTTCCTTATTTGGTTGCATCTGATATTGATATTTGTGTTTAATGACACTTTTGTATTGGTTGCTGTTTGATGTTGAGATCTTATTGTGTAAATCAGTTATAGTTTCTGTTTGATTAACTGTTTCAAATGGCCAGTTTGTCTATGTAGATGCAATACAACAGAAATTAATTATCATAGTGTGGCTTTATAGCTAAAATGACCTACCTGTTTATGTTATTAATCGACCTGCATATGCATTCTCTATGAAATGTTAGCCGACTCATACTGTTAGTAATTAAGGCTTTAATGAGTATTTAATTACCAATTTCAGTGCAGTTACTGAAAATATATACAAGAGTTTTTTTAAAAAAAATATATATTACTGGTAATTTATTATCGTTACTCCTCTTACTCGTGCTGTTGGTGTGTAGGTGCAAAAAGGTCAATCATTCTTGCAACCAGCATCCTGTTTGGCCTCTCACTTATTTTAGTATCATCTGGTTTCATTCAACCTTTTACAGAAGACACTGCCAGAGCTGTAAATGTAAGTATCTATTTCTAAATTGACCATAGTTGTTTTTTGTTGGTCTGTATCCTTAAAAATTCCTTGAATGTGATTATTGGGTAGTGGACTATGATTTGCTAGTAACCCTAACATTTTCTCATCGATTTCCATATACTGTCTTAAGTAATCAAACAGAAACTACCATGAAATATTGTGTCCTCATATTACATTGCCACGCCAAATTTAGGAAAACATCAAATATGGACGAGCTTAGAAATGCTATGATGTTTGAATCACATGATACTAGACACTAACACCATATAAGTTATGTTGTTTGAACAAATAGTCAACTTATTGCTGTTCTTCAAACGGTACATAATACTGTAATACGCTACCCGTTAAGTAAAATATTTTAGGTCCATTCCATTATCAGTGGAGTCCTGGCTTTGCCACAGCTTTTCATTCTTTCTCTTGGGTGCCCTTGGTTTTGCGATAAATCTTTAAAAAGCACAATCTCTTTGTTTTGTGATGTGCCCTGCTGTATCACTTAATTTCTGTAATTTGTACGCTATGGTGCACAGGTCGTGCATGTTGTCGATGCTTCAGGAAGATATGGTGAAAAGCAAGATCCTCTCTCTTATATATCTCTATTTTCAAACACCCCTGGAAAGCTTGAGAAGGAGGTTGAACAGATTAAAGAAGGATTCACATGTGGTAAAGACAAGGTTGTTGATTTTGTCACCTTTTCAGTCAACTATGGTTGTTGGACCCATGATGATACAAAAAGTGGATGGAGCGAGTCAGATATTCCCACTTTGCATGTTGATAGCGATACCAAGGGGGGAGAAAGAATCACACGAGTTTCAATTGATACAAAATCCTCCATGCGCTGGTCTCTTGCAATCAATACCAAGGAGATAGAAGATTTCATTTTGAAAGGTATGTTGAGGTTTCTCTGGTGTGCATCCCCTCTTTTCTGTGTTTGAGTACCTTCATTGGAATGCATCCCTTTGAACATCTTCCTCGCTCTCTCACCTACCCCCTGAAATTTTTATAACATGGGATACAGGAAACTTAGAAGAATTAATTCCTTATGGCAACAAGACTAGTGTCGATGGATGGCATCACATTCAGTTTGCAGGAGGGAAAGAGTCACCAAGGAAGTTTGAGCTAACTCTTTTCTGGTCAGTAAAAACTATGCCCTCTGCTGACAATGTGGATAGAACGGTTATACAGGACCAGCGTCCCTTGTTGAAGTTAAGAACAGATGTTAACCGATTAACACCAAAAGCTGAGAGAGTTCTTGCAAAACTCCCTACATGGTGCTCCCTGTTTGGAAAATCGACATCTTCCCTCACCTTAGCTTTCTTGAGCAGTCTTCCTGTTAATTTCTAGGTAATTGAATTTCTCTTCCGAGAACTGGGGACGTTTATTTATTAAACTCTGTCAGATTTTTACCTGCTTCTTGAATCTTTTACACATAAATTCTAGAGGTTTTCTTTTTGCCTTTTAGAAAGAAGATTAAACAAAATGCTGTGTAATGTAAATAAATTACGTCGACGTTAGAAAGATTAAAAATGTTTTTCGTGATTTTTTTGCTCCTCAGCTTTTTCGTTGAAATATTAAAAATGTTGTGTAATGTAAACCATCAACCCATCATCAAAGACCTGTACCCGATAGTCTCAAGAGAGAGAAAAGAAGTGGGAAAAAAAAAGTGATGGCATTCAAGATCCGCGTCTTGACAGAGAGAAAAAGAAGAGAGAGCTTGTGTGTTTTGAATGAACGATTGATTTACGAGTAGATGAGAGAAAAGAAAAGCTCTGACATATTTACGTTTAAACCATCTAAAATGTGGGTACTTTTATACTCCAAACATGGTTTGGAAATCAGATTCAAACGAATTGCAACAACATCACTAAACGACACGTAAATAGTTTCCATGCCTGAGAATCTCAACCCTTGATAGGCCTTGAACACGGCACATAACTAGATTCCAACTACTTGAAGAATTATGGTAAGAAATAATTGTCGAGAGACGGGTAAATGCTCAAAACTTGAGACGACTATTAAGTAATAGGAAGTTGAGGGTTTTAAAAAAGGATGTGTGGGATTTGTATATGAATTCAAGAATCAATTTAGGAGATTGCTAACTAAGCGATAGCCAAGCCATTAAAATGGTTTGTTTCGCTTGGTATTTTTTCACTTCTGATTTCAATGGATAATGACAAATTAAATTTTCCGTGGATGCATTTTGTATGGATGATTTGACTAAAGAATAATTCAATTGTTTTTAGAAAAAAACTAGGCAGACCTAGGAAACAAAAAAAAGGTTGTAGGAGTCAATGTTTTTCTTTTTTCATAGTAATTAGGTTATTGGATTAATCTATAATCTATAATTCATTAGATAAACATGAGTTAATTATTTTTTTTATAAAGATGATATTTGTTTAGAATTCTTTAATTAAATTCAATTAAGATGTTTTAATGAAATTTTATATTTAGAATTATTTTAGATTTTAAGAATTGAATTACAAATTAAAATCAATTTCTAATAATAGTACAAAATAAATTAAATGTCAACCTACTGATTTATAATTTAAAAAATAAAAAAAATTAATATTAAAATTAGTTTTTTCAAAATAATTATTTATCCATCTATTTTTTTAAAGATATTTAAAAGAAATTAAATGAAGATAAGAGTAATATAAAAAACAAAACAAAATAAATTCTATATTTTTCAAATACATCACAATTTATTTATTAATTGAATTTAAATTAAACATGGATAATTTCTGTAACACTCGGTAACAACTAACACTAACACGTGCCAATGAAGTCTACATGGAGGGGAAGAAGCCACAAAGTATAGTGACAAACAACACACGTGTGATGCATTTTGTTCGTTGCGTTCAGGCTTTACTGAACCAAAACAAAAACCAGAAAGAGTCTCCATTTCCATATAGAGAGATAGGAGGAGAGGGGGAGACAGAGAGACAATCTCTCCAGTTTCTTCCAATAGAAATGCGGTCAATACCGTTGGGATTCTCAGTATCTCCAACATCCATAAACAACCACCTTAATTTCAATCTCAAGAAACAAAAACAACAACGACAACAACAAAATCAGTCTTTTTTTACTTATTCTTCAACAAGGGTTTCTCGTCATGAACTCACTCTCTCTTCTCTCCCCAAATCAGGTAAAATCTCTTACCCTTTTAAGCTTTTCATTCATATCTTGCTGGATTTGAAGTTACTGTGGATTATCTTTTGTTGGTTGTCATTCTTTTTTGTGTTTTATATTTATGCTTTACCGTGTTGTTGTTTCAACGGTTGGCCTGAAATCGATATTTTGTTGACTAACTGGTTGTTATGATCCCTGATCTATTCGTAATTCTGATTTGATTTCAATTCTTGATATATTTTGACTTGATATAATCCAGCTATCAGAATTGATAAAAACTTTATATTATTACAACTGATGGTGTTAGCTAATCTAGACAGTAAAATCACATGATAACAAACGATCTAGGATTGAATCCTGCTCTAATTGGAGATGGGAGGGGCAAAGCAAGGGAAGGCTATCCTCCCTTGGGTAGCGTAGCCAATGGCTTGCTGGGCTTCCCTGTGAATAAAAAATTATTTAACAACGTTATGAAACCAAGACCCCTTCTTTTGTGCTAGTAAGACTGCTTGTCAAATTAAATCGTCAGAATATGGTATCTTTTATCTTCTGCTTGCGTAGAATCTGTTCCCTAAAGTTCATTTGGATGATTCTGGTCATTGAGTGTAGGACTATGCAGAGCAAGTCAAGTGGCTGAATTTTATCCTACTGTATCTCCGGAGATAGTTGTAAGGGAAGCGCGGTTGGAGGATTGTTGGGAAGTGGCTGAGACTCACTGCAGTTCCTTCTTTCCTGAATATTCCTTCCCTCTAGATTTTGTGCTGAGGGTTGACAGGCTGGCAGCCATGCTATCAGGATTCAGTATACCAAATGGCTGCAGAAGAACCTGTCTGGTTGCCGTCGTAGGTAGCTCAGTTGATCAAACTTTCTATATTGGAATTGAAAATTTCAAAATTGGAGGTTTTGATGGGAAGTTCAGTCTCAATCGAGGCTATGTTACTGGGATATTGACTGTGGACACTGTTGCTGATTTTCTTCCAAGGAAAGGCCCACTCAGGCAGAGAAGGTGAGTTTTTTGCTCTTATGACAATTAGGACTTTTGGATTGTGTAAACCTTGTGTTGCAAAGTGCAATCTTGCATGCAATTGGTTTTGAGTAGATTTGATTTAAACTCTTTTAGTGGATCACTAAACTAGCACAGCAGTTTTGCATGCAATTGGTTTTGAGTAGATTTGATTTAAACTCTTTTAGTGGCCTAACTAGCACAGCAGTTTTGCCAGCACAAAGAGAATTAACTACTGAAAACTTGCTGTCCACTGTCTCTATGTTTGGTGGACCAAGAGTTTTTTGAGAAATACTTTTCGGACAATCTTTGCTTTGCTGATCGTTCCGTGTTCATGCTGAAACAAGGAATCATAATCAAAGACAACCCTAATACAAATGATCTGATGAGCATTGTTTATATCCACTTAGTTTCTTTTACTTGCTTCTTTTGCCTATAGATTACTTCAGTTGCATTATTCAAATAGTTTCTTAAATTTCATGCCCACAAATGTGATATGCATGCTTCTGCCACAGGACTGGGATTGCATATATATCCAATGTTGCTGTTCGGGAGAGATTTCGTCGGAAGGGGATAGCTAAAAGACTCATAGCGAAGGCAGAGGCTCAAGCTAGGAGCTGGGGCTGCCGTTCCATTGCTTTGCACTGTGATTTGAATAATCCTGGAGCTACAAAACTGTATAAAGGGCAGGGTTTCAAATGCATTAAGGTACCAGATGGTGCAAGCTGGCCCCAGCCTAAGACCTCTCCAGATATCAAATTCAACTTCATGATGAAGCTTCTAAACACCCCAATCACCACATAGAATTTTTAGGAGCACACGAAGAATTGATAAGGTAGACCGTTGTAGGAAAAATTGAAAGTAGGATAATTGAACTGCCTCGTATAATCTTGTATATGTGCTGGATCTTAAAGGGATTTCAACGGATCTCATAGTGCTGTATTTATGATGCCTGCAATGTCTACCGTGTGCCCGTTTGTGTGATAGATGACCTTTTTGTAAAGCTTTTGGAACTATTTCAGAAAACATGATTCACTATGCCTGGCACTTTGTCGCCTCATCACTCAAATCTGCTGCTTGTTTTTCTAGCTGCTGTCGCTTCCTCAATTCAATCATAATTTTTGCTTGCCCGATTAACAACTTACTATATTAACTCTTTTTTGGGGCCCTCGAAACTATACAGAAGCCAATATTAACGCAATTGAGGAACAGGATAGGAATTCAAATAGCATGTTTAACCAAAGACTGCAATTTATTATTATGGACAAAAGGCTCGTCGCTCAATATTTATTAATATCTCATCAAAATCAGATTTAACGAGAAAGACTCCGAAGTACCCGGTGTTTTGCTTCTCCGCAGATAACCCACTCTGAAGGGATGCCAACTTCAACAAAAAGTCTTGCACATGGAAACTGAAAGGCTGCAACTCGAAACTCAACTAATTATGTTTGGATAAACTTATCCAAGGCAGACGTATCCAATGCATGGAATTCCTTGACAGCAGAAGAGACAGCGAGTCCAAGTTTCACAGCATCTTCATGGTTAGTTGCCTGAAGCGCAATTACTTTTAGTTGCTATATATAGAGAGATAACAGTAGCAGTTGATGCAGAAAATGAAGGAATGTTTTCTACCTCAATGTTAAGGGGAAGAACGGGATCATGAAGTGAGAGTCTAAGAAGGAACCACCCACCAAAACCAGAAGCTCGAACCTGTTTAAGAATGGGAAAGGGGAATAAGGACAGGAGAGAATTTATCGTGATGCCTTGAGAGCATGACACTTGATGTCAAATCACTAGTCACAGGCACTTCAATACATCCTCCATGATTTTGATCTGTGTCAAACTCACCCCTTCATAGTTAACAGGAGCTTTCTGAAGCTTTGGATCTGACTCTATATGATTCTCCAAAAGTTGCAGCACTGCCTCTCCATATTCTCGGAAAGATCTGGAAGTTCTAAGTGATCAGTTACACCACAGCAAAATAATATAGAAATGTGACAAGCCATGCAGAAAACCGTACCCTCCTTTAAGATCTGGATGGTTCTGATCGATTTTCAATCTCAATTCCACAGCTACTCCTGGTTCCTGCAGACCCTCTACCAGATCAGTCAAAACTTTACTGCCGCCAGCAATTCCAGAAGCTCTAGCTGAAGCCAGTTTATTTAAAACTTTAACCTGCATGGATAAACAGAAAACGGCAAAGATGAAAGTTAAGCAAAAAATTGACAATACAATAAGCCTTAACGAAGCTTAACCTTGCTCTGTTTCATATAAAGCCTACCATGAGGTATGCTCCATCATCAAGCCAGTGGTTTTCTCTCAGAGCTCCATGGCCACTGGTTTCAATGGCCAGATGTGATTCCTCACCAACAGAGTTCTGCGAGCAATGTGAACACATTTGTTTGAGAATTTATAAAGCAAGAAGATCATCCAAATTGTTATATAATGGCACTGAGACTATCTAAATACCAAAGACAGAACAAGACATGCTGTTGAAATTTGTTATACTAAAATCGACATGAAGAAATTTATTAAACTCTAGCTCACTGAAGACAAGATCCTATAAACCTGTTCAAAACGATATGATATGGACCATATACAATAGATGATGAAGAGCTAACAAAGATTTTAGCATTTCAAACAAAAAGCAAATCAGAAACACCCTGAACAAATTCAGTCACCATTAGTAAGGTTATCATTCAATAACAATTTCCTCAAGGAAACTACTTTCATACTGATTTGCATACAACCTTCAGAAAAACCAACATCATATTCCGTGTGATTTGAAACTCCATCCAGCCAGTACTATAACATTATCATCATTACTAGTCCAACAATCAAGATTGCATACCCAAAATTTCCCTATTTGGTTTATTTATTCATTAAACTGTCCCAAAAATTACCAAGTAAAAAATTTGGCATCTCAACTTACCAGACGAACAGCCTCATCAATGACATTTTTATAACCTCTTTTGAACCGATGGTGCTTTCCCCCTAAAAAGGACTGCAGTTATAAGCATATCCATGTACAGGGAATAAAAAATGTTCATTTTGGTTTTCTGCATACCGAGTTTCTTTTCAATAAATGTTGTCAGGCCATCTGAAGTCACACTGTCTGTAACAATGGTTGTTCCCGGATGCTAAATGGAAAACACAACGGGCCAAATTGATAATGAATTTGGCAGGGAAAAGAGAAATGGACACAAGTTGTATATTAAAACAGTAGCACTTGAGACAACTCAAGTATGAAGCTCTTACTTCCTCTAGAACAATGGCAGACATCAAGGCAATCAAACGATTCCGGTTGAACTCACGACCAATGGAATCAACAGCAGCAGATCTACAGGAAACGATTTTACATTGAAAAAAGAGCTGATACATGAATGTGCTATATGATTGGACAGATTGGGATGATTAAAATACCTGTCAACATCAGTATCAAAAATGATCCCCAAATCAGCCTTGTTCTCAAGGACTGCCTGGGTGATAGCCTTCATTGCTGTCTTGTCCTCTGGATTGGGAATATGATTTGGAAACATGCCTGTTTTGAAAAGTCATTTTAGTATTTACTACATAAAGAATTTGCATATCAATAGCCATAAAAAATTTCTGACATCAACATTACCATCTGGTTCCAAAAACTGGCTGCCAGAGGTGATAGCTCCTAGAGGCTGAAGAACTTTTTCCTGGAAAACCATCTGAAATATTAGCATATTTGAAGACAAGGCGATGAAAAGGTTGAATAATGGAAATGGAAGGAAGTTCTTTAACAAAATAACTGCATATATGTTGTGGATTGTGTCGCCACAGTCTGGACTATGAAGATTCAAGACACTTGGTTAAATGCCGATGATAACAGAGGCAGTAGTGTTCAGAAAGTTAATTACTGGGAAGCACTAAATGTACATCAAGTATAGATTTTGTAACAAACGAGAACACTAAAGTTTTATACGAACAGAAGAAAGCTAAATAAATCACAACATGACTTACAGCAAAAAATCCTCCTGCTCCATTTCCAGCATCAACAACAATATGGAATCCCTCCAATGGCTTCTCTAAAAGTTTAACAATTTCCAATCAACAATTAGCAAATGGAATCACACCATCTTAACAGGCAATTGGAAAAAAATAAATTAAACAAGTAACAGTAACAATGAAGTAGAAATCTCATGCAAAACATCTCCAAGAAAATGCAAAATATTTTTTAAAAAAAAAGACTACAAGGGAAAAACCCAGTGGTTAAACTTAGGATTTTTAGTCTTGTGTTCAAATCCTGAAATGAGTGGGGGTTTAGAGAAAGCAAGAGGATCACTGCCTATCATGTGGACCAAGGTCCAGAGAGTCTCCTAATGAAGCAAAACAGAAATATTTGATGGACTAACCGTAGCATTCCCAAATTTACCAATTCGTGTATGACAACTGTTTCAGAACATTTACCTATATTTTCTGCAGCTTTGCGGACTGCCTTCACAAGATCAGATGTATACACAGTCATGTAATCAACTCTTTTTATGGATTCAGAAGCTTTCCGTTTTGACTTCATTAAACCTTGATCTGTGAAGCTCTTATAAATGTCTGCAGCACGCTCTAGAATGATTTTGATATCAGCCTTCCCAAGCCCACCAGAATTTGTGAAGAATTTGAACCCATTTCTGTTGTAAGGAAGATGACTAGCTATTTGCAAAATAACATCAACCAAAAATTTGATCAGGTGAAAGATAGTCAGAAAGTCTATTAACATGATCCAAAGTAAAGCAAGGTTTGCACAAAAGTTCAAGCAACAAAAGTGGCAACATTACAAGGGCCATTTCCAAATCCCACAATTATAATAGGTCAACTTAATCTAACAGAAAATCAACCAGTTACCTGTTATCATTATAGCCCCATCAACAGGACATAAAAAAGCTTCATCTTCAGTTAGTGTGCTATTAAACATTGCAGGGGTAGATGCCAGTCTGCAAAAGGTAAGATGCTACAAAAGTTGAGAATAAATCATGAAGTCTTCTTTCAGTTAGTGTGCTATTAAACATTCCAGGGGTAGATACCAGTCTGCAAAACGTAAGATGCTACAAAAGTTGAGAATAAATCATGAAGGAACAATGGTTAAACCATGTCTTAGCCACGGCTAAGATCCATCACAATCTTCCCGGAGGAGGAAAAAGTCATATAAGTTATCTTCCCTGAAAAGGCCATCACAAGATCCAGCCAAAGAGATTTTTGGCCCGATATCATTGAGCTTGGAATATCAAAGAGAAGGCCATGCACAGTAAGATGAAAACAATTGCTAGAAAATCAAATCAAGATGGGAAATCATAAACCCACCCATATTGAACAACATCCAGGCCTGCACCAGCAATACCTTGAGAAACCGCATCCTGAAGTTAAACCATTAAATTTCAGTAATTTATATTAGTAGACGTGGATATTCCATGAAATAATAGTTCTAACACTGCATGGTAGATGTATTCAGAGTAACACTCTTTCAAAAAGATTATATTTTTTGCTGTTTGAATGGCATTTTTAGCATAGGTAAAATTAGCAACTACTATTATTCACAGATGGGAAAAAAAAAAGAGAGAGAATTAACAGTGAAAAGAATAAGCAACTAAACATCAATTGCGTAGCCTAAACAAAGTAACTTGATGAATCCAGTCAGAAGAAAGCATCTTCCTCTTTGTTGGACCTAATTTCTTCATAAGAGGGAGTTGATGGTTCAGAGCAGAACTGCTACAAGCATGTTTCATGAATGCCAATAACACTGCATCATATGAGCTTAAAAAAGAAACATAGAACAGTTGACCAATCAGAATGGAAGAGAAGAAAAGACTTAAAAATTGTTTGCAGATGTTTCCAAATAGCCAGTAGATTAATGCACAAGAGGAAAAACAATAACTACCTGCAACACCTGTGCAGATATGCGGGAATCATGGCCAACAGACACTCTCAAAGGTTTGGATGCATCAGCCCTCTTCATTTCCAGTAACCACGCGGAAAATGCTGCTGCTATTGCTTCTGTAACTGGTTCAGTGAGGGTAACAGGTTCTCCCTCAACGCCAGCAACAGCCACACCTCGAATATCACTATGTTCACATTATGAGATAATACAAGCACAAGCTCCAAGTTCAACCACTTCCAATTAACACTAACGTTAGCTTGGTTCCAACTTCCAAGCATGAAGCATAAGTAATACTTTTAAAACCCGGACAGTAAATAAACAATTTCCACCAAATAGTTCCAAAATTATGCCTTTAACCACAGAAAACCCTCACCTTCCATTCTGAAGCTTCATAAAATCCACCTTCTCCAGATATGGCACCGCAGTCGTCGACGGAGCAGCTGCAAGAAAGACCAAAAGCAGAGAATGTGTAAAAAATATTGCAAACTCACAGTAACAAATCAGAGTTATAGTGCAACAACATCTGTTTCCATCACAAACAGAAAAACAAAAGCATGTTGTTTACATGCACAGAACACGATCAAAAGACACAAGAATTTTCATGCAATGATCAACCTGGGAAAATGATAGTCTACAACAGAGCAGTACAGACCATTGCAGTAAATATTTCGACGGCTAACGAAACCACAGTGGTATTTTGGTAATAACTTTTTCCCTCCGTGAAAGGAAAGGAAGTTGCGGTGGTTATAAGGGGCCGCCGCAGAACAACAGTCCCTTTGGTTGTATTGATTTGTCGTCAACACCCTATTCTTTGCTACAATTACATTTTGAACAATCTTCTCGCACACTGCTGCACTCACAACCACAATTCCAAAAAATAAAAATCGATTCAGCAAAGTTATAGAGGTTGGTGGTCACTGTGCTTATAGAGTGAAATCAGGTTGTAGAATTCGATTCAGTTTCTATGATTGCTTGAATTTGATTACTGCGAGGGAAATTAGAAGTGGGATTCAATTCTTCTTACCTGCCATTTTCTTTGACGGTTACTGGCGGTGATGCCGATTTTGGTTGCTAGGAGTCTAAAGACAGAGAGAGAAAGAGAGGATGGGTGACGGAGAAATTGATGAAAATGGAACGTTAATAATAATAATAATTTAAAAAAAAAAAAAACCAAGGTAGATGCTATGGATTTATTCCTTTTTTTTTTTTTACACCGCGAAGGATGCTATGGTTCATGTAACCAGTGAATGATGTCGCGTGCTTACACTTTTACGTTGGGTTGTGATTAAAAAATAGATTTAAAAAAAATATATTTTTAATTGTTCTTTTTAATATAAAAAATATGTACATGATTAAAAATATTATGAGATATTTTCATGTATAAAATAAATAAAAATTATGTTTTTATAAATAAAAAATATATTATTTTAGCTTTTATAAAATTAAAATTGAAAATATAATTATATGTATGGTTATGTAAAAAACAACATTTAACTAGCTAAATAATTTTTTTCAATGATCAATTAAAAATAAAATGTAACACAATATCAAATTATCTCTGGTGTGTTGTTTGGTATTGTGATTAAAATTGTATTTGAATAAATTTTAAAAGTGTATTTTTACAAAAAAGTTAATTTATATTTTCTTGATTTAATGTTTTTAATTTTTTTATTTACCCATTTATTTAGTATAATGACGACGTCAGGTATAAAAAATAAATACCAAAATAACCTCGTCCTTTAAATTTATTTGTTGATTTTTGACCGCAAACCCCCCCGGTTCCTCGGCAATGTTTTTGAAAAATCACATCCGGGGGAAAAAACCAATAATGGAGAAGGGTGAGGGAAGGGGTGAGAAGAAAAGGTGGTTATTTGACGTAAACGAATATCCAGGTACAAAAACCTCAAATCATTGTTGTTCAGTTTTTTTTATAATTTTCATGTTATATTTTTTTTGAAATTAAAATTTTGTAAATTTAAAACTTGAGATTTAAAATACTTTTTATTAAATGGGCCTTAAAAATATGTATGATTCAAACTACGCAGACATAAGCAATAAGTTTATAAATTTAAATATCTTTTCTTTGTAACATAAAAGGGTTATCATATGAGAATCAAAAAAGATATTATATAATTTTAGATACCACGTATTCTTTCATATTACATTATTTAATAAAAATTTTAAACTTTCATGATAAAAAACTTGTAGATTTTTTAATAAAATAATAAATTAACTTTCAAATGTCATTTTAAAAAATTATAAAATTTTTGGATATAAAATTTCAAATTAGGATCATAAATTATTTTACACAAAAAATGTTTGGAAGCTAAAACACTTCATTCAAACGCATGGTTATTAAAAGATCCAACTAAAGCAATTATTTGTTTGTGTAAATGGTTTGGGTTTTTATATAAAAATATATCTAGATCAAAAATTTGATTTTTAAAAATATAAACTCAACTCATTCTAAACCGACCGGGTTGAATATATCGGGTTGAACTAATTTTTTTATAGATATTACACAGATTCATGAATTAGATATATTGATTATTTTGTTATTTGATGGTTCTAAATAAATTTTTGGTTTGGCTCTTTAAATATATATATTAGGGTCCATAAAACTATCATAATTTTTTATAAAAAACACAATATGATATAAAGATAAATAAAGTTATAAAGTGTTTTCTAGATTTGTAGATTTTACTAAAAAATAAAAGGTCATTTTTTTTAAAATTTTAATTTATTTAATTAATTTTTTTTACAATTTAGTTTTTTTTATATTTTCTTGATTTAATCAGTTTTTTAATTTTTTTATTTACCCCATTTATACAGTGTAAAGACGACGTCAGGTATACATATAATTATCGGCATATTAACATGCCTCGTCCTTTAAATTTATTTCGTTGATTTTTGAGCCACCCAGCCCCAGGATTCCTCGGCAATGTTTTTGAAAAATCACCTCCGGGAGAAGAACCATGTATAGATGGAGAAGGGTGAGGGAAGGGGTGAGAAGAAAAGGTGGTTATTTGACGTAAAGGAAAATGCAGGTTAAAAACCTCAAATCATTGTTGTTCGTTTTTATTTATATAATTTTCTAATATATTTTTTTTAAATTAAAATTTTCTAAATTTAATATTTGCATAGATTTTACATAATTTTTATTAAATAAAATAAAGATGGTATGATTCAAATTCGTGATCGCTTAATCAACAAGGTTCAGATACTAAGATAAATAAATATTCCAACTTTGTAACTTAAATTATCATATGAGACTCCAAAATATGATTTATATAGTTTTCTAGCGTATATTATGTGCATATCATTAATTATTTAATAAAAAATATAAACTATCATGATTAAAAAAATAGTAGATTTTTTCAATAAAATAATAAATTAACGTTTCTAAATGATTTTAATAAAAAAAACTGATATAAAAAATATTTTGAATATAAAATTTAAAATTAGAATAATAAATTATTTTAAATACACTAAAAAAATGTTTGGAAGCTCGGACCAGAACTATACATTCAAACGCATGGTTATTAAAAGATCCAACTAATAATCGCGCAATTATTTGTGTTTATGAATACAATGGGTTGGATTTTGATATGTAATTATATCTAATCTAATTTTTGATATTTTATAAAATATAAACTCAACTCATTCACTTTTTTTTAATCATATCGAGTTGAATATATCGAGTTGAACTAATTTTTTTTATAGATATTACATAGATTCATGAATTAGATATATTAATTATTTTGTTATTTGATGGTTCTAAAATAATATTGGGTCGCAACCCTTTAAATATATATATTAGAAATAGCATAAAAACTATCATAATTTTTATATAAAAACAAAACACAATATGATAAAGACAAATAAAAGATTATAAAGTGTTTTCTATATTTGTGATTTTACTAGCAAAATAAAAGTTTAATATGAATGATTGAAAATTTCATTTATTTTTTCATGATTTCTTGATTATCAAGCAATCTTATCAAAGAAGAAAGATTAGAATTGTAGAATTTACTATTACTTCATCAAATCAAACTTCAAATGAGCAACTATAATCTATGTAAAAGCGAGGAATAAAAAGAAGATTAAAAAAAAAAAAAGTAGTTGTGAATGTGAAAGCAAAAGAAAAAAATAAAGAGAAAAGAAAAAATATTATTTATATGCAGAACTCAAATTATTTTATTTAGCTATACGTGTTTAGGTTAGGTGGAGTGAATTTTAAAAATCTAAACTCACACTTGACTAATAATATCTATTTATTAGTTTTTTTAATTTATTATCATATATAATATTTATATTATCTGATTTTTACTTGTTGGGTGAAGTCAGGTAATGTAAATATTATAGATATGTTTGAGAATGTGATTGTGATTGTATTTTTAAAAAAAATTAATTTTTTTTAATTAAAATTTAATATGATTTATATATTTTGAATTGTTTTGATGTGTTGATGTTAAAAATAATTTTTAAAAAATAAAAAAATATTACTAACATATATTTTAACATAAAAAATTATTTAAAAAACACTCATAATCATACTGCTAAAAACACTATATGTCTAAAGCTTGAACACCCCTGGCACCCACCAATGTGACCAGACACCCTAGAATTAAAGACTGTAAAAATATCGCAATAAACGACATCGCTTTCGAGTCAACGCGGAAATCAGTCCAGGCCCCAAGCCGGCTATTGAAATTCCCAACAAATACAAATCAAACACGCCAGTTCCCCTTCCATTCAGTTTCGCTTTGTTATCGCTCCAATTGAAGAAAAGTCCTTTCTATCTAGGGTTTGGGTTTGACAATCATTTCTTTGAAGATGTTGGAGGTGGTGTTGAACGATCGTTTGGGAAAGAAAGTGAGAGTGAAGTGCAACGACGACGACACGATCGGCGACCTCAAGAAGCTCGTGGCGGCACAGACCGGAACCCGAGCTGAGAAGATCCGGATCCAGAAGTGGTACAACATCTATAAAGACCATATTACCCTCAAGGATTACGAGATTCATGATGGCATGGGCCTCGAGCTGTACTACAACTAGAACAAACA
Organism: Populus deltoides; assembly: GCA_015852605.2. Classification (NCBI taxonomy): domain Eukaryota; kingdom Viridiplantae; phylum Streptophyta; class Magnoliopsida; order Malpighiales; family Salicaceae; genus Populus; species Populus deltoides. Next base: position 18,134,357 of record CM027577.2, read on the forward strand.
TGTAATCCCCTCCTCTCTCATAATCGATTATTTATGCTGTTTCTAGGGATTTGATTTTGAATTTATTTTGCGGATTTTTTTTTCATGATTATGTGCTGGGGTTGAATTATAATGAAATTGACTCTGTTTTGTATATTTTTTTCCGTGTGAATTTTAATTAGTCTAATTGCTGGAGTTGATCATAGGTTAATTGTCTTAAATGTTAATCTAGAAGCGAAATTTGTTGACGAATTACTTCGTTGGCTAGCTGTTGATATGCTACAGTAAATACAGTGGATATTGTTCACCAGGAAGGTTTTGGTGATTTCGTTCTAGAGAAGAAAACTAGGCGATGAAGCACTTGGTTTTATATATAAATGGTAAACTAAAATATGTCTCGGTGAAATATATGTTTAAAACAACTTAGTTCACATTCATTCGAATTACTGTATGCTATTGTCTTGTGCTAACGAGGCTTTAGTCTTTATCTTGCTTTCCTTTTAGGCTAATTGAAGTTGATAGCTTTGTGGTGAATTTGTTTGGTGGCAATATTGCTTTCCATTCTTTTCTGAAATCGATATATATATATACTGGGATAGTGGGCTGATTTTGGTTTTCATCTCACAAGATAAATTTTATTTCACTTATTTTATTATGTTTTTTGTGTCATAATTCATGGTGCTATTTGATAGACGATGACTGCATTAGAGGAATATAGTCAATATGGTTAAGATGCAATTGTTATTATTTCGTTTGATAAATTTGTTGCTTACTAGTTGAGAGAAAACTGACAAGGAAATTTACTGCCACTTTTTCTGGCTTTTCCTCACTGATCCAGGAATTCCAGTGCAGTATTGCAAGGCATTGTGGAAGATGAATCTGCCTCTTCTTTGCTAGTAATTTCCTACTCTTTGCAACTAGCCTGATGCTTTGTAATTGATGCACATGTACTTTTATGAAATATGTAATGACTGCCATGACTAGATTTGGTTATAATATGTTAACTTGCAGTGTGTTCTGTTTGGTACAAGTGTTTCAATTGTCTGTGAATTGGTTGTTTTATAACCGGGACTCTTAGGGTTTCAATAGGATGAAAAACTGGTTGATTGGACAACTATCTATCTAGTTTTTTATTTCGCTGATGGCATATATGCTTTACGCCTTGATCTTTTCGTTTTCCATGAAGACATTACGAGAATGAAATTACTGCTTGTAAACACGCTCCATGAACTATTTTCTGTATTAAGACTACTCAGAAAGCTTACTTCCTAGGAATGAATAGTGTTTTGAAATTGAGGGAGATTGTCGCATTTTGTAGTCTTTTTTCTGAGGTTTGAATCATCATGTGGGTTTGTGGTTTATAGTTTCAATAAACAGTATGCAATATGATCTAGATGCAAGCTGGTCAATATTGCAATGAAGCTTGCACTGCCCATCCACCAGACTAGGGTGTTTCTCAACGTGTTTTTGAAAAAAATTGATTTTTTTTTCGCTTTAAAATAATATGTTTTTGATGTTCTAATTTCAAAAATGATTTTTAAAAAATAAAAAAACATTATTGGCATACTTTTCTGAGTAAAAAATACTTTGAAAAGCAACCACAACCACACTCCAAACACGCATACTGGGCTCTAATGCTGTTTATGAGCCGCTGATTGCTGCCATTAGCACTTGGTGCACATAGATATTCAACAACTCCTGGTGATTCATAATGCACCCCTGCTGTCCATCCGCAATGAACATAACTTTAGAAACACTGGCAGTCGTTTATATTTGATGTGCCATGAAGGAAATGGAAAATGAAGGAAATGGAAATATATGACGGAACCATCTACTGGTTCCGCCATTTCATTCTCAGATGATCTTTCCACGGATACTGATTGCAAGGGGTGTCTTTCAAATCTATATGTTTGGTCACTGGATCTGGACGTGATGAGTTGAGTGATTAAGAACTTAAAAGCGTACACAGTTCATCCTGGAGGCTTTTAGCTGGCATGAACCAGAAGAGCAGTAGTAGCCTGTGACCTATAACTGCTGTGCGTTCTTTCTAGTTATTTTCCTAGCATCCTCCCACTCATGGGGGAAGGGACCAGGGGATATGTGTGTGAGCGCGCACGTGAAGCTAAACCTAGCGTAACTGTACCTGAATCGGTTGGCTTAACCATCCTAGAAAATGGATTCCATTTGTATAGGATTGGTGATTGAGAAGTTGAAATATCTGGCGTGGCTCAAAAGATACAACGAAGCTTCAGGTTCGGCAAGATTTTTAGATTTTAGCTTCGAATCAGCGGCCTGATCAAGATTTTAAATATCTGACTGATAGGTTTGTTTAGATTTTGAAAACGGAGAGAATCAGGGTTCTTTACCTATAAATCTTTAAAACATCATTTTAAATACACTCCCCGAACACTAAACTGCACTTCATCTTAAAGCTCTATTTTTTTTTAAAAGACACTCCAACGATCTAAAACATACAAACCATAATAAATTTAAAAAAAAATCAAATTTTTTAGAAAAGCAACCGCGTTCCCAAACGTGCTCATATATATTCACAAATTGACCACGATACCTCCCTCACCATCCTGGCATTTACTTCTCTCTTCTTCAGTCTCGCCTCCACACAAGGAAACTTGCTTAAGAACACTTTACACCTTTTATCTCTTCAAAATCACCACACAATTTACACGAACATGTTCCTTTTTACCAGAACAAGAAGAAAACTTGGAATGATGCATCGCGAGGATTGCACAAATCACCCCGTCAATCCCTTTAAGTAATTATACACAGAAGAAATAATTTTTTGGTTTTGCATCTGTGTTATCCTTTGTGCATGTCTTTAGATTGGGTTGTTTAACAAATCAAGAGGTTTTTACAAAGACGAAATTGTTAGGCTAACGATAATGGTTTGTGGGACTTGTCACTCGTGTGTTAAGAGTTGACTTAGCCCATACTTCTCTTTGTTCTGCTGTGATGATGTAAATTCTTTCAGGATTTACGTTAATTTCGTTTTTTCTAATTTTACTTTTCGTTTTCTTTTTCATTTGAGGCAACAATCAATTTTGAGATTTAATTTGGCAGCTTTGAATTTGAAGAATCAACAAATTCCAGATCAATGAAAACGGAACGGGACTAGAGAGTTGATTGAGAAGACAGGGAGATGGAAAAAGGATCCCTACACGGGTATGGTTGTCGATCACAATAAAATAGAGTTGAAGTGCGCTTTTAACGTTCTTCACTTACAAGTCCTATGGAGTTCCATGTCACTCAAGACGTGATCAAGGTATAGACAGTTCTCTTACGTAGGCCTCAACCTTCGTCGTACTTGGGATTTCGATATAGAGTGGCCTCAGCCTTTGTCGCACTTGGGCTTTCGACATGCAGATGTGCCAATACGGTGGCCGGTGCTTTGTCAAACTCAAGCTTCTGCATTGTTTGTGACGCCCCGAGTCCCACTCCCACAGACCAGTGATATTCTTTTGTTGGTGATTGATGCAATCGCCATTCTTTGGAATATCCCTCACAACCAAATTAACAACGCATAATCTCACATTTCTCTGTACTTCGTAACACCACCACCTCCTCTTCTTATAGACAAACAGAAATTTTGGCTCTTCAAATCATTCATGCTGCGGCGTCTAGCAATAACTCGGTCCACTTCCGACCCCTGCTTGCCATGTTCACCATCACCATCCAAAGGCGACCGCCAGCTACATCCATACAACAGCCCTGCCTGCTCTATTCATTCACCCTCCAGGTCGGCCTGCTGGCAAGCTAGGAGAAACTTCAACAAACTGAGCACCTTTATCCTTCCTGCTGGAAGGAAGAGCATTGATTCCTCGTCCAGGTGCTCCAACCTAGCTAACTGACCATGAAAGTCTCGAAGATTATAATATAAGAAGAGAAGCCATTGATTACATCCTCCATGTCAATGACAAGAAAACAACAAGATGCAGTAATTATTTATTACAAGGGCCTCATCGATTGTTCCTCCGTCATCAACAGCGAAAGAGGACATTTTCGAATATCCTCAACCAGTCCCGGACATGGAAGCCATGCCACCTGAGGCTATAGAAGTCTCTGCTCGTGAGGTACACAATGCAGCCTCCTTTTTACTCTCTTTCAGGGACAAGTCCCGAAATTCTTAAACCATAAAACTACCCCTCAAATTGGGTTCGCATGTCCCCATGGCCTGATCTGGACTTTAAAGTTTTAACGAGGCTAGTGTGAGAATCAGCAGTTTTTTTCCCCGGGTATTGAAATGGGCCAAAGCCCAAAAACACAAAAAGAAGCAAGACAGAATCTAGGGGTCTAAAGAGCTCTTTTGGGACTGCATCAAACCTTTCAGTTCCTCTCCGTCCAGATCAGCTCCTTACTTACCTAAATCTTGGTGCTAGCTAGCATCTAATTTGCCAAAGTCTCAAGGGCCCAATAATCATGGTCCAGGTTTATTGGGCCATTCTATTGTGCTCGCTGACGATCCTTCGGTTTTGCCCTGAACTTCCATGTTTGTTCGGTTCCTATACAAGAAAAAAGAAAAAAGAAAAAAGTCGTAACACAAGAGATAAATACCTCGTATACACTTATTAGATGAAAGGAGAAATAAAACGCGTGTGAATGATAAGACTTTTTTAAAAGTGTAATTCGTTTTGATCGACTCACTTTCGTTACATTTCAATTGTTTTTTAGTTAAATAACATATGATTTATACATATTTCTTTATAAAATATCAAAGACTATAAAAAACAGGTTAGTATTTTTAAGATAATTTAAAAAAAACAATTTAAGATATGATAACATTTCATTAAGAAATTAATCCTAGACAATTCTACGACTTTTTAGTATTTTTTAAGAGAAATATTTGACTTGCATTAATATCTAATAAATAAACTGGCCAGTGGTATCAATGATGATAATCACCTGTAACTGAAGGGTGTTTGTATGTATGGTTTAGAGATTTGGTTGTATTTGCAACATTTTTCAACGGCTTGTCATACGGAGAAAATGACACTCAAACGTGATCAGGGCGTAGGCAGATGGTTCTCTTACGTAGGGCTTAATCTTTGTTGCTCTGGGGCTTTCGGTGGAGGATGAGTGGCTTCAAAGCTCGTGGCCAAGAAACAATCTCACAGAACACAACATGTTGTGTTGACAAAAATGGCTTGTTTTCTTGACAGTTGTAAGTTTGACAAAGTTAATTAAGCAGTTGCTTGCTTCAATACCTCCCTGCTTTAAAATAGCCTTTGTTGCTCTAAGTTTCTGTTCCACGCACATTCATGCTACAATAAAAGACAGCTCGGAGGCTTCCAATTCCCATGTCGGAAATCTGATTTCATGGAGTTGACCCCCGAGCCATATCAATGGAAATTCTTGGATCTCGGTCTATAAATTAACACAAAAGGAAACACAGCATGGCATCAATAACATGACATATTGAAACTAGCAAGACTCGGCAGATTCAATGCTATGTTCCCTGTCACTTTTGCCCTGTACAATCATCCTCCCCCTTGGCAATTTTCATGGTAGCCCTTTTCTCTTAATTCCTTTTTGCGTGTTTATTAAGTTAGGTTTTTTTTTTCCTTCTTAAACCTGTATTTCATCACACTTTCGTGATTGATCAGTAGATTTCCTCCCAGCGCACGTTCAAACTCGAGCCTCCCCAATATTTATATATAAAAGCCAGCTCGGTCGAATTTAACTTGCAACGGTAAAAGATGTTCTCGGCGTTGCTAATATTGTTGATGGTTGAGAATTTGGATAATTGACAAAAAGTATTGACTGTTTGCTGGACACAGTCAAAAAAGCATCCCGTGGGAGGAGGGCTCGGCCATCAAAACGGCACATTGTATGAATGGTTGACCTTGGCCTCATCATGTGATTAGCTTTTAATTAACTAACTGTGATATTATTTTGTATTGAAAAGAGAGAGAGAGAAAAGGAGACGAAGAAGAAGAAGATACGATGTTATGTTAATGTTAGTCTTTTGATAATATGATGGATCCAACGCTAGACATGTAGAATGTGTCTTGCCTGTTATCTTTGCTGTCTCATGTTCACTGTTACTGCTCTAACAAATGTCAAAGACATGCACTCTATCCACATTATTATTATTATTATTATTATTTTCTTTTAATTTCCTTTTCTTTCTCTGTTTTTAGGTTATGGTCTCTCATGTGCACATGTTTTGAGTAGATTTATTATTATTATTCAGATTAATTTTGCTATAATTACCGGTATTTATTCATTGAGATAGTTTATTATTTTTTTTTCCGGAGAATTTTAGACAAACCATCCATATTAAAATTAGAAAATTCAAGATATTTTTCCTTTCATGATCTCTTTAAATTCAAAATGAGTAAATTCATTAATCACCTCGACAATACTATCTTAGCTGATATCAATTGATCCTTATTAAGAGTAAACCAATACTATATGATTTTATATATAAAAAAAATCCTTTGAAACTGGGTTTGGCCTTCAAAATATATGTATAGAAACACATCAAGTTTTGTAATTTTTTTATTAATATAGGTGTTTTGGCTAACTTGTATGTATCTTGATTAATTTTATGGGTCCTGAAATTAATGACCACATAAATCTTCGATGATCTTAAGATTTATAGAACTCAAACTAATAATTTTTAAAAAACAAATTTAAAATCTTACTATATTAAAAGTTGAATTTTGTAAATTTAAAACTAAATTTAAAACAGAGAGAGAGAGGGCAGCTTGAGGTTTGTGTTGGTGCGTGTGTAAATGCAAGCTAGCAGAGGTAGTGAGGGGGTTGGCATTCCTTGACTCACGAATCTCTGTCTGCCTAGTGTAGGATTAAAAAAATCCCACTTAAAGACCTTGCTCCTCTGCACTCGCAAACTTTTCAACACTTGTTTAATCTGTCTGTGCATGCAAGTTAATCTTTTTTTTAATGTGTGCACGATAATTCAAATCCCGATGAGATAGTTTATTTTCTCAGGATTTGCTGAACAAGACCGGTCCGGGTTAAAAGCTTGTTTTTGCATTTTAAAAATGTAATTTTATAAATACGCCAAGTCAATATAAAAGAAGTGTATTTAAGATAGAATGAAAAAAAACTCAGCCCCGGTTTGATACGTAAACAAACCTAAGAATCTTCTTAATCGCTGAAACAAGAAAAAAAAATTGATCATGCACCTAATCGAACGGAGATCACAAGCTGAATTTAATTCTCACGTTCCCCCCCTGCTACTGGGCTAGATGTCATTTTATTCTGGTTTAAAGTTATTGCCCTGACAGAAACGTGTCGGGCGATGACTTTATTATACTAAAATGTACATGGTCATAATCTTCTGTGTCATGCTATTATTTGACAATCTACCGTAACTCTGACAAAAACTGTTGCTGCCTTGAAAAGTTTTGTTACTTGGCAACAAAATTTGATGCCATGCCACTTCCTACGAATTTAACCATCTGCCACAAATCACTTCTTTTGACATTTCATAGCCACAGGCAATTTGATAGAAGGAGCAATTTCTAAAACTCAGAACAAGAATTGGTGGAGACACTCTCAGCATCAACCACTATTGTTCTTTGCAGAGACACCAGCGGGCATGAAGAGTTATGCCAAACCTGCATAATATATACACACAGACAAATCCAGCATATCCTTGCAAGCTAAAACAAATACAAGACAACGAAATTTCATGCCGGAATTGAATGACATCGGTGATGAACATAAAAGTCATTTCATTGGAAAGTTAAATCATATCCCAAAAGTGGATGGAGTGGACTTATCCCACAACTCCCGATAGACAAAATACGTGAAAAGTTGCAATCAAAACAAATGACTTGCTAACTGTACAATTCGATGGAAGTTCCTCATTGTCTACCTTCCGAAGTTGTCTCTACTTGCATATGAAAGAATTGTTAACCTTCTTGCTGTCTTCAAAAACTCACTGTCAAGCAATTAGAAGTGCAATCTATGAGCAAACTGTATAAATAAAACAAGCCAAAAAAAAAAATGTAACATGTAAAAAGGGGATGGAGTGAGGATACCTAAAGGGCTCATCTCCAGCATGTTTGGTGGCGCCAGCTGCATCCCGGTAAAGCACATTGCTCAGCATCTCTGAACTCTCAATGCCAAACATACTAGCCAACTTTCTGTGCAGCTCTTCGTATGAACCAAGGACTGATAGGTCAAGGGTTCGACCAATATCCTCTGATTCCAAGAACACCTTGCAATGATCAGTCTCCAGGCCAAGATCAGTTTTTTGGTGATCCTTGTACCAAGTAGACCTCTCATCTGAAGAATTTTCCATCGGGCCATTCTGTTGTAATGCAGAACCAGACCCATCAGAGCTGGCCTTCCCTAGATTTCCATCTGATGAACTGTTTGCATTTGTATCACCAGAGCAGCTTTGAGAACTCTGCTGATCGGTAACAATAAGCTGACCAAACAGTACAAAGTGGGGTGTCTTTGTTTCACTGCTTTCCTTCAAACTCTGTGAGGAATTTCCCATTGTCAGCAAGCAAGAAATATTCTCACTTTTTTTAGTATTGCCTATGAAGTTACTACTGGAGATTCTAGAAGGCGAGGCAGCATGATCACGTCGCTGGAAATCAACTGGGAACAGTCCCGACTGCAGTTTGTTGAAGTGGAGATCTGATGAAGATAGTTCAAATTGAGCATGCCTGGCTCCCTGTATGCCTGCAGGAATGTTATCTGAGACACAGCATAAGGGACTGTTCGACCTAAGCGGGATGCCGGTAAATGACGGCATTGGAATTTGACCGAGTAAGGGAAAGTCCGGGGGTTGTGGAAGTCTCAACTTCTTTCTTGGGGGTGAGAAGGGTGAGAGATGAATGGCTGGCATGTTTGATACCAGTTCAGCCAACCATGGGCTAACGCGCTTCACATTCTGCAGTAGATCTGGCTCATCCCATGCTACCTGAAAAATGAAAACATGAAAGAAGATATAGTCAGGAAAATAATTCACGCCTAAGGCAGATCATTTGCAGCGTGCTCCTGTTGATGAAAGTGTATTGGCTATTTCGCTACTTTCTTCCTATTGTTTGCAAACAACTAAACTAAGAAAATATCAGCAACAATTTTTTATGCCATTATATTCAAGAAATCATAACCATGCAAAACTTGCACATCCATAAAAACAATAAATTTGTGGTTAACGAGTGATAATATTCAGGTCAAGAAAAGTAACACATGCAAAGGTGTGTGTCAAAAAAATGATTTTTCTTTGGAATGAATTACTAAATAAAAGAAGTACTCGAAATAGCAGGACAGCTACCATCTTGGACTATAGCTGAGCTTTTTCAGAGTCACCAATCCAACTACATCATATGTTGCCCAATTATATCAATTTTATACAAATACATCCTTCCAAATCAATAATAAATTCAACAGGTAACAGGAGAAAAGCAAGGCAGTAAGTACTGAAGATCAACAAGTAGAGAATTTCCCATCCAAAATTGAGATTCACGGTACCTGTAGAAGTCGCCATGGAGAATTTGGCCAGCGGATGGGGTCAGCAAACTGAACAGAAGATATAGTTCCCATGAACCAGCTAATCCGAGACGAATCCTCGGTCTCAAATGCCATTTTGAACCTCATCCCTGGACACCACTGAATATGCATTGCAGTCCTCACAGCTGAGGCCCTTACACAAAACTCTGGAGTACTCGCTCTAGGATAATAGACAACTTCAAAAGGTTGCCCATTGACTGCAAGAGATGCAGCTTCAATAACAGACTCGGGCTTCACTTTCCCCTTCATATCCCCATTACCATTCCTCCTCGTCAATTTACTCTCATCTTCCCTCAAAAACCCAGAATAGCCCCCAAATGAATTCCACCCCGATGAGCATTCATTTCCACCACCGATCCCTCTCCTAGCACGTCTAATTCCAACACAAAGGTCCCCATTCTCTGCTCTCAAAAACACAATAGAGTCCCCAGCCACAAGCTTCTTTTGATTCACAAAATTACTCCATCCAGTAGTCAACAAATGGCGACGAGGCGTCCCTCTGTAAATATGCCTAAATTTCCAAGTCTCTCCGTGCACATCCTTGGCAAGAATGGTCTGCACAGGCGGCTCAGCGGTGTAATCCAATCTTGGAAATATAGTCTCAGCGCAATAACGTGGCACAGAGAACCCACCACCATTATTAGCATCAGATTGAGTCAATGTCTTGGCAAAAGAAGCAGGCTTCTCTTGAGACTCAATCCCGTTAGGCAACCTATCATCACTATCTTCACCACAACCATCTCCAAACATTAAATCACTATTACTGGATGGGGTTAGCCTAATTTTGGCATAAACCTCATCAGTTTCAGGTTCTGCCATGTACTTAATAGCGGATACCTTACAAGGGATTAGTGCAGGAATCTGAAAATGACCAAAATCCACACTCCCCTGAGCATGTTCAGCATGACCCTGAGGAAAATAGAAAACTTTTGAGTTAACTGCTGGCATTTGAACCATGCTACCAGCACAAGCATGCCATAATTGTGAATCTAAACATTTTTCTGCCACTCTCATTTGTTCCTTTGGGGGATTCATAACTTGAAACTCCCTAATCATTGGACCACTATGTAGTTTTGGGATTTGAAGAACCTGGGTATAACCTGAAATTTGCAAGAGAAAAAAAAATTAAATTACATGAGAGAAAAGAACAACATCTTTATTGCTCGGATCAATTGCATAATATATCTATCACATGGTTTTTTTTTTCATGCTTAACCATCCAAAAACAGGGGGAACGAAGATGAGAAATAAAAAAGATCAAGCTTTAATAGTAACAATTTTTAGCAACAATTAAATATGAAAAAAGAATCAGTTATAACTTGTGAAGAAAAAAACAACAAAGATTTTGAGATGTTGATGAAAATTAATTTACTCTGAACAAAAAAAAGCAGAATATTCTAATAAATCTCAACCAAAATCAAAGAACAACTTACCGTCTCTAAGTTTTGCTTCAAACATAAATTCTGTCAGGGAGAGACAGAGTAAAGCACAAACCTTAGCTTTAAAAAACACAAAAGTTGCAAAACTATTCAAAGGGTAGAGATCTTAGTAAGAATTGAGTAAGCAAGTGTAAGGGTATGAAGGAAGGGAGCTTGTTAATGGGTTTTTAAGAGTGTGCTTGTGAGCTTGCTTCTGCCGACCAGACTCGCAGGGAAGGATTTGACAAGAGAAAAAAACAAAGGGGAAAGAGATAGTAATTGTTTTATGGGTTTTCTCGAGGAGGAGAAAGAGATTGGGTGGCTTTTAAATTACGTGTTTTGGATCACAAGAGTCCACCATCATACCCAATCTTCAGGTGAAAATGAATCATCATCTCTCTGTGATTTCCCCCCCTCTTTTCTCCCCTTTGCTAATTTTCTACTTTATTCACTTGTAAAAAGAAAAACATTAATACAAGAAAGTGTTTATAAGTGCTTTCAACTCCAGTTTGGTCTTTTCTAGCGCGTGTGTTGTACGCTCTGATATTTTTCTACATTCTTTTTACTGTGCTATTTTCATTTTCCCTTCTTTTTTTTATTTTATATCTCGAGCCTGGGCCCTCGGCCATTGAGTTTGTGTTGATTCTCTTAGTTATATGAAAGATTATATTTCTAAAAAAATATTAAAAAATTATATTCGACTCTTAAATCTTTTAAAATAAGTTTTAAAATATCAACATATATTAAATACAACAATGGATATGGCACGTATCAGGTTAAAATCTTAAAAAAAAAAAAAGTGAAAAGGAAATTGTTAAGATTAAGAATTGTCGTCTGGTGTAATTTTAAATTGTAACTTGAAAAGTTGCAAGCACAAAGCATGCCCAAGCCAGCTCTAAACTATCCTAGCTCCTTGGAAGGTGACGAACACGCGATACCAAAAAGAAAGTAAGGGTGTTTTTTCTTACAGAAGTATCCAAGTAATTAAATAAAAGGAGGGGAGAATTTTTTTAATAAATAAAAATTTCCATCTTACTTGCCTGAAGATTAGATAATCCCCCAACAAGAGAAAAACTGGCTTCGCATCACAAGGGTTTTGTCAAAGGTGTAGCGAGTTGTTTAGGCTAAGCTCTGAAATCAAGGCAGCCAAACCCACATCCTAACCAGATACATTTGACCGTAGTTAAAGCTCATCAGTGAGACCAGTGCCCTAACGGGCCTAACTCTTTGGGATAACCATGGTTAGTAGTTTACTGGTTCCGAGGGTTATGGTAGATTAACTATGGTCACCGGTCAACACCCTGGACTCACTTGCCACTGGTTGTTATGCGTGCTTCTGATTTCTTGGTAGGAAAAGAAGATTTGGTCATGGTAATTTTAGGGTTAAGGGGAGTAGAAACACTCCCTTATCAATTTGCATTGTTACGCTGAAATCACACAAGGGCACCCTAGAATTAGGGTTCGTTTGGATTAGTTTTTTGGGCCTTGGTGCCAGCGGGGACCTTATTTTACATATGACTTGGAGATTGGAGAATTTAGGTGGTAATGCTTGATGGTGACAATGAGATCAAAGAGGAGTTAACATGATCTTGATTTTATATTGGTTGCATAAATACTCCAATTTGTTTGGTACTTGTTGATCAAGACATTGGTCGGTCTAATTAGGGAACATGAGCTTAGACTGGTAATTTTCTTGGGCTGCAAGGTAGAGTCATGGGTCGACAGCATTCCCACGAATTTTAATGGCCTGGGGATCTTGAACTTGTTAGGTTTAATATGGAGCTCTCGATCTAATCAGTGTACATGGACATTTTACTCGCAACAAGCCATTCCTGGAACAAGAACAAAATTACTGAGTTCTTATTTGCAATACATGAAAAGCTTGAAAGGAAATAAAGTGGGAATTATAGAAAATGGAGGCAGTTGCCATCAAGATTCCCATGCTGGTGATGTTTTTCTGGCCTGTGCTTTACTGAGTTGTTGTTTTCAAGTGATAGAGTCAAACTGGCTCCGGCGATGACAGTGGATGGAGCTTGCTTGCAGGGAAGTAATTAGCTCACGCCGGGCGCTGGTTCCACAGAGATAACATAAAAATGGGCCACAGCCACACATCAAATCGAACCATTTATGTGACTGGACCTGGCATAATTATAAGCTGGAGACGTCGGAGTTAAAATAAATAAATAAATAAATACTTCCATGGTTGCGTGTGCCTAAATTCCTGTTAAAACTTTGTCCAAGAGTTTTAATTGTTGACACAGACCCTGCACCAACATGGAAAGAAGCAGCCCGAGGTTGTGGACACCATCACCCCACTGGTTATTGAAGGAATTAATTATCTCATTAACTATTGCACTACAAATTGTCGGGTTTTTTTTTTACCGTCGAAGGCTTCGATGTTTATTTTTTCAAACATTATAGTCGAAGGTCCGTGAAAATTTTATTATTTTTTTAATTTGGTTTTTAATTTTTTTTAACCATCTGACTTTAATTGAAAATCAATTAAAAAATCAAAATAAAAAAGATAATAAACATAGATAATATGTATAAATTTCATAAAAAATACACTTTGGTACTTAAACTTTAAAAATCAAGTAAATTATATAATTTCAGTATATTAATATTTTTTTAATTTAATTTTAGTATAAATTTTTATTTTTTATTTTTTAGTCTCTAATTGAAAAAGAAAAGAAAGAGGTGGTGTCCTTTTCATTTTGATCTTTTTTTATTTTCAATTAATCTTCAATTAAAACTAAATCATTGAAGAAAAAAAAGTTTAAAGGTAAAAAATTATGGTTTTTTCTTTGTTTTTAAATTTTATATTTTAATTAGTACCTTTTTTTATCTTTTATTTTGTTTGAAGTGTTTATTTTAAATGATGATTATTTTTTTAGTTATGCATTTAAATTTGAAGAATATTTTTGATTCATTTATAATTTTTTTTTATCTTTCTATGAATGAATTATATTTTTAAAAATAAAATCAAATATTATTTTTAATATGTGTAGTTGGAATGGTTTTTTTATTTAATTAATTTAATTTGTTCCTGTATGATTTATTTAAATAAAAACAATGGGACAACAATGGTGGATCGAAGTTCAAAAACCTTTCGCAGTGCCAACAATTGATTGATTTTCAAGTGAAGGGAAAAGGTGGGGGGGAAGAGCAGAAAACTCCCTGTCGATCATTCTCTCTCGCACACACAACCAGGGGGGGAAATGAACAAGCTAGCTTTTGCCAGAAACATTCTTGAGAATTTCCCTCAAGCCTAAAACACCAGGAAAGTGACTCTTTAACCAGACATATAGGATACAAATGGAGACGAAGGGAACAAGACAGAAACAGTTGGGAGTGAAATAAACACTGAAAAGGACACCAGTAGTGTTTTGTCCAGCTTATCCATCCATTGCTTTTCCCCAGCAAACAAGAACAGAAGCTTGACCCATCAATTAATGTTTTTCGAGGGTGTAATTTTGGTGGGTTTTCTCCAACCAGTGTTTGCCCAGTCTTTACACCACCACACACCCCGAACATGGAGCATCTCTAGAAGGAATTTTGTCCAAAAGTAAAATGATTGTCTTGTGGTTGTCTTTCATGATGCGTGCCTTTGACAAGGACAATTCAGCAGAGACAACTTACGATTGTCTCTTGCCATTAATCTTGATGTTTATTTTTTATTTCCGTTTCATATCCAGACTAGACGTTAAATCTAATCAATTCAAGCCTCGGCCACGAGGATGATGTTAAAATATAGAGTTTTAGATGTGAATTTCCGAGTTAATATATAAATTCATGGCAGAATAAATAAATTAATAATAAAAATCAGATTGAAATCATACGACAACTCTAAATTTCTAATTATCTTCTTTTTTATTGCATAACCTTATGTTTACCTTGTATTTACTAATAAAATTGCTTATTGTTTGTAAAAAAATCCGCATATAATTTTAAAAATTATTTTTACTATACAAAATCACATTATATTTTCTTCTGTATTTTATTAAATAAAGTGTTTTTACCTTCGCTTGAAGGAATTGCTTAACCACAAGAGTGTAGTATGCACAGAGAAGAATATATATATATATATATATATATATATATATATATATATATATATATATATATATAAAAGAAGTTATTTCAAGTTGTCTTGCTTCTTTTATTTTTAAAAAAATGTTTTAAGTTTTCCTTGCTGGAAAAAAGAAGGAACAAGGCATGAGTGCACAGATTATTACGACGTGGATGTTTTTCTTTGGCATCTTCTGAAAGAGTTACGTGGATACAGTGAGATTCAATGGAAATTTCAAAGCTCAAATCATTAATTAGAGGGTTGTCTTGCAGCAAGCACTGGATTATCTCATTTGAAGCCAGCAGCACAAAAGGTTGATCATAACCACCCAAAATAATATCAGAAAACATAATACTCAAGGATAACGAAAGAATGCCTTCCATTTTATTCTTTATTTTTATCATCATAATCAGTATCATCATCATTATTATTATCATCATTATATCATCAAGATGTTAGAACTCGAGTTTGAAAATGCAAGGATATATATTGATTTATAAGTTACAATGAGATTAAATTATAAATTGGTTTATAATTTATCAACAAACAAAACATTATTTTTATCATTATCATTAAAAAACCTGGAAAAAATACAGTCTTCAATTTTTACTTGATTTATACCAGAACTGAGATAAAGTTTTCAAAATCAAATTAAATTAAACCCCTACCCGATTTAATTTATTATTTATTTTTAGTTGAAGATTGTCTTGTAACTGGAGGGACATCACATCCCTTATAACTTCAAAAGACTCTTTTGTCTCTTCAGCTTTAGCCAATAATTGCAGATTTGTGGTGGGAAATGGCTCTCTAACTCGGTTCTGGTTTGATGTTTGGTTTAATGGCTCTCTATTGAAAGTCATTTATCCACGACTCTATATTCTTTCCACTAAACCGAATGCCACAATTGATGATATGAGTAATTGGGAGCAAGGGGAATGGAAGTGGGAGTTAGCTTGGAGGAGACAATTGTTTCTCTTTTAAACTAAGCAGGTCGTCTACCTTCTCTCATCTCTAGAAAGCTTTCGACTAAAGGCAACAACTTCAGATAAGAAAGTTTGGTCCTCATCAGCAAATAGATGTTATACAGTTAAAACTTGTTCTTTACTTATTGACAAAACTGTGAATCCAAGGCTTAGAATTTTTAAGGTTTTGATATGGCAAAAAGAGGTCTCTCCTAAGGTTCAATCTTTTCTTTGGCTAGCTGTTCAGAATAGATTATGCACTAAGAATTTCTTACTTTGCCGTAATAAAATCCCAGTTGATCAAGCCTTATGTATCTTTTGTGAAAATGAGATTGAGATTTCAAATCATCTTCGACCAGTGTGGAAATTATGGATGAAACTAGTGGATTGGTGGGGTATTAGTAGTTGTCTTTCCTGCTGTGTAGATGATCTTTTACATCAGTGGACCAACCTAGTGTTTGGAAAATTCCGGCGTAAGGCTTGGTCTATGCTCTCTTGTTGTGTTAGATGGAGTATATAGCTTATGAAGAACAAGGTAATCTTCAATGATGGCAATGCAACCTTCAAAGATAATTTCTCCTTAATTTTTTATCGCCTATCAAATTGGCTCAAGTCTGCGGATAAGTTCTTCACGGCTACTGACACTACTTTAATTATGAGGCCTGAAGGTATTATAGATTGGTCTAACATCATATCAAGGCTTTAAGCATGGCGTATCAGTTCTTTCAATCATGATGTTCTTTTTTGGTTATGTATCCGTTGGCTTTTTTTCTTTTTGTGTTTGTTTTTTTTTATAATTCTCTTTTCTTTTCTTTTCTGTTTTTCTTCCGTGTATCTTGTTTTTGGCTACCTACTGTTTAGGCCTTTTAATATATCGGCTTCTTCCACACACACACACAAAAAAAAAAGATTGAAAAAATGTTTTTGAGCCTAAATGAAAATATTTTTTTTTCAAAAAACAAACTTATAAAAGAAGCATTTTTAGTTATTTATAAAAGAAAAAAAAATAAAAAAGAAGGGAGCACGCGTGCGAGGCATGTGAGCTCCCTTGGCTTGGGTTGGTGTTGAACGGGCTTTGCCGACACATTTAAACTTTTCAATCTCTGATCATTTTCACTACTTTCCTTCTTCAAAAACAATAGCCACGTTTCATTATTTGGAATTTTCTATCATCGATTTGTCTTGACGTTGTGAAAATGCTGTGCCCTTTCGTCACCTCCAACAATGGGAAAAAAACTATAAAAATAAAATAAAATTACTGAAAATAAATCTTTTTTTTACCTGTCCTTTTATGTCCTTGAAATAAACGGACCCTTTTGTCACTGACAAAGCCGGTCACTGTCACGATAGCAAGAAGCAATCACCGCTTCCTGCCAGCATGTGCCAGAGGGTAAAAGATAAAAAAAATAAAAATAAAAATAGCAAGTTAAAATATAACTAAAACCGGCCATGCTAGCGTGACAGCAAGAAGACCAAATATTGAACCGTACGTGTAAAGAATTTCAATCGCGGGAGCGATTTATGATACGGCACGTGTCGTAGTTTGTCACGGAGCGGGCCCCTGTTCTGTGTGCATCTCGTCAGTGATGGGACTTGACGCGTGGGGCCCAGAAAGTAACGGGTCCCATGCCCGAATCTCTGTCGTTACTTCTGGGACTAGTGAAAGTCTTATTACAGCTTTGTCGGAGACTTTGTTACTTTGCATGACTTTTGATTTTTTTTTTTTTCACTATTTTATTTTCTTGATACAGTATTTTTTATCGACCTACGTGTATAACATCTGTCCTGCCCGTCAAATCAACCCAGTAATTTGTTGATTGGAACCTGCTTCGAAGTTTTACTTCAAAATAATTTTTTTTTTGTTAAAATCACTTTGTTTCAAATTATTCGAGGTTTTTTTTTTTTATAAATAAAATCAAAATTTCAATAAATCCGCTCAACCCAGAGAAAATTTTGACTTGCCAATTTTTACGAGAAAAGTGTATGAAATTGGGATGTAAGATGATTTCTTTAGTAAATTTTCATTTAAAAATATATTAAAATATTTTTTATAATTTTTAATATTAATGTATTAAAACCTTCAGAAAAATATTTTTAAAAAATATTAATTTAATTTTTTTTCAAGAAATAACACAAAGTTTTTTCAACACAACTCACAAATATGGTGTCTTTATCTATTTTTTTATAAAGATAAATTGAATTATACTTACTGTGAAATATTTGCATTTTTTTTCTTTTATAGATGGTGACCGATCCTTACCATAATATAGTAACGTGGCTGAGAATATGAAAAATATTAATTTGATATTTTTAATATAATTTTATTTTCAATAACATTATCAAATATATACTCTGTCAAAAGAATATTTTATGCTAAATTTTTTAAGAAGAAATGCATAAGAATTTTATCTATCACCGACTTGATAGGAGATTTGAATTTGTGAGAAACGAATTCCTCCAAAGAATCAAGGAAACCACTTGAGCTCTTTATGATCAACTAGAAACATGCACACACTACTAAAAAATGTAGTAATTAGCAACTAACTACTCCGTTCATACACATAAATTTAAATTCTCAATCAGAGAATCACGGTCAATAAATCGACGGTGTGATTAGAGGGGAAGAACGTGGATGCCCGTAGGAAAGTTTCTTCCTAACCATCTCGGCAGCTTGGCGCATCAAAAGTTGAATGATTATGAACATGACACGGTGTGACCAAGAAGAGTCATGATAAGGTGGTTCACTAGAGCCACAACCCAGATAAATATCATCACCATTGTTTCCATGTTGTTCCTGCCCAACCGAACACTCGGATGACCCGGAACAATTCAATTGTCTCATCATTACAATATATTCGTATATATCACTCGTATTTCTTTTCACTAATTTTAGTCTTCTACCTAGTTGTCCGCTCATTATTTCATTCATGGCCCAGCATGATTATACTTTGGACCGTATTCGATTGACTTCTTCAACAAAAATATATCCCCAGTGGGAAATTATCATAGCGGAATCAAGATGTATGATCTCTACTTATCACGATCTTCTTTAATATCGAGAGATTTCTTAATATCCTGCTATACATGTACGTTTAGATATAACCTTGGTGAAATTGGATAATTATTTTTTTTGGTGTGGATGAAGTATTGAGATGAAAAAACATTGATTAATTAAATGGGGTTATGACAAGTGGAGGTGCGAGCCGATCTAACATGACAGGGGCAAAGAGAAAATATATGTAGAGAAGACGGGTGATCAAGAGGAGGGTGTGCATGGATGGGAAGGTTTCGAAGACCACACAACCTTGTTTATCTAGAGAGATCTTGCATGAGGTTCTTAGCAAAAAGACTACCACTAGTTTGTAACTTAGATTCGAGTCTTTGCATGTGACAAAATCCCTTTACACACACACACACACGTGTGCAGATGAAATAAAGAGGGGAGGTCACATGTTTTGGATAAATTTGATTATGTATTGTTAGGGTTTAAGGATGATGGATTTTGTTGTGCACAGATGGTGTCTTTAGTAGGTCAAACAAGCTATTTCTTTTACACTTCGGCCATAATCTACAATGGATGTCGAAGAAACCTCTGCTTGGTGTTCAAGTTCAAGCGTGATTGGAACTTGTCTGACGCTTGCAGCAGGTGGGTGGGTATCCATCGAGGCTTTGGTGGAGAAGGTGTAGGAAGATCGTAACTATCTAGTTTTACTTTGATTGGATTCAAGCGAAGATGAAGTTTATTGTGACGTGTTTAGAATCAAATAGAAATTGTTGGTACACCTAGCTAGTCGTAGCTCTCTTTTTTTTGGTGGTCACATGACCACACACGTGACTACGATTGAAAAAGCCATTTCTTTAGATATGTTACCTGCAAAATTAAGGAGGCACTTTGAACGAACACATGAATTTTGGTGTGTGTTTTTCTCCTTTTAATTTCTCATTTTCTTTTGTTAACACTCTATAAAAATATTTGTTGTGATGTTTGAGGTGTTTGAAGGTTTTCCAACAATATAGAAGGAGTGTCTGCCCCTTGCAAATTAAAACCCATCCATGAAATATGCGACAAAAGCACCATATGCAGCATCTTAACATGGACAACGCCCAAGAAAAAAAGGGATCTGCGGGGTAAACAACAATCATGGGCAAGGATTTATCTGTTCATGTGAAAGCATGACATTTTTGTGAAGATTCCATTTCACAGTTCCGATATTTGTTTTAAATCAGACCCCTTGATGTTCCTAGGCATCGAGCTAGAGTCAAACTCATTACAAATTTTAATGATACCAAGTCTAAACTATGACATCAACACACCTTCCTTATACTTTCCATCTTCATTCCATTATCAGCAGCTGTCTTGTATGGTATTGGAAAAAAAACAACAATTAGATTAGATGGTAGAACAAGCAAGCCTTTCCATTAGGCCGAACAACCAATCGATTAGGTTTTGACAAAAACCACCACGATGTGCAGCACTGGGCAGTGGTTGCTGTTTGGCCAGACAAGCAATCAATTGTGAATGGTATGGTAAAAATGGAAATTCTATTGGGCCGATGAACTCAGACGGCAGTGGGACACATGCACAGAATGAGCAGATGGGAAGCACCCAACATATTAAATTTGTCTCCGTTCTTCCTTAATCAATCCAGTTACGTCCTCCCAATGAAGGTTTGCCATGTAGTGTTGACCTGGGAGTGGCTGCAATTTTTGTGACGGGATGTGGAGTTTGTGTCTTGTAGCATGTGAGGGGCAACAAAGATTTGCTATACAATACAGTGAAGTAGGGCATACACGCATTCAATTTGCACTATTAATTTTATTATGGGCTGTCTCAGCATTGATTACTACACGTTGATGACACACAAGCGGAGGCAGCTGATACGCCGCCACGGTGGCCGCAGGCGGCGGGATTGCGGGTGTGCTTGCTTTCAGCTTAAATTCTCACCTCTAGGGTCAGCTAGTTGTGATTTAATGAGAGTATTAATTATATAAAACCCGGCAGAGTTAACAAATGCAGCCCAAGACAAAGCTATTAATGAAACTTAATTAGTTGTCGTGGGAAAACTGAGATAACATGAAGACTTTTTTGATAATCCTTGGGTTAGTGCCAAAAACCATGGATAAAAATCAATGAAAATGAACCGAAATCCTATCAGTGAACCAGCTATGAAGGAGTTGCTACTCGGCTCCATCAACACAGACTCAGTGATGTGATGCTGAAGATGTAGCTGCATCCAAGCTTTGCAAAAGTACACAAGTTTGATAAATTTCTGATTGGGCTCTGCCTGGCCTTTCTTGTCGCCGCCTCTATGCTAATCCTCGTCCGATTTCAGGTCCAAATGTCCTTGGACCACATCTATCTTCTACACACACTAGTCTAGCATACATATAATCAAAGTCCAAGCAATGCAAAGCTATTCACAGCTCGGCTCATTTTGTTTTGTGGGCTTAACCTTAATTCAAATATTTCGTGTTTGTTTCATTGTTGAGGTCCAACTGCATGATCCATTCCCTCGGTTCCCTCCCAAAAGCAGCCCTCATCTTATTTGTAAAGCCATCGAGGTGTCCGAAGTCTAAGTACCCTGTAAAAGTATCTCAACTAGTTCTATTTTGTTAAGGTCACAGGTTTTTTTTTTTTTTTTCTTGATTAGTATTATCTTTTTAGGATCACAGGTTTCTCCCCTTCATTTCAGAGAGAATGATATAAATTCTGGTTAAACCTGGTTGATTTAACGAGTTGATTTGCAGAACCTGGTTTGAGCTGGGTTTTGAGATACGAGTTTTCCAAATGAACTTGGAAGAAAAATCGAATAAGAGACTGATTAGTCTGGGATGGTAACAATAAAAACTCTTTTCCTTGCATATATGTCCATGAAACCATGGGATTGGCCCCAAATTAGGTTGCCAAGGCTTTTCAATCTGGTGATACAATAGACAAAGTTGTTGCTCGTGGTGTGTTGTCTTTCTTGTGAATGGCACCATCCAGCTGTTTTTATTATCAAAGCATGAACATAAAGCATGTCTATGAATGAAAGAATGCCATACCTTATGATTACAATGTTGAATCAAACTTTAAACTTGTGAAAGCAAACTGGAATGATTGATTTAATCAATTTGTTGTTTTTCTTGCATTAGTAATTATTCTTAATAATGACTTTCTTTGGTAGTGTTGGGTCAGATTAAGACGTGTCGCCAAATGCCCTGTTAACAACCTAATGCAGGACCATGATTACATAGCTAAAGTTTAAGCAAACCAAGTCTTGTGCTAAATTATTTCTTGCCCAAGCTACTTGTCTTTCCCATATCGTCACCACCTACCTAGTAGCAGTTCTGGAGCTTGATTTCTTTAATAATACTACCCACGAGCATGAGCTCCAATTTGTCTTGGAATTGGTTTTTACTCGAATTATGTTGTGTTGGGCACGATGGCTTGGATGGCCACATCGGCAAACAGAAGCAAGGTATAATTTCATGTGAGCGTTCTGTTGCCACCTCGCTAGCTTTCCCTTGTTCAGGCTCGACAAGATGAATCTGCATCACCTTGTTCCACGATTTCATGTTCTCAGTTGAGGCCATTGTTTCATATCAAGTTAGAAAGTGGCTATATTCTGATTTCTGAACTTGCAGTGTGGGCTTAGCAGTGTGATAAGGCATTGCTACCAACACGTCTCTAGGCCAGGCTATTTGATTCCCATCCATTTAGATGGATTGGTTCATCGACATCCCCTCACGGATGCTGATGACTGTATCAAGGATGGGCAGTTCTTGTCTTCAATGGTGTCAGAACCTTTTCTCCATCCCGTCTACCACCTAAATCATTATGACATCCGATGAAATCAACAGCACAAAGTCGAATTTCCTTCTCATGATTATAAGGTAATTCACTAAAGATTTTGATCAGATTTTCAACCCGGCAGATCACTAGAGAACAAATCCATCATTTGTTCAATTCCCTAGTTTGAGGGCCCAAGCCGATGATTCGTGCAGACTTCAAAGTGGTCTGACAGAATTAGCCAGTCTTCCAAATTCTCCACAGCAATGCTTTCAATTCATGGAGCAACAAGCACTAAATTGTATCTTGATCCATGGATTTGTACAAGGAGCTCCATGGCCATGGAACATTGAATCCCCTGCATTATTTGATGTGATTCTCTAATCCAGAAAACTGAGGTCATTAAGGGATTAACAATATATTAAAAAAAACCCAAGCCTCGCAAGCCACGTAGCTGAAATGGGGGATAAAAAAAATTGAACAGCTTTGTGCACGGGAGAAGAAGTCGACGATTGATGAAGCATTACAAAGTGCTAAAAATCCATTACTCGTCTCAGATTTTTTTACTAACACATTGAACTGCAAAAAGAATACCCATGGCAAAGGAAAAATAAAAAAGAATGCAAGGAAGAAACAAACAGACTCCCAATACCTACTTACCTTAATTAAGGACCTACCCTTGACTAAACCTAAAACTCTACTACCCCTTAAGCTTCCATTACGCACTAACCATTTTCTGAGTTCTGTCTTACAATGCTTCTCTACTGGCTAAAATTGTGGTCATCTAGTGCTTCTATTCACTGTTCCATCCCTGTACAAAAATCCAACGAAGAAAGAAATGAAATAACAGTAAACGAACAGAAAATAGGCAGCCATCAATTTGAAATGATCCAATTGGAACACTGTTCTCTACACCATCCCTTATATGTAATCCATTGCAGGGTTGCTCTCATTAGGAATCAACTCCGGCGAGTTGGCCACCATTGCAGCAGGTCTGCTGACAGTAATTTTCTCCCCAGACTTTGCTCTCATCTCAACAACTTTCTTATGGGAATTGGAATGCAGGGAAGGAACGAAGGTTGGACTAGCCGCGGGCCGGTACTCGGGGAAAAGCCGGCCTGACTTGTAGCGAACACCACAAGCATTGCAAAGGGTTTTTGGTCCCATTGGCCCTGCTCTCCATTGTGGTGTCTTGGTTATCTCACAATGCATGCATTTTCTCACTGCTTGCTGTGGTGATGAGTTTTGGTTCATCTCCACGGGACCTAACGGAACAGTAAACTTAATTTTCTTCTTCTTCTTATGTTCTGGGTCAACATGGTTCGGTATCTTGATCACAAGTCTGGACTCAGCAAAGTTCTCAGAGTCCAAAGCGATCTTAGGTGGAACGAATGGCTGGGGAACCTCAGTGATTGACGAAGTGGGCGAAATGAGTTGCATTGCTGGACGAGGAGTGAATGTAGCAGGGCGAGGACGCTTGCTACGAGCACGCCCACGTTTGCCAGAAGCACCAACTTCAGGGCTACGCGGTGCAGTTTTCTCTCCTGAGCAGGAGCTACTGCTCTCAAGGACAGAAACTGGGCTGGAAGTCTGGAACTGGTACTGGTGATGTGGCGGCGATTCCTTGTTGTTGACGATTGTGGACTCCTCTTTCTTCATCGTCAGGCTTCCTCCAGAGAAGGAATCCTCCACAAAGTTTGATAGCCATTCCAGCTGAACAATATCTTCATACTGCAACACAAAATTCCACAATTTTAGATTTCAAAATTCTAAATTCTAAATTTTATACCATAATTAAACTATTCCATATTGAGTTTTCCAATTCAAAATCATCCATTTTTAAGTCAGCAAACATCGCTTCCAATTAAAGCCTAAAAATCCTAAAGTAATACACAACATTATTATCCTAGTCCATGACAACTAAGAAATGTTTGACAACCTTGATCTTTTCATTAAACATAATTAATTATCCAATTACTAGTGATTATAACCTGAATCTTTCACTTGCTTAACACACAATTAATATGAATATATATATATATATTAATTAAAAATAAAGAAGAAGATCAAACACTTTCTGCTTTTTTGGTGGGCCTATAAGGCTATAACAACTTGCACATGATCATAATTCACTTTGAGTAAATCACATGACAGCCCACGTGATCCATAACTGAACCATTTTTTTTTAAAGAAAAAAAGTCCAGCTTGTCGCCGACAATCCCACTAAATGACAAATACACCCCTAAAAACCAAAATATTTTAAAATTCTAACACAAATTGACAGGATGGCAATCGATGACATCAGCATCGAGAAAATACGACGGCTAACATGGAGCAAATGACAAAAAAAAAAAACACCAAATCATACAAAACTGCCGCGTGTAAATATAATTAAATGCACTCACAGGAACGGACAACTCGGCAGATAGGTCAGAGGCAGAACCCGGAAGCGAGTCGGACTGAGTCGACCAAATACCAGGAAACGAGTTATCATCGTTGTTCATGAAACAACTGGTATGGTTGTTTGTGGTGGTGCAGTCAGGTAAAGTAGCGTCGACATCATCAGAAGGGAATTCGAGGAGGTCGTCGATGTGCTCGAAAAAGCTTCCACAATCTATCTCGTCCATGAAATTACTAGTAGTATTTGTCTGTCCAATCATTTTATCTTCTCTTCGCTTCTTTAACTTTCTATTCTTTCCTGAGAAATTATTTCAGGGGTGTGAGAAAATGGAAGGAGAATAGTAATGGGCAAAACGTGATACTAATTATAAGTAGTGATTTGTATATGTATAGAAGTAACGTAATAATTAGGAGTGGTTTGTGGCGTTTTTTCTGTGGGTCTTTGAAAAGTTTCTCAAAAAATATAATAAAATTTTTTGTCTCTGTCTCACTGTCAATCAATTATGGATTTGTATGCCCAGCAACAGCGTATAATTCGTGTAGCGTAATATAGCAAAAATGCTATACGTTTAGGTCAAAAAGAGACAGCTAATATTCCTGCTTTACTTTTCTTATTTGGAATTTTAGCAAGTGTAAAATTTGGAATCTAATTTGGGAAAGGAAAATTATAATTACCTTGACGGAAGGGAAGGGAATTCTTGGTAATTCGAATTTCTTGTTGGGGTTTTTGGGAGTTTGTAATTTTAAACACCTGCAGAAGAACAAAAAAAATTAATTAATGCAATTGGGAGTTCTTAATTATTGTTCATGAAATGCATTTTTAAAAAAATGCCGTCAGGTTGTAGAAGCAATTAGTGGAATGAACCTTTCTCGAATTTGGGGAATTTGTTCAAGGAATTATTGCTATAATATTCATTTAATGCTAAATTTAATTGTTAACGAAACTGGGGAAAGTAAAACAGGAAACGGAATTTGGCTCTGAGATTGGGCTTTAGAGGGGAGAATGCGATGAACTTTCACGAATTCAGGAATTTTCATTTCCCTTTCTTTTCTTTCTTTTCTTTGCTCCAGTTTCTCAGCAACCAGACAAGGTTGTCATTCACCCAAATTAAACCTCTACTAATTTTAGTCACATAAACCATGCCGAAACTTGAAAAAGTTATCGTTTCGAAAACAATTTCAAACTCGATTTGAGAAAAAAGAACAAGTAATTGAGCTTAAAACCACTGAAAATGCAGAGTCAAACCAGAACCACTAATCAATTCCCGCCCAAAACCCAGAACAATGCTGAATTTCTGTTAAAGAAAGAAAAAACACGCAGCCCAGAAAATGTAATTCTGCGGACACTTGAAAATCAATTTCAAAAACAGTTTAAACAACCCAGTTAAGCTCTAAGCCATTATTAGTGGAAAGCGAAACCTCAACTTAAAACCCAAAAGAATCGCTCAAATTATCTCAAACAAATCAGAAGTAAACAACCCAAGATGAATACCACATTACCTTAGAGAAAGAGAGAGGACAGTGGGAGCGACGAGGAAGGTGTGATATGTGTTTTGAGTTTTAAAACGGGGAGAGGGAATGAAGAAGAGGGAGAGAGATTGAAGATAAAAAAGAAAGGAAAAGAGGAGGAGAGTGGGTACTACTAATAGTGGTAGTAGCTGGGTAGTGATTGAAGGAGAGGGAAGGAGAGGAAGAAGTAAAGGGCTACGGTAGGTGAGCCTCCACCTTCATGCTAGCTGTATTTTTTACTACTATCCCCCCCTCCTCCTCCTTCACTCTGTCTTGATGTTGAAGTCTTCCCTACCTCCTCTCTCTCTCTCTCTCTCTCCTCTGATTACCCCCACGGGTCCCACCTCCCACCGCACCTCTTTTTTAAAAAAATTCCCTCTTTTTCTATTATTGTTTTAAAAAATATTTGTTGGCGTTGATGGATATATAGCTAAATTGCTCAAAGGTGATTATTGGGTTGAAATCACGAAAAAAATAAAGCTGTTATTATCACACTCATGAAACGTCCATTGACTGTGTTTTTCAAGATCCAAGTGCTAGGATGCTGTGGCGTTGATGGACATACAGCTGAACTGCTGATATGATTTTCAGTACCCAGGCTAATTTTATTAAATTGCTTGGGAATATATCGATTTATTTTCATTTTCTTACAGCCCAGAGAATGGGACAGTTATTTTATTGGAAGGGTAAATTTGAACAATTCCACGTTAAAATTAAGTGGAATTATGAGCTCGTATGGTGACATTTCATCTAATATTGTGATATTGCAATGAACAAAAAAAAAAAAGAAATAGGTTGCCCTGAAAATAAATAAAATTCAATGACACAATCAAAGCCTGCAATAACTCTAAATATGAAGTAACAAGATAGAGACTTAAAGTTATACAAAACCTTATTTAGGTCAGTTTTTAATTAAATTAAATAGGCATGGCAAAAAACAATTATGATATATTTGGAACAACCAGTTTCAATTAAATTAAAGTAAAACAACATGTTTTAATAGAACCAATTACGTTTTAAAAATGTTTTTTAAAAAATTTAAATTTTTTTTGTTTTAAATTAATAATATTTTTATGTTTTTAAATTATTTTGATATGCTGATATTAAAAATAATTTTTAAAAATATAAAAAATATTTAAAAAACCAACCGTAATAAGTCTCTGAAAAAGATTCTAAGCCTCTAGCAGTCATCTAGAATCGGTACGCTGCATTATGTTGAAAAGGAAAATTCCGCTATTGGATTTTGGAAACAAATGGGCTTTTCTTTTGTTTTGTTCTGTCGTCTCGGCTTCCTGTTACTTTTTCTCTCATGCCTAACTTTACCATGATGATGACCAGTCTGGTTTCTCTCGGGTTTCGGGAATATTTAGATTTTTTTATTTAAAAATAAATTAAAATATTATTATTTTATTTTAAAAAATATTCTTGAAATCAGTTCATTAAAATAATTTTAAAACATAAAAAAATTAATTTAAGATTAAAAAAATTAATTCTTTTAAAATAAAAAACAAATGAACATAAAAATCATACACTAAAAAAAAGATTGGACCGGTTATGCTAATTATATCTAATCTGTAATGCTTTTAAAAATATTTTTAATTAAAATAATATTTTTTTAACATTTTGTTTTTAATACCAACAAATATAAAATATATAAAAGAATTAATTTAATATTATTTTAAAAAAATAAAAAGCATCACGATCAATTATTAGACTCGCGCACATAGAGAGAGAGAGAGAGAGCCCTGTGATTGTGTCAGCTTTTTTACTGCCGCGTGTACATTCTTTTTTTTATTAGATTTTTTCTTTTGTAACTCCAATATCGACAAGGACTGTAGAAGTCAGGCCTTCGGTTCCTTCATTTTTTTTACAGGAATAACTACGAGTCAGTCCCTAACGTTTCAAATCTTCCCGAGTTTTCCCTATAATTGATTTGGTCTCCCTAACTCATCCCCCGCCAGTTTTCTTACCGCGAACTAAATTAACTATACACACTTTGAAAAATATTTATATTAAAAACCTTATTTTTTTCATACAGTAAATAGGGTAACATCTACTTTGCTTCTCTTAATTTTAGTTTCTTTTGCACTATAAGAGTTTATAAAAAGTGATGAGATTATCATACCACGTTGATTAGAAAACAAGGATCTTGATTGCTTATATGACATCAAGAATGCCTTTCTCACTACAAGACGTCTTTTAAGTGACAAAACTATTCGGAAACCATGTGGGATAATACCCGTGTGGTGGTTCTTATGGACACATCTAATCAATTAGTGTCGTTTATAGGAAGTGGAAACGAGTCATGTGTTCTATCCAAACCTCCTCATCTGGAGAGCTTTTATGAGGCTATTATCCCACATCGGTTAGGAGACGAGGGTATTGGTTGCTTATATGGCATCAAGAACACCTCTTTTATTTCGAGACGCTTTTTAAGGGACAATTTACTGGAAGCCATGTAGGACAATATCTTGTGATGGGCCTATCATGATGCGGGATATGAACACGCCTCATCAAAAAAACATCACATCTAAAAATAATTCTAATTGAAATACAGAGTTTTATTTTTATTAATTAAATCACAACACTACAAGATGGTCATGTAATCTTCAATGGATGCCCTTTTTTTTTTTTTACACGCATGAAATATAAAATTATATAACTATTTATACCAGTGATACTTACAGATCTTCTCAGGGTTGGAAGCCAATTTTCACGTCGCTGAGATAAATTGAAACTGGCAAGGGATGAATATGTCAAACAAAAAAGAAGCTTGGCGAAATGTGCAATATTTGGTACTCATTCGATAGTTACCACAACCCTGGGGACTGATTTGTAGTTATCTAATTTTAGAATTAAAAAAAAAAAAAAATACCGCGGCGGTCATTTATGTAGGACCGTGTTTTGGTGTGCTTTTTAAGGAAGTCAAATCCGATTTCACATGGGGCTGGTGCCTTTATAACTGCCAGTGTTTAAGTTTAAATAACAAGGAAGAAAGGTCAATCCGTTTTCACGTGGTTCTGGTAATTTTGGATTCTTTATTTAAATTGTGAAGTGATGCTGTTTAATCGTGTATTTTTTTATATATATATATATATAAAATATTTGAAAATTAAATTTTATTTATATTTTTATATCGTTCTAATATCCTAAAATAAATTAAAATTTTATTATTTTTAAATATAATTTAACAAAACAATTTATATCACCCATCGTAAACAGACGAAAAGCTTACGTGCCCAAACAGAAGCGAATTCTTTCCCAGTTTGGTCTCGACTAGAATCAGCGAAGTCTCGAAACATGATTGTATATTCGTGCCACGTGCAAAGCGCAACGCATCTCGGAACAAGAACAGGCAAGACGGACGGACGAGTTAATTGCTCCTTGATTCGTTCCAATGTTGCAGCACAACACTCAACATTAAGTGTACCGGTCCGTTTTATATTCTCTTAACCACGTTTAATTCGCTAGTATTAATTTTAAAGCATGATTTTAATATCCAAAACAACTCATGAATTAAAAACAGGACTCCTCAGTTAAAAATGAGAGGTGACCCCTTGTTATAAAATATGGTACGATGAGCTAGCTAGCTAGGTTAATTTTATTTCAGAATTAATCTTATCGAAATTAATAACATTTTTTTGAAAATTAATTATAACCCAAGTCGTCAACAAATTAAGTAAACTTCATATATAATTAATCATGCTTCACAGCAACGGGTTAAGTTTTCTTTCTGGCTTTTATAGCGTTTGTTCTGCGTGGGTGGTTGATCGACACCAGCTCCTCTAGCTAGCTAGCTAGTGAAGCACAGGTGTCCTGAAAACGGGAAAGGCTTTACAAGCAATTAAAGGTAATAAATCCGGGATTTAATAATTACCGGAGGGCTGATTTTAATTAAGATGGAGAAGGGTTAATAAGAGCGACAGCACAACAGAAACATGTTTTCTTCTGGGCTTATTAATACAAAACGAAGGGCTCCCTCACACGACGTCGTCTAGCTAACTTGACGTTTACCCTTTGCATCGATGCCTTCCAGGACACTCCACGTACGCCCATCCCTCCTCCAAAGAATTCAATATCAAATGGAAGGGTCGGGTCTTGTTCCCGCGCTGCAGCACCAGTACCCTTTTGCTTCCCTTTCTATTCTAACTAACTAACTTGGATTCCACTCTTTGAACCAACTTCCTTCCAAAAGACTTGTCTATCTTTGAAAAAAAGTAAATTTGGTAGAACCCTTTTATATTTCAAGGCATAGCCACTCGATCGCCACTGAAACTGGAGCTGCTGCCATAATGAAACGAGGAGCTAGTGTGTCTGAAAACAATGCGAAAAGAGGCCGGAACGTGGTTTTTTTTCTCCTCTTCTTCTTTTTATTGGACATTAATAACACCTATATGTAAAATATCATCCTCGATGAGTGTAGTTTACTCATCAGATCCTAGATTTATTTTTAGATTTATTTTTAGATTTATTTCTTAGATTTATTTCTTAAAAGTTACCGGTTGTAGTTTCACAAACCTCAGTGCCACTAAAAACTTGCATGATTGTTAACTCCGGGGCCCGTGAGATTAGTTGAGAAGTGCGCAAAGCTACCCCGGACACCCACGTTAATAAAAAAAATCTTGAAAAAAATAAATTAAATGGAAATCAATACACTGCTCGGATAGTGTTTAATTACATCCGGCCCTGGTTAAATAATGTGGGTGATTTATATATATAATAATGTTTGCAAAATGTAAATATCAACGTCTTTTTATGTCGCTTTGGATCGTAAGTAAGACTGACCACGGTTAATCAATAAATTTAAATGGCACCGACGAAATACGAACAATCCATTACTTACAAATATATTATTTTCATCACTCGATTTGTCTGTTTTGCATTTCACCCGAACTTTTAAAAAGTCTTCCCAAACAATTCGTGCATCTCAATCACCTAACAGCAACCTTTTTTTTTTGGACTGAACTGAACTGTCATAATAATTATTTTTTAACAAATATATTAAAATAATATTTTTTAAAATTTATTTTTAATATAGTACATCAAAATAATTTAAAACAAAAATATAATTATTATTTAAAAAAAAACACTCTTAAAACATGCATCCAATTTCACAATCGTGTATATATATTGTCCATGTCACAAAATTAAAAAATAAAAAATGATTCATAAATGCAAACAATAAAAAATCTCCCCTCCCCTCCCCTCCCCAATAATCGAGCATCCATCCATGTGTCGGCAAGGAAAGGAAAATTGACACTGTACAAAATAGCCTCGCATGCAGAAATAGCACATGCTTTTGTGCCCTAACTGAAGGAGCATGCATGCAATTGAAAATTCAACAATGATCCATCGAAATATGCTCGTGGGTCAGCCTGGTTAATTACACATAACAGATCGGAGTCATTGCTGAGCTGATTAATGGCAAATCCCTCCGGACATGGGATCGGAATGCTTGACTCCTAGGCATGTGCAGGCGAATTATCAATCGATCTGGGAAATATTTAGCTCGTGTGATTAATTAGCTCTGAGTCGTGAGAGATTAAATGTGATAATCCAATAATTTAGAAATTGAAATGGATTTAAGCTTGATCGGTCACTTGATTTGTTTAATATCTGTGTGATTTAAACTCTCATGTCCTCTATAATATATGGTTGTGTAGTTGGTCGTTCTCTGTCATTAAAAATTAATCCCTCTGGTGTTAACATGTTGGTTGTCACATACACGTGGAGGTTGGATGCATGAAGTGACGTTGTAACCTTCCTAATTGTCATATGACTAAAGTACCCTTGCATGTGGCTATTATGGTCAATTGACAGCTCGTTGGGATGGCTTGTGACGTGGCTGTACCTGGCGAGATAAGCGGGGCGCGATGGCACATGCATCGTGCGTGCATGCAAGTAAGAGGCCATGTTCTTCGTGGGACCCATCTTAGCTAGGACGTTCAAAGTAAGAGGAGGAATATAAGTCCACGCGCTGAGCAGACGTGGCACAGGATATCAGATTACCGTGTTCCCGTGGGATCCACACAGCGAATCGAAACCTGCTCAGTGCCAGCTGGGTAGTGCAGAGTGTAACGGAACTGGATTGCTGTAACCTTGATGCTGGGAGTCACGTGCCTTTGTGTGGGGATTTGTGCGTAAATAGTTTATTCTAGCTTGGACTGATTATTGGCTGCCACGTTTTCGGGCTGACTTTTGTGGGACGAAAATGTCCTAAAGGAATTGTTTTTATTACCTTTCTGGGTCGTGTGATCAAGAATTTTGAAGGTTTTGTGCATCGTGACCACAGTTGTTGTGTGGGGCCCCCAAACGCACAGCCGTACAAATGGTTATCATGGAGTACAGTCCAAAAACCAGCAAGCAATCCGCCGTGGGAGAATCGCAGCCAAAGTTTGATAGAAGCTTTTTTTTTTTAATGTTTTTTTAAAAAATTAAATTTATTTTATTTTTTTAATTAATAATTTTTTATTATTTTAGATCATTTTAATGCCCTAATTTTAAAAATAATTTTAAAAAAATAAAAAAAATATTATTTTGATACATTTTTAAATGAAAAAACACTTTAAAAAATAACCGTAACCACACTCCAATAAAAATGGTCCAAACAACAGTAGGGTGATTACTTTCTATTTGATTTGATTTTTAAAAAAAAATAATTAAGTTGGTTTTTTTTAAATCAAACCGAATTGAAACTGGTTCAAACCGACCGATTCCAGTTTGATTTAGTTTGACTCAGTTTTTTCATATTTGGCTCAGTTTTTTTTTTTGTATTTTCTGATTTGGGTTCAGTTTGGTTTTTTCAGTTTTAGTCTTATAAAACCGAAACCGAATCAAACCAGTCAGTTTTTTTTTTGAATTCTAATTGGTTTAATCAATTTTTTTTACAGTTTAGTTTTTTTCACAATTCAGTTTTTTTATTATTGCTTTTCTAATTTTTTCATTTAACTGATTTTTCAGTTTTTTTTTTAAGTCACCCCCTAAGTAACACTAAGTTCCATAAAAGAGAAAAATAGAAAAAGGAAGGGCAAGACCCACGGTTTACATTATACATACAACTAGAAGATTGGGAACCTACGCATTTTTTTTAAAAAAAAAAAACTTTTTTTCAATTGAATTTTTCCAGGGTCTAATGAAATGAGATTAGACTTAATATTATGAAGGAAATATCAAATTAAAATACAGGATAAAAATATATAACGAGAAGAAAAATGAGTCTAATTTCAAATTATTGACAACTTTCATTTTATTTTAAAATTTTATTTTTTTGTTTATTTTTCAATTCATTACTTTATGAATAAATAAAAAAGAAAATGACCAAAAAATAGCAAAAAAATAATAATAATTCTGTTGAGTTATTTTTTAATAATTAAACTCATTGTTTTTTACGTCAATAAATTTCATTTAAAAATGTGAACTTGATGGTTGTGATTTTTTCTCTAAATATTTGTAAGAAAAAAAAATCAAACTTGGTTTATGCTCTTTAAATCAGTTGATTTTTGTTTTTTATGTATTTTAGAGTTATTAGATGATTTGTATAGGATTTTGATAAGTTTTTATGTGATAATGACTTGATAATAGAATTTTAGATTCAAAAAACACCTCCCTTAATTTTCTTGGCTATGTGCCCCGAAATTGGACAGGTCCTTAGAATGTGATGTGTTGCCTTTATTTTTATTTTTTTAAAAAAACTAGTAGTAGTTGGGCTTGCCTCAAGCCTACGCACATGGACTTTTTTTTTCTTGGTCATTTATGTATTTTTGATTTGTTGAATATCTTTTCAATTTCATTTTTCAGAAATTAATTTTTAATTATTTTTTATTCAATTTTATTTTTTAATATTTGATTAATTTTAAATATTTTTTATTTTATAATAAAAAATAATTGAACTCAATGGAATCCATGATCCATGTCATAGGCCTGGCTTGCTAACCCGGGTTAACATTAGTTCTCTTTCTCTAAATCTATCAAGTTGATAAGATCAAGTTAAAATAATTTTTTTTTTCATGATTTAATTTAAAATCCGAATTAACAATGAATCAAGATACGAGCTTTCAAGTTTCCTCCACTTAAATATTATTTCTTTTTATATCAATTTTGTTGCCCAATCTGTAGCTTAGCACTTGAAGTAACCTAGTTTGATAATGTAATCCTATACCTGTATATTTTGTAAACTGTGAGTAGTGCTTCAGCTTCTGCTAGCAATTAAGGTCTCATGCTGGGATAAATTAAGAGGTCGAGGGACCAAATCCTGTAAAAGGAAAAGAAATGTTTGGTCTATTAATGTATTTTAATTAAAATCGCAATCGAGCCAGCATGAAAGATCTTCGATATTCAATGCGATGGCAAGGTATAACTAAACTTACATGTATATTTTCAAGGAGATTTTTTATTTGGCATTTGTTTTTTAAATAATTTTTCTTATCAAAATACATACAAATGATTTTTTTAATTTTTTAAAAATTATTTTTGACATCAACACATCAAAACGATTTAAAACATATAAATCATATTAAATTTTAACAAAAAAAAATTTATATTTTTTAAAAATACAATCACAATCATAATCACGAACAAAAATTGAGCAACTTTTCTCAACCACAAATATTCTCTCAAATCCTTAAAATAAATGCTGGTGCAGGGACCGAACATGGGCTAGGGCGTAGTCGCTCCTTCCCTGGTACTGCCTCTTTCACTAGTTTTAAACAAGTCAGTGTACGCGGGGATTGAGTACCTCTCACCTACGGAAACGAAAGCAGTGCCTGGTCCCACGATCACCAATCAAAATCATTCAGTGCCCCCCGTTTGGAATATGTGGCTTTTAAATGATTAATAATATTTTTCAAGAAGCTATAATTTATATTTCTGTAAAAAGTAAAAACCATAACTGCGGTTAAAAACTACAGCCACAGATTTGGCGCTCATGGTTCCCCGACAAAATTCCTCTCCTTTCCTCGACGGTCGGCACACATGAAATTCCCACATAACCCCTGGTTTTCAGTGGCTTGTGATAAAAACTGCAAACGAACAAAAGGTAGTCTTCCGGTAATAAATCTGGCGTGTCGGTGCCGACACTCAATGGCACCGACAGAATTACCGGGCGCGACAGGGGATAAAGTCCTCACAGGGGAAGTGCTTACCGGCTAAGAAGGGTTGCCGATGAAACAGACAAAATACATGATGCCATTTAACGCGTCGGTGGCGTTAAATTTTGACCCCTGTGAGTCTGTACAGAGCCTTTAACGGTTTTCCCTCGCTTCCCTGATTTTCGACCGTTTGACATTTAAATTTGTTCACCTGCTTTAAATCATGGAGTGAATTTTTTTTTTAATTGATTGCTTTGGTTATTTCTTATATATTTTATAAACATGGAAGTAGAGGAAATAAAATTTTATATATCCAGACCCACAAAAAGATCACAAGAAGAATATTTCTCTTTCTTGAAAATTATTATTTTTAACTTAGTTTTTTTTATTACTCTCCTTTTCTTATATTTATTTCTGATCTCGTGTACTATAAATAGTGGCAGTTGCACCTTAGACACCGTATAATTCCTCATTACAATTATTATTATTATTATTATTATTAAGAGTTATAATAAAAAAAAAACCTTCAAAATTTACTCGACATAAAAATATTTCAATAATGACATTATTATTAATCATTTTTACGACCTCAATTGCTAAAAACGGCAGCTATAGTACCAGATGACCTCGTAGACTGCTTGACGTTTTGAATCAGGTTCTTTGGAGCCCGATGTTTATTAGCTAGCTAGTTTTTGATAGAAGCTGTGTGGCAAGCATGTAGTGGTGTTCAAGCTAGCGCACCATTGCAGCCAAAGTCCAAGGTGCGTTGTTCATGCAAAGTCGCCAGCAATAGACTCAGCAAAGCATGCCAGAAAACAAGACGCCCTAGCTTGTGCTCAAAATTCAAATTGTTAGCGAAGCTCCCATCACATGACAGCAACACTCAACGAATATGTTGTCAAAGAAATCTTCAAATTTGAACATTAATTCAAATTAAGCCTTAAAAGACAGGAGGCTCTAAAATAAATAAAGTATTGACAAAATACGCGCCAGCCATGGATTTTTTGTACGTCTAGCGTAGGCATCATCAGGCAAAATTGTCGTTATACAATATAAATAGAGTATATAGACACACGCACACAGCAGGGAATTCCACCGAAAATACTAGCATATCGTGCAATAACTTATAGATCAGACGACATGCTGTCATGTAACCATTGCGCTGCTGGATTGCAGAGAAGACGTAGAAGGCAGCATGTGATGGTGCCACGTGGTTGCATGTTTATCATAATCATGAAAAATAATATCGTGATGGTGATGTTGAAAATAATGCTTGTATGTTTTGGGTCATCACCCGTTCCAGGCGCCGGGAACAGGGACAATGTATTGAATGTGACGTTAATGTGTGAGATTTTTTATACAAGAAAAAGAAATACCAGAAAAAACACGATTTAGGTTTGTTAATTAATTATATAAACTGCAAGGGCTCGAATTTAATGAAATTAGGAAAATGTGTTTCTTGGAAATTCATTCGTTCATATTCCATATTCATATTCATTTAGAATTTGTGAAAATTGTTTCTTAGATACCTTAAAAAATTAAAAAGAAATCTTACCTATTTACAAAAATTAATCTTTTTTATGTTTTGGATCGTTTTGATGTGCTGATTTTAAAAATAATTTTTAAAAAATAAAAAAAATATCATTTTAATATATTTCATTATAAAAACCACTTTAAAAAATAATTAAAACTACACTATCAAACATACACTTGATATAGATTTTGTGATGATATTGTAGTATTTTAGGATTTTCCTAACCTAACGTCACATACAATGATAACATCTATTATAACATATTAGCGCCTAAAAAAAAACAGTTAAAAAAAACTATAAAACATATTTGAACGAGATCACGTGCCATGTGAGTGCATCAAATCTAATGGTACTACGTGGGGACAATGTTAGAGAACTAGATTTTGGAGGGAGGTGGTGAAATGGCAAAGTTGCCCGTAATGTGAAGTGATTTAAGTAAGTTTCGTGAGGGTATTTAGGGCAAGTTCGGAAATGGGTCGGGGTTTTTGAGAGAGTGGCATCCCACACCTCTTTAAAACCTTTGGGAGACAAATTAAAATAGAGGAGGAAGCAATGTATCTTATCCCATGCAATAAAAGCATATGACACCATACCAGATAGCTTCCATCACTGTCCAATCTGATTTTTTTTTTGAAGTGTAAAAAATAAATGACTAACCGTTGTAAATATATATATATATTATATATATATATTCTTTTTTAAAATTAACAGCTTCACATCATAAAAAAAAACAAATAAAAAAAAAACAGATCATGAACCTGCAAAGAATCTAAATAATAAAAGATAAAATTAAAAAACAAAATAATAAACAAATAAAAAATAAAATAAAAATATCACCAAACCCATGTGATGGAATTAAAAAAAAAATCAAGATTATGGATCCATTGATAAAATAAAAAATGAATTAAAATGTGATAAAAGTACAAAAATTTAAAACTAAAACATTGAAGGCCAAAAACTAAATATCATCAAATATTGAACTAATGGACCAAATTAAAAATTATTAAGTCCATATATTTACAAAAAAATCCAAAACAAAAACAAAAATCAAGTGAGTGAGTGAGGACTAAATTTGAATTTTTTTTAAAAAAATCAAAATCAAAATACATTCTTTGATACTTAAAATACTCGACTTGACAAACTTACTCGTGACTCAGGCAACCCGGGACTTAGACTGGCTTGGGTCTTAAAAGTAATATCAAGGATAATGTTTTATAAAATAAGAAAAAGATGATGGTGTTTAAATAAAAATAGTTTATTAGTATTGATTTTTTTAGCTCTACGTGGGGTTGATTTGATAATCTAATAACACAGGTAATTTTTAGATTAGTACCTAAATCATTTATACATATGATCTCCTCATTTGAATCCAAAACGATACAAGGGCTTCTACTCTATCAGTACAAAAATCAAAAACATAAAAATATATTTATTTATAGTATCTTTGCTAATATCATAGCAATTATTTTTTAAAATGTTTTTTATTTAAAAATATATAAAAATAATATTTTTTATTTTTTAAAATTTATTTTTAATTTTAGTATATAAAAAAATAATTTTTTTTAAATTAAAATTTTTAAAAAAACACGGACTCTTACCTGGCATAATAATGGCAAATGCAGTTTGTGTTTCTGAACTTCAATTTCCAATCTTTATGGATTTAATGCCGACATTATGTGAATGGGCTTGAAGAAGCCCAAGTTTTATTCTAACCCCTCTCGGCCTTGCTAAATAAATCTCTTTTCACCGATACAAAAATAAAATAAAATAAAATAAAACAATTCTGTTCCAAAA
The DNA here is from genome assembly GCA_015852605.2 of Populus deltoides. Taxonomy (NCBI): domain Eukaryota; kingdom Viridiplantae; phylum Streptophyta; class Magnoliopsida; order Malpighiales; family Salicaceae; genus Populus; species Populus deltoides. Next base: position 18,173,393 of record CM027577.2, read on the forward strand.
ATGGTCACCCATCTTTCTAAAAAAAAAAAAAAAAAAGCGTGCCGTACATACCAATCGAAATCATACACCTGGAGAAAAGAAGCAATTATTAAGCTTGATGACACCAATCCATCTATTTTGAACCCAGATAAACCCTACCTGTGATAGGCTGGAGAATTACTCACAATCATCCAACTTGATCACTGGACAGAAAATTCAAATGCATAATATTAGCTCAATTATCCACATTTTAATGATCGAAAAATATTATACCAAAAATAAATTACCTCACAAAATATATATATATTTTTATAAAATATCGCTTCAATTAGAAGATTAAATTAAAAAAATACAGAATAAATACTGTACTCTGGTCATGTATCTACATGAAAAAAAAAAAAAAACTTTACACAATAATTTGCCCTACCAGAGAACCACTGAAGAAATTAGTAAACTGTCATCACTCGAGTTTTAAATGAATGAACGAAACATATGATTATGACGAAAAAAATTGTTGGTCATAATCATATGGCTATACAAGGACTGATTTGGATGCATCCAGATTATTGAGTCGACAGGTTCCGAGTAGGACTTCTGGGAGCTCCTCCTCGGTGTTACCCTACAAGATTTTTCAGACAGGAAGTGTTAATGCTTCTGTTCCTGATGGTATGGTTTTAATCTTCACATCAGCACAGTTTTTGAAATCACTTGAAGATTTCGAAAACTCTTCGTTCAGTCTCATCACGCACATGCAGTTAATTACTTAGCTCAGAGCATGAGGATTTAGGAAGCTGGATAAAGATATAGAGAGATTAGTATGTGTCACCTGAATCACAAATGCCATTTCTATGACCAGATGGTTCAGGTATCCAAGAACAAGGCTGACCACCCCTCTGGCTACAGTGGAAGATCCGACATCAATGTCGAGCTGAAATTCGGACATGTTTAGAGGTTGATCAACACGAAACTCAACCTGAAAACTATGGATACAGAAAACTTTATTTGAAATCTACCTCCAAGTAGTTCTTCCCTCGAAAGTAATTCATTTCAAGTGCTTGACCCACTAAGCAAGCTTTCTTACCAACACTCTGCTTGACTATCCATGATCCCTGCGAAATCACAAACAATGCAAGAATTTAAGCGGCATGATCTGTGTGATATTCTATGAAAACAGCTAACTCAAGCTTTGTTACTTACCTTAGAAATATAAGGTATGAGCTTAAATCTTGAATTCCTAAAGGCATCATCACCATTGACAAAACTGTGGAGCAAGGGAGTTTCTTCCAGAGGAGTTTTTAACATATAATACAGTGCAAGGGTATGCTGGGTTACACCGGGAACCTGATTCATGGTCAAATATCATATAATCTGTCTCTTGAAGATGAGATTCATCATCAGCATTTACATTAACTTAAATTAACCTGTATATTGACAATGAAGAAGAATTCTGGTCGACCTTGTGCTGCAAACTTCTGCATGAATCCAATAACAATTGATTGCATGAAGAAATTTGCATTTCCAACAATAGGTCATCCTTTTTTTTTTTAAAATTCTTATAGGAAGATATATGCAGACAGTTCATAGAGATGGTTGATATCAAACCTGAACAATACTCTCAGCACGGCTTCCAAGATCATCTTCTCGGCGGTCGGATCTTAGCCAGTCGGCACCAACCATTTGCATTAATGTGCCTGTTGCCTTGATCTGGAGAAAATAAAATGCTTAAACATGAAATTTAGAAAAAAAAGGTGGAGGTTCTAAATAACTGAACTAGCTAGAATTTAAGGCACCTTCAGATTGTCTTTGAAATAATTTTCTCCACGAATCAGAAAGGTAGTAGGATCAGCAGTAGCCCAACTGCATGGTAAAGAACAGGCTGAGTCCTTTTGAAGAGTGTTTCCAAAGGATGTCACTACGTTTTCTTCTTTAGCCAACTCTTGAAAGTCCATGTAACCCTTCTTCTGAACTGCAGCAGACAAGTTTTGAGGGATTTTTTTTACCAGAACACAATAAATCAGTGATTCATACCATCCTCCATTCAACAGTCAACTTAAAATTGATAACTTTGGCTACCACGACTGGACTAACCTGCAAGGTCATGTAATTTCTTCACAAAGACAGCAGCAGATGATAATCTGGGCTGGGACATGTTCTGCACAATTGGATGCCCAAAAAGTCAGAGAACAAAAGGTTGCAGCTCTTTATCATAATTTATCTCTTACATGTACAGAGAAGAAAAACCCAAGCAAGTATCGACATCAACTTCTGAAGTTCGTGATACGAAACGCAAAACAGAAGTCTTTTAAAAAGTCTGGTTAAACTACATTTTTGGAAAGCTTAGACTCAATCATGGAGTTTAGTAAATACCGAAGCAGGCCATTCTTGACTCACTTCAGGAAACCAGCCATTCTCCAAATGGTCAAAAGCTATCACTTCACCAGAATCAGGAACATCAAAGAATTCATCAGAGGCATCATTCAGGCTCATTAAACTTCTGCGCCCTGAAGTTGTTTTTTCTGCCTCGTCTTCCTCTAAATCAGCATTCAGTTCGAACTTCTGTTGGCTTTTATCTTCCGCTTTAATATCCTCCACTTCATCCTGGGGCAACATTATTTTTACTTCCGAGTCTGCAGAAGAGAAATCTGATGGATAATTGCCGGCTTTGGCTTGGAACATCTCCCTCAGTGCTGCAAAATGCAACGACAGAGATGGTGATTTAATAAAGTAAACTTTCAGTTCATAAAGCTAAAATGTACCGCAGGTGAAGTTCCCTAATCAGTAGAATAGAAGGTACCCGCAAGTCTTTCAAGCATGCGGATGGTTATAGATCTTCCAGATGGTTGACGCAAATATACTTTCCAAAACTTCCAATTAACTGCTAGCATGTGTTTTACAAGTGATTCCCTTCCTTTATTCACAGGAGTTATTACGTACCCTCCACCTGCAGGTTTGTCAGAAATTAATATACATTTAGGAAAGGTATGGCATGAAGGATAACAAGTCAACACAACCAACTGGAACTCACAGATAACAGAAAAAAATAGATATATAGTGAAATGGAGATAGTAGGAAATAAGCAGAAGTCACCATGAACAAAAAGCCTCACATCAAAAGCCATACGTCATCTAAGCTGAAATATCCTCAAAATTAATCTTTACTTTATATAATTGCTGGAAGAACCGGCAAAGAATAGTGAGAGATGCAAATTAACAATCCTGATTGAAATTCTTGTCTTTCCCGTTCATGGCGGGGTCAATTAGCAGCATTAATAAGTAAATTAACACTTTAAATTTCCAGAAGCAAAGCATACATTACTTTTAAGGCAAGCTCGAACATATCCATTTTGTGGAGGACACTTCTTGTGAATCACAGAATGGTATAGAATTACTGTGAAAAAACCAGATAAAATGTTAGGGCCAAATAACAAAGGCTGCAGCTTGTTGACATCATACGCCTTCTTGATATTGTATAGATTTTCTGAAAAAAATTATGAAATATTACCATATGTTCCATCTTCCTCTCTTCTCCAATATCGTCGCAACAAAAAATCTCTACGCATCATCCCCCTGCAAAGAAGTTACGAGTCAATGAGAACATATAATAGAAGTAAGTAAACTTTTCAAAGGTCTTTATCTAACCAGGGTAACCAATTGCTATATAACTTCGCGTGAAGAATATCTGTGTGACCATCAAGGTGCTCAACCACACTGCCTCGGTAAAAACAGAAGTCCCATCTGAAAGACAGATGACAATTCAGCCTCTGGAATGTTACGAAAAATTAATTTAAATGCTCATCCGATCTAAAACCAAAAACAGCAGACAAGGGTTGAACAAAGGAAGTGGTGCATGTAGTATAGGAATCATAATTAAGTTCCCCGTGTTGCTTTCCTCAGAAACCCCAGAACTTTGAAGATTATTATCTTGTCTCTAAGCTCATATAAAACCAGACGTGGTAGATATTCTCATAGAATTTATAATAGGAAGTCACAATATATATATATCTTAAACATTCAGGATGAAATTGTAATAAAGCATGCTTCCAATTCCACTTTTAAGAAGATAAGAGGAAACATTCCAGCAATCTTACTCTGATCTCGAGGCACCAAGAGACATAAGAGTATGGAAAATGGCTTCTGGAGTCCCATTAAGCACACCAACTGCCATTATAGCTGGGTGATTATCCCAATGCTGAGAAAGAAAAAATATTTAGCTGAAGAAGTGAAGTGCTGCTATCCATAATCACCAGGCAATGAAAGAGTGCTTCAACTTACCCTCCCACGAGAATCCCAATCTTTTGCTTCTTTGAAGAGACGCAATCCTGAATTTGCAACAAGTTTTAAGCAAATAAGCATCATCCCATGAATACAAGATTAAAAATGTAAGTCTTACCATTCTGACAACCAAAGATTTTCCATGGAGACGGCGCAATTACATCAGATGTCACTGCCTCATTATGCAACAAGGAGTAATAATCTATGGATCTTTGGCGGTGAGCCCTCTTTGCACTGCCAAATCTGTTGAAGCAACCTTGGATTATTGTGTGGAAAGAAATCTAAAACGTCAAAATATTGCTAAGAATTTCAAATGACTATGTCTTGTTTGGTAATGCGTTTGAAATCGTGTTTTTTAAAATTATTTATTTATTTATTTTATTAAAATAATTTTTTAATATTTTTAGATCGTTTTGATATACCAAAGTTAAAAATAATTTTTAAAAAATAAAAAAAATATTATTCTGATACATTTCCAAACAAAAAATATTTTGAAAAAAAATTGTTACTACAACTACCAAACACCCAGATAAAGAAGTGTACATGGGGAGAGTTCCAAATCTTCAAATGGTTGAATTCATAGTAATTACATTTCACGAATCAAATCATGAAAGTATTACGAGTCTCTTATCTTAGATGATCAGTAAGCATTGAAGAATAGAATCTGATAACAAATGCAGGCTTTCTGCAAGCAGTAATGTATAGTTGTATACCTCTACGCTCCACAGTAATGGAGATTGAGTCAAAATCGCTAGCACAAGCCTATAGCTTGAAATTGCACATATGTCTAGTGCTATTGATGTCGGGAAGAAATAAGATGCAAAATTGGAAAATAAAAATTACGAACATAACAAAATCAAATGAAAAGGTTCAGTTTCATGAACTTGTCTTGGCAGAGCCTGACATACCTTGAAGGTAGCCAGTTCTTCTTAGAAAAAGACATAAACTCCTTTTCTGGATTTGGGCACTCCTGGAAAACATAATCAAACGTGAGGTTTTCATCACCAGATAAACCATTGAAATGGTTTATTACAAGTTAACAGTAAAAAACCTTCAAGACAGCATTCTGCAAGGAACGAATCCATCTTCCTGCATCTTCTGAACCACTTGCTCCCAACTATAAAATAAGTGTTTGTTAGAGCTTGCGTTACACAAATTTATAAATCAAATAGAATGAAATCGCTTGGAATTTACTGCACCTTAAGATGATCATTTTCGTTTAAAATATTGTAAAGCGCGAAAATGAAGAAGACCTGCAAGTTGCAAACAATTACTTGTGCTTGGAAAATAAAACCCGTCCCTTGCAGGGCCATGAAGAATTTCGTCCATCATGGATTAGAAAAACAGAAACTATGAAAACAAAGGGCATACTTTCCGATTGATGCTTTCTCTTCCGTTATCTGTGATGCGAATGTAGGAGTCCATTTTTGCACTTCTAAGTGGCTCCTGAAATATAAATTTTCAGTTAGGCCTTTTGCGTTATTATCAGAGATCATCAAATCATCTGATTGAAATTGCAAAAGGACTTAACAGCATCATATAGATGAAACTGATAAAAGATGTTGAAATGGAAGCATATCATGTCATTTATTTTGTTTTCCTTTCAAAACTATAGTTCTTCAGCATGGAGGATTATTTTCGAACAAGAATTACTGCACCAACATGACTGCATCTACAGAAACATATCATCAGTTCATAATCATCTCAGAGTCCTAGATTTGAACGACTTCTAGCTCAATCATCTCAGATTCCTAGATTTGAACGACTTCTAGCCCCTTCAGCTTTCCAGGATTTCCATTCTTGTGATGTCCACTTCAGGGCTTCACCATAAGGAATGTTCTATCAAAATCTTCTCCTATCATTAATCAAAGCAGAAGCTATGGTTTGACAGACGATTCTACCATCAGCAAAACTTTGAACCTATCTTATCCTGATTTAAATTGAAGTCAACAAGTAAGTTACAACTCAACTCAACACCCTGCATATTTGGCATGATGTCACCCTCTAACTCGTTCATAGTACAGATATTTAATGCGAGAGATTAAATATAAAAAAGGTGTCCTTCTCCCATTCCCAGCAAGGCATAACATTTTCAGAAGATAGGCTTTTCACCCACCATTGATTTAATATTATAAACCACTTGAAAAACTTTCACTTCCTCACCTTTTGTTTTTCTAGGAAAGATAAAATCATATCCAGGAATCAATAGTAAAGTGGATAGATTCTGAAATATTTGATGCTGAAAGCAAAATCATGAATCCACATCAGTAGATAAAAATTTCATATAAGGAAGAATCCATTTTCAGTTACCATTTAGATTATAAAAGTCCAAAAATCATACAGGCGTACAAATCAATAGCATAATCAAACAAACATCTACATAGAAAACTCCCCCCCACCCCCACCCCCCCACACACACACCCCTTCAAAATACAAAAACAGATTCTGCTTGAGAAAATCAAGGGCACATTCAAACCTTTTCTCAACCCTATCCAATTCCCATTTATACCAATAAAAAAGACAAGAACTGGAAAATAAAAAGAAATCTATACCAAATAAACATCTATCTGCCTGCATCCTTTAACATTGTGAGTTGATCAGAATTTCAAATGAAGAAACACAACAGAAACAAACGAAACAAGAAGTTACCTCTTCCTGTGAAATGGGCATTGTCTTATAGCATCTGAGGTAGTTTTCTTGAAGAATGAAGTACCTTCTGCGTGAAAACTGTAAACCAAACCTATGGGACCTGATGATAAACAACCACCCTTCCATTTTGCCATCATTTGGAGGCACACCCATTTCAGCAAACCACACAAAAAAGTTAACTCACCGTTCAAAAACCTTCTCAGAAATGTTTCATACTACGTTTTCTTCTAGTTTTTGTGCTATGTTGCTGAAATGGCTATGTAAAAATCTTGTACAAGGATAATACGCAACTCTTTTTACGTCAGAAGTTTTTATATATATAAATAAAAATATATAAGCATGTATATGATGCTGATCCTCTGATCCCACCTTAGGGAATCAGAGAATCAAATTGTCAGTCTCTTACAAATCTTTCAGAGAATTCTTCCCTTTTGATTCTTTTCCGGTCCCCTTCCAAGTTTTTCCATTTTTCTATTTCCAAATTAACTATTATTGGGGTTGACAGAGCAATTGAATAGTTTCTTCGACCAAGTTATTGTCATGCTAAAATTACTATATTGCCCCTTAACCATTTTTTCATTTATAAAAGAAAACTGTGAAACACTGGTTCTTATAATTACTTTTTATTTTTAAATAATATCATTTATTGATGGGATATGGACATAACTAGTGGATTTTACATAATGATCTCATTTTTTTTTCTGATGAAAAATGTTAATTATTTTTTTTAGTGTTTTAAATTGATATGTTAATACAATAAATAAATTTTAAAAAATTAAAAAATATTATTACTGAAAAACACTTTGAATAATAATTACTAATACAACGCGAAACCATCAAGTGATTTGAAAGAAAAGGTATTAAATTGAATATTATGAAAATAATATTTGCTAATCACGTTTCAGTTGCATCTGTGATGTGGCTTTGTTGACTATGGTATCATGGTGTTTAAGGTTTTAAAGACATGGCGTGTCTTCTTGGAATGATTTCTGGACTTTTAGCCTGCCATTTGCACAGTACAGTCAGTGCCTTATGAATTTCTCGTTACACTCATGATTTTAATTGTTTCTTTTCTCGTTCAAATATATATATATATATATATATATATATATATATATATATATATATATATATATATATATTGTGCCCTGAGAAAGGGGCAGTGTGGTAAAATCAAATATGCATGATGCGTCATTTTTACTTCGGAGTTCAAATTGCAGGTGTATGCGAGGCGGACAACCTTTGAAGACAGACATGAATGCAGAAATGAGCTGTAACTAATTACCAATCACCTATTGTTTTTGCAACTGATCATGATTATTTGTAGTTTTATTCTGTTTTTTCTGGGAAAGAAATTAGATGTATTTGCGAGGAAAAAGCATGACCGTCTTAGCTAGTCAAACAAAATATATACTGTTTTTTTTTTTACCTTAAAATAAGATGTTTAGACTGTAGAATCATCCAAGTGGATGGTGACCATTCTTTTGATTCCTTCCTGTCCTTCCAAAGATAACCAAAATCAATGTACTGCCTCTTTGTCTTTTCTCTCTCAACTTATACAATGTCAGACAAAATACCATCTCTCCCCCGTTACCAAAAAACAAAAGGTGAGTTCATCATCACAGTGGCGATTCTCAGCATAGATTTTGACCATAATTACCGTGAATTATGCCAACTGAACCATGGAGTCAAACCACCTGCGACAACTCTAAGGTTGTTCCATGGGCTAAATTTATGGTACCTTTCTGGGTTGTTCAAAAATTATGCCGAGAAATTCAGTGTAAGTTAATTAGTTAGGTTCTGACCTGTTTGAGTTTTACAAATTTTAAGGTTATTAGAGACTTATATGATTGTTAATTTCAAAATTTATAAAATTAGTTTAGATGCATATAAACTACCCCGGACACTCACATTAATATTTTTTTTTTTTTAAAGCTGTGCCGCTATCAAGTTTCCCACGTTGTCTTTACCTGCATGACCTATGAAGAACACGATTTCTTTAGTTTTCGAGGATACTGCAATGTTACAACTGCTCAAGAAATTCATGCTTTAAGCTATTCGATATATCATGCGATCTTTGTAGACACTTCATGTTCATCATCAACTTTGCAGCCACATATATATTGTATTTATGAAAAACATTTTCTTCATAATGCTCTTATGATTCAAACTAAATTTATTTATTTACCATTTGGACTAAAAATCTTTTGTACTAAATTCGTTGATTAGACGCACATGATAAAAAATAATCAATGCAAGCAAATAGCCTCTGGCCCTTGGGTCAACAGAGGCATCGTAGCAGCTTGAAATAATGCCGAACTCGTCTCCATCCAGAGGGCAACAGCATTTCTCAACCGTTCTTTTAAATTTAGATATCTAAGCACGAAAGAGTTCTTACATCATTAGAAGAAATGTTGTCGGAATCTAAGCTCCAGGAGTTGCTAATTAATTATAGTTTCTTAAGCTTCAAGACTACTAGCATCTACTAACTTGATTTTATAACCTAACCCATCAGGCATCAGTTAGCTTGACCTGAAAAACATCTTTTCTTTTTTGTTATCTTTATCCACCCATTGCCTAACCTCTACCCCTCCCTCCCCTCTCCCGTGTCTTGATAAAGACATGAAATGACAGATTCGCGTTTCAAGAAGAGACATGCTGTTTCTTGCCAGAGTGAATAAACATGAGATGGAAGCTACTCATTGAAGCCTATCAAGTAACTAATGCGGCAAGTTACTTAGCCTAGTTGGAGGAAATAGACTATAGCTTACATGTCCTTTTCTGGCTTGAATGACCCATGAAGAGCCGGCAAAGCAAATAGAAGAGAAAATCCGCCTCATCTTGTTGCTCTTATCTCACCACAAAGTGCCCCCACGGCTGTCCTTGCTTGCCCCCATCCTTGTTCACCAGAGTTGACGAGGTCTGGTAGCGCTGAAGTTCTTTGTCACCCTATTATTTATTTATTTTCTCTGTTACTTGAAAGATTTTGACTAAACCCAAATTCACCCAGTAGTTCATCTACTTGTAGGTGTTTTGACACGATCCGAATAAGACAGCTACTTTTGGAGAAAATGCAAAGCACAGCTAAACTGTCAGCAACCCCAGATCCGCTTGTGCTTTCTTCATGCTCAATTAGGAGAACATGGACAAGCAAATGAATTTAGAGACAGCATAGTTGACTAGCCCTGAAAAGGATCATGGCTTCCACTTCCCTGTAAGGTTGCAACTTTTATCAATTTGAGCCGGTCGTCTTACAAAGGATTGACTATGACAACTGAATCCATTTGATACAGGCAAGCTCCATACTTGGGCATTACTCTCTTGGGAGTTATAGTTGCTCAAACAACATGTTTACGAAACTTCAAGTTGAGGTCAAAATGATATTACCAAGTTTCTAGCCAAATCCCAATTCCCAGCCATGATTTTTAGGGAAAAAAAGAAAGAAAAAGGAAACGGGTTGCCTCCCTGTCAAACCACCGCAAAAATCTTATATTTTCATGTGTTAAGTACTGTTCAATGGCACCCCACAAAGGGTGGAGTGAAAGTTAAATCCTGCTACTTGAGAAGAAAAATTTCAAGTTCACAGCTACTTTCACTGCAGAAAAACTAGAAGTTCTACAAGTAGCCCAAAATGGTCCCAGATGGGCCCCAGATTCTGACCTCCTCAATTCCTGATTAAACAAGTAACGCTGAAACCCTCCTCATGGCAGGATGAGCATATCAATGTCAAAAACTGGTACATACATCACTACTAAGTTGCATAATCTGGCCTTTCTGGCGCGTTTCTTACTTTCGTATGGAAAGATCAATGTGTAGATAAGCTAAACAAGCCATGAAAAACAAGAAAAATACAGATGCCAACATCAATGGTTCTGCTAGCATAAATATAGGTTTGAAAGTGTAGTAAACCTGCAAGCACAAGACAAATGTTACTAAGCTTTCACAAATACGGGAATCAAAGAGGGCGTTTTGTATGAGAAAATCAAAGTGGAAATTACTTAATATTGTCGTGGAACATTAAAAATCATGCAAGTAACAGGCATATTACTAATTTGACAGAGTTAGCCAAGCATTTCAAATCCCAAAATTCATACCACCAAAGAGAGCTTCCACAACTCTAATTGAAGCAATAACCAATGTGGGCAAAGCATAACAGTCATTATAAATAGAAATATATAGTACTATCCTGTAGCACATAATCATGCAGTTTAAAAACTCTCAACTGTTCAAATTTAAAATCTTATTTTTTCAGGAACCATGAAGCTTGCCTAGAAAACTTATACAACCCGCAACATTGCAGAGGCAAATAGCACTCAAGTAGAGTTGGTGCAGTTAGTATCTGGTGCAATCCTCAACAATTCTTATCTTCATTCCCAAAAATCAGCATCCATAAATAAACGAAATGATTGCATCTAAAACTGCCTAAATCTAGTCCTAAAACGGTGACATTGATTGGTATTTAATTGCCGATCAAAACCTCGCTATTACGACCCTTCATTTGATACCTAGGAAAATCAAAACTGAGATACAAGGGCAGTAACACATTGATGTTCAAGGGAAGTGCAAATCACCTGGAAAGGAGTAATGTGCTCAGGAACTACATTTTTATTCTCCAGAACCAGAACAGTCCTCCCAACAACATCAAGGTATGAATATTTGGTCTGCACACAATCCAAACATAGAAGACATCTCAGTTCAAAGTGAACAAATTTCCAAAAATATAAACACACACAATTGGTGCCTTTGTGTCGCAACAAAGCAAAGCACCAAGCTCAATTTTATAGATCGAATACTTCTTATAAGGGGGGAGGTAAATATCATTCCAGTTTTTTATACTAAAAATTTTATACAATTTTCTTGTTATTGTTTGTAGCCTTATAGTACGTAATAATGAAATATGTCAACAATGTATCCTACAAACTTGTTAAACTTTAAGAGTAATATTTTGAGTTGTGCTGGGATTTGTACCTCTAAACGCTGCTCTACTGGAAAGGGAACAACAGCTGAAGGGTCTTTTGATCCCTCTGGTAGCACAACCTGAAATAAAACATCTTCTGGCATTAGCATGTGGAAAACATGATTGAAGTAACTAATGGACAAACATCAGACAACAGCATCATGAATGCAAATGATCAATAGAAGCAAACTCACTTTGATGGTCAATTTGTCCACGACAGTCTCTGCAAGAGGACAGCCGAAGCTGAAGTTGAGGTAACGCTTTCCATCAGGAGACTCAAAAAGGAAGTCTTCCAGTGGTAGCCCATAGCCAATAACAAAAGTAGCCTTCCAACCTCCAAATAAAGGATACCGTGGTTCGATTTCAAGTTCTGACTGTTTAAAATGTGTCGAGTCAGCACATAGGAAGATGAAAACTGTATTCCATAAAATAACAGAGTACCATTTTCCCTCAATTTTAAGCATTCCCATATCTATCCTTCAATCAATATATAACCATAGTTCCATTATGATGCAAGTATATAACTAGAAAATTGGGGCCATACCTTACGGTAATCTGAACGTAAATGTGATGATGAGATGTTTCCGATGTCATCCCGATAATACACAGAGTGCACCCTAGGTGGTAGACTTGCTAGAAGGTGTTTGAAGGAAGATGTGCCACTTAAAGATGGCCTAGATTGATACTCAACTCTGCCAGAAGGACGTCTCAAAAGATGAGATTAAAATGATCTAATTACAGAAATGAAACACCTATGAAAAGGAAAAAAACAGTCATATAAACCATGTGTTTACAGTTTTAGCTCCATCAAATGGCCAACTGCCGACCATGATCCTTGAAATAAGAAAGGGACACAAAACTTATTTAGATCAGAAATAGGTTAGAAAATCATTTGCTATGCGTTATCCATACACGTATTTGCTGTTGTGCAATTATGCTGATAGTTTTGTGTTCCATTGCGACCTCAATTCAAAGGTAGGTAATTGAAAAAAAAAAGAAGAGAACAGGGGGCGGGGGATGCAGGAAACTGAATGAATATGAAGGGAGGGAAAAACAGACACAATTCCAACCTGGAAAACACGCCTTTGTGTCGAGCACCAGCATGGACCAATTTGTAATGCTCTGTTATCTGAAGGTTGCCCCAGTGAGATATCTCTACTTCTCTTAAAAGCTCTTCAACAACAGCAAATGGGCTGTTATTCTCAAGATGAACAATTACTGGAGAAAATGAATATGGAGGATGATCTTCATATGGTCCATACTTCAGTTCTCTACCAGAAAGCTTGGTGGGTTCCACTCTTGTAAATGATTCTACTTTTGTACTTGGTGTCTTAAGAAAAGTAGTTTGCTGCTTAACATGATATGGTGACAGTATTAATGCGCTGTCACGGAAATATACTAATTGTGATTCTGATTGGCTTATCTCTGCTGGGAAAGGTTCCAGAGAATGTGTTAATATATAAAGCACTTCCAGAGTTGCAGTTTCACCTGAACTTAACGGATTAAGCAAAGATATACTAAAATATTTAGTTCCATTTGGCGCATCAGGTAGCTCTGTTGGGTTTGCATCAAGATGAACATAACTCTTCTTCTTCTTCTTGCCTATAGCTGCTTGTGCTTTGACAAGTGCTAGATGATCAGCTTGAGCAGGTGCAAATGCAAGAACGATTTCTGAAGCAGGGGTTGTCCCGACATTCTCAACCTGAATCAAATTCATACTTGTGTCCATAAAAAGGAGAAACACAAACACAAAAGAACTTCCTATCTGCAATGCACATATCTCCACACGTGAATATACTAGCCAAAATCCTTAGATATTTTTTGACCCAATTGTAGACTTTATAATCATTCACACTCAACTCTTTCTATATGATCAAAGGTTGACGGACCATTTGACCACATACAAACCATCAAGGTGGCAAGTACCGTGTAGGAAATTGGATCACGGTTTGCAACTATTGCACAAATATAGAGTGTTTGCACCTACGACATTTACCTCATTCACATAACTCGAAGCAAACCGTTAGTCACCATGCCAGAAGGTTTTGAGCTAATGTTCTATCATTGAATTTTAAGCTAGAATATCAAAATCTGATTTCTGCGCCGTGAAAGCTTGCAAATTTCAAGAACCAAGGATAGATTTAATCCCCAAAATTAAATTTTTTTGCAAATTCTTCATAAACCCATCTGTTTGATTATATATATAAAAAAAGAATCAAACAAAGTAATGCAAAAAATGGCATACCTTTAAAGTCAAGAAGACCTTAACAATATGTGAACTCAAGTCAATCTGCACCAATTATCACACAAACAAACAAAAAAGAAGTCATGAAATATATCATTTTCTTCCTCTTAAGTTTGTATTTTTGAAATTGAGCGAAGAGACATAGCTGCTCTTACTCTACGTTCAGCGTTAAGGATTTGGATCTGGTTAGTTGAGGATGCAGCGGCAGTTGTGAGAAATGTGAGGATCAAGAAAGGTAGAGTGAGTCCCGCTCCTTCCATGGATGTTGAACTCGCCATGTCTTGTAAACTGTCAAGTCCTCCTGTCTTTGCTTCTACCAGTTACAAGATATATGGCAGTGGCGATGGAGGACAGGAGAGGGCACATTTGGGCTTTTTGGACAGACAAGACAGACAGGCAGAGAAGCGTTGGGCCTTCGGCTTTGTTACGTGGAGCAAGGGATGCCAATATGGGCCTTAACGGATACTAGTCTGGACCCATCCGAAAAAGGAAAACCCTAATTTCACCTCTCGAGTCTCGAACCCCCCCAATCCTGACTGGGCTGGTCTACTGAAGAATCATTAGCTGTTCATTGAGTGGGTGTTAGCTGTCTCGAGCGCGAGTGGCTGATTTCACATGAATCTAATAACAATTCTCAATCCAATATTTTTCTTAAATACAAGTTTATTTAAATTATAAATTATATAAATTTAAAAAATTATAGATATAAATAAATAAAATACCATGTATATTTTTATATTGTATTTTATATAAGTTAAAATTGGAGATTTAATATTAAAAAAGTAAGTTCTGAAGATAAAATGTTAAGATGATCTTGAGGTGGTAGGAGTACAAGAAATTATTAAGAATAATAATGGTTCCAAAAAAAAATCAGATTAAATTTGATTTGTATATTTTTTAAAGTATGTTTTAAATTGTTTATTATTTAAAAAAATATCAAATTAATATGTATTTTTGGAAGATTTGAACATGCTAATATCAAAATTAAAAAATACTTTTAAAATACTATATAATATTAAACACTTATTTACGAGTCCAAAAACAGAACCAAAAAAAAAAAAAAAGAAAAAGAAGAGAGAAAACAAAGCCCCCGAAACCAGGCCCGAGGAAATGTTAGCTCTTAAATCTCTTAATCTTGCAATTTCACTTTGCACTCCTCCAAACATTTCTACTTTAAATGTTCTTTAAGTTAGGTGATTATTTTGTTTCCAAATAACATCAATTGTCTGTTTTTATGCTACTAAAAAATTGCAGGTAAAAATTCAATAATGCTCTGTTTGGCTCTTAAGGAAATCAATCGTGGTAAATAGAAGTGCTAGGACAATTCTTTTGATACCATGAACCATTTAATTGGAGATAATTTCAAGAATGAATAGTAACAACAAACGAAGCATACTTTAAATGCAAAATGTTTATTGCCTCTCTAGTACTAACGTAAGAAAACAGGAAGTGCTTATAAAGGATGACCGAAACAAACTCTGCCTTTTTCTTGTAAAAGCAGCAACCGATTCTGCTCCTGGATTTTTCCCTTGGACTCGGGACTCTTTGTTTACTCTAAATCTTTATTATTTTTTACTTTGTTACCCGAAAAGCTGCAAAATTTATCAACAAAGACCAAAGCCCACATTTTGTTTTTCACTCGTTTCCCTTTCCATCCTATCAGGATTCAGAAATCACCTTTTCCATCTCCTTTTCTCGTTAAAGATTGTTTCTTTGATATTTCCATCAGAAAAAGATTGTTGCTTTGACAACGTTTGTAATAGCTTAGGCTATACATGGCTTGCATGAAGCTGGGATCAAAATCAGAAGTCTTCCATCTCGATGGCCATACCTGGTCTGTCACTCTTTTCTTTACACATATATTTGTATATCTGTGTGTGGATGAATGTGATGTATTTGATTATGGTTAAGGACTGGCTGCAATGATGATCTGAGAATGTGGGTTTTTGTCGAGGTTGGAAATCATATAATGGGTTTATTTTGTTTTTATGTTGAGATGAGTTTTTGGGTTGATTATGACAGTGTTAAATGAAAATTAATGTGTGCTTGTTGTGCGTTTATAACGGCTTATTATGTTCGAGAAATGTGTGTGTAGAGATGATTATTTACAATGATCACTGGCATTATGCAGTGGTTTTGATGTAGTCAATATAATGATAACTGGTATCAGATGAATAAGTGGGGTCTTTCCCCTTTTCAGTTCTGAGGTGAAAATTTTAGAGGGGTCATTTCTAATTACCGTGTGCAGTATCAATTGGATTTACTTTCACCTGCTTTTGGATTACAAAAAGGATTATTCAGGCATTGTATCATTAATGGATGCTAATTTTTTTTTTTATGAAGAGCGCATGTATAAACTCACTTGATATCTAACTGTACTTCTATGTGTACAGAGTTTGGTTAGAGATTTCCATCTGCATTTTAAATAAAACCAGAATGTGCTTTGGTGCAGGCTTTGCTCAACCGGGCTTCAAAGTGATGTCATTATTGAAATTGGGGAGATGTCTTTCCATCTCCACAAGGTGTGTGTTACATGGCCAAACTGTACTTTTATTCTATCACCTGATTACCAAAATTTGTTGTTTTATATAAACACCATACTCAAAGGCTTGCTTCAAGATTCAATCCGAGGTGACATTCGAAGCATGCTCCTTTAAGAGCAACATTAAGCCTGGAAGTGCATGTCTCATACCTCATGGTTCACCTTGTGTCCGACTTTTGCAAATAGACTAGAAATTAACTAGAATGGCATGCTCATCTTGTAACACCAAGTTATTCTTTCGTCAACTATTTAAGAAAACAGACCATACTTGAAGCAGACTATACTGGAAGTTTTTGGGGAAATCCTGCTATTTGGAAAGCTTGAAAATGCGCGCCTTTTTATCAAAGAAAAGTGTGTACTTGATCATTGTTGGTTCTTCCAAATAATTAGAGAAAAGTTTAGTTGGCATTAATTTTTTTAGTTATCTCCTATGACTACAGGTTAGCTAAAGGATTTCATACTGGCATTTAATCTTATTTGTTTTCTTATACCCAATTTCATCTGTCGTGTTCTGATTTTGGAAGATATTGCTTCCGTGTGCTGAATTAGCTCATTTCAACTCAAAATATTTAGGATATCATGGATCAAAACTAGATTTAGCAAAGATAATATATTTTATACCTTTTTCTTTGTTGTTTATGAAAATTTTAATGAATGGAGTTAGTAAAATGGAAAGAATTTTTGGAAGCAATTATCTCCATCCTGTTATTATTTCTTCGATTGTTTCCTCTATGCTTCTTATTCTCAGATATAATGATACGACTCTTACGCCTTGGCCTTGGTGTGCTCTAACATTCATCGGGGAAGAACAAAAGGCTTCTCCTCTGCCTAGCTAATTAAAACTGTGGTAGACAGGGATAAAATACCTGCTAGTATTCACTTTTATGATTTTATTTACTTACTATTGAGCTGAGTTCTCTCTTTTATCTCCTGCAGTTTCCATTGCTCTCCAGAAGTGAATTACTAGAAAATCTTATTGGAGAGCATTCTAGCGAGGACGAGAAAAGGTGTGTTCTACAACTTCATGATGTACCTGGTGGAGCCAAAACCTTCTTGCTTGCTGCCAAATTCTGCTATGGTATAAAAATGGAACTCACTGCATTGAATGTAGTTAGTCTCAGATGTGCCGCTGAGTATCTTGGAATGAGTGAAGACTACGGGGAGGAAAACCTCATCACACAAACAGAAAATTTTCTCAATGAAGTATTTGGCAGCTGGACAGACTCCCTTAAAGCTCTTGAAACCTGCGAAGAGGTTCCTCTACTAGCAGAAGAGCTTCATATTGTTTCGAGATGCATAAATTCCCTGGCAATGAAAGCTTGCGCAGATCCAATTTTGTTCAGTTGGCCCATGCAAGGAGGCAGCGACATTAGGAACCCAGATGGCACTGTATTCTGGAATGGAATACGTACTTCAGCCAAGCCGCATCCTGTGGGTGAGGATTGGTGGTATGAGGATGTTTCCTTCCTTAGATTACCTCCGTACAAAAGGCTAATTCTGGAAGTTGGTTCAAATGGTATGAATCCAGGGAGGGTTGCCGGGGCACTAATGTACTATGCAAAGAAGCATCTCCCTTTGTTGGGCAGGAAATCAAGCATAGAGAGTGGAAACTATGCTGCATCTAGATCAACTATTTCTGCTACGTCTGAAGCAGATCAAAGGAGTCTCTTTGAAGAAATAGTGGAATTGTTGCCTGATCAAAAGGGTGTTACTCCAAGTAATTTCCTGCTTAGGCTTCTGCGAACTGCCATGATAATACATGCGAGTCCATCATGCCGACAGAACTTAGAGAAACGGGTTGGAACCCAGTTGGATGAAGCATCTCTTCAAGACCTTCTGATACCAAATTCAGGCTACTCAGTGGAAACCCTTTATGATATCGACTGTGTTCAGCGAATTCTCGATCATTTCATGCTGATGGATCATGATGATCCCACATCAAATTACGTCGAACATGAAGGGCAAATAACGGAAAGTTCGCATTCGCTCATTCCAATAACAATGGTGGCTAATCTGATTGATAGTTATCTAGCAGAGGTAGCATCTGATGTTAATTTGAAGTTAGCGAAGTTTCAGTCTCTTGCTGCTGTAGTCCCTGATTATGCCAGGCCAATAGATGATAGAATTTACCGAGCAATTGATATATATCTTAAGGTAAAGGCAATAATCTTCAAATGGTTCTTTATCTGGTTTCCTTGCCAAAGTTTATCATTAAATTTGATGATATAATTCAAGCTTACAGAGTTCTTTGTTCATTGTCCAATGACATTGTTCAAAATGGAGCATGTTTAAAATTGTTTTTCTTTCGCTACAAAGCTATTTTCATGTGACTTGGACCTATGCTTCGTTATTTCAGTGGTCACTAATATTTTCTTTTACTGCAGGCTCATCCATGGCTAACAGATTCTGAGAGGGAACAACTTTGCAGGCTCATGAACTGTCAAAAGTTTTCATTGGAAGCCAGCACTCACGCAGCCCAGAATGAGAGGCTACCTCTTAGAGTCATTGTCCAAGTTTTATTCTTTGAACAACTACGGCTTCGCACCTCTGTTTCTGGCTGGTTCTTTGTCTCTGAAAACCTTGATAACTCACAAAACCTAAGTGGGAATCTTGCTCTTGCGAGAAACGATTTGCATCCTCAAGCAGGAGCCATACATGGCCGCATCATGGTAGATGACATGAAAGAACGAGTTTCCGAGCTTGAGAAAGAGTGTTTGAGCATGAAACAAGAGATTGAGAAGCTGGGAAAAACAAAGGTGTCGAGTTGGAACATCTTGTTAAGAAAGTTTGGTTTTAGTCGATCAAAGTCAAAATATGGGGATCCAGAAGCATCAAAACCAACGGATACCAAAGAATTACCAACGTCCTCAGCACCACTCATAAATGGAGGAGAAAATCAGAATAATGAATCAGTAGAATGAACATCAAACTCTCCGGAAAGAAAAAAAGAAGAAGACATCTCCTTTCTTGAGTTTTGCTTAAGCTGTCTAGGTGTCGCTACTTGCTATTTAGAAGTTGGTTTAACTTATCCTGTGATTATATTCACAACTTACATTGTAGGACGTTCACATTCTCTCGGATTCATTTTGATCTTATAATTTTGGTTGCTTCCTTATTATCTTTGTTTTTCTGTCCTCTTTCAGCACAAACTTTCCAAATTAGATTCGTTTCTCTCAATCCATGTCCCATGCGCGCAAACTAGAATCTTAGGTTGTTTTAGCATAACTTTCTGCTTCTGTTTTCAATTGTTTTGGTTCTCCCTGCTGTTTCTGATGGAGCAGATGACAACATGAAACTGCTTTACTCGCCAATGCATAATTGTTCAATATGAGGTCATTGTGCACTCAAGCATCCATAATTTACTAAGAACCTATCTCCCTGAGTATGCCTATCAGCTTGTAGATCATCAAAAGAAACACTGCCTTTTGCTTTTAAATGTAAACTTAAGTGCAAAGAAACAATTGTACAATCTTCTAACAAATTATAGTCAACTTAAAAGATGGGGTCAAGATGATGGATTGCTCCTATATCGCGCAATCTGACCTCCCCCGCCAACAGGTGGGAATTCTCGACCCAGCTTTTCCTGAGATTCAGGAATTCAAGTTGGCCTCAATTGAATCAATCGCTAACTTTTTAGAAATGCTTCATTGTTTTCAATACTCTTTAACTTTGATTGTTATCATTCATTCATCAAAAAGGGGCAATGCGGTTAGATCTCAACCAAAACCCTGCTAATGCAGCAAATACCAAGTGTTCAGACTTCAGACCCTTTTACTCTGTCAGTAGCTATTGGCGAGGCCATTAATGCTTGATTTGTGTCAGCTCTTTATTTTACTCCTCCCTGGCAACGATGCTTTGTTAATTGTAATTTATTGAGAACTTCAACAAATATCACTCAGTTTGTATTTTTTTTCAATTCATGTTAAAATCTAAATTTTTTAAAGTTAAACCATAACAAAAGCTCAGCCCGGCAGATTCAAATTCCCCAAACATGTGAAAGTCTCCTCAAATCAAGCAGTTAAAATCTGTATGCGTGTTTGACAACGAAAGTGTTTTTTCAAAGTATTTTTTATATTTCAGAAACAACATTTTAAAAAATAGCCGAATAGCAATACCGATCGATGCCTAAGACAGAATCCAAAATCAAACCCTAGAAAATCGAAAATCAAAACTCAAAATCGGGCAAATTTCCAATTGTTGACCAAATACCCAAGAATCTCTAACCTTTGATGCACGTAACTGTGAGTGATTTAGTGAAAAAATGTCAACAATTGAGACCAATATGAGCCGGCCCCAAAAAATTACCAACACAGCTAGAAAGATTGAGACACCATTGGCATCATCGTTCAGGTAGAGGCCACCCCTTTATCAGATACGGTCTCCCTATGATTTCTCTCACTGTTTTGGGTGCTTTAGGACTTGCTCATCTCTTGCATGGCAGGTTTACGCTTTTCTTTTTCTCAATTTATGAAAAAGTTTGTAGCTTATAGATCCTATGATGAAAGATGAGACCTTTGTAATAATGGAACATTGTAAAAATTTCATTTCAGAACAGTTTCTTTTTGTGGTTTTATGAAAAACACAGTTCGTAGTTTTTGTTTTTATATTAGGCTGGTGCTGAATCTGGGCTGATAATGTTAGCTTCTGTTCGTGGTTTGTTAACTTTGTTAAAAAGTTTGTGAGTTTATGCGGTTTTTTTATATTCTGATGTGGTTTTATTAAAAAAACCCAGTGAGGATTTCAAGGATAATCATGCTAGCAGGTGTGATGCTAAGTTTTCACTTTCCCTTCTTAATCGTCACAAATTGCTTAGGTTTGGCTTATTTGAATTATTTAAAATAGGGAGTGACCTAATTTTAAGGTTTTTTTTTTCTGGCTCATGTTGGCAAATAGTTGCAGACAGTATAGTCAGTGTTTCGTTATTTTACTCTCTTTGAAGGCTGGCAGACGGGTAGTTCTTTTACGTTGGGGTAACTTGGAAACCTGTTGGTATCAGTTTTTGGCCATGCTAGTTTTCTGGAGGAGATTGAGGTTTCTCGGGATTGGAATTTCCATGGCTGAACTGTCATCAATGGAGGAGATTACATTTTAAAGGAAATATTTATTCTCTTGCTACTCTGATATATGTAGCATCAGTTAGAGATCAACAAGTTGTCTAACAGTCCTGCTTTGGGAGAAATTAGGAGGTCGGGTTTGTTTTCTGGTGGTGACTGGTGTTTCTTGGGATTGGAATTTTCATGGCTGAACTATCATTTATGGAGGAGATCACATTTTGTAGGAGATTTGCTTGTTCTCTCCCTCCTTGATCCATGTATTAACTAGTTGTCTAGAAGTCTTGCTTTATGAAAAATAAGGAGTTAGTTGGCATAAGACTTCTTGATGTAACTTGAAGATTTTTAATTGCGTTTAGTCAGTGTCCAGTTCAGAAAAGATAAGAGATTAGAGCTAAAAACATATTTGTTTGAAGAGATATAAATAAAGATATAAAATAAATCTAAAAACAGAAGCAAGGGAGATATGTTCTCATTGTCTTTATTTTTTTTCCCCGAGACAACAACCAAACAATATCTTTCTAATCTCTAATGTATCACATGAAAAAACTACCCAGTTTTGTTCACGTAGATTTCTTGTGTGGTAACGTCCAAATATGAGTGAAAACAGTCAGTTGGATCCTGTGGCTTCATTGGAAGAGATTGACTAAGACCGTTAAATGATTTCAAGCCGTTTAATCTTTGGCATGGCTTTTTACTACAGTAGGACCAGAACTGATAAATTGATCTTATAATCCAAATGATTGCAAAATAGCTAGTTTTTCTCCGGCATGGCTTTCATCGTATCATGTTCATGGTATAGCTGTTGTGCAAATGATCTATATATATGCTTTTGTGATCGTATAACAATTAGCAGTCTTCATTCTAACTTTATGCATGAAAAAATGCCTGTTTTAAACACTGTTCCGGTGCCTAAAAGCGCCTCATTCCACATCATTATCTTCAGGTTCTCATTTCATAATCCTCTCTACTAATGTGGTGGGATTCTATGGTCCAGGAAGGATATTGCAAAGGTGAAAGATGATAAAGAATGGGAGATTATTGAGACAAAAGAAGCATTATCCATATCGGGACCAACAGTACATACAAGCCTAAAAAGATATCATTGGAGGCGGAGTTAAAGGTGATGATGGTTCTGGTAGCATAACTCAAAATAATAGAAGAATTCCAAGGACATTTCTATAGCTTACATTCCTTAGTGTTTTACAGGCTTTGCAGAAGAAAGTAAACATAAACAACTTACGAGTACGAAAGTAGACATTTCTATAGCATAACTCAAATTGTCGGGCTACTGCTGCTAGTTTCAGCTTGTTGCTTTTGTCACTATATATTTCACTTTAGCTGTAAAGTCCACGAGATCTTGTAGAGCGGTACTGTTTTTCCAGTTTTACGGGTGAAACTCCTCCATGTGCCCCAGTTGTTCAGCATTAAATAGTGAATAGATGTGATACAAGCATCCGATTTTGTCTGAAGAGGTTGAATGTTAATATTTGATTATCCGTGTTTAAAAAAAAAGACCCTTATAACAACCAAGTACACTATCCACCTCCAAAGAGCAAAACTAGTACAGAATCATACTAGTCTCTCTCTTGTGCATTTGTCGATGGTACTTCATATGAAGGATCGGCATTGAGACTTGAGAGTGTGATCATTGTTTATAAGAACTTGCACATGCATATTACATAATCAAGTCGTCACACTGCAGGTGGGGGTTCGGGTGGAAACAAACATGGACAGCGACTTGTAAATAGACTACATCAGCACAGAAACCAGAACCTGGACTTTTAAAAAACTGAAAAAAGAAAGAAAAAGGAAAGTAAATAATCGTAGCAACTGATATTACCTTTGCATGTTACAGAGGCGAGGGTAATGAAACAGGCATTACCAAGAAAATAATCGTCTATAACGTCCAGCAGGCAGGCCTCCTGGTGGAGGTGGTGGCGCTTCTCGCAGTGTAGGTGAATCCATCTGTCCGTTCGAAGCGGAGGTGAATTAGTAGGCCTGCTGTAGCTGGGTGCTCCAGAAGTGTTGCCTTGCCCGATGAGAGTTTTTGTTTTAGAATACTACATAGAACATGGATAGTAATTTGGTACAACTCCCTTCCTTGATACGTGCATCCACCATTCAAAGGCTGTAGTATTACGTCAAAATCACCTGTATTTCTCTTTAGGTTCAATTTTCTGTACCTAATCTCATATTTATTTCTTCCATTAACTAATAACGATTCCTTGTTAGTTTATCACAAGCACAATGTCTATTTCCTTTTCAACCATTGAATTCTGAATGTAAAAATTAAAAATAGACATTATGACTGTATCCAAGATTGAAGCAGTGTAACAACCCCTCAGTGTATATTAACTTGCTGCAAACTTCAAGAATTCCGTGCTAAAGAACAAATGATAACGCAAGGCTTAGGCTCCATACAAGTAATCCACAATGATGGTACCATCTTTCTAGAGCGAAACAACCCGGTGTGTATTGCATAAAAAATCTGGCATTATTTCTGACGAAATTCCATTTCTTCTGTCTGGTTGTTGCACCATTATTGAGTTATGACGTATTGGACGCTTAATGTTTCGCTGTTTCTCTGCTCTGGCTTTTTCTTCCACATTCCTCATTCCTCTGATCATAGTTTGCACTCGCCGTTTCAGGACATACGATTGTCCAACAAGTAATCCACGGCAGGCATGGCAACAAGTTAATAGCTACAGTATAAAGATTCATTCTATTCTATAACCGAAGAAACATGGAACATGATTCTCTTCTTTTCCTTCTGCTGTGCTTGATATAAATGATATGAAGGTTGACCTCATGCAGGCCCAAATAGGTTTATTACGCATGTACATGTACACAACAGAGAGAGAGAGCGAATTAAATTGGCAAAAGAAATTAACTCTCTTAAAAGAATTGAGAGCAGGTAAACTATATTAGGCGAAAACTTCACCCCAACCATCTCCACAATTACAAACTTATATCCAATTATCCCAGAGAAAATACCATTGCTCCTTATGTACATCACCCCCAACAACACAAATAAGAGAGCAAAAGTTGTAAAACCTACCTAGTGTTCCTTTTCTCTTTCCTCCCAAATATATCCCCCCACACCTTTTCCAAGTTTTTATTCATTTACACGTGGCATCAGCAAAATCACAGTACAAAAAAAACTTTCTTACCTCTCCAATTTTATCCCTTTAACCCCAAATAATATTTGAAAACAAAAAGGGAAGGCACTGAAAAAAGCTACTTGAAGACAATGCCCACAATAGTCCTAAGTAATCACCTTGGCTTTGGTTGTGATCCAAATGACCATAATGGTTGAACAAGTCTCTGAGCTGATGGACTGCCCAGGAACGTAGCCTGAGATCGAGTAAGCATCTCAGTCATCGATGGGGTTTGGTAAGATTGAACAAGACTTGAACCATCCGTGGAGTCTCCTCTCGCAGTTGCTCTTTGCCATGAGTGTGAGCTTAGGCCCGATAGAATATATGCTCTCCCAGATGCCTCATATACATGTCTGCTTGCCATTCTTTCTTGCATCTCCTTGAGCTCGGCATCTAATGCAATACATAATCGATCATGGGACTTGGCCGATACAGTTTCTGACAATAACCTTCGGCAGTTTTCAAGGATAGAAGCTGCACCAGCTAGATCTCCCCGTTCAGCTACGGTTCTTGCCTGTGACATGGCTTCAGCTGCTTGAAGCCTGTTGCGTTGCCTATCCACTTCAATTGACACCACTGCTTCTCCAGATATCTCAGGTCTTTCGAGTTTAATTTCTGCACTTTCTAATGTTGTCATTTCTTTAGTTAAAGGATCCCGGTATGCACATCTCACCTTTAGCAGTGATGTTTGATTCATGGAAGACTCTGCTGGAACATTGATGGAAACCAGAAAATCTCTCTCTTCATCAGCATATAAATCTCCAACATCGATAAACCCTGAACGGGTATCAGCCATCACACGACTAGGGTAACTTCCTGCTTTCAATGAGCCAAGGTGGATACTTGGGTGCATACACTCAACTCCCACTTGCAACTCCTGCACTACAACACTCAGAAGGCCTCCAATGCACTGTGCAAATGCATCCTGGATCACAGCTTCAGTCTCAATGAAAGAGAAGGTGCCTCCAGAAATTTCTGAAATGGAATGCATTGACGAAGCATCATGGTCCGCACCAAAGCCAAAAGCATGCACTGGAATCTGGAATCCTGCATTGTCACTGCCATGAATCGACAAGGGGAGGAGCAACTGGTAATTTGGTTGAGGCTGGTTACCACTACTACCACTGACAGTATAAGTATCCTGCCCATCAGATAGAAGTATAATACTTGCCACAGGATTCTTTTCCCTTCGTTCTTCCATTACCTTGGCTCCCTTTCTCAGACCTTCAGCAATGTTGGTCCCACCATTCGCAACCAAAGAGTTGACAGCTTGAAGTGCATGCTGCCGGCCTGCGTCAGACATTCTACGAAGGGAAAAGAGGCGGCGGGCAGTGGAAGAAAAGGCAATAACTGAGAGCCTGTCATTGGAGCCAAGGTTCTGTATAACAAACCCCATTGCTCGTTTTAGCAATGCCAGCTTTGTACCTGCCATGCTACCACTTATGTCAAGCACTGTGACTAGATCAACTGGAGCACGGGGAGTTTGAGATAGCTGAGGTAAGCTAGCCAGGTTTCCTCTGGGGTTTTCTCTTGCAACTGTTGCCCCAGCTTTGAGGTGGACCAAGACAGTGAAGTTATTGTAAGAATTAGAACGTGATGCAGCTGACACTTCTGGGTATGTTTTGATATCTACTATTTTACCAGCATTGTGGCCTGCTGCAATTTTGTTGCCAGAGCTTCTCTCAGCAAATGCAGGTTGGAGATCCAAGGATTCATCATCATTAAACACACTAGGTTCGGGAACCTGCAGCAATGGCACAACATGCCGCCGATCTCGACGTGGTGGGGGAGGTAATCGATGGACCACAGTCATCATGGCATCAGTTTGAGGCCAACCTACTGATGCTCTCCCAGGCAGGGGATCCAAAGTTGGTGCCTGAAAGGGGATTTCTTTCCATTTCGCTCTGCAAACTGGACAGAGTTGGTTGCCATGTTTGACATTTGAAGAAATGCAGTGGAAATGGAAAGAATGTGAGCACTCTGCAGTAAAAATAGCATGTCCACCACCTTGTTTCATCTTAGTCAGGCATATTGAGCAGGTTTGCTGAAATTGCAAATCAAAAACATGCCAGAAAGGACATGTATCAGATGAAATTTGAAATACAAAAAAAAAACCCTCATAACAGTCATGACAGTAGCAGCAGCATAGATTAGGAGCATGCTGATGCTATAGCACACCAGTAATCTCATCAACAACACTCGTCTAGGAAAGAATTATGAATATAAATTGATCCACAAATCAGAAAAAGAATTACTTGTTGCATTGAGGAATTTGATAGGTCTCAATACTTGGTAAAGAATGGTAACAACAATATTAACTTGGTAGAAGTTGCCATATTTGAGTGTCCACTCAAAAGCTTCCAACCACATAACAGAGTTGAGAAGATAAACAAAAAAAAAATGTAATTTCACCAACTTTTGAAAGCATGATTACAACACAAAATCTGTGATTGGCTGGTTAGTTTAAGATGAATCTCCCAGAACTTGGAATCTAATATTGAGAAGCTGCATATGTCAGTTTGAACTGCAAATCAGAGACTACTTTTGACATCTAATAATCAAGAAAACAGACTTTTAACATAACAAAAAGCATATGGCATGACAATATACTGATAGCATATCAATGTAATCTCTGGGCAATCTGTCACGGAATAAAATGAATTTCTAAATATTTTTCAAAGATTGTGACTTATAAGCCTCCCGTTTTCTTATTCCTCTCTCTATGGTTTCAATAAAAGATTAATATAAGGTTATTTCGTGTTGATCAGGTAGCACTACTCACAACTGATTACAATTTTAGGAGTGAAAAGCTTCAGGGCCTTGGGCCAGGCCATAAAAGAAGTACTATAAAAAAGGCAAGCAGAAAAGCAGCAAGAAATCACCATTAAGATTAAACAGAAGTCAGTGTTAGGTATCGGACATATGGGGCACACTAGGAAATGTAGAGTTGCAATAAGAGAGTGACTTCTGAAGGTTATCAAGCAACTACACATTGGATACAGATGAACCAAAGCTTTCAATAGAAACAGGAGAAACAATGCTAAATCCAGATCCACATCTATGAAAGGAAGGGAAATGTTAAGTTGCTTTATGATGATTCTTTTCTTTTACTTCTCTGAGAACTTTCACACCTAGAAAACTTGCAACCAAATACTCAAAATAGTTCAAGTCACAACACAAGCTGCTTTTCTTGCTTCTAAGGGAACGAGGAAAAGGAAAGATGAAGCCTGTAGTGTTCCTTTTACTATTAAGGCAATTGGTAATGGTTCAGAAAGGGACTCAAGCAGTAACCCCACAAGGCACAAGGTCAAAGAAAGCAAAACAACGTGACATCAGCCACACAGCTCAATAATT
Source organism: Populus deltoides (assembly GCA_015852605.2). Classification (NCBI taxonomy): domain Eukaryota; kingdom Viridiplantae; phylum Streptophyta; class Magnoliopsida; order Malpighiales; family Salicaceae; genus Populus; species Populus deltoides. The sequence continues at coordinate 18,201,602 of CM027577.2, forward strand.
TCAAGCACTCCTCAGAAACTGCCAAAACTACTGATATAATATCAGACCAAGTAAAAATATTTCATTCAATTCTACAGTCATTTTTTCTGCACAAAGATGATATGCCGGCAAAAATTATCAAACCAGATCCAAAGACAGACGCAGAATCTAGCTGGATGTTGATTTAAAAATGAGCATTAGAGCCCAACAAGAAACAAAGACACAAGCTCTTACAACTTCATTAGAAGCAGGAAAAACAGCAAAAAAATCCATGATTAATGGTGCAAAATCTCTAAAACGAAAATAAAACAAAGAAGATGGAAAACACTTATAAATGCCTAAACTGTTTCAGCTGTCCATGTCGTGAGAAAAAAAACAAGGAAATAAATGCTTATAAAGAATCCAGTGCCCCAAATTTGAAGGTGAAAACGACTTCGGGCAAAAAAATTAATGAAAATCTGCGAAACTAGATTCTTTATCTATGCTACACCAAACAAGGGAAAACATTCATTCAATTAACGGTAGTACACGTATTTGGCTTATTAGAGCTAGTCGAGCTGGGGTTTTAAGGATCAGCAAAACAACAAAAAAACAGTAGGTGTTGTTTAACCTTTCTTTCTATTTTCTGAGGAATCAAAGGCAAAACAGATAATTAGAGGTCCATCGCCTATATTTACTTGAAAATCACAAGCTCAGGCAACAGCATAAGCCATAATAGAGCATAGCAAAAGCAGGCATCTAAACTATGAACTGGCCATGAAGCACAAAGACCAGAATAAAGCAAAAACTGCAGACAGAACTTCTTCATTAAAGCCTCAACAAAGAACAACCCAAACCCATCAAGAAAAAAGAAAAGGCACAATAAAGTCCAATCCTTTCCAAATAAAAACATATAAGTGTGAAACTATATATAAAGCAAACAAACCTTGGATGGTTTGCTTCCACTCTTGGCCAACCTTAAGCCATGTGAAGATGGTGTTGGTGTCATTGGCCTAGAATCCCAATTGGTAGGTGAAAGCAAAGCAGCATCAGATAATCTTTCACTTGAAGGAGCTGCTGAATCATCTAGAGTTCTCGGTACATAAACACAAAGATTTAAACCCAAAGCCAGCTTTGCTTTTCTCCATTTACTTCCCATTTTTACTTCTAAGAATCTTTCTTTCAAGATTCAAGAAAACAAATTCAATAACTCAAAGAAACTAACCAGAGCAAGAGCGAAAAAAAAAAACAAGAACAGATCTCAAAGTGAAAGAAAGCCTTTGAAATTCCAAGATGATTCCTTTTTGTGTTTTCTTTCTTGGGATGATAGAGATAAGTAATGGGTTTTTAACAAAAGTAGAAATGAACACGAAAACCAAGAACAGGAGAGAGAGGCGTTAGTGGAGGGAGGTGTTGTTTTTGTTTTGTGGTGTTGTTATGTTCTAGAGAGTAAAATGTGGGTTTTGTAAGGCCGAAAAAAAATGTCAAAGGGAGTGACTCGGTCTCGGACACAGATTAAGAAACGGGTGGCTTAAGAGCAGTACAAGTCTTCTTGTGGTGTTCTTCTTGGCCGCCATTGAAGAGAGAGACGCGAGGGGGTTTCTTAGAGAGATTATAGGATTTTGAATTTGGACCTTTGCTGCTGCTGCTGCTGCTGCTGCTGCTGCTTTGGTTGAAGGTGGAATGGGATTGTTGTGAGACTTTGAGAGTAGTAAAAGGTGACATAAATAAATTTAAAAAAAATTAAAAAAAAAGGGCACGTTTTGGTTGAATAGAGAAAGCTAGTTGGCTGCTTTATGCAAGCAATCATGCATTTCTAGGCCATCGAATTGCTCACTTCCTGCATTTCCTTTCTCTCTCTTTTTACTCTCTCATCAACTTTTACAGCTCAGTCTCTTCGCCACACTTCGCAAGTATATCTGATATCTAACTAATCCACTCTGTAATTTAGATTGGATTCAGCTCCAGATTATTTGAAACAATATTATTTTAATTCTTAAAAATTAAAATTACGTTGTTGATTTATATTGATTCAAATTAGATTTTAAATTATATCGAGTTTATAACTTTAAAAAAAATGAATAAAAATATGTATCCCTTCCCTTCTAGGTATATATAATTTTAGGGTAAGAAAGTGGGTCTAACGCGATCATGTAACAGTAAGAACAAAATGTTGCTTTGTTCTTATAAAAAGAAATAAGAAAAAATCCAGATCCTCTAACTTTTCTTTCTTTTTTCTTTTTTAAATCAAAGAATCAAGGACCATTTTGCTTGCTTGCAAGTTGAAGCCATCTAGGTGGTCATTCGTCACTCATACAATGCCAAATGTTATATATATATAACCAAATAAATGTGTTCTGAGAATAAAATGAAAAGTACATGATTCCCATAATAAATAATCAGATTGTTATCATGAAACCCGTATAAGAAGAAAACTTTACAGAGGATTTGTTTGTTTTTATATTTGAAAAATATTTTAAAAAAAATTAATTTTTTTTTATTTTTTTTTAATATTTTTAAATTATTTTGTTGTGCTAATATTAAAAATAATTTTTAAAAAATAAAAAAATTATTTTAATATATTTCTAAATAAAAAATACTTTAAAAAGTAAATATGTCTGAATATTTAATGCATTTATTTTTATTTAGAGAAAAAAATTATATTTATTTGTAGTATATATAGATTACAGTGTTTTATATATATATATATATATAAAAGAAAAATGGTTTGTATGCTTGGGAGTCCATCTTTCGGGTTGGGATGCCCATGCATTTGACTAAATGTATTTAACCCTTGGGAAACTTGCAATTAGTCAATTACTTCCCGACAAATCTTTTTTCGAGGACTTTTTTTTTTTTTTTACTATTCCCCATGTCTATGTTAAGACAAGAAAAATAAAAAAAAGATAACCACTTTTCCCATCTTGGGAGGTAAGCTCTCTTCTGTGCATGTGTGGTCTTGCTAGGCATAATATTTTTTATTTAAAATATATATTAAAATAATATTTTTATTTTATTTTTTTAACATTTTCCCATCAAAAAAACACTAACAAAATAATTAATTTTCAAGCTAAATATTTTTTAAAAACATACTCAAACACAAAAACAAACAGCCTGGTTAATTTACACCATCTTTTCACCTTCATGGTTCGGCATGTTTCATGTTGGCTTTTTATATTTTAAAATTACTCGATATCAATCCTGATGTTTCCAGAGACCCTGTTTTTTTTTTTAAGTTTTTAAAGCATTTTTTGTCGGTTATTTAATTTATTATACACGAGGAATTGAGAAAAACGATGAAAAAAGAAATGTGGCATTTTGTTGGGTTCCACTCGGTCTGTAGCATCAAGCACATCACCACTATTTGGAGACATTTCGGTTGGTACACGACTTCTTAAACCACAGAAATCTCGAGATCCAACATTGCTAGATCTATAGGCTTTTTTTTATATAAAATAAAATAAAATAAAATGGTAAAGACACCCTGTAATGAGCTCTTTTTTTCTTGCACCGATATTAATTCTTTGTATGGTTGAGCCACAAAATGAATTGATCATTAACTGCATTAATAATTCTCAACGCTAACGTTTTGTTGTTATTTTAAAGGATCATCCTTCCGACCTGGGAAGAGTTGTAGTTATTAAACTCAACTCGAATAAACTGGGTTTTTTTTTTTTTGAATTGCTTTAGATAATGACCGACTAATAAGGTGAGTTGATGCGTGATACAGTTTTTCCGCACAAACTTTTCAAGGAGAGTTTTGACATCATTTGAGGATTGAAGCAGTACCGACCCACGAGTTTATACGGTGATCTAGATCGTAGACTAGGTCAGAAGTTAGTTGAGCTGACAACCACGATGTAGGATCTTATTTCGGTTTGGAGAGCAGATGTTAACGGGGGACCTTTCTCCTCCGGGAATATGAAAGCATCGAAGAGTACGTGCTTTAAGCCGAACACCCTGAGGGATCCTTCTTGAAACTTGACTGAACGGGTGTTAGTTACTATGGGAGTATGATTTTAATGTTAGTGCTCGGTTGTCAAATCTCTGTGTCTCTCACCAGAACAACTCTTCAAGTCAAGTGAAGTGGTAGTAATATAGAGAAAAAATATTCAAAATTCCGTCGGCGGTGGATGATTGCCGTCATCCTCTTTCTGGAGAACCTCCTCCACTAGAGAATGGAGAAAGAAGAGCACCTCCCCCACCAGTACATTTCTGTGGATGGCCTCGCCTGCCTTTGGCCAAAGCCACCATGATGATGAATCATTGGTGGGCATGAGTCAAAATGGTGGGGATTTTTCTAATGATGTTAGTCTTTGTTTGGTTTTTTATTTTTTCCCCACATGACATCATAAGTACACCGCACGTGCACGTACATCATCACGGTTTTGTCGTTTTGCGGTTCCCATGCCATCACGGTTGACATTGCCGGCCATATTCTACCCTCGAATTTCTTTTATATTTTTTCTCAAGTATATCTCCTATACAGTAGCTTTTGGTACTGTTATTGTTGATATTGTTGTTTTTTCAAGTTTTTTTTTATTTTATAATATATTAAAATATCTTTTTAAAATCCATTCTTAACCTTTCCTATATTGAAACGATTTAAAAATAAAAAAATATAAATTTTTACCGAATAATATTCTATCCAGATTAAAAAAAAAAAAACATTTGAATGGAATTTCTCTCACACTACGCGTGCCTTTCTTGTACGAGATTACAACTATTAGTCAACAAGATAATTTTGACCAAAAAAAAAAACAATAACTAATTTGAATTTGACAAGTAGCTAGCTCGTGCTTGAATTAAGAGATAAGATATATGCGGCCTGCAATTTAAACCCTAGCTAATTCATTTGAAATATTCTTTAATTACGTGGACCAGTTAAATGCAATGAAAAGTCCTCCAGTCTAGAAATCCCAAGCAGCTCTTAGTACTTCCGGACACTTAATTAAAAGATATTAACTTGACCGTTGCCTGAAATAAAAAGTGGCGGTTATTAACTTATTACGGACAACGAACGAATATATATATATATATATTGGTGCTCTGCTAGCAAATGTTTGAACTTTCTAGATGATGATGATGATGGGTTCGACTCGCTAATTAATATTATTATCTTTGATATTGAAATAATCCTTAATTTATTGGTAATTAATTGTTGATTATATATTATACTGTAGCATGACACTTGGGACGTGTGTTTTACATGTAAAACAAACACTACCTTGGGCCGGTGGATGAACCAAACAGTCTCAAATCTGGGATTCAGCGGTCAAAATCTTATCTCTTAGGAACTTTCAACATGTAGCCATGTGTTTTCAATTTTATATACAAATGGCTTTGGATTGTCGAACCAATCCAAAATCCTTGGCTTAACTGGGATTCAACGGTTTGTGTAGGTTCGATTAATTAAATATTAATGATGTTTTTGAAGATATTTAAGGGTATTTAAAAATACGGAAGTGATTATGTTTTAAGATGTTTGTTTTTTAAAAAATATATTAAAATAATATATATTTTTTAAAGATTGTTATTTGAGGATAGATGAGATTATTTTTATCTATCTAACACTGTTGTTGGAAGTAGGTATTAAAAATATAATACTATATTAAAAAACTCATATAAATCTAAAATTTTATTAGAGTCATGAAATATATTTTGTATTATTTTTTTAGCGTGTATATATGCGAACGCTTACAACCGTCCATTTAGTTAATACTATGATATATATATATATATATATATATATATATATGCTGCCTGAATGGACCGTTATAAATCATTCCAAGGACACCAATAGAAGTCAATTTGAGTTGAGTCCAACGTGTGCTCCCATTGTTTTTGGAAGAGCACATGCAACTTTATTCTCTCCTTGGAAAATATGGTAATCTTCCATCACTATCTAGCTCCTGCCAATTGCGAATTGAGAGATGGATGGTATTCTCTCAATTTCAAAGATAATTTGGTAACGGCGCGCAAAAAAGAGACATGGAGTAGTCGGGAGAGCACTATCCAAGCTTGCATCGATCGACATGGGGCCAAAAGCACCACGCAAGAGAGAGAGGAGACGACTAGCTAGTACGTACCGAACTTGAGATTTGAGTGCTGCTAACTCAAGAGTGTTTCGAGTGGAGTTTCCTATTCCCACTTACTTTACCACTCTTAAAAGACAACCTTTTAAAAGAAAAATGTCCTGTCTTTTTAGAATGCAAAAAGCTATTATTCCTAGCTATCCCCCACAAAAAAATCTACGCAAGAACACTCCTTTTTCATTTCACCCTTGCTTTTAAGAGCACCCATGCCACCGTACTCACACTCACACACACACAACTTGTTATAAGAGAGGAGGGAAAAGAGAGGGCAATGAAGAGTTTTCAATGCAATGAGTGGAGATCCATTAACAAAGAATCCTCATGAAAACCTCTGCGGGTGCGGGGATAGGATTCCCTTTAGTACTCCCTCTAAATTTGCCAGACTTTCTGGGGCAAGTCAACGAGCAAGCTGGAACCTTTATATTTTTCTTATGATACAAAGGGAGCCTCTCCCTCTTATGGTGCCCCCCACTCAGGAGGGGATTTACGAGCAATGGGATGTCTTGCACTAATTAGTATAGTTCATTAATCACAGTAACCCATGCATGACCACTTAATTATATCTTTTCTCTAGCTATATATATCCCACATATATATATATATATATATATATATATATATATATATATATATATATAATTAATAAGATACCTCCAAGTGTTTTGGTACCCTAAAAACAATATCACAAGACGAAGCTAGCTAGCTAGGTTTGCTCACCCTGCGTGCGTTGGTATTCTCTTCTCGGGCATGGCACGTACCTGCGAAACATTTTTCGATTATATCAAAGCTTCATTGGTGCTTACGAGAATATATATATATATACACCCTTGAACTTGCTAGTGAATACGTGTAAGAAGATTAGAAGAAATACAATTATTAACAAAAAAGTAATTAAGACCATTATTAGGAGTCAATTTTTCTCACAGTGGAATCACTACTTCAAGCAACACAAATATAGGACGACAGCCATGCGTGCATGTAAATCCAATTAGCACAGGAAAGCATGTAGCCAGTGTGGTGGTTTTCCTTAATCATGATGTCACATGAAATCTTTCTACTATTTATCAGCAGCAAGTCAAACCTAATCCATGCATGCAATGGGGTCCATCTGGTTTTAAGATCATGCCGATCTAGCTAGGGCTCCCCTTGTGAATCCAGCCCTTCACTATCATTTGACACCAGCTAGCGTGCATCTCTCTCTCTCTATACGTCTGTGCTTCTTCATGATCATGATTTTAATTTGCAGGTAAAAATTAAGTTTACCCCAAATTAATAATGATTCCTTCAATCAGGGCGGGCTCCTTAAGTCTTGCATGGATCTTCCAAAGGGATGCTTCCACAAAGAGATCATTGGTAGACATATAGCTAGCTAGGTGAAGAGATGTTAATTATCACACAACTAGCTAAAAGATCATGGGTCGTCGTGAGAAATTATTTTGTGATCTAATGATATCAATTTATTGACCTTTTCAAGTGCTCATCCTCCACTACTCTACTCGGTGGAATTGAATTTTCAAAATCATCTAATTCTACCCAAAAAAGAAAAAAAAAGTTGTCCAAGATCGTCTTCATCTAATCATGCAAGTTTGGCCTCTTACCTTCTCTGTCAACATAGAAATTCGGTTTAAGTGTCATGAAGGATGAGTAAACGCTTCAACGACTTTGTCACAAGCCAATTTTTACGAGCTAGGAAAAAAGAAGGTGGGGAGGGAAAGTGGAAAAAAAAAGCAGAGGGATCGACTACATACTTTCTGGTTTGGCCCATTAGCATTTTATAATAACCTGTGAATTAATGTGGTTTCCTCGACTAGTCTTTCGTTATAAATACATTTGTTTGATAATATGATTTTTGAAAATATTTTTAATTTAATATTCGCTTACTCCTCGGCTAAGTAGTTGAAGATAAATCCTTTGACATTTTATTTGTTTCTAATTGAGTCCAGTGCTTTGATTTTCAACAGCTGATCGATTTGGTAAAAATAACCTATTTCTCCTTCTTCTCCTTCTTCTTCTTCTTCTTCTTCTTCTTCTTCTCATTTTTAGGCAAAACCTCAGTGAGTGTACTAAAAAGCAATAAAAAAATAAAACTAGGCCATCAGCACGGGCCTTCGCAACCCGAATGTCTATATCTATAGACCCACCTCAGCCCAAGCATTAAGAGGAATTTACAACCCTTTTGCTGTGGCAATAACCACCCATCTTCTTTACTACATTAGCAATTAAATTTAGATATGAGAATTCCAATTTTTAATTATGCTTTCTGGAAAATTTCCAAATTCTTTAATGGTCATGGACATACTTGCATTGGTTCATGTTTTCCTTTTAAATTACATCAAAGACGCTTCCCCTCACATCATTTCATATATTTAAGAAAAATAGTTTCCTTTTTAAATGTTAGTCTCAAAATTTAAATTCTTAAAATTAATTAATTGGATGATTAAGTGTACAGTGCAATGGCATGGTGTTTGAGAGAATCTCTAATTTAAAATTAAAAAAAAATTATCTTCATGCATTTATGAGCAAAATACATTTTAAAAAGTAATCGCTATTACTATTCTCATGAACACTCCTTAATTTCTCGAGTAGTATAACCTGAAACTTTAGCGTAAAAAATTGTATATCACTATGCATGGTGTAAGAGAGAACCTCTAATTTAGAATTCATTTGAGAATTGAATTTAAATTTTAATAAAAATACACTAGTTAAATTCTTTCCTTCCAATTTTGTTTTTCCAATACTCATTAATAAAATCGAACTCCATTTAGTTCTTTATTTTCTTTTCCCTCCAGTAAATTAATTTTGTATCACAATTGTGTATTCTCGAAACAAATAAAAAATAAAAATAATATTACATGCACTTTACAATCTTCAACTTCTCAAACTGTACTCCATCTAATCTCAACATGTATCACTCCATTCCTCGAATCAATTAGATGGTATTTCTGGTTGATGCGTCCGTTGTACACAACGTCGTCAAGATTGATTTCCACATGCCCCAACGATTCCTTCATGTTAAAAATAGCATCAATAATACAAGAAAAAACAGCAGCAGCAACAACAATGCTGTTGGAAAAATTCATGATTCTTGTACCTTTGATCGGAAACTAAAGCTTTTTCGCTTGCTCTTGACCTCAATACGAATCAACTCGTGCAAGGGAGGTTGATCCAGCATGAATTGGAACTCTTCGTTCCAACGAGGATCACGAGTCTTTTTTATCGTCTGCAGGGACACCAAGTTGCAGATGTAAATAAAAATGTAAGGCTGGACTCTGTCTGCAATAAATTTCACGAGAGGGCTTGATATTTTACTATAATGAAGAGCCTTCACCTTAGTTCTCTTCCTTTCTCCTCTGAAAAGGACTAAAGCATAGGGATTATGGTGACGCTTCCCTTCTACATCCTCAGCTCCTTGAACCATAACTGAGAGTAAACCTGCTCCACTCAATGGTGCTTCTTCTGGAGTAGACCTGCCACTTACACTTCCCATCTCACCATTTCCATCCAAAGGTCCGCTGAACTTGATACTATCTTCTCTAAAAGGCACATAGGTCAACTCCACCACAATCTGTCCTCGCTGTTTCTTGTCCCGGGAGTCGGAAATATTTGTGTGCTTCAGCAAATCAAGAGTGAAGTCCTTCGTTTCACGGGGAGTAAGCACTTTCAGGGGAACTAATTGCATCCCTAATCTGTCATGCCCACCAACCTGCAAAATAAATTAGCAAGAAGTTTGAATTCCTTTTGCAAAGCGAAATGCAAATTTAAACTCAACCGAACAAAATTTCTTTCAAATGCTGTTCTCAGAGAACCAGAAAACAATTTTCTATCAGTTCTTCGAAGGATTTTAGATGCTAAGAAAATTAAAAAACATAAAGAATCAATGCTTAGATTTCTAAGGAAAAACCTTGTCCCAGTCAAACACTTGTAGTTCAAGAGCTTGGGATTCAGGATCCTTGACAACAAGCTTGAAGCTCTCATTCCATTCAGGATTCAGATTCTTCTTCTTGATTGTCGTTTTCTTTGCTGGAAGCTTTTCTCCAGTAAGGTTTAGTTTCACATATGGATCAGATGTTCCGAGGAGATCAGCCTTCAGGAGTTTATTTGCCCGCACAACTTTCACATGAAGTATCCCCACAGGCTTCTTAATGATTACTCTAAAGAAAAATTAGAATCAGATAATAAGATGGATTGTCATTAAAAAAACAAATTGTGTAAAAACTCAACGAAAAGTTTCTAAATCGAACTTAGTCTGACAGCTAATTATAATATTTTCAAACATGAATATAATCGAACTTCGGATGCAGAGTGAACCAACAATATGAAGTATTGGATGATAGCACTAGTGAAAATGATAAATGTATCGAACTTAAATTCATTGAAAGAAAACGGAAAACTCAATGAATCATATCAAGTTCAACATCTAATATAAACTTACGTTGAAGAATCAAGGATAGGAATGTCGAGAGTTTGTGGCCATAAGTAGAGGCTTGCTACCTGTTTTTTTATCATCTCCTGCAAGCACTTGGAACTATTAGTTGATTCAAACCCATCTAACAGTTTGATTTAATGCAAGAAATTTTTAACACTGATACAATTTTAGACAATTAAATTATTGCTTTACTCCACACGTTTAAGTATTACCAGTGCAGCACCTGAACTAATCGATAAAGGCCAGGTATGGACATAACATCTCCTCCCAGGATTTTCAGTCCAAAATCAACATGTGGCTGGAGATAAGTCAGTAGAAAAAGATCATACAGAGATAATTAGTCATCTGGCTTTAGCTAAGATAAAACCTCACTGTACCAGACTTCTTACCCTCTCCATCAAGGACACCACAATATTTGCAAAACATGGAAAGGTAGGCACAAGAGGTTTCAAAGCTACCCGTGGCGCTGCAAATATCTGCAGATCAACTAACTGCAAAGAAGCATTGTCAGTGCAATGGGAGCCATGCATCTTCTTTAAAAGAATTAAGTCAACTAACAACACTAGTTTTCTGAAGAAAGATTGTGCCTCTTGGCTCTTTTTACCTGAACTGTAACCTGCAAAGACATTAATTTAAGCACCAAAACAATGTTGGGATTGCCAGCCCACCTTATTGCTGGTTCCATTAGTAAATCCTTCTCATTAGTCTCGTAGACTTTGAGACCTGAAAAATTACAGATCACATGAACAGTAAGAAAAATTAGGGATCTTGAAGGATCAATGCCTTCTGTCTATGGTTCATAAGATTTTGCTCAAGTTCATATATAATTTCCGCAATTGAACAGAATTGCCATTGCATCGCTTAGCCGAATTTTACACCAAGACTCTTCAAATTTTAGAATTGGAAATCCTCAAAACCAGCTGATGAACGTGATCAAACGTTTTCACATACACTAAAACAATGAAACAGAGAAAAAATTCTGAGTGTTCCTGCACTGTTTAAACGAGCCTTTAAAATACGAGCAATTCTACTGCCTTTCGATATTCAAATTTTTTTTTTCCAGTTACAAATATCAGAAGAACCGTGAAAAACTTAATTACCGTGAATTGTAGGAGGAAGAGTTCCAAGAGTTAAATGCTCAAACTCGATGGCTTGTATCTTATATTTCCCAATATACTCTGCAAACATAGATTGTGTTGTCCTTCTTATCATTGCACAAACTGCCTGCATGTAGCAATGAACTCAAAATTTTGAAAATACTTCAACAAGATGAAGGCAATCTTAGTTATCAAATCACCTTATCAAGGTAGGGCCACATATCCGAGAGAAACTTGTTCAACCAGTCAACCTGTGAAAATCACATAGCAATAATCAATATAGTCACACATTTGAGATAATATCTAACTGAGAAACATAAATACACAAGAAAAAAAGTATCAGTAACAATAGCTATTGCGAATGTTCAAATAGACCAGGACTAATATACTGCACTTACTCTTTCATAATCAGGGCATTTTACCCATAATGGAATATCTGGTAGAATATCTAGCAAAGCACCTGTGTCTAACTCGTGAAGTGGCCTGACCACTGGATCCTGCATTAGATGGTCCAAGATTAAAAAAGTCACACATGTTAAGCAAAGATTATCAGCACACCTTTGAGCATTGCTTGCAAGTAAACCGATTTCCTTTAACTTACAGGATACTTTGAATTTCGTTGCTTTAAAGAATCCTAATTTTTCTTTTAATCCCATGAAATGTCCTGGTATTCACTACTCTCTAGTCCAGTTTTGTCACGAGGAGGGACTTCTTTCTTTTATGTTTTGAACTTTGAAAAAGGAAACCTCTTCGACAAATCAGTGAAACTTCTGGCTTAAAATCTTGACTGGATAACATAATTTCAAACCCCCTTGAGTGTTGTGATAAGAAACATCAACTAAAAAGCAGTTTAGGATGTTCTACACAGTCAAACTGTTGAGATTAATGCAACATGAACACCACAGCATCTATCACGAAAAGAAAAAAAGAAAACAGAAAGCCACTCTTAAATATTAAATAACACAGATGAGCTAATCAAAGCAGACCCCCAATGTAAGCAAGCAGCACATTCATCTTAAATTAATGTAGACCTAATCAACAAAGTTGAACAATCACAAATTGCAAAGGCATCATGAGCATGATGTGTGAATAAGAAATCAAAGCCTGGCCTGGCCTTCAAAAATTCTACACAAAATGTCGAATAGAAAATAAGAATTGCATGTCAATGCACCATATTCTCAACTATTCCAGAAGAGTTGAAGAGTTTTTTTAAAAAAATCATTCTTTCTCCTTTCACTTGAGAGCCCTGCAAAAAAAGAAATCAGAAAATCAACTGCAAATAGTTCTCCTTCAACCTTTCCTACAATGGCCCCACAATCTCCAAAAACACGGCAATACCCCAATTCCTCTCCATTTTAATATTCAGCAACATTACTTCATTGAACATTGAATCACATTTTTCTAAAGAACACAGCATCGCACTCGAGAACTGTGTTCCTGACAAACCACAATCATATATAGAAACCGAGAAAAGTAAGAATCTTGACGGAAACAAATGCAGTACTACTCCACAACCTCAACCCAAAAAGAAAAACTTTTAGAGGACAACATATATAATGAATCAGAGCAAAACAATGATCAAACAAATTAACAACGTTATGAACCTTAACAACATCAACGATAAAAAAAAACCAGCAAACTAACACATATAGATTATAGAGAGAGAGAGAACGAGAGATAATGATGATGATACACGATTAATTACCTTGACAGTATCTTTAGGCTTAGAATAAACGAAAAGAAAGAAACCAATCAAGAGACCAAAAGGAAGTCCAATTCCAAAACCAAGAAGTTCCAAGAAAGTATTCAAGAATCCCATCTCTCTCTCGACAAAACCAACAGCACAGAGAGAAAATACTTATTGAGGAGGATAGAGCGAGAAAATGTAGGGGAAAATGTTTGCTGGGAAACGTAACGAACACATGAAGAGAAAGATAGAGAGACGACCATAACCGCCAAATTTGATAAAAAAAACAAAGAAAGTGACAGGTTGTGGCTAATTACTTGTTAATATGATCACTGGCTCGTCAAAATCAAAAAGAAACAAACAAAAATATAATTCTGCCTGCGTGCCCTTCTCTCCTCCTGTGAATCCGTTCTGCAAATTTTAAATTCAACAACTACTAGAGTTCTTTAAATTACTTTTCTTTGAATTGTATGAGAATGTGTGTGGTTTTTGTGAGTATCGTGTACAATGGTTAGAAAATGAATTATTAATTAATTTTATGGGAACACCACAATAATAATTGATATTGATGGAGCATTTCATTGCTTGTATCAACACTACCCATCACATTTTCCATTAATTAGCAAGAAAGATGTTATTTCGAAGAGCCAAAATTAAGAACACGTATATTTTTTTTATTTAAATCTTGAAATCAGTATTTTATATAAATAAATAAATATACAATGACGTCGATATAATCTCTCTTAATATTCGTTATATATGAACAAACAAGGAATTTAACATCGATTAACGCTGTTTTACAAGGAAACATATATATATTGATAGTTTTACCAAATCATACGCGGGTTTTAAAAGGCAAAAAATACAGATGAATTTAGAAATATAATTATTGATTTGATTTGATTTGATTCCGATAACCATATATTATTTCACTGTATGCATGATTCAATCGATTTGTATAATTATTTTTCTCTGGACAGACACGAAACGGGCAAAAATCCTTGAAGTGAAGGTGTCCCCAGATTTTGTTGTTCGCAACCGGCACGTTGAGACGGTTTTGCAGTTGTTGGTCACCTTCTCTCGGAGGGCAAATATTATTTGGTTTAATTCTCTCAACATATATAGCATTGCAGGCCGTCGAGAGCTTCGGGTCCTGCTGCATAACTTATACAAGCCGTGGCGGGCAAGAAACTCAGCCACAGACCCCCCATCCCAGCAAAGTTAAGCTATAAAATTAAAAATAACACGGCACGGTGAATGAAGCTATCTGTAGGAATTAGAATTACATAAAGAAATCAGTCTGCATTGGAAGTTTAGTTCAGTTTGTTTTGGGTTTAAAAAATGTTTTTGGAATTTTTTTATTGATTTTTTTAATATTTTAATATAATTTTAACTTGTTAATATCAAAAATAAATTTAAAAAATAAAAACTATATTATTTTCATATATTTTTATATAAAAAAATATTTTAAAAAACAACTCCTACCATAATCAAACACTATCTTAATTGTATTGTATGTAATAATTTTACGTTTAAGAAAAGAAAATAAAAATTTAAATTTAAATTTAGATGAACATAAAAAAGAGACACGTGAGAAAGGATATAGATATTAATTTGGATAAGTTTGAATATGATTCGTGGAAGATTGTTCCACGATTGTTGCAATTTAATTAATATATACTGCTAAATTCAACAAATCAATAAAAATACAAATAAAAAACCCATAGTCATGTTCTATGAACCTGCAGTTTGAAAATAAACATTTTGATTTGACACACGTGTCATCCTGCCAGGTGTCTTCTTTTGATTTGGTATAAACAAGTGACCGGCGTAACACAATTGTTTTTAAAGTATTTTTTATTTAAAAATAAATTAAAATAATATTTTTAATTTTTATATATGAGTATATAAATACAATCTAAAAATATAAATATATCCCCTGTATAAAAAAATAATAACTATAGAGTTTAAAAGAAAATTATATATTGAAATGGGCCTGCCAACATCAAGATAGAAGTCGAAATTGGCCGTGGAGGAGAAAGAGACAACAGCAGAAGCCAGCCAACATCACGATAGAAGTCGAAATTGGCCGTCGGCTATGCCGTGTTCGATCGATTCCAAGTGATGGACAAGGACCACCAAATAATGGGCCCAGAAAATCTTGGTAGGGGACCAGAAAATCTTATCTGCCAACAAGTCAACGGGCCTATCAATCCATGAAAAACCACAAGATAGGCCCAGTTATATCAAGGAAGCCCAACAACCAGTTTTATCTAACAAGCCCGTGCAACATGATATTAAAATTAATTTCATTACATTACTATAGAGTATAGACAAACACACCCCCCCTCTCTCTCTCTCTTATATATATATATATATATATATAGTATTTAAAATTCAATTTTCACACGTCATTTCGTTATCTGGAAAATTAAATATATACAATCTGGACTTTCTCATGGTAAAAAAAAGAGAGAGAGAGGATGTAGATACATTTTTTCATGCCTGCATTTTATCACTTACAGGTTAACACGTCAATTTTATAAAAATTACCGGCCCGAAAATAAATCTCATGGTAAATAATGTTTGTTCGTGATTTGGAAAGAAAAAAGGATGATGACGTGTTTTAAAATATCTTAATTAATTTCCTGAACAATTAAATTTTGTCCATAAAAAACACGTTGCCATCATGCATGGTAAATGTTTATTCGTGATTTAGAAAAAACAACACGTTGCCATCATGATTCCGAGGGTGCTATTATTTCCTTCCTATCCTCTTCCTTAAATTTGTTTCGAAGCTGAGGACAAAACTAGCCTGGTTTCTTTCCAGGGTCAGACAAAACTCACGAGCCGATGTATCGGACGGATTCCTAGCAATATTCTGCATATAGTTGTCAACACCATACGCTAGAACTGATTATAGGTGTTTTTAAAATACTACCAGAAAATCAAATAATACCAACGGAATTATCGATAAAAACTTTCCGTCGATAAAAATTACTGATAAAAATAATTTCGTTTTAAATTCTGTCAAAATTCACCGATTAAATTTTTTATCGGTGATTCCGCCGGTATATACCGACCAAATAATTCTAAAGATCCGGTACTAAAGAATTAAAATATTAACTTAGCCTAGCGTTATGCATGCCATTTCTAACTAAAGATCCCGTACTGCTATTGGTTTGACAAATTTTTTTTAATTAAACTGGCACATTTACGTTTGTCTTTTATTTTTATATATTCATCAAATAAAATCGTGTTTTTTAACTTATAAATATATTTTTTTATGTCAACACATAAGTGGTTTTGCAACTCAACTATAATATTGAATTAGCATATCAAGTGCATATACTAGAGTAAAAAATTCAATTGCACGTAATTGATTGATGAGCATTCCAATTCAACTGTGTATTGAATTAGCATATCGATAAATATCAGTTATTTTTTTTTTAAAAAAAAAAAATCAATTTGCATGCACGGACGAGTACTAGCAGCATTGTGCATTGACCTCGAGATTTTTTAATGGGTTATTTTTTATTGGCAGTGACGGCATCGAGTTCTTGATTAAATATTAAAGTTAGTAGTTTTAATGACTTGATTTGTTGATTATTGTAATTCTTATTTGAAAATAATATTATTTTTTAAATTTTATTTTTGATATTAACACTTCAAAACAATACAAAATCATAAAAATAACAATTTAAAACAAAAAAATAAAAACATAAGAAAAGCTATAGGGTTCACCAGGTGAGCAAGAACTACAGAAAGGGTTGCAAATTAAATTTATGGGATATAAATTCTAACCTAATTGATATTTGAAGTTGTGGGCTGCATTTGTCTAACTACGTGGTGTGTCAATGCAGGTATGAATGTGAAATTAAATGGAATTAAAGTCAACCGTATAAATTGTTGAAACAGAAAACAACACTGTACATAAATGATCAGCCTAACTATTACAGAATTTCGTTGTTTAAAAAATTATCCATCGATCACCAGAGTTCAGAGCATATATGCCTTCTGTAATCGAGTCAAAAAATTTTATTTATTTAACTATAGAGTAGACGGTGGTAGAGTAATAAAAATTTAGGACTAAAGAGTTTGTTTCTTTTGTGATTTCAGATTCGAGTTTTATAATTACTAATATAATGGTCACTAGAGGTTTATATAGTCGTTAATTTCAGAGCTCGTACAATTAATTAAATTACATCCAAACTGGTTCAAACATTCAAGATTAATAAATAAATAAAAATTCTATCTTACCTAAAAAGTAATTCGGGCACTCAACAACCCAAGTATGGATCTTATCCAAAAGTTTGACGATCGTTAGATAAAAGTACAAGCTTAGTATCGGATGATTTTCTCATTGTCTTCACCTACCCGATCGGAAGCAAACACCAAAAGGGTGGTTGGTGGCGAGCAAGACCTATCCACCCACAACAACTCCTAGTTACTATATTTTTCTGAAAAAAAAATAAAAAATTAGAGAATGTATGCTCTGATGTTCGCAGCTCAAATGTATTTTATTTTACTTTTGTTGACGCAGTCCCTTGGAGATACACCTAACCCTCATGCTATGCATCCACCAAAAAAGAAAAACCAAACCTTCATTGTCGGCTTCAGTCAATAATATTGCACAGGATTGTTGAAGGATTAGATTTGTTTTTAGAGATTGCTTGGTCAATAATTCATTTAATTGTGTTTTTAATATTGTAGTAGTTAATTTTGCGGCAGATTTAAGAAAGTTATAAATTAATTATAGTTTTTTTTGCCAAAATTTAAAGAGAGCTTAAAGAAATTTTTTAGTGAAACTCGTGGAAAGCTATAAGGCATATTGATTAACTATTTTTAAATTTATAATTAAGATAAAATGTAAATTACACTATGAAAAAAAACCCTAACAATCATAGAGAAAAAACAGTGCATATTTGAAACAATTAAATTTAAATCATGTTTGTTTTTATGTTTTAAAAATATTTTAAAAAAATTTAAATTTTTTTATTTAATTCAAATTAATACTTTTTTATATTTTTAAATCATTTTAATATACTAATATTAAAAATAATTTTTAAAAATAAAAAAATCTTTTAATATATTTTAAAATAAAAAAAATATTTTAAAAAAAAATATTTTAAAAAACAACAGTAACTATTCTTCCGCTTCCTCTCACGTTTTTAAGAATGATCGACTGCAATTTAAGGTCAATAGTGATGAGAAGAAAACACGTGTAAAACAGCAGCGCGTTAATGTGGAAAAACAAAACACGTACAGTTAATGTTCGTGCCATGAGTGTGTTCGTACGTAATCTATATCATGAACAGTCAATCTAAAAACTCATATGCTATGGGTGAATTATGTCAGAGATGATAGCCCATTTCGTATATATGAGAATTTATACGATGCAATTATTGGATTGAGCACACACAATTTGAACTCTTGGGTACTTCTGTCAAGAGGGTACGTATACTATGAGTAAATAACAAAAATAAATAAATTAGTTGTATCGAATAGTTGAGCATTTTATTTTTTAAAAAATTGAAAAAAATGAAAAAAAAATATTATTTCTTGAATATTTTTGAAACTTTAGATAATTTTCTTACTTGCAGCAATTTTTATGCATATAGTCTCGTTGAATAAAAGATTTTGTATGTCCTAAGGGCTTAGCATCGTGTGAATGATCCTTTCCACTGAAGATATATAGGTGCCGCATGCCATAATTTTGTCATAGTGGCTTGCTTGTCATATCGATACACACACATGTGAGACAATGAGAAACATATAACATGTTTGATGTATTAATGTGTTTTAAATATGTTATTTATGCATCATTTCATGTTTAAAAAGATCAAATATAAAAAGAAATAACCTAACATACCTAGGTATGGTAGAATACTAGACCTAGATAACACGTGTTTAGCTTGCTTCCAAGCTTCACATTCCTAGGTTTAGCTACATACTTTATTTAGATATATGTAGGTCTGACGAAATTTTAAAAACCAAGTATACGTGGGTCCGATAAAATGTTAAACTCAACGTCATTGAATTTAGTTACATGCTGAGTTCAAATATATGTGGGGCTAATAAGATATCAGACTTAGTGTCATTGAGCTTAGCTACATGTGAGCCTTGGTACATGTACATCTCGGGTTCAGCAAGACGTTGAGTCTAAACATATGTGAGCTGTCAAACCCAACATTATTGGATTCTGCTATAAATTAAGCTCAAAGATATATGAGTCTAACAAGTTGCTAGACCATCATCTTTAGCTTGAAATCATTTCGGGTCTAGATATGTATAGAACCGACGATTACTACAGGCCTCATGTTAAGTTACGAGGCTTTGGTTGTTTATTCTTAAGGTTCTTAACATAAAATATTAGAAGGCAAGAATAATCATCTCCCTGTACTTCTAGGTGTGTAAAAGTCTCATAATAACCTATTATATTTCCATCAACATTAATATTATATAAGTGATATTTATCTCTTATTAATGCTGTGAAGGCGATATTTATTTCTTAGTAATGCTATTAGGAGAAAATGATACTTCAACCCCTCTATTAAAACAACATAACAAGATTCAAGGGTTATATATATAATGGGAACTACTTGGTAGATAATTCATAATTTTTTATTTTCTAAATATTTGTAACTGCTAATAATTTTTTAAATGATATGTTTTATTTAATGATGAGTCAATGAATGCACTAAGATTTTTTATATAAATATATATATATATATATATATATATATATATATATATATAAAACAGGTCTTTGGTTTTAATTCCACTTTCTTGTTTAATTTCCTGAATATTTTTAATCTTCGTGATTGTTGCAGCTCCAACTCAGATAATATCAAACAGATGGCGCCCCTGTAGTTAATACCGGCATTGAGACTGTGACGGCACATCATACATGGCATAAATAATTAGATAGCGCAACAAATTCGACATTAAATCGAAATAAATTAGTGCTTAATTTATATTGTTCTGGGTAGATGAACTTCAACGAGCAGAGATATTCGGAAAATTAATTAAATAGGAGGATGACGGGAGCTGTAGGGCAAAGAAGACTTAATGACAGCTTCTTACCAACCACCATCTAATTAAATTAGAACGGGGATTGGTAGGCATTCCACCACGCAAGTTGATGAAAACTACAGAAAAGTAAGAGTCAAAGCAACCAATATTCTTCCAAGCTCAAAATGTACGCAGGATGCATCTTTTTCATGGTTTCTGGGCAGTAAAGAAAGGTAAAAGGGATGCGAAGTAATTCGTTCATCGTCCACGAGATCGCTACGAATGCAAATCAAGGGATGCACAAAGAATCCAACACAAGAGATTGAATATTAATTGCCTGTCGGTCATGTGGTTCCGAGCTGTCAACTGATAAACTCTTAGACTGAGAGATAAATGCACTTTGGGACTCCAAATATCCAGTTATATTTACAGTGAATTCATCACACTTGTTGTCTCTGTGCAGCCCTTCTGGACTTGGTTTTTCCTGAGTTAATATGTAGGGTATTTTCTGGCCCTGACTTCTATGAAGCGTTTGGAATCGTGGCAGGCGGCGGCTTTTTAATTTTCTTTTCTGGATATATAGTCATATCAAAAATATTACTTCCAGACAAAAAATACTTTAACAAGAATTATCCCATACCATTCAATGACTTGCTCATCCAAAAACCCAGCTGTCCACACGTTAGACATCCATTAATAATAATAATAATTAAAAAAAGCTATTCTCCTAGATAAATCACTTCGCTTGCTGTTCCACCTCCCAGCGAAGCCTGTTCTTTTCTTTTGTGATGATTTTATTTTCTTGATTTAGCTATGAAGCCCACTGCCAAGGCCGTTTTAGCACCTAAAATAAATCTGAAACCCGGTTCTGGTCCGGTTTTTTTGAACCAAAAAGGATACTGAACCCACAGCTCAGGATCATGCTATCTGAAACCCGGTTCTGGTCCGGTTTTTTTGAACCAAAAAGGATACTGAACCCACAGCTCAGGATCATGCTCATCATTGTAGATGAGATGTCTATTAAATTTTGAGCCACATGATAGTATTAAATCTTGCACTGTATCATGCTCATCATGGCAAGTAATAATAAAAGCTTGAAAACCATTATTTCTTAGAAGAGTTACATCTGTATAATAGTGGTTGGGATGATATAATATTACTGTTTGGGATAATGATTAATTAATATATTTAAATACTTGATTTTTTTTTAATATAATAAACTCCAGGCTAATATATAATATAAGCTCGAATAACTCAAAAAACAATCACATTCAAAGGAAATTAAAGATTCTCTAATGATAAAATTAATATATTTATGAGGAATATATAAAATAATTTAAGATAATAAATAATTTTAAAAAACTTTAAATTCAAAAAATAATAATGTTTATTTTTAAGTTTTAAATTGATTGACACTCTAAAATTCATGTATCTTTTATCTTAAGAAATGAAAAGTTATGAACATTTTATCTATATGGTTCAGGGGATACTTGTATCTCCTAAACCTTGTCGTTTTCAAATAAGTAAAATTAAGGCTAGAAAGTCTTCTATTTTCGATAATATTAATGAGATACAAATATTTCTTATATGTCATTAATGATACAGTAAGTATAGTAAGTCTCTTAAGAAACCTTGTATACACCTATGAATATAAAAAAAATTATTATATTAACATGAACGATTATTCTAGATGGAGAGGCAAGACAATTTATCATGCATGTTTTTTATACTTATATTGTAGATGATCATCTAGGATCGAACATGTAGCCTTAAAACTTGGTAATATCTAAGTTTTTAGAGCCTGTCATGTTTGATAGACATACATTTCTTTGAACATGGCTGACTACCAAGTATAAATTCTTTAAGCCTAGATTGTTTATCAGACCCATGTTTATTAAGACTTGATTGACTATCAAGTTCAAATTTTTAGAATCCGACATGTTCGTTAAACTTACATCACCTTGAACTTGTTTTATTTGCCTAACTTATTTTATTTAAAAATATTTTTTATAAATAAAAATCTTAACCAAAAATTAATTCATCACTTTCTATATAGTTTCAACTATAAAAACGTTATAAATGACAATTAAGTCTTATTTTAATGAGAGAAACTATCAATTACACAACAATTTCAAATCTAATTGTGTGAGACTAATAATCTTACTTAATGGATTCGCAATGAAACCTTCTATCTATAACACCGTGACTTGATTTTCTATCCATTGTAGGTGGACAGCACAAGATACTTTGATTTAATTTCCTATTTTGTTTTTTTTTGGGCAAAAAAATAAATAAATTTGTGATTTAAGTTAGGGACATTAAAGCCATGACGTCGTGCTTATGTGCCCCCTTCCCACCAACCTCCATCTCTCCCACCCTTGTATTTTCTCGACCGGAAAACCTCGCAATTGTTGGACCCACCTAAGTGCGTGCTACTTACCACCGCATTCACGTGTCAAGATCCCAACCATTGAAACCCATGATGATCCAACGGCCACGTGCACTTTTCAACGAACACATCGGCCAACCCAACCACCCCTCAATTAGCCTCAGCTCCCCGGCACACTCTATTTAAAGCACTTGATTTTTGGTGAACAAACTCAGGGATTTTTGGTGAGCTGAAGATTCCTACATACACATATAGCCCAGCTATCTTAATTTTGCATGCTGAGCAGCCCTCTTAGATTCTTACACACACGAGAAAAGGAGATATATTTTGTGCACACGTACCATTTTCTCCCTCCTTGACCACCGATCAATCCATAATTCCCTTCCTTTTCCCATAGAGAATCATCACTTTCAAGAACGGGAGAAAATGGAATTCTGTCAGGACTCATGCACTGGCAATGGTTCCCTGGGATTTAACCCCAATGACCCCTTGAACTGGGGCATGGTGGCAGAATCACTAAAAGGAAGCCACCTAGATGAGGTGAAGCGCATGATCGATGAGTACAGGAAGCCTGTGGTCAAGCTGGGAGGTGAGTCCCTGACCATAGGCCAAGTAACAGCGATTGCTAGCCGTGACGTTGGTGTCAAGGTAGAGCTGTCAGAGGAGGCTCGAGTTGGTGTCAAGGCTAGCAGCGACTGGGTTATGGACAGCATGAACAAGGGCACGGACAGTTATGGTGTCACCACTGGTTTCGGCGCCACCTCACATAGAAGAACCAAGCAAGGCGGAGAGCTTCAGAAGGAGCTTATCAGGTAATTAAATCCGTTATTATACCTTAATGGCTACCTTACTTTCTTAATTACGCTTACATGAACTCCTTTCCTGTCATAGTATGCTCCTTTAGACAGCGGCCCTTGGCTCGTTAATTATTGATCATACTTCGCCAAAGAAATTACTAATGTCCTGTCTGGGACAAAAAGGGTCTTCTTGTCGTCATGATCCCTCCATGTCTTAGGTGCTTCCACGTCCGAGTTTGCGTTAGCAGCCGAATCATGATCAATCACAAGAATATATATATATTGATCTAATCATGCAACAAATTAACGTACTGAAAATGTCTTTTTCTCAGAAAAAGGAAGCAAAAATGCTCTTTAAACCACTTGTAATTCTGGATAATCACTAGCAAGAACCGCACTTTAAAGATGTAAAAAGGTGTTTTTTAGGATTTTTTTTTTCTAGCTGGGAAGCGGTGAGCCACAAGAGACATGTGATTCATAAATTTACGAGGCACCAGAAAGTCATTTGTTTTATTTAATTAGTCAGTGCTCCTTCACTCTCCTGAAAAGTGGCTGAAATTAGCGCGCGCACGTCTGATCAGCTGTCTTGTTAGCTTATTATTGTTAGGTTGGTAAGTCGGGAGCGTGGAAGTTCAGCAACCCCCCCCCACCCCCAAAATAAAATAAAATAAAAATTAAAAAAATCTGTTGTGGTAGGTAGGTGATCAATTTAAAAAATAATAATAAAATAACGCAAGGTCCTAGTTTTATTTAAATGACATATTAATTACTCCAAAACGTCAAAGATGAGGGCTGATTTTCAAGTAAAATGATCTACTTCCAATTTGACTTGAATCAACTTGTATTGTAGATTGCTTAATTAGTGCTAATTTAGAGCA
Source organism: Populus deltoides (assembly GCA_015852605.2). Taxonomy (NCBI): domain Eukaryota; kingdom Viridiplantae; phylum Streptophyta; class Magnoliopsida; order Malpighiales; family Salicaceae; genus Populus; species Populus deltoides. The sequence continues at coordinate 18,225,943 of CM027577.2, forward strand.
TGGAAATTTGATTTTTTTATTTTAAATTAATTTTTCTGTATTATTTTGAAAAATAGCGACAGTTAATTCATCTATTAAAATTAGAATTATATTATTTATTCAAATAAAAAAGACTGCATACACAACTGTAACTGTAGAAATAAATCTTACCGTCTCAGCCGAGGCTTTGGAGCCCATAGGAGGGCACCTATATATATATATAGGTGTGTTTGGTTTAACTTTTGTGGTTGAGTTTGTAGTTGGGTACAACCCAATTATGCACAAAACTCAATCACAAAAGCTAATATTTCTTAATTTTCATAGCTTTTTAATGGGTTCCACACCCATATTTCAATTTCCACCTCTAACTCAAACACCCTCGTACTGGCTCTTGTAAGTGCTTTTGAAGATATGTTCTCTCTTTGTGCGTTAGAGAAAGAAATCAATTAATCCTGGAATTTATTTATTAATTGGATTATATAATTAATTCTTTCTATACTTTTGAGATTTTATTTTTTGAAAGAAAAGAAGCTCTGGTATTTATTATTTATTAATGACCCTTGAAATCTTCTACGTGAGGTTTTAGCTGGGCCGCATGGTTATGTTGTTAAAAAAATTGTAAAGAATTGATTGATGACGTGTCCTAATAAAATATCCACCAATTTGGTAAAAAAATCAATTAAAATCCCATATCTAGCCAAAGATTTGTAACCTCTCCTGGTATTTTTTTTTTGGATTGTAAATTATCCGGCTATGCAAAAATAAAAAAAAATAAAAAATTAAGTGGGACCAAAACTAAAAAAGGCCATTTTACGTACGCCCCTCCATATGTTTTATTTTGACCCAAGGTCCTCTCGATATAAAAATATTTTGTTTTTGTTTTTAATTTTTTTGGGTTAAGATTGTTGCTGATGTGCTTTGTGGATTCTTGTTCAAACAGGTTCTTGAATGCTGGTATCTTCGGCAATGGCACGGAGTCTACTCATACATTGCCTCACTCAGCATCCAGGGCAGCTATGTTGGTCAGAATCAACACTCTTCTTCAAGGTTACTCGGGCATAAGATTTGAGATCCTGGAAGCCATCACCAAGTTGCTCAACCATAACATCACCCCATGTTTGCCACTCAGAGGAACAATCACTGCCTCTGGTGACCTTGTCCCACTGTCCTACATTGCTGGGCTCTTGACAGGCAGGCCCAATTCAAAGGCCGTGGGACCCAATGGAGAAACCCTGGCTGCTGCTGAAGCCTTTAAACTAGCTGGGATTAATGGTGGATTTTTTGAGTTGCAACCAAAGGAGGGTCTAGCACTTGTAAATGGTACTGCTGTTGGTTCTGGTCTTGCTTCGATGGTGCTTTTTGAGGCTAATGTGCTGGCAATCCTATCAGAAGTTTTGTCAGCAATTTTCGCCGAAGTTATGCAAGGAAAACCAGAGTTTACTGATCACTTGACACATAAATTGAAGCATCATCCTGGGCAAATTGAAGCTGCAGCCATCATGGAACACATTTTAGATGGTAGCTCTTACGTTAAAGCAGCTAAAAAGTTACATGAGACCGATCCTCTACAGAAGCCTAAACAAGACCGATATGCTCTCCGAACATCTCCACAGTGGCTAGGTCCTCTGATTGAAGTGATTAGAACTTCAACGAAAATGATCGAACGAGAAATCAACTCTGTCAATGACAATCCATTGATTGATGTGTCAAGGAACAAGGCTCTACATGGAGGGAATTTCCAGGGGACTCCTATTGGTGTTTCCATGGACAACACTCGTTTGGCAATTGCTTCAATTGGCAAACTCATGTTTGCACAATTCTCTGAACTTGTTAATGACTATTACAACAACGGGTTGCCTTCAAACCTTACCGGTGGTCGCAATCCAAGCTTGGATTACGGGTTCAAAGGTGCTGAAATTGCAATGGCATCTTACTGCTCAGAGCTCCAATTCCTTGCTAACCCTGTCACCAATCATGTCCAGAGTGCTGAGCAACACAACCAAGACGTTAACTCTTTAGGCTTGATTTCTGCAAGAAAAACAGCTGAAGCTGTTGAAATATTGAAGCTCATGTCTACCACCTGGTTGGTTGCTCTATGCCAAGCCATAGACTTGAGGCACATAGAGGAAAACCTGAAGAACACAGTCAAGAACACTGTCAGCCAAGTTGCTAAGAGAGTCCTGACAATGGGCTTCAACGGCGAGCTTCACCCCTCAAGATTCTGCGAGAAAGACTTGCTAAAGGTTGTCGATAGAGAACATGTCTTTACCTACATCGATGACCCTTGCAGCGCAACCTACCCATTAATGCAGAAACTAAGGCAAGTTCTAGTTGATCATGCCCTGATGAATGGCGAGAAGGAACATAATTCAAGCACTTCGATTTTCCAAAAGATTGGAGCCTTTGAGGAAGAACTGAAGACCCTTTTGCCCAAAGAAGTAGAGAGTGCTAGACTTGAAATTGAGAACGGCAACCCAGCTATTCCAAACAGGATCACGGAATGCAGGTCATACCCCTTGTACAAGTTTGTGAGGGAAGAATTGGGAGCCATTTTGCTCACCGGTGAGAAGGTCGGATCGCCTGGGGAGGAGTTTGACAAGGTATTCACAGCTATCTGTGCAGGGAAGTTGATTGATCCCATGCTGGAATGCTTGGAGGAATGGAATGGCGCTCCTCTTCCTCTTTGCTAAGCTATGGATGTCCTGTGATGATCTTTTTTTCTTTATTTCTTGCCAAGGTTACTTGCATGTTAATTTGTAAGTAACAAGCACTGGTGCAAGCCTACGCTGTTTAGTTACTTTTAATCATTAAAGAATCTTTCTTTGTAATCCGAGTTCCAGTTCAAGTGTACACCAACGAATACGTTATCTTTAAAAGCTTGCTTAAAACTAATTCTTTACTAAAATTAATCTCAACTATACAGGTATATTTAAGTATATTGAATTGATTTGGTAATTGAATCTCTTTGCTTGAAATGAGTTTTAAAATTATAGAGTTAATTTAATTTGAGTTACTGAATTCATTTATATTACTCGAAGCCTTTCAAACACTGGAATTAATTAAATGATATTGAAAATGATTTTATTTTTACTAGAATCTAAGGTTTTCAAACAACTTGGAAGAAAAACAAATGTTTTTAACCGTACAATTTTTTTTAATGATCTCTTTGGAAATCTTATGCTGTTTTTGCTTTTGACTTGTAAATCACGTTAAAAAATAATAATAAAGAAGTACAAACAGGGTCATCAAGGTATCTTCTCCTCTCCGATATGGACCCGATACCACCGGGCCTGGATCGGGAAGCTCGGCTCAAGACAACAAGAAGCCCATAACAAGGAGGTCTCTGACTTGTAGATCCAGCGAAGCCCAGCCCTCAAAATAAAAGGCTAGCTTATACTAGTGACTGCCTGGGTGCGAGGGGCATCTCATGCTAGGCCACGTATCACCATCTCAGCCGTTCAAGCCACCAGAAACTCTCAGAGTTAATTTGTACGAGTAAAATATTCACACAATGAAACGACGATGGATGTAAAGTTGCAAGCTATATCCGATTATATATATATATATATATATATATATATATATATATATATATATATATATTTGTAAATAGATTGAATTTACAAGAATTCTTATTATTTTTGTAAATGAAAGGCCAGTCAATTAACTAGTTTGTCAGATAAAAAAGAGCTTATCTTTCACATTATCAGATAAAAACGAGCAGCGTGGGAAAAGACTTCTATCGCAGGGAAGGAGCTACTGTTGGTGTCCTGGCAATGTTCTATAGCAGGTTCTGTTAAGATGGATGTGGATGAGAGCTCGCCCGGGAATCCAGGCAGAGCAGGTTTTGGGAGTCTCATCAGGGACCATGAAGGAATCCGGCTAAAGGGTTTCATGGGACTTGCTGGCATTGGTCCGAACCTCCTTGCATAACTGTTAGCTATATCAAACATGGTTTATTGGTTGCTTGGGGCAGGGGTTGCAGGAGGGTTATCTGTAACTCTGACTCCTTGGATGCTTTGCGGCCAAGTCGTCTATTATTATTATTATGAGTGCCTAAGACATGCTAATTGCAGAAGCCAGAAGGACTAAAGGAGGATCATGTTCAATCTCATCAATTTGGAGTCTTAACCTTGGATATTAAAGAGTTTCTAGCTAGATCGTGGGAGATCTCGTGAAACCATACTTAAGCCAATTCATGTGCTGATTTTTTTTTAATTAATTGTGGTTGTTTTGGTTAGATTACGTGTATCTCAATTAATTCCTCGAGATGTTGAAGATAATGACCATGTAAATCTCCAATGATCTAAGATTTATGACATTGTGATTTCTGGAAAACAAACTTAAAATACGATCAATTAAATTACATTCATTTAAATTATATATTGATTTTCTCATTAAAAAAGGTACTACAAGCTTGAATGAGATTTATATATAGGATCATTTTTCTTTGGTTATTTCATTTGGTTTGGTTACTGAGTTTAGTTTAGTTTAGTTGTTTTAGAAATTACACCGTACCAAAATAAAATAAAAATTCTAATGATTAATTTCAAAAACTAAATGTTACTAATAATTTCGATTGTAAAGAGACTCAAGTTCTTCACGTTGCTGGTGTGAATACAGTGATGTGATGATGAACACGAGCATTTAATTCTTGTTTCTGTAAATAAAGTATAAGATTAGAGTTGGTAGGGGATTAGACTAAAATAGATTTTTTTAAAATTACTTCAATTACGCAGATTAATCCAACCATTGAAATCCCGGAAGTGGTGGGGCCGCGGGGGGTTGGTGTGCTGCACCAACTCCTCACCAATAACATGTTATACCACAAAAAAAAAAAAAAATGTTGATTGTGTATTTTGTCCTTGTATTCTTGCTTCGTCTCACTTCGATCCTCTCGTTAGTTTTATCTCAACATTATCCTTTGATTCTTTCTATACTTGGTACGATGAAATATATATATATATATATATATATATATATATATATAAATTATTTATTTTATCTAGTATAAGGTCTTATGTTAGGTCGTGTCTTATGAGATAATAGTTTTTCTAGTACAAGGATGATATTGGGATAAAAAACACTGGAAATACCAAAATAAGATGAAATAGACAGTAAAGGGACTAAATAACACAATGAAGTTCATTGAATGAAACCCAACGACAACCGACTCTCACTCTGTACCTAACTCCATTACTCCCCCCCCCCTCTCCTTTAGCAACGAAGAACCCCGCTCCTTTCTACTAGCATCAGCTGCTGTATACCACTCTCTCACTCTCTCTCTCTCTCTATTCATCTCTTCGACGAATAACACAAAAATGGCGTCCGAGGGGATCTTGTTGGGTATGGGAAACCCACTCCTTGACATTTCTGCTGTTGTCGACGATGATTTCTTGCAAAAGTAAGTTCTGTCTCTTTCAAATACCTTTCTAACTATAAGCATCTTTGTTTTTGCATTTCAAAAGTTTTAAAAAGTTTATTTTTTAATTTTTCCTGTTTTAAATTAATTTCAATGTATTTTCAAGAAAAAATCAATTTAAAAACCTATCGCTACAACAATAACAAACATGCCATGTGTTTCCTGCTTTCAATGTTGCAGAAACCAGACCCTAAACTTTTCTTTATTTATTATTTTTATTTCAATGCTTGAGTCTTTATCATTCGATACACTTTGATCTGTATCTGTCAACTGTTGATCATGTTTTTGTTAGCTGATTTTAAATAAGAGGTAGATCCGAGCTGCTCTCTTTGTGTGTTTTGGTTTGCAATGACAGATCTGATTTTTTTCTTTCATTTCATTTCATGATTTCTCTTTTTGAAAATTTTACTACTGTGAATGTTTGGTTACTGCGAAAAGTAATTTTATGCTTGATGTGTCAGATGTGAGAATTAAGCTTCATTTAGTGACTTCAGCTGTTTTCTACAGATCGGATTTCACTCAATTCAAATTTATGTATGTGGTGATTTAGTTTACGAATTGTAATATTGTTGATTTTTGTAATTTGATTGTTTTGGTAGGTATGACATCAAGCTGAACAATGCTATCCTTGCGGAAGACAAGCACATACCCATGTAAGTTCTCTTGACATACCTGTTCGTTTCGTATCTTGCTAAATGTTTAACTTTTTTCATGAGTTTGAAACATTCCGTTGACGCTCATTGAATTTTGTTTTGACGGATATTTGAAGGTACGATGAGATGACCAACAAGTATACCGTAGAATTCATTGCAGGAGGTAACAACAGAATTTCCCGATGAAGGAAGTATAAAGATGTCTCTTTTAAACTTTTTTGGTCTGAGACTGAGTTTTTGAAATAACATGTTTTTATTGATGTTTTGTATGTTACCTTTAGGTGCTACTCAAAACTCAATCAAAGTTGCACAGGTTTGTTTTAATATATATATGACTGCATATGTTTTTGTAGTTACGCTTATATTGTCGCTGACTGATTTGTTCTGGGTCTGCTTGACTTCTGTGTCTCTTATAGTGGATGCTCCAAATTCCTGGTGCAACCAGCTATATGGGCTGCATTGGAAAGGACAAGTTTGGGGAGGAGATGAAGAAAAACTCAATGAAAGCTGGTGTTAATGTAAGTTACTCTGCATCTTTTGTTTTCAATGTTTAGGTTGTTTGTATAGCCTAGGAGATTCAATTAGATTGTGAATATAGGTTGTTTGCGTAGTCTAGGAGATTTAATTAGAATGTGAATACAGGTACATTATTATGAGGATGAGGCTGCTCCAACTGGAACATGTGCTGTTTGTGTTGTCGGTGGTGAGAGGTCAGTTTTACGTGATTGCCTTGTATTTATAATTATAATTTGAATGCATCGCTGCAAACTGACATGAAATTGCTCTTGTTTCAAAAAATTCAGAACTGTGCTGTTTATAACAAGCATCATCTTTTATGGGTATATTGCATCATATTATTAAAAGATGCAAACTATAATTGATTGACTTGCCTTTTTGAATGATTGGATTTTCATGTCTAGAGGGTTGCTGGCTACACCTTATAGAAGATTTTATGTTTCAGCCATACCCATTTGATGTGAGGTTCCTTTCTTCAAGGCTGGTTTAGAGGGATGTCCCTTGGCTATACCATGTGTTATTTGGTGATAGAGAATTTTAATCTCCAACTGTTATAAGATGAATAACTAGATGACTTGGGTTTCTTCAGTGTCACTTCATTCAGTATTGAGGTCACCTGCAGGACAACTGGACCCGTGGTTCATGTTGTATCTTAGATTGAGTCATGAGAGGTGCACGCTCCAGGATTCCATGTCTTGCTCTTACACCCATTTGTCTCTTATGCGTCAGCGTATTGATTCTTTCCAACTTCACAGCATAGGATTTTTTCATTAAACATTCATTTGCAATAGAAATAATTTGTTACTCCAATTTTTTTCTAGAGATCCTGTGCTGTTAGTTGGGCACTAGCTGTAATTTTCCGCGTATTGACTTTCCAGTCATCACGGGTACCATATTTTCTAGCACTGTGTCCTAGATCAACATTTTGTTCAGTTTCCATTCTACATGCTGAGCATCTGTGGGGTGTGCCTGTTGGATTTGGTAGCATCTGTGCCAAGGGTGGGGCTTTAAGTATTGATGGCACTCTTAGGTGTACTGTCATTTATGCTGGAGGAGTGCTAATGGCCCCACCCCCTCTTCCAAATCTTGTGTTTTGACAATTGTAGTTTTCTGGGTTAAAAGTTAACTGTTTGTTCAGGTCGCTTATCGCAAATTTGTCTGCTGCAAATTGTTACAAATCTGAGCACTTAAAGAGGCCAGAAAATTGGGCACTTGGTACCACTTCCATTTCTTTTTCTCTGCATCTGCTTTCAGTAGTTTGTTTAATTTTTGGTAATATGTCATGTTGGTCTCACGTTTGCAACTTATTCCCTTTTTTTTTTGAACAGTTGAAAAGGCAAAATATTTCTACATTGCCGGGTTCTTCCTTACCGTGTCTCCTGAATCCATTATGCTTGTTGCTGAACATGCAGCTGCAAACAACAAGGTAAATCTTGTTCTATTAGATATCATCTCTTGTAATTATTGCCTTTTTTGAAATTCGGTAGTCTGAGACATGCATGTGCAGATCTTCGCGATGAATCTTTCTGCTCCATTTATCTGCGAGTTCTTCAAGGATGTGCAGGAGAATGCTCTACCGTAAGTTTACTATCCCCTCCTTTGTTCATGATGTTTGTCAATGGTTCAAAACTGATTCACCTTTTGACTACAGTTATATGGACTATGTCTTTGGAAATGAGACTGAAGCCAGAACCTTTGCCAAGGTTCATGGATGGGAGGTAATTATTTCTTGGTGTGCTATAGTTGATCAGAGAACCACATTCAGTTACTTCATGCAGTTTACCTAATTGGATTTTTCTGTTTTACCAGACTGAGAATGTTGAGGAGATTGCTCTAAAGATTTCCCAATGGCCCAAGGCATCAGGGGCACACAAGAGGATTACTGTTATTACTCAGGGTGCAGATCCTGTTGTGGTTGCTGAGGATGGGAAGGTGAAATTATTCCCTGTGATATTGTTACCCAAGGAGAAGCTTGTTGACACCAATGGAGCAGGTATGCTCTCTTCCCGCTTTATTACTATGTCCAATGTTTGGAACTGCCGAGAGATCTTTAGGATGCATCCTTTGATTTGAATTTCAAAATGTTTAAAAGTTAAATGTCTGCCATTCTTTCTTTTTTGCAACCGAGCTCAACATTTTATTGAGTGGTGTATTGATAGTATTGTTCTATTTATCTAGCTCCCTCCATTTAAACAGCAAACTTGCTAGAAATCTAGACCATCTTCCATTTTGGTGATAAGAAATGTATTTTTTTTCTTCACTTTGCTAGTGAAATTTAGTGTTCGAAGCTGCTATTAGCTACAGTATCCCAGCAGGATTCATTTGGCTCAATAAGAAGAATAAATTATTAAAGAAGACCTGGTGTTATTGTCTTATTAGTTTAGAAGTCTCCCAACACATGGTAATACTAGCTTTTCTTTCGTGGCAGGTGATGCATTTGTTGGTGGATTTTTGTCCCAACTGGTACAAGAGAAGCCCATTGAAGACTGTGTGAAAGCTGGTTGCTATGCAGCAAATGTCATTATCCAAAGGTCAGGTTGCACATATCCTGAAAAGCCCGATTTCAGTTAGAGGCTCCTTTCTCCCATCCGAAAGTTTTACTATATACGGTCTGAGTAAGGTTTTCTGTGCGTCGTGGCGGCCTACATTATTTGCTACTGAACCATATATTTTGGTAGAATTTTTATTTTTATGTCATCGATGGTGTATATGCTTTGGGATAGTAGTCCACAACGCTGGTGAATCTATCCGTGGCTTAATCCACCAATCCTATATTTTTTTCCCGCTTTCGTAATGAAAAATAAACCAGGTCTGGTTCAGACGAGTCTGTTGTTCTTTGAAGCAAGGCTCTGTCATTTGTGCTATTTATATAACCTAGTTAATAACGTGGCATCACATGCTCCGTGCTATCTATACGATAATGATATTCTTGACTCCTTTTTTTCACTGGATTATGAATGTCTCGCAAACTTTTCGTCGGGCCCTTTAGGATTAGGTCAAAATCTTGTAGAATTGCGATGTCTTTCAACCCATGGTTGTAAGATTGACTGCGGTTGTTTTGGGTTGGGTGAATTAATCATTCAGGGCTTATTTGTTTTATGTTTTTAACAATTTTTATTTTAAAAAAACTGGAACAATATTTTTTTCTGTATAAAAATTACAAAAAATATTGTTGACTAGGTATTACTGAGTTTTGATTGGGTTAGTTGGGTTATGAGTTGACTTCCTTAGTCTAAAATATGACGTTGGGTAATTATGCTTCAAGCAAACCATTTTTATTTTTTTGTGAGTACTCGCATCGCAAGAAAATCTTTTGAGTGCGCCATATTTCTTGAAAAAAAGAAGAAAAGAAATATAGAATCTAGAACGAAGGATAAAATTTTCTTTCCAGTAATAATATTTTCGACGAGGGAATATTTTAGTTTGGTGTGGTTTCTGTGTCCTTTAAGGAGAAGGAAAGTACAACGTTTTTAGGTTTTTTTTGGTGCAGATAATGTTTGACTGGGCTTTCAAGCTCTACTCTCAGGAACTCCCTTAATCCGAGTCCGAAACTGATTGGTAAACTTCCAGTTAATTATACGAGTGCTGGGCAACTTTGCTCTCTCCTATTTAAACCCAGCTTGCTCCCAACTTTCCCCTGCTAATTTAAAACCCCATTATTTCTCTATCAGCAAGAACCCCCCCTTAAGCGCTTTCTTCCTGCTTTACCATGGAGTCCGATCATGATTTTTGTTTAGATATCATCTTTGAGATCTTAACACGTTCATCAATGGAAACGGTAGAGAAATGTAGGCTTCTTTCTAAGGAATGTAACAAGATCACCTATGAGTCTACCTTTACCAATCATCATAGCCAAAGAACTAACATCATCTCTGGCTTTTTTATGCAAAGCATGATCCGCAACAAATTTTATTCTTCCTTTGTGTCTATTGACACCTTGAAGCCTTATCCGAAACTGTCCCTCAATTTCTTACCTGCTAGCATAGAGATTGTGGCTTCAACAAACCAAGGTCTTTTGCTCTGTCAAACTCATCATCGACCACAATATTATGTATGCAAGCCTACTACCAAACAATGGCAAATAATCCCAAATCCAAAGATGCGATACCAAACTTTAGAAACTAGCATGATTGTGATAAGATCAAACCCTTTGCATTACAAGATAGTAAGATTCTCGGAGCCAAAAACTCGCTATCAAGATAAAGAGTTTTATCGATATCACTGTGTTAGATGTGAGTTGTTTGACTCAAAGACTTGGAAGTGGAAGCAATTGGAGGAAGTAAAGTTGCCACAAACAGAGTTACTTAGTCGCAATACTAACGTGTCTGTAAATGGCTCGCTTCATTGGCTTACCTGGAAAAGAAACGACATATTTGCATTTCATGTAAACAAGGAGAGCTACAGCATGTTTTCACTTCCTTTACCAGTTTCTGACGATAACAAAAGCAAGGACATTGCTCTTGTCAGATACAAGGGAAAACTTGCCATAACCTCCATTGGTAGAGAAGATAGTTTCATGGAATTATGGGTGATGGAGAATTATGACAGAAAGGAATGGAACAAGACACATACAGTAAACATAGAAGCTTTAAGAAGAAAAGAACCCTATACAAGGCCTGTGGCCTTCTGCAATGCTGACATTGCACTAATGAAAGAACATGATCGATGCGCGACGTTCTTTAACATCACAAATGGAAGTACTGATAGGCTGTCATTAGAGAAGAACTTAAATCATGGATGTTTTCCATTTCAATCCAATTTTGAGCTGAGTGATTTGATGGGTGACTCGGCATCAAAACAGGTTTCGGACAATACTTTGCTTTGAGTCATACAAATTTGTCTCTCATTCTGCTGCAAAGCCTTCAGTTTATTTGGCTTGATTGTAGATTTCTAAACAGTTAGATTTTTGTAATGGGAGATTAATAACGGCTGTGGATTTTAATTGTTTTTCTATTAAATCTTGTTCTAAGTACATATGATATCTTAGCATTTAATTGTGCTCCATAAGTTCTACGCAAATGATCAATAATTTTCTACCAGCAAGTTGAAATGACCCATTAATGCAGAGGAAGTGGGTCTCTTACTCTGAAGCAATTAAGCTTGCTGAGCTAAATTTGTTTGCAGGACAATCGTGATATCGAACTTGCCTTGCATGTTACACAGAATTTACAAAAATTGCATATTAATGAACAACAGAATTACAATTGCGATTACAATTTCTCCCCAATAATGTACAGTAAAGCTGCCCTTCTCTTGCTCTTTCTTCTCTCAACTAAATTGCTACACTAGATAAACCTTTGCATTTCAGAAACACAACCAAAACCCACGATCCTGATGAGAGTTAACGCAGTGCAGTATGCTTTTGAACATGCTCTCATTGCATGGAATGCAAAGTTTTGAGCCCGTGGTGAAACCAAAAACCTCCTCAGTGCGATCAAGCAATGCCTTGAAGAGAGGATGCTTGAGTAAAGTAACCTTGATGACATATCTTTTGCAGTCTTCACCTACATAGACTGCTAAATGACCTTTTGGAACATCTTTTGGTATTATGCAGTAGTCGTCCTCTGGCAAAAAAGACCGGCTTTCCCAATCTTGAAAATGGTTACAAGTTGCATGTTTCACAAACCAGTTGGTTCCTAGATTGATGCACTTGCAGGAACAATGTTTGAGAAACCTGCCCTTCTTTATCATCTTTAACGCCATGGTCCTATGAGAAAGAGAGATATTAAGTGGGAAGAGGATGGGAAATCATGGAACTGGATGTGTGGTTTTTATAGTTGTCCAAAACTTATTGATTTTGCATATTTTAATTGATTAATAAGCAGGTATAAATGACAACATATTCTCCATCTTTTTTTTTGGGTTCATGCATCTTCTTTTCATTCCACACGCTCTGTATATTGCTGAGAAAAGAGCAGCTAGCTTGATCATAATAATAATAATAATAATAATAATAATAATACAAGTTGCCATTTTTGGCTATCATGGTTATCTTTTGACTATAGCTCAGACAAACAAGTGTGCTCCAAATCCTGATGAAGTAAATATCTGCATGGTTTCAAAAGCATCATGACTGTGAGCTAATCAAGAAATATAAAAATATAACATAATGAAGCTAAAACCATCGGAACAAATTAAGATCATGCAGTAATTTGAAGGACAGGGTTATAAGGGAAATGAGAAGCAAACATTACAGAACTCCCTTTCAAACGGGGTTCAAGTTCCAGTTAAGTATCTGGTATTGGTAGTTCTTGATCTTTTGCAGGACTTGGCAAACCTTCAAGGTAATTTTTTATGGCAATCAAATTAGGCTAGATTGTGCTTATTCCTCTGAATTCTGATGATTAGCTATCAACAAACATTAAGAATTCAGTTAGCTTTGAAAGTGTTGCTCTAATCAAGTGTTCTTCCAGAGAAGGCGGCATAGTTTTAATTTTTCACAAGAATGTGCAAGTGCTAAATATTAGATACTGCTTCCACACGCTGGTTTTCCAGTGGAGAAAACCTGAAGTTAGCACACGGATTTGGCTTAAAAGACAGTTGTTAGGTGCTATTTGAAGACATGTTCAATAAGGACACGACATTAAAAAAGATGAAACAACTAGTCAACAGATTTTGAAAACATGGTCTGAATAACATCAATGATTTCATCATCTCCCTACCCAATTTGCAAGAGGAGAGAGACAGAGATATTGCATGGTCGGAGGTTGGGAGTCTTTCTCACACGATGCTAAAAACTATGGTAGTTTAAGACACTGTTTTCCAGTTCATTGTTCAATTATTTTGTATTATCTTTTGAACAATAGGGTCATATTGATAAGCATAGAGTTTCTATAAAAGATCTAAAAGAGAAGAAATAAGTTTTATGGTTAATTTTAGCAAGACACTCCACCTGCAAAGCATATGTTTACGTTTCTGTGTTGTTATATCATGGGACCCCTGCTGCTCCCAATCTTTGGTTCCAAGGAGATGGATCCTTTGATTTGATAGCCAACCTGCCTTCCAGTACAACCTGTCTCTTTGCTGACTGATAAGCAATTTGAGAACTTGGTCCCCAAGACAAGTACTTTTCAAGTACATGATGCAGGATCGATCAATGAATTAGCATTGTCCTTATGCAAGGGTGACAAGCTGGTGTGGATCAAGAAATTCTAATCTCAAACTGTCTTCTGGCCTATCCAAGATTTAACCAATGTACCCAAAGCAACAAACTTTGTAAAATGCTAGCATTTTAACATCTCGCTTTACACTGAGGTAAAACATGTGAAACCAACCACCTAAGTCAACAATAGTGGGAGTCAACAATGGTGGTGAAGCCATCCTTCCTTAGTCATAAATTGTAGGCACCAAACTTGTGCCACTTGCCTTGCCCCTTGTATTTGCATGGATGCTTGCCTATAAATAGGCAATGCATCCAAGCATTGCAAACACACCACAAGAGAGAAACAAGAGATGAAGAGAAGAGTGAGAGAGGGAAAGTAATCCCACAAAATTGTGAGGTATTTGTGAGAGAGTAAGTGAGGTGTTTTCTCCTATTAATAGAGAGATTTCAGTTGTTCTCTTATTAGTAGAGAGAGGTTGTAATTCCCACATTACTTAGTAAAATCTTTCTATACTTGCCCGTGGACGTAGCCAAATTGGGTGAACCACGTAAATTCTTGTGTGTTTAATTTCTCATTTTATCCTATTCTTTGCCTTTTATCTTGTCGGGTTTGCATGCCAGTATCCTAACAGTGGTATCAGAGCTTCCTGGTTGGTGTTGTTAATACACAAAAGTTATTCGTGTATACGGTTACTATTTACGTCTACGACACTATTCACCTATACTTCACTATTCATCCATACGGTACTATTCACATACGTTACTGTTGGCGTATATAGAAAGTCAGTGCGGTGATTAAATACAGTCTAGGAAGTTCTGTCTAAAGAGATTGGGTTTTAAGCGGGACCGTTTGTGACCCCTCCAATCTTTCCTGGGAACTTACTTAGTGAAGTATTATTCACACGATACTATTTCTATATACGTTACCGATCTGTGAAACGGTGATAGCTGAATAGATCACGGTGAATAAAATGGCAGCAAAGTATGAGATTGAGAGGTTCACTGGGAGCAATTTCTCACTCTGGAAAATGAGAATCAAAGCCATCTTAAGGAAAGACAATTGCTTGGCAGCAATTGGGGATCGGCCCGCGGAGATCACTGATAATGCAAAATGGAATGAAATGGATGGCAATGCTATTGCTAACATACATTTAGCATTAGCCAATGAAGTATTATCAAGTGTGGCGGAGAAGAAAACAGCTAAGGAGATATGGGAGACTCTAACAAAGCTATATGAGTCCAAGTCTTTGCACAATAAGATTTTCTTAAAGCGGAAACTTTATACCCTTCAAATGGCAGAAACTACGGCGGTGACTGACCACATCAACACAATAAGAACTCTATTTTCACAACTCACTACGTTGGGTCAACAAATAGAGGAAGGTGAACGTGCAGAGCTTCTACTTCAAAGTCTCCCAGATTCGTATGATCAGCTCATTATCAACTTGACCAACAATATCCTCACAGACTATTTAGTCTTTGATGATGTTGCAGCCGCTATCTTGAAAGAAGAAAATAGGCACAAAAATAAAGGAGACAGAAATAGTTCAAACCAAGCAGAGGCATTGTTGGTGTCAAGAGAAAGATCAATGGAGTGTGGCTCCAGTGGGAGTCAAAGGCAGGGGAGGTCCAAATCAAGAAGTAAGAAGATTGTGAAATGCTACAACTGTGGTAGAAAAGGGCACTTCAAAAAGGATTGTTGGTTTAAAAAGGGTATAGAGAATACTGCAGAGTCATCAAAACCTCAAGGATGTGTTGCAAGCACCTCAGAAGATGGAGAGGTTTTATATAGTGAAGCAGCAACAGTCTCTACAGATAGAAAAGAGCTCACAAAGGTTTGGGTAATGGATTCAGGAGCAACATGGCATATGACTCCTAATCGAGATTGGTTTCATACATACGAACCCACCTCTGGAGGCTCAGTGTTCATGGGTGATAATCATGCTTTAGAGATTGCTGGCATTGGCACCATCAAATTGAAGATGTATGATGGCTTAATTCGTACTATTACAGGAGTGCGTCATGTGAAAGACTTAAAGAAAAATCTTTTATCCGTGGGACAATTTGATAGTCTTGGTGCGAAGATCCGAACGCAGAAATGGAATAATGAAAATTGTCAAAGGAGCGGTAGTTTTAAAGGCAAGAAAAAACGATTGCAAACATGTTTGTATTAATGGGAGAAACACATCATGGGCAAAGCGGCGTCAATCGCATCGGCCAGATCCTGCGAGAAGAGAAGACGATGATGTGGCATCAAAAACTAGGCCACATGTCAGAGAAAGGTTTGAAAGTTCTCTCTGATCAGAAGTTACTCCCTGGGCTTACAAAGGTTACTTTACCCTTTTGTGAGCACTGTGTTACAAGTAAACAACACAGGTTAAAGTTTGGCACATCAACAACTAAGAGCAAATGCATCTTAGACCTGATTCACTCTGATGTTTGGCAAGCACCGGTTGTATCCTTGGGAGGAGCAAGATACTTTGTATCATTTATAGATGAATTCTCCAGGAGATGTTGGGTGTATCCAATTAGAAGGAAGGCAGATGTGTTTGCAGTCTTTAAAGTTTTCAAAGCGCGGGTGGAACTTGAATCTAAAAAGAAGATCAAGTGTTTGAGGACCGACAATGGAGGAGAATATACCAATGATGAATTTGATAACTTCTGTCAACATGAAGGTATCAAAAGGCGATTCTAGCGGCATACACTCCACAACAAAATGGAGTGGCAAAGCTGATGAACAGAACTCTATTAGAAAGAACGAGAGCAATGTTGAAGGCTGCAGGTCTAGGAAAGTCATTCTGGGCAGAAGCAGTCAATATCGCCTGTTATGTGATAAATCGTTCTCCATCAACTGCAATTGAGCTGAAGACACCAATGGAGATGTGGACTGGAAAGCCAGCTGATTATTCTCAATTGCATATATTTGGAAGTCCTGTGTACGTGATGTACAATACACAAGAAGTTAGCAAGCTGGATTCCAAATCTAGAAGTGTATTCTTGGGATATACTGATGGAGTAAAGGGGTATCGTTTGTGGGATCCCACTGCCCACAAGGTAGTCATCAGCAGAGATGTTATATTTGCAGAAGGTAAAATGCAAATGGAAGAACATAATAGCATTCCAAAGGAGACTACAGCAATCCAGATGGAAAATACTTAGAATCATACTTCTTCTGAAGCTGCACCAGAGCATGAAGAACAAGAACAAATAGAGTTTAAAACTCCTGAAGTTCGACGGTCAACTCGTGAAAGAAGACCACCAGCTTGGCACTCAGAATATGTTACTGAGAGCAACATTGCATACTGTCTTCTAACAGAGGATGGAGAGCCATCAACTTTCCATGAGGCTATCAAAAGCACAGATGTATCTATGTGGATGATAGCAATGCAAGAGGAGATTGAAGCTCTACACAAGAACAACACTTGGGATCTTGTTCCGCTACCACAAGGAAGGAAGGCCATTGGCAACAAATGGGTTTACAAGATAAAACGTGATGGCAATGATCAAGTGGAGCGGTATCGTGCAAGATTGGTGGTGAAAGGATATGCTTAGAAAGAAGGAATAAACTTCAATGAGATATTTTCTCCGGTGGTACGACTTACTACAATCAGAGTAGTCTTGGCAATGTGTGTTATATTTGATCTTCACTTAGAGCAGTTAGATGTGAAAACTGCATTTCTTCATGGAGAACTTGAAGAAGAAATTTATATGCTCCAACCAGAGGGTTTAGCTGAAACAGGCAAGGAGAACTTGGTTTGCAGGTTGAACAAATCTCTATACGGTCTCAAACAGGCGCCGAGGTGTTGGTACAAGAGATATGATTCCTTCATAATTAGCCTTGGGTACAACAGACTCAGTTCAGACCATTGTACGTATTACAAGAGGTTTGAAGAAAATGATGTTTTCATCATTCTGTTGTTGTACGTGGATGACATGTTGGTAATAGGCCCCAACAATGATCGAGTCCAAGAATTGAAGGCACAGTTGGCTAGGGAGTTTAATATGAAGGACTTGGGACCAGCAAACAAGATTTTAGGGATGCAAATTCACTGAGACAGAAGTAAGAGGAAGATTTGGCTTTCTCAGAAGAATTATTTAAAGAAGATCTTGCGACGCTTCAACATGCAAGATTGTAAGCCAATTTCCACCCCACTTCCTGTTAACTTCAAATTATCCTCAAGTATGTCTCCTAGCAATGAAGCAGAGAGGATGGAGATGTCTCGAGTACCGTATGCATCAGTAGTGGGAAGTTTAATGTTTGCCATGATATGTACAAGACCGGATATTGCACAAGCAGTGGGAGCAGCTAGTCGATACATGGCAAATCCTGGTAGAGAACATTGGAATACTATTAAGAGGATCTTGAGATACATCAAGGGTACCTCAGATGCTGCCTTATGTTATGGAGGATCAGAATTTACTATCAAGGGTTATGTTGATTCAAATTTTGCTGGCGACCTTGAAAAAAGAAAATCCACTACAGGCTATGTTTTCATAATTGTAGGAGGAGCTGTGAGCTGGGTTTCTAAACTTCAGACTGTTGTAGCTTTATCCACAAATGAAGCTGAGTACATGGCAGCTACACAAGCTTGTAAAGAAGCAATATGGATGAAGAAACTTATGGAGGAGCTCGGGCACAAACAAGAGAACATTCTTTTGTATTGTGATAGTCAGAGTGCTTTGCAGATTGCAAGGAATCCCGCATTTCATTCAAGAACAAAACATATAGATGTTCAGTATCACTTTGTTCGCAAAGTGGTGGAAGATGGAAGTGTAGATTTTCAAAAGGTTCATACAAAGGAAAACCCAGCAGATGCTTTGACTAAACCAGTCAACACTGATAAGTATATATGGTGCAAATCCTCTTATGGCCTAGTAGAAACGTAAGCAGCATGCAGATGGCAAGTATAAGGATAGAAGAATCACAGAAGATCATGTGTGAAGACTTGATTAAATCATCAAAGTCTTCAAGTGGGAGAATGTGAAACCAACCACTTAAGTCAACAATGGTGGGAGTCAACAATGGTGGTGAAGCCATCCTTCCTTAGTAACAAATTGTAGGCACCAAACTTGTGCCACTTGCCTTGCCCCTTATATTTGCATGGATGCTTGCCTATAAATAGGTAATGCATCCAAGCATTGCAAACACACCACAAGAGAGAAACAAGAGAGGAAGAGAAGAGTGAGAGAGGGAAAGTAATCCCACAAAATTGTGAGGTATTTGTGAGAGAGTAAGTGAGGTGTTTTCTCCTATTAATAGAGAGATTTCAGTTGTTCTTCTATTAGTAGAGAGAGGTTGTAATTCCCACATTACTTAGTAAAATCTTTCTATACTTGCCCGTGGACGTAGCCAAATTGGGTGAACCACGTAAATTCTTGTGTGTTTAATTTCTTATTTTATCCTATTCTTTGTCTTTTATCTTGTCGGGTTTGTATGTCAGTATCCTAACAAAACATAACTAGAAGGTCACAGAAATGGAAATTGTGTGGAAAAACCAATAAAAAAATCTTTATCTCTGAATGCTCGCCACTTGTACCTAATGAAACTCCATGATCTCACCTCTCCCAAACTTCACTTGTTCCTATCCCAATTGTCAATTTTCTAGACAATCCACTTCACTAGCAGTTTAGGACATTGCACCTCAGTTTTGACACCTGGATCCTGACTCCTTTCAAGTTTCAACTCTCTCAGCCCAGCTTCCCCTGCCAAAATAGGCTATTGATCCAGATGTCAAGTCCTAATTTTGAACATTCTAGATTATTGATGCATCTTTTGAACTTTAGTTTGCTTTATATATCCAAGCATATGTGAGCTATACGTTTTTAACTATATTAATTTTGATGCCATGCTTGATTCAGCTAGAAGACCTGAAGCGCTTGTGTAAGCTTGGAAGTCGCACCCCAGGTCACCCAGAGAATTACAGTGCAGATAGCATTGAAGTCACAACAGGTATGAAAAGAAGTTTGCATATAGAATCTGTCTTATGCATTGATACGGTGGACAAACTCTATAGTATCAATGTAAATATGCTTATCTACTCATGGAAATTTATACTGATTTTCTTCATATCTGATTCGTAAATAGGGCCACTTGGTCAAGGATGGCTAACGCGGTTGGTCTTGCCTTAGCGGAAGCTCACCTGGGAGCTAGATTCAATAAGCCTGATTGCGATATAGTTGATCATCGGACGTTTGTATATATTTGTAGCTAGCTCATTTTCATAAATAACATCAAGATGGGCAGGTTGTCTTAGCTGTTTACTGATTCTTGATGCAGATATTGCATAATCAAGTATCCCGAGGAGGACGCGGAATTTGAAGTTGTTCATAGTGGTGGTCTGCTTCCTAACTGGGAAAGCTGCTTGTCGGTAATTTGCAGAATCCAAGACGCTCTATAGTCTATGTACATGCTTAGATGCAATAGATTCATTTAACTTTGTTTCCATTTTTTTTTAACCTGTGAAGGAGTTTATTAAGTTCAGAAATGACAACATAGCACCCTCGAAATTAATCACTAACTGGATCCTGCTCTTATCCCAACAGAAGTGGTCTGTATCAGACCCAGTGGATGCTACTCGAGGATAGTCTGAAAAGTGCTTGAACCAGCTAGTCAAGGTGCTTCCAGGACTGATTGGTGAGAGTGCTGATCTTGCTTCCTCTGACCATGTCTATCTGCAGGGATCCGGAGAGTTTCAGCATAACTCCTTTTATGGTCGCAACATACGCTATGGATTGCGAGAGCATGCAACGGCGGCAATTTCAAATGGAATCGCATTGCATAAAAGTGGTCCAGTCCCTTTTGCATCTACTTTCCTTATGTTCTCAGACTATATGAAAAAATCCATCGTCCTTTCTGCCTTAATTCATGCAGGAGTTAATTTATATTATGATTCATGACTATATTGGTCTTGGGGAAGATGGCCCAACTCACCAGCCAGTCGAACAGCTTGCTGGACTTAGAGCAGAGCCACGGCTTCTAGTTTTCAGACCAGCAGATGGAAATGAAACTGCTGGAGCATACAAAGTTTCTGTAACAAATAGAGATGCACCTACTGTCATTGCATTGTCTGGCGAAAGGTGGCAGCAAACTTAGAAGGAACATCAGCAAGTGAAGTTGATAGAGAAGGATACATTACATGTGACAATTCTGGTAAAAATTTCCCATATATCATATTGATCGGCACTGGTTCCGAACTATTTCTTTGTGAAGGGAGTCCTAAGAAGGTAAGGAAAGAAGGGAGAAAAATCAGGGTTGTTTCACTTGTCTGCTGACAACTTTTCAACAGGCAGCCCAGGGGTTACAAGGAGCATGTGTTGCCACCAAGAGTCTCAAAGCGCATTAGCATCGAGGCTGGATCACCAATGGGTTGGGGGGATTATGCAGGAAGAGAAGGTACTGTTATGGGTGTGGATGTGTTTGGGGCTAGGGGAGCATATTGCATGGTTTTACTGAAGAGAATGTAACCGGGGTTGCAATGTCATTGCTTTCTCAATAGCAGCACCATAGAACAGAAGGTATACATATAAAATCTTCTTAGAAATACCATAAAATTTATGTGCATATGTCATAAATTAATCACCAAACAACTGATATTTCTGTTTGAATGAGGAGTTTGTGAGGAAATAAGAAAGGTTCACAGTGATTAAGATAACAAGATTCTGCATTTGGATCTTTTAGCTGGCTAGTATCTGGTAACTGCAGTTTTATCTAGCAGGGTGGGGGTAATATTCCAGGATTACTTGTGGCCTTATTCAAATGGTAAGAAATAACACCAACAGAGTATCTGATAAATTCACTTTTATCCACTCATTTCAGTTTTCCAAAATGTCAAGGGACCTTTAATTCTATAGAAAATTGGAACCTTCAGGCTTCAAGGATCATACATGCCTCAAACTTTCCCATGTTTTACTCCAATCCACTTGCAGTAACCTGTGAAGAACACCTCTTTTCCCTAATAAGTGCTCCATTCCCCCCTAATATAGGCAATATCATCACCTTATTTGTTAATCCACTAATCCATTCAAAATTTTGCTAAAGTCTCAAAGAAAATGGCCATGTAAAAAACCATTGCCACCTTCCTTATCTTTACATTGCTTGTCACGGTATCCGCGGCCGTTGACCCAATGAAAACTTGTGTCAATAACTGCGTTCCACAAAGCATTGAAACACACCAGGCTCAGTACGGCCTAAATGCGAGACAGCCTGCCCTGAGTATTGCAGAGCTCCTCGAGCCTCTGTTACTTTTGATAGCCGTATGCATTTAGAAAGAATTAGAACAACTAGATGAGTCTGCTACTGTCACCCAAACCTTTTTTTTCCTTCCATGTTTAATTGCTGTCTATGTCAGGTTGCAAAATAAAGTTTGATGCAGCACTCTAGAATAGATAGATTTTTTTACTCCATTCGTATAGGTGGTGATAGGACACTTGGATAGCCTTCTTCTGGGCTAGTTTTGTTCATATGCAAGGTAAAAAAGAGTTGTGTGATCAGCTTATTATGAACAGAGTCATGGCATGTACAAACATGAGCGAAGGACTAGCACAATATGTCAAGTTATGCATGGCAGCGTGTCTTCAAGCACCGCATTCGAGCGTCCCTGCCTGTGAAATAGCCTGCACAAGTTATTGCAGTAGTTCATATGGTAGAAGTGCTAGTTCTACTGACTGGATTGCTACATTGCTCAGTTGAAAAGAGAAATTATCAGGGAATGCAAGTTGTAGCCAGCAAGATAGATGATGAAACTTGAGAAGTTTTTCAGCCTCTTAGTAAGAATCTTGAAACAGATGGGAATGATAGACATTAATTTGATGAATCATCGAAATTAAGCATTCAAATGAATCTTCCTGGTTTATTGCATTTTTGTTTTATATGAAATGATAGAAATAATTTGTATGTCTGAGCATCTGACAGATATTGTCGATATTGTTTGGTATAAATATTTCTTAATTTCATAATTGGATGGTATTATAGAACCAAATTGCAATCAACATAATTGTCAAATTAGGAAACTCAAAAAAAAAAAAAAATTGTTTGATGATAAACGTTAATACTGTCTTTTCAGCCATTTTTTTATTTGATCACTAATAATATTTTAATAATTGATTTTCATATTTCAAAATTAAATTTATTTTCCATATACATTTTCTACAAAAATAATAATAAAAAAAACTCAATCCAGTTCTTCTCAATAACTTATCACTAGTTCTAGTTATATGATCTTTGCTCCACCGCGGGTTAAATATTTATATTTTTTATAAATTTTTTAATAAAAATCTAAGTTCAAATAAAATTTTTTATGCACACATATAATCAAATAAATTGAGCACTATGTTTGTGAATAAATAAATAAAAAATTATTAATGATATTTAAAAGTAAAACTTCAAAAATCAAGATATATGTATAGGTCAAGATATTTAATTTTAAAAAAACAAGATATTTGTCTGATTGTATTTACCAAATTTATTTATTAAAATAATTCTTTTATTTAAGCAAATCATAATAGAAATAGAGATACAAATTAAATTAATTGAATAAAATAAAAGGGGTGGAAAAACATCATGCCAGGTAGCACATGTTATAAATATTATCTGAAAATATTTTTTTTTAATTTAAAAAATAAGTTTATCCATACAAAAGATTAACAAAAAAATTATAGATGAATAAGAAATATTTTTCAAATTTAAATATATAACTAAAAAAATAATTGTCATTTCAAAGAGTTTCTTCGAACAAAATAAAAAAAAATAAAATGTACTAATTTAAATATAAATTAAAACAATTTAGAGAGAATACCATAAAAAATCATTAATTAAAAAAAAGAGTAAAGAATAGGAGCTGTTGGGCCTGACAAGTTAGGACGGCTCGTCTAGCTCTTTTTTAGGCCCATACGATTAGACCTTTAAATTTTGTTGTTTGCAGCTAAAACAGATGACATGTTATCCACCTCAAATTTATTTTTTTTTTAAATCAAACAATGCATCATTTGATTTGCCTAAATTTCGTTTATTGTGCTGATAAAAAAAATTAGGGTTTAAGTTGTTTTTACCCGAAAATCTGTTTTCAATCCATTTTAACCCAAAACACTGTAAAAACCGTGATAAATCTATTTATGGTTTTAAAAAAAATCTAAAAAACCACCCAAAAAACAAAAAATCAACCCAAATAAAAAAATTTACCTAAACTCAAATCTTTTTTTTTCACGAATCTTAAAGGTAAAAAAACACATAATATGAATTTTCCTCATCAAATGAAACTATCTAATACAAATATTCTTTATTTTGGTGGTATAAATCGGTATCAACGATACTTTTCTCTCTCTACCACCAAAATCCAACGACTTCTCTTTCACTTATCTAAACTAGTGATTAGAAAAATAATAAAAATAAATTTTTGTAACAAAATTAAATTGAAAAAATATTAAGGTATTGAAATTATATAATTTAAGTGATTTTTAAAGTTCAATGATTAAAGTGTATCTTTTAAGAAATTTGTAATATACCATCCATGTTTAACTTTTTTTCATTTTAGCCCTTTTTTTTTTAATACCATTTTTTCAAAAAAAATTAAAATTAATTGCTTTTCAATTAGAACTAAATCATCAAAAATAAAATTTGAAGATCAAATTAAAAAAAATAAAAAATTCTACACAACTTATTTACAGAAATGTTTGAGAAGATGAGTAGGAGAGCTTTACACAGTTAAAAAAACTCAAGCCTCACAGTAATACTTAATGCTTAGTAATTAAAAAAAAATCCAAGGTTACTCCATGATCGAATCAAGAATTCGTATTATATTCTTGTTCTTGATCATCGCACATGCATCACAATCGTATCCATATCTCTACACACCTCAGATGTCCCTTTCTATATTTTATCACCGTCTACTGCTAAAATGCGCTTGAGGTACACAATACACCCCTTATTTCGCGCTAAAAAAATGCCCCCCGACTGAAATCGTACAGTGAACAAACGGGAGCTTCACCCGTGCGCATTGTCCCCCCGTGTCACGTTAACACACCGACACACTAAGATGCAACCTTGCGCCGGGATGAGAGAATGCCTCTTAACCTATACAAACCTCCAAGCCCCCTTCTCTTCCGTTCTCTCTTTCTCCTCCTCTCCAGTTTGGTGGTTTTGATTAGGGCAAAATCGAAGAAAATCTCTTGCTTTTATCCAGGTTCTGTTTTTTTAACTTATTTTATCTTACCTTTGCTTGTTTTTCCAAGTTAATGTAGCTTAATCACTACACAACACAAAACCCATTTAACGATTTAACCAAGTTAGAATCTTTGGACTAGGGTTTTCAAATGGGCTCTTTAGCTTGAATGACAATGAAAGTTACAAACTTGAGCATGATATGGTGTGGTCATGGTGATTTTGATGTGCTGTTGTAATCGGTGTTAATGTGAAAATTTGTTGAAATGGGTAATGTGGAAATACCCAAATGGCTAAAAGGGTTGCCTTTGGCACCCGAGTTTAGGCCAACTGATACTGAATTTGCAGACCCAGTTGCATATATATCGAAAATTGAGAAGGAAGCTAGTGCTTTTGGGATTTGTAAGATCATACCCCCATTGCCTAAGCCTTCGAAAAGATATGTTTTTAGTAACTTGAATAGGTCGCTTTCTAAGTGTCCGGAGTTGGGTGATGATGTGGACTTGTCGAATGTTTGTTCCTCGTCAAACGGTGGTTTAAGGGATGGTGGTAATGATGGGGAGAATAGGGCGGTGTTTACAACTAGGCAGCAGGAGTTAGGGCAGAGTGTGAAGAAAGCAAAAGGGATGGTTAAGGAGAATCTGCAATCAGGTGTTCATAAGCAAGTGTGGCAAAGTGGGGAGGCTTACACATTGGAACAGTTTGAGTCAAAGTCTAAGGCTTTTGCAAGGAGTTTGTTAGGTATGCTTAAGGATGTTAATCCATTGGTTATAGAGGCATTGTTTTGGAAGGCAGCTTCTGAGAAGCCTATCTACGTGGAATATGCAAATGATGTGCCTGGTTCGGGTTTTGGGGAACCAGAAAGCCACTCTAGGTACTTTCCTAGACGGAGGAGGAAGAGGGCATCATATCAGTCTTATCGCAGGAGAAGAGAAAGCCCTGTTTGCAGTACAAATTATATGGATGATGTAAAGAATTCCCATAATGATGAGGTTAAAGGTGTTTCCATTAAGAATGTGCCAAGCTTGTGTTTGGAGACGACACCCAGGTCATCTATGGCATCTTTGACTTCATTCGCAGAGGATAATCTGAGGTCTTCTAAGCAAAAAAGTGTAACTGCAACTAACGATATGGAAGGTACTGCAGGTTGGAAACTTTCAAATAGCCCTTGGAATCTGCAGGTGATTGCACGCTCACCTGGCTCTCTTACACGATTTATGCCAGATGATATCCCAGGTGTTACTTCACCTATGGTCTACATTGGTATGTTGTTTAGTTGGTTTGCTTGGCATGTTGAGGATCATGAACTTCACAGCATGAATTTTCTACATACCGGTTCTCCAAAGACTTGGTATGCTGTCCCTGGAGATTATGTATTTTCTTTTGAGGAAGTTATACGCACTGAGGCTTATGGTGGCAATATTGATCGCTTAGGTATGTTTTAATTTCTGACATTTTATTTAGCATGATTGATCCTATTTCTCTGTCATGCCTTCCTCGAGATTATGTATTTGCTTATGAAGAGGTTCTCCTTCATGTGCTTTTTGTTTATTTGATCTCTCTTTGTGCTTGGCCATTTTATTGCCAAAACTGTAGCAAAGAAATGGACTTGTAGAACTTTTTGTTGTGTTTGAGATATATCTCGTCAATGATTAAGTCTTGCTATTTTGCAATCAGAGGCATTTCCTTGTTACAAAATTCCCCTATCTGTTAGCTCATCATTCTCTCAAATTTCCACCTATTGTTATCTAGGTCCAATGTAGCTTCTCCAATGGGTACTGTGCTTCCTGATTTCCTATTTTAATGCTACACAAATGATGACCCTTAATTCATGGTTTTGGACTTCTTAGCAATGGAAATTAATCTTACCCACAAAGAAGTATGCAACTTAAGTTCAAGTTGCTCATGCAAAATTGGACCTGCCAGGCCTGTTGAAGGCCAACTGTCTAAATGTGTACCAGAATTGATGATAAACGAGGCCTAAATCAGGTTGCAAAGAATTCTCATGATTAATGAATTTATATTTTGCATTTTTTTTATTATTGTTTTTCAGATTTATACAATCCAAAGGTGGATTATTTGTATTTTCTCAAATTGTGTAAGTTCTAGTTCGAAACTATTTCAAAAGGCATATTTGTTAGTCTTGCAACTTGTATGAGCTCTGTTTTAATGAAATGGTCTGTTTGAATCTGGAATTGTTGGACATTTTTTCTTATTGGTGTTTTTGTTACTTAATTCTGCTTTCTTTTGCTAGCCGCCCTGAGTCTGTTGGGTGAGAAGACAACTCTTCTGTCTCCTAAAGCAATAATTTCCTCGGGCATTCCTTGTTGTAGGTAGGTCATTCTTCTGTCCCTTTTGTCTTTTCTTTTCCATTTTTCCCTTTTATTTTCACTTGTAGCTTTGGTCCCTCATGGCCCGGATGTTTACAGAAATGGATGGGTCTTTTTCATGAAAAGTCAGATTTAGAGGTGGTCTTGATTTTTGAATTGGGGGTTATGCTGACTGTAACTGTTGAAATTCTGATCAATCTGATTCTGGTCTTTGCTGTAGGTTAGTACAGAATCCTGGTGAATTTGTTGTGACTTTTCCAAGGGCCTACCATGTAGGATTCAGCCACGGTAGGCTTTACTGTTGCATTTCTTGCAGAACTTATGAAGGACATAATTGCTATTAGTCTGATGAACACCCTCGTTTACTTAAACCCCCCCCCCCAAAAAAAAAAAAAAAACAACACACACGCAACAAAATTAAATACATATTTTTTTCTTGTTTCTCGTAGGCAATATGCTATTTCATTGACTTGGATGAAATATTGCTTTACCTTGTTTTAACTGTGGATCTTGATAGGTTTTAACTGTGGGGAAGCTGCCAATTTTGGAACTCCACAATGGCTTAAAGTAGCCAAGGAAGCTGCGGTCCGTAGAGCTGCCATGAACTATCTTCCCATGCTTTCACATCAGCAGCTTCTATACCTGTTGACCATGTCTTTTGTTTCAAGGTAAGTGGACTATTGAGTATTGACTGTAGCTGTCCTGTATGTTGTAGTTTATGAAACTTTCTCTATGAAAATTGTTTGCCCACTCTGTTGAAAGCTTGTGGCCTGATGGAGCATAGATAAAATGCTTTGTAGGTGAAAATCGACAATGAATGTTCTAGTTTTTCAAATTACTTTTGTGGCATGTCCTGTTATGGTGATCAATAGAAAACTTTGAGATCTGTGATGGATTGTTTTAATCCGTCCCATATTGTATTTCATGTTTGCATGGTTCATTTCAACTAGTTTTATATATATATGTTTTGATTTCTATTTGAAATGATTTGTTTTTTCACTAGATGTTTAGGGGATTAACCAACTTGCTTTTCTGTTGATCCTTCAACATGATTTTAAAATTACATGTGAACTACTTTTGTAATATTGAAATATATCTGGCTAGATTCTGTGGAGCTTTTGAGCCCCATCACCACACAAATATTTTTCTGTTCTGTAGTACTTTATATTCTTATGTTTGAATAGTTTGTGTGATCATCTTCTATTTTTTATTGCATTTATAAAGTTATTATTGGTATGCTTCATTGATTATTGTTGTGGATTTCTTTTGATGCCAGGGTGCCGAGATCCTTACTACCAGGTGCTCGGAGTTCTCGTCTTAGAGATCGTCAGAGAGAAGAAAGAGAGTTGTCAGTAAAGGAGGCTTTTCTAGAAGACATGTTAAAAGAAAATGACATTTTATCTGCTTTTCTTGAGAAAAACTCCACTTGTCATGCGGTGATATGGAACCCTGATTTGCTTCCTTGTGCAAGTAAAGAGTCTCACTTACTCAACATAACTTCTACTATTACTACCACACCAAAACAAAATGCTTCCCATATTAATTTCGATGTAAATAGGAATTGCAATGAGAATGACCTGTTTAAGGAGATGAGCTTGTATATGGAAACTCTTGATGATTTATATATGGAAGAAGATGATTTGTCATGTGATTTTCAAGTTGATTCGGGGACATTAGCATGTGTGGCTTGTGGAATCCTTGGTTTTCCTTTTATGTCAGTGTTGCAACCACATGAGAAAGCATCAATAGAATTGATGCCCGGCGAAGAGCCAAGAGTTACAAGAATTGATAATGTTCAGCCCTCTTTAGACTCTGATAGCACCGGCAAAGGCTCTGTTTCAGGTATTGAATTTATGTACTTTAATTTACTTTATATTTTTGTATTGTTTACTCCCTTACTCTTGTTATTTTTCCTTTTTTCACTTTCATTTTTTCACATTTGATAATGACTTCTTGCTTGATCCAGTATAGAGCATAATCTTCCCCTGTATAGGAAATTTTAATTAATATAGGAAGGCACTAGGTTGAGGTTGTACAAAAGATTGTCTTTGCATGATTCAGAGCGTTTTGGAATATTTACCCAGTTTCCGATGCATGCCACCATTATTGTTATGGGAGATCATATAATTCCTATGTTCTTTAACATTTTTATGAATCAATACTTAGAACTCTAAATTCCATATGCTTCACCTATCACCTGCCTGCATTTCAGATGGAGAAAATCTGAGCAGTATTAGATGAATTCTAACATAGTGCTGTGTGGTTTATCCTGGCACATCTAGTTGCAGTCAATTTATTCTTTCCTTTTTTGTGCATGTCTTTTTTTTTTTTTTTATCATGTAATGCACGTCCAATTTCATATAGTGTTAAACCATAAAAGTTCAACCAGGAGACATGTGTAAGTAGTTTTAGCTCCTCTATATGCAGTCCATGGTACTATCCTATTTCTTGGTATGACTGTGAATCAGCTAATCGTGTGAGATATCCTACTGCACTGAAATGTTGTGCAAATGGTTATTCTCAGTACTGCCCTTCACTTTTGTTGTGTAGAATTCATGGAAATGCACAAGTGACCAACATTTGATTGCCATTTGGTAAAATATTTGTGGGATGCTTGCAGTTTGTGTGATTTTTTAATGGCTGCTATAACTCAAGTTTATAGAAGATAACAGTGGCCTAAAATGATGCATATGATTCCTCATTAGAGTAAATTGAAACATCAAATCTTATCATAGTAAATTTACCATTTTGTTCTGCTGGGCCTCTTCAGGTGCTAAAGTTAATCAGTTCGTCCATTTTTCTTGGTTCTGCAGATGATCATGGTCCTGTCAAAGATTATTCTGTGCCTCTGAAGGATCTTCCAATGCCCACAGGGTGGAACACTTCTCATAAATTTTTGAGACCTCGTATTTTCTGCCTGGAGCATGGTGTCCAAATTGAGGAGCTGTTACAGTCTAAAGGTGGAGCTAACTTGCTTATAATTTGCCATTCAGGTGAGATGGGCTCTCAGTTTTTCTGTAGTTACCTGGTAAAATGAGATTTAACGTATGCACATGTATGGCGTGCTATCCTGTTTATTCTCTTTGATATTGGGTGTCTGTTTGTCAAATTGGTCAATAATTATTTTTGCAAATTTTATATGTAGACTATCAAAAAATAAAAGCACATGCTTATGCCATCGCTGAGGAAATTGAGAGTCCTTTCAATTATAATGAGGTTCCTTTAGAAGCTGCATTGAAAGAAGATCTGAACTTGATAAATCTTGCAATTGATGATGAAGATCATCATGAATGTGGAGAAGACTGGACATCAAAACTGGGTATCAACTTACGGTATTGTGTAAAGATCAGAAAGAACTCTCCATCTAAGAAAGTCCAACATGCATTGGCATTGGGAGGATTATTCTCTGACAGAAGTCTCACAGATTTCTTAAACATCAAATGGCAATCTAGAAGATCTCGGTCAAGAATAAAGTTAAATCAGCCTTTCCATCCTAAACCATGCAAGATTATTGAACCAGACAAAGATGAAATGTCGGGGAATAAGTCAGATGGTCTCACTGTCAAAAAAGAGGAAAAACTTGTTCAGTACACTAGAAGGAAGTACAAGGTAAAAATAGATTATTCAACAAATGGGCTTGAAGGATGCTCTAGAAGGTGCTTTGCAGAAGAGGTTTCAGGAGCTAGTGGTGATGATCCTGATAAATATACTGAACAAACAACTGTAATTTACCCTTGCAATATTGGGATTACCAGAAGTGGTTCTGCAGGATTTGGTTTTTCTCCCATTGAAGATCCTGAAATGCTGCATGAAGTCAAGGTGCTTGAAGCAGCTGGTGGTGTGACCTTGAATTCTGCTCCATCAGAAGATGCATGTTCAGTTCTCCTTGCTACTGTTGCTGTCAAAAGTGTTGGGGGCCAGATTGAGGATCAACTGCTGAAGGAATCAAAAAATGCGAGAAATATTTGTAATGTAAAAGCCAGTGGTACTTCTGAGATAGAGCATCAGATAAATGCCTCTGGAGGAACCAGTGAAAAACAGGATTTTTACGCCACAAAATGCTGTAGTCCATTCATCACTGTAGCTAATGACAGATTTGAAATGCAGAGAGAGGATCAAGTTTTGGGAAATGTCAACATGGGTGAGACTTGTAATATGGTTTCTGAA
This sequence comes from Populus deltoides, assembly GCA_015852605.2. Classification (NCBI taxonomy): domain Eukaryota; kingdom Viridiplantae; phylum Streptophyta; class Magnoliopsida; order Malpighiales; family Salicaceae; genus Populus; species Populus deltoides. The sequence goes on from CM027577.2 coordinate 18,257,267, forward strand.
GGGCAACAGAGGGTCCTGGATGATGGCGATGCTTCAGTAGAAGAGGTTTCTGATCTTGCTAATGTAGCAAGTTTTCATGTTTCTCTCCCCCCCATCGGACTAAAGGCGGATGTAGTTGTGGAGAATTCTTTCATTAACAATGAGGTATCTCCTCCTGTGACTTTGGATGATGAAGTGAAAAAAGAACTTGTGTCTAAAAACAGAACTAATGGTGACCAATGCTCTTCAAGTGATGACACATTGATGAATCAGCCTACTACCTCACTGGGTGAAAGATGTGGTCATGAGCAAGAGACCCGTGCTGTACAAAATAAGACGCAGAAAGAAGCTGAAATAAAAAATGGGAGTAATGATGAAATCGTTCCGAGTAATGTTATTAGTGTGACTAATCTTGTGCCTATAGATGAAAGTTCTGAATTTCATAGAGAGCTGCATGCCACAGTCAACTTGTGCAATGGCATGGCTTTTGAAAATGGCGAGCAGCTGGTGTTTCAGACCACAAATGATTCTAACAAGGAACTTATCTCATGTTCTGTTGCACAAATGGAAATAAATTCATCTACTGCTTCATCAGAATTCTCTAAACTTCATAGGCAGGCCTATGCTGAAAATGATTTGTGCAGTGGCTCAACTTTGGACACCATTGTGCCACCTGAAATTCCAACTACAGACATACGCACTGTGGAGGAACTTGCCTCTAATTCTGCAACCATAAATCAAGAACTTTCTGAAGCTTCAAAAGAGATTTGTGCTATTCAAGACTCGTATGCTTGCATGGATTTAGAACCTAAAGTAGAGAAGGAAATTCATTCCAGTGATGGGGTGACTAGAGACAGTGAGGTGCAGAAAATACACCAGGGCACAAGTTCGATTAATGAGGACATACATGTTTCTGCTCGTGTTATTCTGGTAAATCAGCCGCCGACTCCTTCCCCAGTTATAAAATGTTCCAACATTGATGACAAATCATGTGCTGGAGAAAGCATGGTAACGTGCAACATATTTTTTTCATCTCAGGAGATTGAGAGCATCGAGTCTGCTGTTGTAGACTCTAGACCAACTGCTGGAAAGGGAAGAAAAAGAAAGGGTGAAGTGGAGCAGCTAACAGAAAACAAGTTCGATAGCAATGGCTTTATTAGGAGTCCATGCGAAGGATTGAGACCGAGGGCTGGGAAAGATGTTGGGAAATCAGCTGAGGAGAATCCAATACCAAAGAGGTTAAAGAAACCTTCTAATGTTTCAGTTCCTCGCTCAAAAAGGAAAGAAATCACACAAAGATCTTACAAGTGTGACCTAGAAGGTTGCCGCATGAGTTTTGAGACAAAAGCAGAGTTACAGTTGCACAAGGGCAATCGATGCACATATGATGGATGTGGTAAGAAGTTTAGTTCCCACAAATATGCAATAGTTCATCAACGTGTTCATGAAGATGATAGACCCCTCAAGTGTCCATGGAAGGGTTGCACCATGTCATTCAAGTGGGCATGGGCTAGGATTGAGCATATACGGGTGCACACTGGTGAAAAGCCATACCAGTGCAAGGTCGATGGCTGTGGCCTTTCTTTCAGGTTTGTATCAGACTTTAGTCGGCATAGGAGGAAAACAGGACACTATTTGAACACACCTGACTGAAGATTTGTTTTGTAATCAAGCTGGCTCTGTACCATATGGAAATGAGATTGAATTGAGGCCAAAGTGGCCTGCAAAGTCGTATAAAAGCTTGAATGTTGTAGGTTAGGGTTAGACTGATCCTTTTGTAGCGGGGGCATACATTCTTCAATTATTTGAATTCAGTGATAGTCGAAAACCCCTTTTCCTGTTCCTAATCCTATGCATCTGGATCTTTCGATACCTATTTCTTTTGAATAGGACTGATGACCACAAGGGCAACGTGCATACATAATTAGCTTTAGAGGAAACTCTTTTAGAGATGCTAAGCTACGTAACATGTTGCGGCCTCTCTGGTTGGTCTCTTTGGTAGGTTTCCTAGAAGCCGTGTAATCATGGAACTAATAGACAAATCTTAATCTCCTACTCTCCCATGACATTTCCTGGTATGTATTCATGAATGTGACTGTTCACTTGTTCTGACTTGTGTTATTGAGCGTTGATATCATCACAAGCAGCAAATTTCTGACAAAGGCATACACATTGATATTGGTGCTGGCCTTGTACACACACCAGGCCTCTACAAATTCTTGGATCAAAATTAAGGTTATCAGGACCATGTACAATGCATAATGTCAGTGTTTTTTTTAACTGATTTTCAGGATCATATTCGATTCACTCAAATGTTATTGGACATGTTTCCTGTTCTCATGCAATAAAGACCAAGTTTCATTTGCTCTGGTTTTACGTTTTAGGCACATCATCCATGATGCAATAACAAAAAGTTAATCCACATACATGATGTTTATCAATCGTTGCAGTTTTAGTGTTTTTTTAAAAGCATTTTCTTTAATCTTCTTTAAATAGTTTCAATAAAAAAAAAGAATAAAGATCATAAAAAATCACGTTAAAATCATTAAATTATTTTTTAAGTGATTTTCGTGCGTTATCAAACAAATACTTACTAGTGACCGGATGGGCCAAACTTGAAGCAGAACATGGTCCATTTTTCCTTGTGCAAAATAACTTCAAAGGAAAAATCCCACAGAAGTTTTCTTGACAAAATCACCCTCCCTCTCCGATAAAATGCCCATAAAGTCCCCTTAAAACACCCTAAAACCTCGTAAATAAGACTCCCACCCCACGTAAACTACACTCCACACCCCTACCCCAAGCCCCAGCCCTCTCTTTTCTCCAATCGTTCCCTATTTCTCTAGAACCTCCCATTTCCATTTCCACCAAAATGGCCGCCGCAGCCCCGCCCCCACCGCCAACCCCCGCCCCCTCCGCCCCTACAGGCCTCCCAGACTCAGACTCAACACCAGTAGGCCACCCTCTCTTCGCCAGGATCCGCCTAGCAACACCACTAGACATCCCTCACATCCACAAACTCATCCACCAGATGGCCATCTTTGAAAAGTTAACCCACCTGTTCACTGCCACAGAATCCTCCCTTGCCTCTACCCTCTTCAAGTCTCCACCTTTCCTATCTTTCACCATCTTTCTTCTTGAAGTCTCCTCACACCCTTTTGAAAAAGATTTGAACTTCCACTCTCAAAGCTTCACTCCCATTGAAAGAATTTTCAATCTTGATCATTCTTTAATAGACCCAGAAGCTGAGACTTTCAAAAATGGGATCAATGGTGATGTTGTTGTTGCTGGGTTTGTTTTGTTTTTTCCAAATTTCTCAACTTTTTTGGGGAAGCCAGGGTTTTATGTGGAGGATTTGTTTGTGAGGGAGTGCTATAGAAGAAAGGGACTAGGGAAGTTGTTGCTTTCTGCTGTGGCTTCACAGGCCGTGAAAATGGGGTATGGGAGAGTGGAATGGGTCGTTCTTGACTGGAATGTTAATGCTATCAAGTTTTACGAGGAAATGGGTGCTAATGTTTTGCCAGAATGGAGGATCTGCCGGCTGACTGGCCCTGCACTTGAGGCTTATCGTGATGCTATTTGAAGTGAGTTTCTTTGTGTTTTCTTGAGGGGTTAAGATTTGTTGGGTTATGTCTTAGTTATGTCTTAGAAGTGCCTTTGTGGGTCTATGTATTTCATGTTTCTGTCTGTAGATCAAAAACAAAGAAAGCAAAAGGGAATTTCAAGTCGTGCTCTTGTTATTTTTATATTTAAGTTCTAGTTTCTAATGAACTCAACATTAAATAAATATTTGTTTGGTTTTTCTGTTATTGAAATCAATCTACTTTGATAGGACATTGAAATTTCTGAGAAGGAAATGTGATTGCTTTGTCATTCATGTTATAGATAAAGGGGGAAGAAAGGATTTTAGAAGCTTGTCTGATCTTTTCAATGTTGGAATAGTGCAAGATTGGGATAAATTAAACATCGAATAAGAATGAACCTAAATAAAATCAAACAGGCTTATTGGAGATGGTCTCTGCTTGTTAGTACGTGTTAAGATTTCTGTTTAGTACAAAAAATTGGTATTTTTATCAAGGTTGGTAATTCTGATTTGATAGGTTTTTTGTTTTTTTAATTAGAATGAAATGTTTGAGTTTTGAAGTGTTTTGGCATAATGTTTGGGTGTTATACTGTTCATATATATATATATATATAATTCAATAAATATAATTTAAATTTAAGATAAATTAATTATAAATTATACAATACAAATATAATGTTTAAAAAATATAATTTTAAAATTTAAAATATTTCTAAATAGTCAAGATTAAATAGATTTTTAATTTAAAATAATTCAACTTAAACAAAATATTAAAATATTAAGAAATTAAAATGTTTTAATACAAATATTTTAAATATAAAGTTAAGTCAATGATATCTAAAACATTCTTTATTTTACTCAAATTCCTACAAAATATAAACATGAAAAAAAAATATGAATATAAATCATATATATTAGTGATAAATCTAATTTTAAAAAATTAATATTATTGTTAATGAAAATAGTAATAATAATTTTTAATATTATTTTTAATATTATTGTTATTGAAAATAGTAATGAAAAATAGCTTTTTACACTTGGGTGGTTCAATTAATTAAATTGAATAAGATTTAATTTGATTTAATGGCTTTTTAAGAGCGGAACGGAACATGTAGAATGGAACCGGAGTGTTCCGGCTGAAATTTAACCAAAGATTCCGGTATGGATTGAAATTTAAAATAAGATAAAAATTATTTTATTTTAATTTATTTTTTAAATTGATATTAAATATTTCCGTTATTTCTAATCAAACAAAACGGAATTAATCCTTGATTTGTATTGCATTACGTCCGTGGTCTGCTGGTTAATTGGGATTTGGGGTTGTGCAGTAATTTCAGGCCGAACGGACATGTCCACCAATCTCTTCGTTCGATTGTGCAGTTCAAGAAATAAAAATGGGTTCGTTTAATATGTGCCTTTCGAACACACATTTAAGGTTAATTACCTTGTTTTTGGTTGTTGGATCACAAATAGGTAGTGGTGTAAGAACATGTTTAATCCTTGTTAAGGCACGCCCTTAGTGCAAATTCTAGAAAAGTTATATTGTTATCTATTCATGAACCTCCTGTAAAGCTTATTTTCTACAGTAATTAACATCGCTATGAGCATTGAGAGTGGATAGCATCACCAAGATGCATTCAAATAAAATAGACCATACAAACCTTAAAAAAAAATAAAAAAATCCAAAAAAACACCAAAGAAGCATGTGTTGGGAGGTGTTTATGCCCTTAAGCAGTAAGTGCGGCATCTCTCAGTAGCCAAACACCATATTCTAAGACAGTGTCCATTGTATCTTGTCATTCTTTTCGTGAGGGTGAGACGTGTGTAACCGCCCCCTACATGGTGAAACTCTGACGATATTTCTCTCTCTCTTTTATCTCTCTTCAAGATTGAAAAACACATTGCCCTTGCAAAAAATCAGAAAAGTATGATTATTTGTAAATTTTATCACATTTAGTCCTTGTTTTTTTAATTGTATCAAACTTGATTTATTTGTTTTTCAATTTCATCATTTGACACTTGATTTTTATATCAAATTTGGTCCACATTCTTTTCTTAAGTTTTTCTTAATTGAATTTTTTTTTCAATTTAATCCCTTATAATTTGATTTCATTTTCTTTTTATACCAATTTCTTGTTTTTTCAATTCTATTTTTTTTTTTTATCTTTTTTTCATTTTTTCAACTTTACCACTCATTATTTGGTTGATTGAGAATTTGGCTACATGATTTTTTTGGTTATGACTTTTATGGCTCAATCTGACCTCACGACCCATGTCACGAGTTTAAGAGATTAGACAAGTTGGATTCTATCCTTTTTTTAATTTCATCCTTTAATATTATGTTGGTTGGGGATTTGTATTAGTTATTTTTTCACTTTTATTTATATGAATTTATCCTGATTTTATGCCCCGAATCATGGATTCGGTAGTTTACTAAGGTTGACTCAAGTCTTTTTTTTTTGTAAGTTTTTTTTTTTAATTTTGCACATGTAACACCTAGTTCATTTGATAATTAAACTTCAAAATTTTATTTGATTTGTTTTCCATGGAGTTATCTCGGTCTAACGACTAGATCGTAGATTTGGCTTGCTAGCTTGGATAGACTCGAGTTGTTTTTTTTTTTAATTTCATCATTCGACATTTTATTTGCTAAGAATTGAAATTCACATATTTTTTTTTTATTTTGCTTTCTATGTGATCGTTCCATTCTCATTCAAATTTTGCTTTGTTAACAAATAAAATCACGGGAACCTTTTAATAATATTGAAAAGATATATTTTCATGATCGTAGTATACATTTTTTTTATTTGCATTAAATCATTGTTAGTTTTTTTCACTTTATTTATTGTTGATATTTTTTTTTCTAATCATATTATTAGATTAACTAAACTTATCAAACTCAGTTGAATCAATTACATGAATCTTATATTTTCTTGATTTTTTAAAAATATAAGCATTATCTTAATATTTTTTTATATTAGAAAAAAATTAACTCAACCCACGATATATCACTATGTTTTTTTTTTTATATGCCAATGCTTAAACAAGCAAAGGAATTTAGACAGCAGAAGATTCTCTCTTTAACCATAAGTAAAGGACCGATTTCATTAATATTGAGCTAGCACAAAATGCAAATGCCACAAGGCTTCTTCCACACACAAAAGATTGTTGATCAATATTTTCCCACCTCAATAATGAAGGCAGCCTACCTAGACCCCAAAAAGGGAAGAGGATTTATTTATTTATTACTGTTTTTTCTTTCGAAAATATTTTTCATTATTAATATTAGCATTATTTATATCTTGATTCCAAAAAGAGAGAAAAACTCTAGTAATTAGCATCACCATAAGCCTCAAGAGCATCGCCAGTCAACCTGCAAACCCGCCACTCAGTCAAAACCTTAGCGCCCATCTCCTCATAAAACTTGATAGCATTCACATTCCACTCCAGAACTGACCACTCCACTCTCTTAAACCCCATCTTCACCGCCTGCTCCGCCACCGCGGACAACAACATCTTCCCAAAACCTTTCCTTCTATAACACTCCCTAACCAACAGATCCTCCACGTGAAACCCTGGCTTCCCTGCAAATGTAGTGTAACTTGGCACAAACAATACGAACCCTGCCACAGTAACATCATCATCATCATCATCATTTTCATTAACAACACCACTCTTAAATGTTTCGGCCTCGGGATCAGCAGCTACATGATCAACAAGGACGGTGCGTTCAATGGGAAGGAAAGCTGGAGAGTGAATATTTTTGAAGGGGTTGGAGGAGACCTCAAGGATAAAGACGGTGAAGGATTGGAAAGGAGGTGAGTTAAAGAGGGTGGTAGCAAGGGAGGATTCAGTTGCAGTGAAGAGATGAGTTTCATTTTGAAAGACAGCCATTTGATAAATGAGTTTGTGGATGTGAGGGACATCAGCGGGTGTTGCTAGGCGAATACGAGTGTAGAGTTGGTGTTGACCCACTAGGGTGGTGGGGGTGGCGATGGAGGCCAGAGCTGCTGCTGCTGCTGCTGGTGATATAGTGGAAGCCATTGGTTTGGTGTTGGGTTTTTGTGATTATTTAGGGTTTATGGGCAAGAAATGAGGTTCTAGAGAAGTGAATGGATTGCTCAAAGAAAATGGAGTGAATTGTGGGAATTAGGCAAGGGGCTTTAGGGGGTTTTATAGAGAATTCCAAACAAGATATCGTTTTCTATTTTTTTTCTTTCTTGGATTTCTCAAAGACAATCTCTCTTCTCACTTTCAATGTTTCTATCTTTGTCGCGTAGGTATATCTTGTTAAAATAATTAAAATCAAATATAAAAAGAAGATTAAAATTTTAAATAATCTGTATATTATGAATGTATTGTCTTAACCTAAATACAAATAAAATATATATAGGTTAAATTAAAAGTACTATTCTATCTTTAATAAATAAGACTACATAAATATTATTTAACACGTCTTTCTTACAACTTCAATATTGTTCGACATAAGAATATTTATGGTAATTAACTTCGTGACTCTTGACAATGTGTTAATGCATTCAAAGATGGACATAAATATTATTTAACACGTCTTTCTTGCAACTTTAATATTGTTCAACACAAGAATATTTATGGTAATTAACTTCGTGACTCTTAACAATGTGATAATGCATTCAAAGATGGACATAAATATTATTTAACACGTATTTCTTGCAACTTCAATATTGTTCAACATAAAAATATTTATGGTAATTAACTTTGTGACTCTTGACAATGTGATAATGCATTCAATGATGGCTCTATGAAAAATATATTAATTATTGTTTTTTGACGTAGAGGAAAAAGCTTCATTGGTGGAAATAAATTACTTTTTTTTGTAAAGGTGGAAGGATTATTCTCACCACTATCCATTTGTTCAATTTTCTGAAGAAGCAAAATCCATTCGTAACACCATTCAAAGAGTCATGAATAATGAACGTGCTTCTAATGAGCTAGCTACGTGCAAGTTTGCATCTCAATTATCATCCAATTAACTATAACTAGAAGACGACACCAATTAAGTTGTCTAGCCCTCTTCTTTCCCAGAAAGCAGTAACTTCATGCATGGGTCGGTTTGAGGAATTAGGATTCTATTGTATTTAGTGTATCTAATAACTAGGAGTATATCCTTCTGTCTTCTTCTTTCCTCGTCGTTTTTTCGCAAAAGGTCCAGGTTATGAGCCTAATTAAGTGACACGCAGCTCATGACATCATGAAAACGGGGTGGGTCAAAGGATAAAACTTCGTAGGGCTACAGAGATAAAGAACATTGAATATATAGCTAAGCTTTAAGCCATGTCCAAGTTCAATGTTTGTGTTCATTGCATCTGATTAATTCAAACCATGCACCCCCTGCATTCAATGTTTGTGTTCTACAGAGATAAACAACATTGAATATTTTTTGTTTTGTTTGGTTATTATTATAAAAGATAATTAAATTGGTTTTTTTTAAATCAAAACCGGTTTAAACTGACCGGTTCTGATTTGATTTTGTTTGGTGTTTTTTTTTTCGGTTTGACTTGGTTTTTTTTTCTATTTGGGTTCAGTTCACTTTTTCAGTTTCAGGTTTATAAAATCAAAACTAAACCGAACCTAACCAGTCAGTTTTTTAATTAAATTATAATTGGTTTAATCAATTTTTTTTTCACGATTTAATTTTTCAGTTATTTTTTTCTTAGTTTTCTCAATTTTTTTCTCACCTGTACTCTAGATACACTATATATAAATAATCTTGAAGTGTGATCTCTAGAGGAAATGTTAATCAAGATTCTTATTTTAGAAATCTTGTACGTCACTGAGTAATTATCATTTCCATAATATGTGTTATAACCCAATTTTTGATCATTTTTATTTTAATTGTTATTATTATTTTATTTACTGAAAAGGATAAGAATGATGATGATGATAAAAAATAATAATGATAAAAAAAACAAAACAAAAAAAAGAGATAAAAAAAACAAACAAAACAAGTAAAATGAGATAAATAAAGAATGAATTAAAATTTGGGTTAAGAGCAACATGATTATAAGTTTTGAGATTTAATTAAACTTTGAAATTAATCTAATTAATCTTGAAATTAATTTAATTAATCCAATTAAGGGTTTAATTGGAGAATTGATAAATTTTTAGATTTAATTAAGCTTGAAATTAATTTAATTCATCCAATCAAGGGTTTTAATTGGAGAATTGATAAGTTTTGAGACTTAATTAAGCTTGAAATTAATTTAATTCATCCAATCAAGGGTTTAATTGGAGAATTGATAAGTTTTGAGACTTAATTGGACTTGGATTTAGTTAAATTAATGAAATCAGGGACTTAATTGAACAAATAACAAAGTTTGGGGTTAATTGGGGGCAAAATTGCAACAGATTAAAGTCCAAGGATTTGCTTGTAAAAAGCACCGAAATACAGGGGTCCAATTATAATTTAGAAAGGGGCTTGATTGCACGATTTCAGAAATTCAGTGACCAGATTGAAAAGGGTCATTTCCATCACCCAAACGGCGTCGTTTTGAAGGGACGCTGTTCATCTTCTTCTTTAAATCAGCGACCGTTTTCCACAGTAAAGGCCGAGAGACGTTGCAGCAGTAAGTTGACCGTTAGCTTCAGTTATGGGTGCCTTAATGGTGGCCGACCGTTGGCCTACCGTCTGTTATCAACCCGGCGAGCCCTATATAAACCGAGCGGCACCGAGGAACAAAGGGTTGGAGAGAGTGAGATAAAAACAAAGGAGAGAGACAGAAAAAAAAACCGAAACAAGACAGACACAAACCAACCAGAGGGATTCTTAAGTTTTCTGGTTAAACTCAAGATCAGAAGTGAGCCGTTCCCTCACCAATATCGGCCTAAAACAGTAATAAACCAAACTGACCGAGAGAGAGTATAAGTTTGTTTTGAAAACAGAGCAAAAGAAACGAAGAAGAATAAGCAGAAATAGAGACACAGGAAAGGAATACAAGGTGAAAAGCAGAAGGTGTAAGAGGAAAGTCGAAGGCAGAAACATCGTCCTTAGCAATCACGCGCAAATTCCCTGCAAACGAACCAGGTAAGCCTCCTGCTCTGTTTTCCCGCTTTGCCTTATTTCATTTTCGCCGATTGCGTTTAATTCAATAGCAGGGCCATGCACGCGTGATTTAGATCACGCGTGCCTAGTGTGACCCAGCCGGGTCACTGGTTTGGGCCAGTGATCGGGCTGGGCTGGCTGGGTCTAGCCCAGCCCATGAGGGCTGAGTTGGGCCCAGCCCAAAAAACATAAAAAATAAATAAAAAAATAAAAATATGTGTATGCATGAATAAAAAATAATATAAATCTACTGGTTTATTCACCAACGCCAGAGTCGGGAATAAAATACTGGTTTAAATTTATATTATTTTTAATTCGTTATATTTTATTTTATTTAGCAAAAACAAATAATAATAAAAAATATATGTGCATGGATAAAATTTTTTATTGGTTTATTCACTGACGCAAGAGTCAGGAATAAAAACACTGATTTAATTTGTTTGTTTTGTTTATTTGTTTTTTTATTGTACTACATAAGAAATAAAAAATATGTGGACGTGTAATCAAATGATTTTAGCTTGTTTGTTTATTTGCTAGCGTTAGAGTCAGGAACAAAAAAATATTAATTTGAATTTATTTTATAGCTACGCAGTAGTTACCAACGCCATAGTTGGAATTATCCGTAGTTGAATATTCACTGACGCCAGAGTCAGGAATATTGTGAATAAATCATCAGAACGTAAACCAATAAAGATTTAGCAATTTAAAATAAAAATAGCAATGCAGTTTGTCTTAGACAGAACGTTTAAGGAGTGATAATATCTTTCCTTTTACGTAACCAGTCCCGAACCATAGAATCTCTGTTGACCAGTTAGGGTTCCTAGTGACCATAATACCAGGTGGTGACTCCCCAAACAAGATATTTTCCCCTAAAAGAACATAATGCCAGAAATTTATTCTTTTTTCATAATGATAGAATTATTTTATGGGCCGCCGTGATGTCAGGTGCGACAATATACATGGGATATACATAGTTTTCTGAATTCGCCATGCCTGGCGAAGAAGAAGGCCCTTTATTGATCATTAATCAAGGCAAATAAATGATGATCCAGTAAGGAAATGTATACGTGGCCTATTATTAACGTAATTTGCCAAAAAGAATTACAGAAGCGAACTCGTCGACGAATGTAAATGGAAAATGAACCTCCTGGTAAAGCTTAAATGAAGAGATCGCATCATACCTTGCTCGCTCGTGTTTGTGCGTTTTTGTTAAAAAGAAGAAGAAGAGGAGGAGGAGGAGTAGTTAATTATAATTTAATTATTGCATATTAATAAAAATTATTAGTCAATCCTCGTCGTTATATAAAATATTAATAATCTATTTATTTTTATTTTCATCTAAATTATTTTTTATTATTTTTAGAACAACTGTTTAGAGTTGCTTCCCCCCTGAAAGTCCTCGAAATTATAAAATAAAATATGGTATATAAAGTTAATTGATCCAGACATGCCTTCTATAAATACTCTGAAACATCTATATCGCTATTGTTAGGTCAAGGATGAATTCAGCTGTGTTTAGCATTACATTTTAGAACTATTTTTAAAAAAAATTAATTTTTTTTATTTTAAATTAATATTTTTTTATGTTTTCAGATCATTTTAATGTACTGATATTAAAAATAATTTTTAAAAAATAAAAAAAATATTTTAATATATTTTAAAATAAAATATACTTTAAAAAACAATTGTTTCTATACTTGAAATTATTCAATATCATAAATATATTAAGTATTAAATTAAAGAGTGAAGAATGGCTGCTAGCCTTGATTTAATTATCATTGGTCTGTTTCTTATTATAAATACATAAAAAATAATAATTTAAAATTAGAATATTAAAATAATATTTTTTTTAAAAATATTTGTCACGTGTAAATTGTAAAACCACCACGGCAGACCTCAGTGCACATAGAATCTCGGCACACGAAGCGCATATGCAGAGCAAACGCCTCTTTTCTCGTAAATGAATATGCTATGCTCACATTCTCTATCGATAGCACAACAAGCACCACTATTTCGGCAGAGAACATTATATTATAAAGTTTTCGGGATTATTTAATTAAGTAAATGACTGGAATTCAAGGTAGAGAACCAAAAATTAACGATACTCTCGAGGGATGAATCATCGTATGGACCCATCCAAGACTTCTTATATGGCTAAAATTCATTTTGGCCCTTCTACAATAAGATGAAATCCTTTACTAATTGGGCCAGATTAATTTCTTGATTTTTAATTAAAAGTGATCACGGGCCTTTTATCCAATTTATTTTGCAATAAAATGGCCCGATGAATTCCACATGTTATTAGATGATTGGATGAAGTATATCTAATTGCCTCTAGTTGAAAACAGAGGTGTTGATTTGGCCCAAATTAAGTCTCGGGACCTGACTTGGTAATGTATACAAAATAGAAGGCTCGCAATATACTTTGTCTCATACCATCTTCCTCCAACACAACCCGAACACCATAGACCGGAAAGTTTCTCTGTTTCTTGCAATTATAGGAAGACAACTCGGACAAGGACCTAACTGGAAACCCCCCAACACAACCGACAATCCCGGGTTTCTTGAGATTTACAGACTTATCTTGGCAATCAAAAACCAGAACTTGACAGTTCTACCGAGCTGTTTCAATCATTTATGTTCCTTCCATTTCTTTCTTCATGTGCAAATCAAAAAAGAGCACCAACATCATCAACTCTACAACTACCTCAAGATCCATGGCTACCGAATCCTTAAAATCAACACCACCACCATCATCTTCATCCTCATCATCATCTACTATCAACCCGCCATCATCTACTAACAAATACCCATCAACATCTACTAACAAATACCCATCAACAAATTACTCTCCAAACTACCCATCAACATCAAAGTCTTGGTCCTTTTCAAGCAAAACATCTCTTTCTAACCTTAAAGATTCATTACCAGAAAACCCTCACATTTATGATTTCTCTGAAATCAGCAAAGCTACAAACAACTTTTTACAAAAACCCTTTTCGTCTTCCTCTTCATCAGTCTCTTGGAGATGCTCACTTCGTGGAAAAGAATTGATTCTTTTTCAACGCAAGTTTCGCCGTCAGATTGAATCACCTGAGCTTCAACAGAGGTTATTGACCATTTGCAGGAGTCATCACAGTAGCGTGATCAAGCTTCTTGGTGCTACCACTTCAGGGAATTATATCTATCTTGCTTATGAGTATGTTCATGGTGCAAATTTAGCTACTTGTCTTAGGAATCCACAGAACCCCAGTTACACAGTTTTATCATCTTGGTTATCTCGTATGCAGATTGCTACTGATATAGCTAATGGTCTTGATTATATTCACCACTGTTCAGGTTTGAATTCAGAATTTGTGCATAATCATATAAAAAGTTTAAGTATTTTAGTTACTGAAGATTCTTTAAATGCCAAGATTTGTCATTTTGGGACTGCTGAATTGTGTGGAGAGATAGTGGGGAAGGAAGGGTCGTCCTCGAAAAATTTTGGGAGGTCGAATAGTAAGGTAATGAAAATTGAGGGAACAAGAGGCTATATGGCGCCTGAGTTTCAGGCAAGTGGACTTACGACACAGAAATGTGACGTGTATGCATTCGGGGTGGTGATTTTGGAGTTGGTGTCTGGGGAGGAGGCGTTGAGGTATGTGTTTGATGAGGGAGGTGGAGGTTATAAGAGAATTAGTGTTATTGAGAGGGCAAGGGAGGTGATGGCTGTTGGTGGGGGTGAATTGAGGAAGTGGGTTGATAAGAGGATGAAGGATTCGTATCCAGTTGAAGTTGCAGAGAAGATGTTGTTGTTGGGATTGGAATGTGTGGATGATGATCCAGAGAAGCGGCCGGATATGGGACTGGTTGATGGTAGAGTGTCTAGATTGTATTTGGAGTCAAAGAATTGGGCTGAAAAGATTGGTTTGCCTACTGATTTCTCAGTCTCATTGGCGCCTCGTTAAGAGTGGTTAATGAGAAATGATACATCAATTGATGATTTTTGTTGTCGATTGTGCTTGTGCATATAGGATTTGAGTTTTTTTTATCTGGACTCCTGATTTTATAGTCATTCTTTCTGGAGAAACTAATAAAAATTATTGATTTTTGTATACATGATGATAATATAAACAAGCGAGATTTCTGCATTAACATGCTTTATTTTATTTTTTATTTTTTCTGTGATTACAATATCTTTACTAAATTCTTCCTTCAATGAATGCAGCAGGCTAAAAATGTCATCTTGAGCTCGAAAAACATGTTTGTTTGTTGCTTTCGATACATATTAACTTCAATGCTACTGGAAAATCAACTTTGTTTTCTGATTAGGCTTTAGAAGATTGTTGCATTATGGATTCTGGTAATCCGAAGGCGTAAAACGTTTGCATAGAAACGAGATGGTGCTAAATATTTATTTTCCTATTTGCACGATAATCTTGCTATGAAAAGATCGAAGCAGCAGTAATAAGGGCAGCATTTAGTATCAGTATCGGTTGGACTTATCTTGGGTGCACAGTGAGGCTTTGGCTAACTTCCATGAAATTACCATTCATTTGATCTGAGCTGAGCAGAGCAGCATCATGATATTCATGTTGAGAGAAACTAAATGCTTCTCCCTGTACAAAGAAGCTAAAAAACGCAGCCTTCACAAGGAACGTTATGCTTAATCCTATGATGTATGAGACTTGTGAGTGAGTCTACTGTGGATTAATCCACACATCTATTGATTGTAAGAGTTTGTCATTTTTTTTTTCCAGTTCCAAGTGATGTATGGGGGATGTTGATTTGGCATAATTTTACCCTGCCTTCCATGTGAAGTGATGTTGCCCTGCTCTTTGCTCGAAACAAAAAACCAAAGGCTGTGACTGGTTCTATATTTCTACACTTTGACTAGTTGTCTGAAACAAGAAAATTGGAGAACACACAGAAGTTCTAACTTCCAAGGTGTGCGCGTCACTGGGATCAAATGTATTACCCCCACAAAAGAGAAGGTTAGAAAACAAAGATTGGGTTTTGCTGTTTGTTTCCAGCTTTAGACAGGCTTCAAATTTCAAAGCTACAATTAAGACATTACAGATACCGTTGAGAAATCTTTACTACATGAGCACAACAATACAACATGGTTTGCTGAATTAGATAGATCTTCAATTTGTTGTAAAAATTACTAGTTGGAGTCTTATAACCTTAAAATTATTAGAAATTTATATAATTATTAATCTTAAAATCCGTGAAATTAGTTAAGATGTACACAAAATAGCCCGGATATCTATATTAATCTAAAAAAATATAACAGTATTAAAAAAAATCACCAATAATAAAAAAATAAGTCATGCTTAATATTAAAAATAAACGAGTTATTTATATACACTCATCTCATTATTTTCTATCTTTTTCCTATGTTATTGGTTATCATAATTAAAGTTTTAATATACTTGGATAATTTTTTTCAATAGTGAGATGTATAAACTATTATTTCACCAATTATTTTTTAAATCGTATTATTTTGTTAATATTAAAAAAATTATATATATATATATATTTTAAAAAATAGAGGTTTCGGGGGACATATCCTGCATTATATTATGGGAAAAGTTAAATAGCTTGTATGTATAAGATGAAATTTAATTTAAAGGATAATTATCGTGGTCAGAGAGGTTCCTCCTTTTTTTATATAGATTTTTTTATGTTTGAAGATTAGGATCAATATTTAAGGGATTTCTGAGTTGAAATTTAGTTTCGGCTGACTTTAAAATATTACTCGCCATAAATTAATAATAAAAAAAACTGTAAGTTTTGAGGTTGAATGAAGTCAGCTCCACTGAAAAGGCGTCTGATTGTCAAATCCTAACACTGTATAGAGGGGGTTAGTCTAATGTGAATGCAGTTGTTTATTTGATTTGTTCGCTGTTGACGGCTGTAGTTAGAGTGGGTTAGTGTGGTAATGATTGTTTTTTAAATAGATTTTTATATTAAAATATATGTTAATAATATTTTTTTATTTTTTAAAAGTTATTTTTAATATCAACATATTAAAATGATTTGAAAATATTAAAAATATATTAATTTAAAGTTAATAAAAAAATAAAAAAATTTCAAATTTTATTAAAAACGTTTTTGAAACGTAGAAACAAATAGGCCCTACCAGCTACATGTGGCCATTTTTTTAAATTTAAATTTTTAATACCTAATTAACCAGAATGTATAAACAGTATTTAAAAAATAAATCCAAACCGTCCTTATTTTCATCACGAAT
This sequence comes from Populus deltoides, assembly GCA_015852605.2. Classification (NCBI taxonomy): domain Eukaryota; kingdom Viridiplantae; phylum Streptophyta; class Magnoliopsida; order Malpighiales; family Salicaceae; genus Populus; species Populus deltoides. Next base: position 18,274,148 of record CM027577.2, read on the forward strand.
CATCTAGCCCAGTGGTTTAGGCCGTAATTATTTGATTAAAAAAATGGGGAATAAATTACTTAGTATATTGTGAGCGTAGTAATTGGAATTTTTTTAAAAAAATGCTGTAGAAGTATTTAATTTATTTTAATTTAATTTAAAATCAGGAATGAATTAGGATAAATAATAAAACATTGCGCAAAATTTTAAAGAAAATCCAAAAAAAGTTGACTCAACTCCCCGAATCTTAAAGAATGTTTGGAAATATGGTTTGAATCAAATTTAATTGAGTTATTCATGTTTTTAAAAACCAATTGAGTTGGTAAGCAATAGGCTAAATTAAGTTCTAGTCTTGGATTTTTTTAAATCCACAACTATATTTTTAACTTTGTCTACTTATTTTACTAGATTGCATGGATTCCATATGTAATGATATAATTGGATGAAGGATCTCAGATTGATTTAACTTAATTAAATACGTAAAATAGAAGGCCCACACATGACTTTTATTCTTCCTATTTCTTCCATTGAAAAAAAAAAAAATACCGGACAAGGACCTAACTGGAAACCTCCAAGAAGGCAAAAACAACGAACAGCCTAAAATTCCTAGATTTCTACAAATCGACGACTTGTCTAAATATCTTCGTTTCTCCTTTCTCAAGCCCCCAAAGTAAACAATCAAATTTCTGTTTCAAAGATTTCTTTGCTCTTGTGCAAATAAAAAAAGAACATGAGCATAATCAACTATCTTATCCCAAAATCCAAGACATCGAAGTCCTTAAAACCGTCACCGTCACCACCACCATCATCAACAGCAACATCATCATCACCTGCTTCCTCTTTGATCAACCCATCATCTAACAACTACCCATCAACAAATGACTCTCCAGCCTGTTCAGAAGCATCAAAGTCCCTGTCTTTCTCAAGCAAAACATCTCTTTCCAGCCTCAAAGACTCATTACCAGAAAACCCTCACATTTATGACTTCTCTGAAATCTGTAAAACTACCAGCAACTTTTTAAAGAAACCCTTTTCTTCTTCCTCTTCATCAACCTCTTGGAGATGCTCAATTCGTGGAAAAGAAGTGATTATTTTTCAACGCAAGTTTCGCCATCAGATTGGATTACCTGAGCTTCAAAAGAAGTTACTGACCATTTGCAGGAGTCATCACAGTAGCGTGATCAAGCTTCTTGGTGTTTCCTCTCCAGGGAATTCTATCTATCTTGTTTATGAGTATGTTCATGGTGCCAATTTAGCTACTTGTCTTAGGAATCCACAGAACCCCAGTTACACAGTTTTATCATCGTGGTTATCTCGTATGCAGATTGCTACTGATATAGCTAATGGTCTTGATTATATTCACCACTGTTCAGGTTTGAATTCAGAATTTGTGCATGGTCGTATAAAAAGTTCAAGCATTTTAGTTACTGAAGATTGTTTGAATGCCAAGATTTGTCATTTTGGGACTGCTGAATTGTGTGGAGAGATGGTGGGGAATGAAAGTTCTTTGTCGAAAAATTTTGGTAGGTCAGATAGTAGGGAAATGAAACTTGAAGGAACGACAGGATATATGGCGCCGGAGTTTCAGGCAAGTGGATTTGTGACTCAGAAATGTGATGTGTATGCATTCGGGGTGGTGATTTTGGAGTTGGTGTCTGGGGAGGAGGCGTTGCGATATGTGTTTGATAAGGGGGGTGGAGTTTATGAGAGAATTAGTGTGATTGAGATGGCAAGGGAGGTGGTGGCTGCTGGTGAGGGTGAGTTAAGGAAGTGGGTTGACAAGAGGTTGAAGGATTCGTATCCGGTTGAAGTAGCAGAGAAGATGGTGCTGTTGGGATTGGAGTGTGTGGATGATGATCCTGAGAAGCGGCCCCATACGGGGCTAATTGATGTTAGAGTCTCTAAATTGTACTTGAAGTCAAAGAAATGGGCTGAAAAGTTTGGTTTGCCCACTGATTTCTCGGTCTCTTTGGCGCCACGATGACAACAATTAATAAGAAATGATGGATCAATTGGTTTTTTCTAGTTCTGTTGATGATAACTTGTGCAAATAGGATTTGAGAAATCAGATTGATAGCGGATCAATTGATGATTTTTGTAATCATGCAGATGATATAACAAGTGACATTTCTGCGTTGATATGCTTGTTAGTTTTTTTCTGTCATTTCATTATCTGCAGTAAATGGTTCCTTAATTGAGGGTAGCAGGTTAAAACTGCCATCACGAGGGCAACGATCATTCTTGTTTGTTGCTGTCAATAAATATTCTTGCATCCAGCTTCAATGCTATTGGAAAAATCAACTTTGTTTTCAGCTTGAGCTTTAGAACATGTTTGTTGCACCACTGGATTCTGGTAAATATAAGTACAATGATTGCATTGGATCGAGAGGTGGGTAACATTTGCCTATTTTCCATAACCTTGTTGCAGTAGAAAAGATCAAAGCAGCAACGATAAGGAGGTACATAGAGGATCAGTGTGGGCTGAACCTTTCTTGGTTGCACAGGGAGGCTATGATTCCAGTTTCATGCGGTTACTGTTCATTTGAGCTGAACTGAGCAGAGCAGCATCGTGATATTCATGTAGAGAACAACTAAATGCTCAGCCTTCACAAGGAGTTTTGTTTCATTTTGAGTAGATGGCAGCCAGAAATATTATTTGATACATTCGCATTGCTATCATCTAAAAATTAATAAACCCCATCTATTCCCACCATTGAACCTGGTGTATATAACAATATAACCTTTGCATCAGTGACCACTTCAGAAAAGAGAAAAAACATCTTGACCACTGTTTATTTATGGAAATCATCGAAAAAGATTGATTATGGCTGCATTCTGAGTGTTCTACGCAGCAAGAATACGAGAAAATATTTCACTTGTGTTTTGTAAATTCCTTGCATAAATTACGTACTACCAACAATAATGATCTTGCTGAATTGTTTTTTCGGAACTGTTTTAATAAATTGAAGTTAAAAGCAAGAGGTTTTCTCGCACTTGAACATTTCTATAAAAAAAATAAAAATATTATATTAGGTTGAAATCTCAATCCCGAAATGATAATGTGGAATTCTGATGAGATTTATGGACAAACGTTATACAAATAATATAAATTATCTTCGAACTTACGGGTCGGGTTTATAAAATCATCTTTTCTTTGTATTTATAAAACACACCCCAAAACCTGTGGGCCAAGTCCAAAAAACACACTCTTCTATTTTCAAAGACACACGTGTGCGCTCCCATTCTCCGACTTGTAATCCAAGAAGAAAAACAGAGCTGCGAGCTTGGACAACGTTCTTTCATGGCGGCAGCTAGAAACACGTTGCAGCTGAGGCGATTACTCTCTGCTCTTGCCCATAATAATCAACCCTTCACCTCTTCTCTTAATAAAGGTAACCTCTTTATCTCTCTCTGTCTCATTCACTTCGTGGGAAACCGTCTGTTTCTTTGAGTTTGTGTTCAGCTTGGAACTTAGGCCGTAAAACTTGGGGTTTCTTTGTTTTCATTTTCTTTTTTATTTTAAAACGAATTGGGAAAGTGGGTTTTTGCTGATTGAGTGTTTTGCTGAGTCTTTGAATTGTTAGGGACATGGTATTGGAAGATTAGTTCCTTGCTTCTATTGGCAGCTTATAATTAGAGCGTCTTGAATTATCCTCATAGCAATTATTTTTTTAATAAATGTAATCAATTTGGTAGTTTTCGGTTATTGTGTATCAATCTGAAAACTTTGAATTTCACGAGGGACATGAATGACAAGATATAGTTCACTTGTTATAAGTTTCCTGGAACACATTACCAGTTCGATCTATCCATAAGCTTGGGAATGGAGTGATTTCAGAAAGGAAATGATAATTCTTGATACCGATACCTTCCAATTGGTTCCAATCAGTGGATCAAAGTATAGCTTGCATGTTTTAAGAAAATCAAAAGCTATGGTCTTTATAAGAATATGTAAACGTGGCATGCCACAAAGCCGCCTCCTCTTTGAAGGATGAGGTTGGAAGCATTGTTTGTTATGGTTAGCTCAAGCTTTAAAGTAAGGCTTTTGCACTTCTTTTGATAGGTCACGTGTTTATAAGTTTTCTTATATTTGATTTTTCAAATGGTACTGTTGTAGATTCTAGGTTCACGTCTATTCAAATGTATTTCGGTTGTTGCTGATTTGGGTTTTATTTCAAAGTTTAAACTTGCTGTAATGGAAGATAAAGGAAATTAGTAGTTTGGTTTTTTTATTTTGCGGTTGCTGTTTACTTTCTAACCTCTTCTCTCATGAATGATCAGTTGTTCCTTTACTAGGAAACTACTGATCCTTGGAGTGCATTTTTAGGCAAACCAAGGGAAGATTTTCCCATGGTTTTGACTATACCCTGTTTTTCTTAAGTGGAAAACAGTTTCTGTTGAACAAGTAGAATAAAATGCTATGCTATGTTAGCATGTTATCATTTGGTGGTGCTACAAACGAGCCAATCAGTTGTGAGAAACTCAGCCTGACCTGGGCTGAATTTACTTTCAGTGTGTCTAAAAGTGTACCCGTGAAACAAAGATTAAACTTGTATTTTGAGCTTCAAACCACTCTTGATGCATTTATCATGTTGAGATGAATTTATTGGATCTTGACCCATGTCCACATTTTCATGCCACTAAAACCTCTGAATGCCTTAGAGAATCAACTGACATTTTACTCCCTATGGCTGTCCCGGCCATGGCTGGGGTGTGAATTTGTGACCGCACCTGCATGGGGAATTATTTAGCTGCTAATGTTTAAAGAATTCGGCTCCACTCTTTTACTGATTTCAATATACGCAATCACCCCCCTACCCCCTGCAATTTGCCCATCCGATTGTTCTTATTTGAAATACGAGAACTTTTATTTCAATTCTCAGATATTTCTTGTGATTTAATAAAATTCTTGTTCGCAGAACATAGCTGGAAGCTTCTTCCTTCTGCAAGTTCACTCTTCACCAGGAATGATTTTTATGGAAGAGGGCTGCAGACTCTAGCAAAACCAGCCAACCAAGCTAATGAGGAGTCGGAAAATCATGAAAATGGTTTGAAGCCCAATTGCAGCTCAGCCAATGCTCCTGCCCAAGCGAACAGTAATGAGGGTTCTGCTACAACTTATTCTGCTTTATCGAACTCGAAAACCTCTCCAAGGCATGATCTTGCCATGATATTTACTTGCAAGGTCTGCGAGACAAGATCTGTCAAGACAGTTTGTCGTGAATCATATGAAAAAGGTGTGGTGGTGGCACGGTGTGGTGGTTGCAATAACCTGCACCTGATTGCAGACCATCTTGGATGGTTTGGACAGCCTGGAAGCATCGAGGAAATCCTGGCTGCTCGAGGGGAGGAAGTGAAAAAAGGGTCTGCCGATACATTTAATTTAACGCTTGAAGATCTAGCTGGAAAGAAAATCTTCAAAGAGTGAATTCAGCTGCCATTTAACATCATTCTAGTGACTTTTTTTTCTTCTCAATATGGCATTTTCTGGCTGAACTCTCATCGATATATTTGTTTTTCTTTATAATTTAAATTAGATGTCTTCATATAAATGCTGGATGCTGTATCATTTTTTTCTTCTTCTATATTTGAGTTTAGTTTTAAACAAAAACCTGTAGGTAGTCCACAAATCATGACACAATTCTATTATTATTATTATTATTTATCATGATTTTTTAACCATCTGCTCAAGGATTCCAAATCCTACTCTTTTTTTTTTCTTTTTGTCTATCATTGGCTTAACACGAGTCCTAGTATAAACCCAAGCTTGGTAATATAAAGTATTTAGAAATGGAGAGATTTCCTAATCCTAGTTCACGAGGGTCACTGGTATCATCAATTCTAACCCTAGTTAGGTTTTTTTTTGGTACAAACGAAAAGTAAGAGGAAGCAATTCCCATGCTATTAACCTGGGGAAGGAAGGGGTACCCACATTAAATAGCTTCCATCCTATAATATTTTTCTTATTTTTGATAATTAAGATAAATAATAAAGTTTTGAAACTTAGCTTTTAAAAACCTTACTCTCAAGTAGCTTGAATTTTAAGCTCAAGATAATAAAATTGAGCTTATTTCTTGAGATAAATATAATAAATAAATAAATAAATAGCAATCGGGGTTCTGATCGTACGTAAGTCCCGGACTTCCAGGCCCAAAAGATGTGGAAACCGATTACAATACAAATTTCATTACCTGCAAGAAATGCACCGTCTTCAGACCTTCTACATTATTTATTGAATGCGAATTCCGTTTTCCTAAAGGAAAGAACACCTCAAAAAGGAAGCAGAGAGAACAGACCAAGCATTTGTTTCTACTGTCTTGTAGTTTGTTTATGGAGGGTTCCTGTTGTTTTTATTATTAGAAGACATGGATCTAGATAATGATGAGTTCGTGGAGAAAGATCCAGCAGGTCGGTACGTTAGGTATGACGAAATCTTGGGAGAAGGAGCAGTCAAGACTGTATATAGGGCTTTTGATGAAGTTGATGGAGTTGAAGTAGCGTGGAAACAAGCAAACGTCGAAGATGTATCACAAAAACAACTAGAAAGATGGACTTCTGAGGCTCGCTTATTGAAGTCGTTGAAAAATAAGAACATCATCAAGTTTTATGATTTTTGGATCGATGATGAGAAGAAAACTCTTGACATGATAACTGAGATATTCGTTTCTGGGAGTTTGAGCCAGTATTGCAAGAAACACAAGGATGTTGATACGAAGGCTATTAAGAACTGGGCAAGGCAGATTCACCGAGGTTTGCACTATTTACATACTCATGAACCTCCTATCATTCTTGGCAATTTGAAATGTGATAACATATTTGTTAATGGAAACAATGGAGAGGTTAAGATTGGAAATCTTGGATTAGCCATTGTTACGCAACAGCCTACTGGTTTAAGTGATTTAGGTACTCCAGCGTGCATGGCTCCTGAGCTTTGTGAAGATGAATACAATGAGCTTGTCGATGTTTATTCTTTCGGCATGTGCATGTTAGAGATGGTTACTTGTGAATATCCATACTGTGAAATAAAAAATCCAGGGCAGGTATACAAGAAGGTTATCTCAGGCGTGAAGCCGGCTTCCCTCAACAAGGTGAATGATCCCCAAGTTAAACAGTTCATAGAGAAGTGCCTAGTTCCAGCCTCTTTGAGATTGCCGGCGATAGAGCTTTTGAAAGATCCATTCCTAGCAACTGAAAATTCAAAAGATACTGTTTCTGGTTCTATGAAGTTACCAAATAATCTTATGCCCAAGCAAGTGATCAACTTGCCACACTCAGAATCCCGTTCGATGGACATTGACGACAAGAAGCTTCTGGTAGGATCTTGTAAAGAAAGTATCGATGAGAAGCTCCAGTTTTCAACTCTAGAAATTTGTAAGTTCACCGAGAAAAATGAATTCATATTAAGAGGGGAGAAAATCGACAGCAATACGATTTCATTGAATTTGAACATTATGGAAACTTCATGTGGTCTAGAAAGGAAAGTGGAGTTTCCTTTTCATCTTGACTCAGATACTGCAGTTTCGGTAGCTGAGGAGATGGTTGAACAACTTGGATTGTCACCTGAAGATGCAACTTATAATGCTGAGTTGATTGATATCTTGGTAATGAAGCTGGTTCCTAGCTGGAAAACTTCACGTGGAAGCATCGCGAATGCACCTGAGAGGCATCCTGATTGCTTACAATCTGTCAGAGATCAAGAGGCTCTACAATCAATTAATTTAGAAATTTCTGCCGAACATGATGTGACAATTTCCTTTCGTGCCACCACTAACAAGCCTTTGGGATCTTCCCATTGCAGTCTTCAATTGAATACTCACAATTTGGGCTCAGATTTTAGGACACATGATGATGGACGTCTACCTGAACACAAAAAATCTGCAAGAAGATTTCTGGGTTTCTGTATTGGTTCATGCTTTGGTATGAAAAATATGAGAGCTGGTCCTGCATCTGCTACCCATACCAAGCAGAGGAAATTGACGAGCGAAAGATAGATCTCGATGCAATTGATTTCATTGTAACGAGCATGTCCAAGAAATCATGAGGATAATGGGGGAAGCAATGGAAAAATCCACAAAGAAGATAACTTTATGATGCTTAGATATTGCTTTATGGGTGGTTTACATCTTGTAATTGGAGTTTTGAATGATTTTCTTTGCCAGATTTTGCTGTTCATTTGGCTAGCAGTTGATCATTCGGTTTAGTTGCAATTGCAATTGTAATTATACCTAGCAAGTATTCTTGTACAGAGAATTCAAAGAACCTGTTTAATCTCTCTGTCCGATCTGTTTTCTTTTCCTGCAAGCTTCTGAACTCTAAAGAAATTGACCGAGTAAAAGCTTTTTTTGTCAGTCTCTAGCCATCTCTTTCTTTTGGAAGTCTTTAAATCAAAGCATGCACTGTTGTAAAAAATGACCATCTAAAGGATTAAAAATCGAACTTTCCAGTCTTCCTGTTCTACTTCTAACTGTACAAAAATGTATCAATTAGTTTCAAATCATCCTAATTGTGGTGATGTTTCTCTTGCATTCTTCTAGTAGTTTTGCAGTAATTACAGAAGTTCTGTCAATCCCTTGCTACTTTATAATCTTACAGGTCTGCAGAATGGGCTATCAGATCATTGTCCTCTACTGGTCTTCTCTGATGAAATACAATGATATGATTGAGAATTAACAAGAGAAGCCGAAAGGGAAGAAAGGCAGTCCTAGCTAAACGCTCCCAATCCTGAACCCAAGACAAACCCACCCCACAACCTCGAGAAAAAAGACGAGCCAAGCTGAACCACACTGGTCCACAGTAATCTGAGTCTTAATCCACAGTGCAGATACAGTGTTTAACCCACATCCTTTAGAGTATCTGTTAATAATTGATACATTGGAAACACGAAAAAACAATTTGGGACCTAATGGAGATTTTCTTATAAGTTGGGGACTGTTATGAGGTTTGTTCAGGAAGAAAGTATATAAACACACAAAAACAAAATCCTAAACAAAAACACACCCTGTCCTGTTTCTTGCCAGAAGCAGCAACCAGCAAACCAAAGCATTAAAAATGGCTTCTTGTTCTCTAATTACTCCCGCTTCTTCTTTAGCTTCATCTTCTCTACGCAAGTTATTTTCTTCAAGAAACTCTATGGCTACTGTGGGTTTGCTCTCTTTTGCACCAAAAACTTCAAGCTTTATCCTTCACTCTATCAAGCAAAGGGCTTATCATGAAAGTTCATTTAGAGGTGATTTTTTCAAACCCTGTTATGTTCAATTTCTGATTCTTTTTTGGGTCTTTGTTTTATCAATAAAGATAGAAACTTTATTGGGATTTACCTGTTTTCTTGTTTAACGTATTTATCATGGTTTCTCAAGATTTGTAAAGTGGGATTCTTTAACTGGAATTTGGCTCAAGTGTAGAATTTGATGGGTTTTTTTTTTCCAATATTATGTGATTGAAATATGAATTGAGAGTTATTGCTGTCTTTGTGTCATTGGCCAGCTCTACATAATTGGATTTTGATTGATGAAGTGTATGGTTAAGTGTTATTACAAACTTGTTAATTGATGAATTCATTGATGAAATATTTATATGTCATGGAGGAGGGAACAATTTTATTAATATAATATGTTTAATGGTGGTTTGCAATTTAGAAAAGTAATGTTCTTTGAAGAATTTCTGTTTCTGCAGCTTCATAGACAATTTGACTGCGTTGAAATGGGTCCGTTTTGTTTTGTTTGTTCTTTTTGACAGTGAGATCAGTGGCTGCACCAGTAGAAGACGTTGCTGGATTTGATGATATGGTTGCTGGGACACAGCGGAAGTATTACATGCTTGGTGGGAAGGGAGGTGTAGGAAAGACGAGCTGTGCTGCTTCACTTGCTGTGAAATTTGCGAACAGTGGACACCCCACTTTAGTGGTTTCAACTGATCCAGCACACTCTTTGAGTGATTCTTTTTCTCAGGTTGGAACTAGAAAGTACCTTTCTTATTTTGTTTACAAATATCTGCTTTGCATTTTAGTAGAGCTCAACATGAGTGTTGTGTTTTTATTCAGGATTTGACTGGAGGTACACTAGTACCTGTTGAAGGACCTGAATACCCACTGTTTGCTCTTGAGGTTTGCGGGATAAACCTTCCTTTGATTTTATTTAATGGTGGCTCTCTTTTTTCATGTGCACTATAAGATAATCATCATTCTAAAAATAAAAGAAAAAAAAACTATCTATTGGTGATTTTATGGTGGTTTTGCTGCTCAATGTACTCAGTAAGCCAGATTTTTAGCTTTGCAACAGATAAATCCTGACAAGTCTCGGGAAGAATTTCGCAGCGCGACTCAGAAAAGTGGTGGGACTGGGGTCAAAGACTTCATGGAAGGCATGGGCCTTGGAATGCTCGTTGAACAGGTAATTCCTTGTCTATATCTGTTTGCATTGCAACTTAAGATAGTATCTTACACTGACTGAACTTGCATTCCGATTTGTCATTCATGGTTTCAATGCTGTTATAACTTGATAGTCATGGCAAATCTCTCTGTTTTTCCCTTTTTTTCCCCATTTCTGTTGGTCATCCAAAGTTAGGCATGTAGCACTTGCATTTTTAAGAACCGTCATCTAGAATTTTGGATCGTGATTGATGCCCTACTTCTCTTGACCTGTTTTTTCATCCTTTTGTCAAAAAAGTTAGGAGAGTTGAAATTGGGAGAGCTACTGGACACACCTCCTCCTGGTTTGGATGAAGCTATAGCAATTGCCAAAGTATGATTTATCTTTGTTTTTCATTGTTATTTTTGTATTCTGAGTGGACTGTCTCTGTATTTTTTGATTTCCTTGTTGAACATAAATACTCTTGGCAGGTGATGCAGTTTCTTGAATCACCGGAATATAGTATGTTTACTCGAATAGTTTTTGATACTGCACCCACGGTGAGCTGAAGCACCAGAATTTCTGTGAATTTTTGGAATGAATCAACAGAGGTTCATGATTGTTCTTTACAGGGCCATACATTGCGACTTTTGTCCTTGCCGGACTTCCTGGATGCATCCATTGGCAAGATACTGAAGGTAGAAACACCATCATGAAACAATAAAAACATAAATGTGTTCTTGACACTTCTGAAAAACCTGGAAAATTTAATCTCGACTTACAAATCTAGAAAAAGTGTTGTTATACAGAGTAAGTTGTAGGTACTTCCTTGAACATTATTTATAATGAATGAACTGCATGCCATTTAATTTTACATGAATTTGGTGTCTTTTAAAGAGTTCATCGCTATGTTGTATAATCAAAGGAATAACTAGGGTCTAGGGATGTGTTGGTGACTAATAACTTGTTTTAGCTCCTTTAAAACTGTTTTTTATTTGGTTACCGTGCATTTCTCTAAAACTGTTTTCATTGTACTGCAGCTTAGACAAAAAATAACTTCAGCAACCTCAGCTATCAAATCCGTTTTTGGCCAAGAACAAACTAGCCAACAGGATGCTGTAAGCCCGAATTCTTTGGGAAATGGCTTTATGCTCCACCTTTTAAATTCACAAGCCCTCTTTTTAAAATTTTCTCTCTCTCTTTGCAGTCTTACAAATTGGAGCGATTGAGGGAGAGGATGATAAAAGTGCGTGAGCTTTTTCGTGACACAGATGCCACAGAGTTTGTCATAGTAACGATTCCAACGGTAATATGTCTTATTGTCGAATGAAGGGCTTATTTGCTCGCTAATGCAATCCTCTTTTAAGTCTAAGCTTGAGGGGAGAACTTTTTTTCGCCCCTTGAAAGAAAAATAAAAAAAAGATAAAATGGAGCTATTCACACTTTTCTGTGCTCTGGTGTGTTCTCTAGAACGCTGATTCACTTAACAGTTGGGGAAACATTTCGAATGCACAATATACCGTTGAATGGCCAGAGTATAATGGTGTGATTTTCTAGAGTAGCTCATTTGCATACAAGGAGCGGAAAAGGATAGCTAGAAGTATAGCTTATTAAGAGTGTTTTGCTTCAAAAGGAATAATTACCATTTCGTTTGTTTTTCCAAGGTAATGGCAATCAGTGAATCATCTAGGTTGCGTGCATCCTTGAAGAAGGAGAATGTTCCTGTTAAGAGGCTTGTTGTCAATCAAATTATCCCTCCATCTACCACTGACTGCAAGTTTTGTGCAATGAAAAGAAAGGTATTATTACAGTTACTGTTTGCGCTTTTGAAGCTTTGAACATCAGTACAACCACCCCCCTCATCTCCTTTGCACTTGCAGCATAGGAAAATTAATATTTCTCATCAAGATGAATAACATTTTGAGCTGAGGTTTATCCAAAAAAAAATCATTAATCATTTTTTAAAAAAACTTTCAGGATCAATTGCGTGCTCTTGACATGGTACAGAATGATCCAGAACTCTCGAGCTTGACATTGATACAGGGACCTTTAGTTGATGTAGAGATCAGAGGTGTTCCAGCCCTTAAATTTATGGGGGATATTATATGGAAATGAGCATCTGTAGAATGATCCAAGCAGTTGCGTGGAGATGTCTATTTCATTCCAAATGAGAACTACGTGAACTGGAGGTTTAGGTTCTTTCTTACATAAATGCTCTTTTCATTGCCAGCGGCAATTACTTGATACAGAAGAAGCTGAAGTCTCCTGTATTTCCGAATCCTGTGAAGCTACGTGGAGCAGGAAGAGTGGTGGAGGCCCTTGCTCTCAACATTGTGAAGGGCGAAAAGTTCAGTGAGATGGCACCTTTTTGTTTTCCTTTCTGCTTTCGCAACTGAAGAGCTAAATGTCTCAGTTTAACCTCTAGCCTCGTCATCCAACTTAAATTTGACATGGCAATAACAATGCTATTCATGTAGTTCCCAATGAGCACAAGGTGCCAATCAATCGCAACACATAGCATGGAAACAAATCAAATATTTCAAGTTATTAGCACTCCTTTTTTGTTAAAAAGAATATCGCGAATGCAAATTAGATTCGGGAAAAAAAAAACCTCACAGCTTGAGTAAATAAGTTTTTCCTACTCACAAACTGCAATGGTGGAATGTGCATAACCAGCATCCCCAAAAGTCTGATCACTAGGTTTTGTAATTGATCCTAAGCAGGCTCCAGCGAGCAATAAGATCAGATATTCTGCTGCTTGGATCTTAGCTTCCCTTAGTCCCTGTTTAGAAACCCTGTTGATATGAAAAACAGAGTAAGAATAACATCACAGACCACAGAAATAGTTAATCACATACATTTCATAAGGTTGAGTCATATTATCCCTTTCCAGGGGCTGCTGCACTTTAATTATTCACTCGGTATTTGCTTGAATAGAAAGTAAGCTGTAGGTAGCATTTTGGCATCGAAATTAGTAAGCAATTATGGCTTGCAACACATTCTGGGAACATTCTTCTCGGGTGTTTCGAGATCAGAGCCTAGTAGCCTACCATTTCTCTTAGAAATAATTCAAAGGGATGAGCAACAACATTAGACATGTTTCAAAAGAGAATCATGCCCGTGACTTCCTTATCAGGGTTGTACACAAGAACTCTCATCTTTCATATATTATAAATAATGCAGAAGCACAGAAACACCTCTGCCCAAAAAAGAAATAAGAATTGAAAATTTCTGAGAGTATTATTTCTTCAGAAACGCCTGAAAATGTAACAAATCACTTGGAGTTTACCTGCCAAGGAAGTATCGATATTGCTGGAATATTCCTGAGTTCTCCGATATGATAAATCACCAGACTTCAAAAAGTTGTGCCGTATCTTGTCCCGATGCAGCTCCACGCTGCTCTTAACATCTTGCGCCTTAATTCCCCAGCAAAAGAGTGTCCCCCCATTCTAGCATCAGCAGGATTTGATCCATGGTCTGCATTTATGTCCACGGGTGACATAACAAGTCCAGCAGCATCCTTTTGCATATCTGGGGTATGAGGTACCCATCATGAAGCATCCATCTAAGAGGAAGTTCCTTGTAGTTCACACCTGAGCTTGCACTTGGTGTCACTATACCCTCCATAACGTCAATATAGTGGTCGGGAGGATTGACACGCTCAAGGACGCTAATCCCAAGGCCTGTAAAGTATTCTTCGACCTTCTTAACTGCACCATGATAGACAATAAAGCCGCCTTTTGCGAGAGGTACCAAGTCATCAAACATTTTGAACAACGCATAGCTGAAGCAGAAGTTCTACCCGTTTAAAGCAATGGCCTTCTCTAGACTAGTTTACGAGATGGAGTAGTTCCAATCCCGTTCAAAGCAATGCCATGCCAGTGACAATAATTCATAAACATACAGGAAAGGCTCGTGCAATTCCTCTAGACTCCACCAGAATATGGCATGTGTAGGCAATTTGACGCCTGGCTCAACTGTGAAGTGTTTCTAGAGTTTAAACAACGTTAGGCCCAGAAAAGAAAGAAAAAAGAAAGCTTGATTAATTGAGTACATGACCCGATATGGGCTAAACGTAGCCCATGGTATTGTAGTCGAGCCCAATTATAGCCAATCATAGCGTCTTCTTTTAGGTATAGCTTTAAGACTCGAACACTCAATCCAAGGCTAAAAGTCCGGGTTAAGAGTGTTTTCAAAAGTATTTTTAAAAAGATTTAATTTTTTTTATTTTAAAGTAATATATTTTTTTATATTTTTAAATCATTTTAATATGTTAATTTTAAAAATAATTTTAAAAAATAAAAAATATTATTTGCATATTTTTATAAATGAAGAACATTTTGAAAAACAACTATAACCACATTTTCAAACACCTTTTTATTTTGATATAAAGTTTATTTAAAAAAAAAATCGAAATAATACTGTTAAAAAAAAAACTCGAAATAATACTGTTCAAAGTGTTTTTTCATGCTTGAAGGTGAAATATTAATGACCCTTGCATGCAAGTAGCATCTGATCACATCAAGAGTTTACCACTGCAAGGTAGACCCAGACTTGTTGAAATGACATGAATGAAGAGAAGTGAGATCTTTCATCTTAATTAATTTCAAATCCTATCTTTTCTAATACTGATCTTCAAAGGGGAAAAAAGAATATGTACAAACAAAAAGGGTATGAAATTTTTTTCAGAGATAGCGCAGCACACGGCGGCATCATCAGCTAATTTCAACGAAGGATGCCTAACTAAACAGACGGCAACTTTGACACGGCAACTTTCACCAAACCCAATATCTCTATGATATTCTTTCAAATAAGAGTCTTACTGGTAACTTTAAGAGATTTCATTTATTTTGATAGCCAAGATGATTGTGGAGAATGATGCTGCCATTGCTCGTGCTCTCCAGGAAGAACTTTCAAGGATTGCTGCTGCAGAAGGATCTGGGGTAAGTAACACTGAACAAGAATTAATTATTACGCAGCACTGGCCTGGTATGATTGTGGAGAATGATGCTGTCATTCCTGTAAGTATGACTTCTGAAACTACACACTGCAATGAAGATTAAGATATTATTCCTTCCAAACTCGAGTGATTGATATCCTTTCAAAAATGAAGAATTGAGTATCCTAAATTTCTCATCTGTTTTTGGCAGCATGTTCCTAAAACTAATGGAGAAATACCATCGGAGGATGAACAGATGTCAGATCATCAAAGACTGCTAGAAAGGTGCTGTATATATATTCCTCTCCTGTGTTTTTAATTTTATGCAAATTTGTCACCTGGACCATCTCATAAGGTGTGGATCCCCAAGTATTTGTCTTTATATTATAATGGACTGCTTCAAACTACAACAGGAGATAGAGAACTGGCTGGAAGTGGATATTTATTAGGTGCCTTATGGTATACCTCCCATGGAAAATGTTGTGGATAACTTTATTTTCTAGATAGATACGTTCATTTTATTATCAATTATTAACATTTTGGGGGTAAAGGTTTCAGCATCCAAGGCATAGTGTGTGGGTGTTAGTATCTTTCATGTTATCATGTTCTCCTACAGTATGGGTTTAGAGATCTATGTTTGTGGCGTGTTTCATGTCTCTTTCCTCGATGAATGTTGTGGTTTTGCCTCTAAATTATTTTGACCTGAACAGTATTTTTAATAGCAATGTCTTTTCTTTTTTATTAGGTTAAAGTTATATAATCTTGTTGAAAAAGAAGTTCAAGGAGATGGTAACTGCCAGGTTGGTGCCCTCGTTATTTTAAATATAAATGGTAGTGCAAAAAAGCTTGCTTCTAGAATTCTATTACCTAGTGTTATTTTCTCAAGTTATGTCTCACTTGTTCATGTGTTTTTGCAGTTTCGTTCTCTGTCAGATCAACTCTATGATTCTCCTGAGCACCACAAATTCGTGAGAGAACAAGTTATTGAACAGGTTGGTTTGTGTTTTAATAAGTGTGCTTCTATGTACCTGTATTAGAGTCTTCTTGATCCATTCGTATACATTTAAGCATGCACTGTAATCATATTTCCCACCATGTTGATTTCATCAGCTCAAGTCTCAGCCGCAAATGTACAGCAGCTATGTTCCTATGGCTTATGACGACTATCTGGAGAAAATGAGCAGGTTTGTAACTTATCTCTGTTTCTTTCTTTCTTTCTTCTTGTTTTTTTTTTTTTTAAAAAAAAATCCCATGGCTTTCTTTAAATAGATTCATGCTCATATGTATGTATTTTTTATGTGGCTAAAATTAGGAGTGGTCAATGGGGTGATCACGTTACATTGCAGGCCACTGCAGATTTGGTATGGGCAAATACCTTACTTTGTAGATTCCCTCTTCTTTTGTCTGCTTTTCTTTCTGTTGATCTTCAAGTTATTTATTAACCTTTTCTGGAATGTATCAATGAATTGTGAATTTGATGGTAATCACAAATGGATATTGAAAAGATGGATTCAACTAGTTATTCATGCAACTGAATTCACCTAAACCTGAATCTCCAACTAGCTGAATTGAGTTACGTTAATCTTTTTCCTTCACTCTGCTTTTTGTGAGCCCAAATTCTTCATGAGACGACTAGGGATTATTATATCAATCCTCATAACTTTAATTGAGTGAATTGCTTTCATGCTTATGAGCGATTCTTTCTAGGATAAAGATTGTGTAATTGCTGTTCTTCTCTGACAGTATCTTTTTCTCAATGCATTATATACAACTTGAAATATGCAAGTAATGTAGCTACTAACATGAAATTCCATGCAAGCAAGCGAGCAAGGTTGCTACATTACTTTATTACTTTTTAGTTATTATTTTTTATGATTTCATGTATGTTACATGTTTGCTGTCGGTCGGTCGTTTTATTTTAGAGGCTTGAAGCTTCTTTAACTAATGTCTATGCATGTTGCCATGCAATTGCAGTATGGTATCAAGATATTTATGATAACTTCATTCAAGGATACATGTTGCATCGAGATCCTTCCAAAAGTTCTAAAGTCCAACAATGGAGGTAAGATTAGAAAGTTTTACATTTTAAACTTATTTGTTGATTGATACAAATCTAAAAGCGAAGAATGCTCCACCATCTTTCTAATATGTAGAGATTTTACATGTAAGATTTTTTTGTTGTAGAATAAAATTTGTTGATTATGGAATTAGGAAATGTAAAATGGGGAAAAGTTTATTACATTGAACACTCAAATAATCAGAACAAGAAAAATTCTTATTCAGCTTTAACCAATTAGTTTCTAAAAGAAAAAAGAAAAAGGGGAAGAAAAAAGAATGAAGGATTCATGAAAATGTTGGATGAGATCTGAATTCCAATTCCCTTGCAAACTCTTGTTTTGTGCAGTAATTTACTTGAGCTTTTGGGCGGAGGTGCACTACAATCCTGTTCGTCGCATGAGGTAAACATTTGGATCTTGTTTGTCAAAGCAATGAAAGTTGATCTATGATACTTCTTTGTAGGGTCTATCTTTTTCTGGCTTCCATCTGATGCTGTCACGGTCTTCTATAAAAGCAATATTTGAAAAACATGAGACACCTGGTCGCAAGCATAGTTCCACCTATTGTATATATTATGTCCAATATAGACTGTTGCTTATTGGTGATGAGCTTTTCGATTATCGTTTGAAATTAATTCATTATCTACAGAAACTTGGTAAATGATGCATGAAAATAATTTCCCACGATAAAAAAGAGATCAAGTTAATGTTGAAATGTGAAAGAGACGATTTACGGCATACCTGCAATGTGCGCTGAGCCAGAGGCTCCCTTCAACTGTCAAGTTCCCATGCACGATATATATCATCTTGTGGAGCAAAACCGATAATTTTCTTATATGAGTTGATGGACTCGTTTTTCCCATTGATAAGAATCAAACCAATCATCCTGCATCCAATTGCTTTCCCTGCAAGATCAGAAAGAAACGCTGTCTCCCCAGCTACTGATGGACCCTTTACAGCTGTAATACGGCCAGGCTTGATTCTTCCTGTTACACACCTTAATAGATGTTTTGTTTTTGGCTCTTAAAGTAAGGGTTAGGCCTTTAAATGAAACCTCAATCTGAGGCCTTTTCTTGATTTCAGTATTAGCAGCCATCGAAACTACTCCTGAGAATCCAGACTTTGGATTACAAGCTTAACATGGTTTGGCTGTCCTGGAGGCAGTTGATAATTGTACCTGCCAGATCATACATACATAGGTGAAGAAATTTGAAATAGAGCAATGAAGAGACGTGAGACAGTGCAGTGGTAAAACAGAGTTATAATTCATCCCATTCTTATGCTGTACATATGTGTATATATAGAGTGGGAAAAGCTTGCAGACAATCTTGCATATATTTTCTCCCATGATTACTACTAAGATTATATGCTAATAATAAATACACATTCATATCTAAACTAGGTAACAAATAAGTTATCAGGTAATGATATAATAGTGAAGATCTTCACAATCGCTTCAGTATCTTAAATAATAGGGTACATGCATTATAGCCTATAGGCAAAAGTCAGATCCAAAGAGTAGAGTGACAATGGTGAAGTAGAATCCAGACTTGCGCGCGGTTCGCATGCTCCAGTTGTCCTCTTGAGCCTAACGGGCAAGCTTCAAAACACGATAAAATATCAGAGAAAACCGGAGAGTGCACATTCCAGAACATTAATGAAGTAACACTTGATTCTTGAGAGATGTAAGGCTACAACTACAAGTAATTAAACTAACCCAGCACTTTATGAAGGAGAGAACTGAATACTATAGCATTTCTTCTTCCATTTCCTAGAGTAATGCATCGGAGTAAAATAAAGTAAAAAGACATCATACTTCAAGCTTTTGTTTCGAGGGGAAGAGATAGTAAGTTTGAAATATAAACAGTATATAATTGACAAATCATGGAATTTCCTAATAGGGTCTTTGAGGGTTCTCGTCTGAAAGTTACTTGCAGGAAAAAAATTTAAATGATTCTCTAATACTTAAGTATCATGCTCGTAAGGCCATGAGGGCAGGAGGAACCTTCACAACAATTTGAGAATTTAAATGGTTCTCTAATACTTACGTATCAAATAATGATCTCTCTTTTCTCGTGTTGTTTACTTGAAAATTATGAAATCGAGGAGAAATTCTCTTTATTCCTTTATGCAGAAACATCTGGCAGGAGTATAAAAGAAGAAAAAAACATTAAGCTCATGATTTTTCTTTTAGAAAAATCAGAAACTGCTTGGGACCTGCGCATGGGTGCAAAAGAAATTGATTCTGAGATAAGCCAAATAGCCCTGCTAAATGCAAGTATTATGGCCTTCTCTAGACTAGTTTACGAGATGAAGTAGTTCCAATCCCATTTAAAACAATGCCATGCCAATGACAATAATTCATGAACATACAGGAAAGACTCGTGCAATCTCTCTAAACTTTACCAGAATATGGCATGTGTAGGCAATTTGACGCCTGGCTCAACTGTGAGTTTAAACAATGTTAGGCCCTGCAAACAAAGAGGGATTGATTAATTCACTTGACTTGACTACATGACCCAATATGGGCTAGACTTAGCCCATAGTATTGTAGCTGAGCTCAATTATAGCCATTATATGATATCCTAGGCATGGTCTATAAGACTCAACAACTCAATCCGAATCTCATGACCGGGTTATTTGAATTAATTCGGATAATCTTTTTAAAACCCTAGTAATATTTTCTAACTTTTTTTTTTTTTCTCCACCCAAGGCAATTTTAGGAAGGATTGACTCATTGACTGGCTCGCTGAGTGGAGCCAGATCTCATAACATTCGCTTTACGCACGTAGAATGAATTTGGACATGAAAGTGACTGATTCTCAGTTTTGTCTGGTTAGGGAATTAAGTTTCTTTGACTCTGGAATGTAGATCGCACCACCTAGTGGCTTGATCTTTTTATCACCAGTTCTCACGGGAAGCTTTACCTTTCAAGCGAGCTCGAGTTCAAATTCAAAGGGATTTTTATCATTTTGTGAGCGTGGGGCATGCTTGATGGTGGAATATTAGGGACCATTGCAGACAAGTAGCATCTGATCACATCAAGAATTTACCACTGCACAGTAGACCAAGACTTGTTGAAATGACATTAATGAAGAGAAGTGAGATCTTTCATCTTCTACTAAAACTGATCTTAAAAGGGAAAAAAAGAATCTTTCTTGCAATCACACCCTCTACTTGCTCAATATATATAGTAACATGTAGTGCCTTACATGTTGCTAAGAACATACAAAACATTATTCATGTCTTAAACATTAAGAAAGAAGATGACTAGCCTTAGATATTGCATGACGTGAGCCTAATTCATGCTCGAAATATAAAGCCTATGTTGCTTGTCATCTCACGAGGTTTAAAACCAGTCTAGTGTCTATGAAATAGTTGTCACTGTCTCTACACACAGCTTTCTCCAGCTAATAAGACACTAACACATGACACGAAGCAACCATTACAATCTTGGCTACCAACAATATTCTCCCATCAAATAAAAAATAAGTGATCGGCATTCTCATGTATGATCAATGTAGTTGCATATAAACTAGTTAATTCTAGATTTGTTCTCTAAAAATTACAAGTTTGAGTCTCGCAAATCTCAGAGTCATTGAAGACTTACATGACCGTTAATTTCAGGGTCTGTGAGATTAGTCAAGATATACGCAAGCTGACCTAAACACCCACATTAATAATAATAAAAAAAAATATGATTATGCACATTTTAGTATAAAATTTCTTAGTTAATTAATAAACTAGTTAGAAAAAAAAGTAATGGAGGACGAAAATACCTTCATTATTGATAATAAAAAAAAACCAAGTTGAAAAAAAAATAAAAGCACAGGGACTTTAATGGTTTCCAACTTCCAACTAACATTTGAAAACACCAACGAACGTGTATTAGATATATCATTAAGAAATTAGATACAAACAAAAACTGTACAGATTACTAGAGGGGCGTTTGATTTTGATATTGATGTATTATAAAAATATGTTGACTTTAAAAAGAAAATATTAAATTTTTTTAATGTGTTAATATTAAAAAATATATTTTTAAATTAAAAAAATCCATGAATTGTCACCTGCAAGAAGAATCTCATTTTTTCCGAGAAACAATCCCAAAACACACTTATCAGTATCTTTCACACGGTTTTTCCTTTCACACAGCAAATATAACCCTCTTCACATTTTTTTTTTTTCTTTCTTTAGTAAATACAGATTTTTTTTTATTTTAAATTTTTTTCAATTATTTTATATATTAATATTAAAAAATAAAAAAATATTATTTTAATATATTTTAAAACAAAATATATTTTAAAAAACAACCTCTCCTGCATATTAAAATCAACGACAGTCCAGCTGCCTTGTATTGACTTTTTGACCATGAAGTGCTCGTTGTTGAGTCTATAATCAATCACTGCTCTCCCTTTTGGATTCTGAATCTTTGTTTACGTGAATACCTGTGAAGGATAGCAGGAGCTGTGTTCTTTTCGTCTATTTTTTACTATAGAGAGAGAGGTGAGTGGCTTTTTTTTCTCCTTTTGTTGTTTATCTTGCAAAATGGGTATTAAATTTTGGTGCTTTAGCAGACTTTCTTTAACATCATTGCTTGCGTTTGTTTCTTGATGGGCTTGCTTATCTAGTTGCACTGTTTAAGGAAAAAAATGTTTCTTTAAAGAAGAATAAGGAGCTTATTGTCATGTGAGAGAATGGGTAAATGAAATGAAGGCTGCCTTACATGGATGAATTGGGTTCTGGTGCTTCTGTTCTTGGTTGGTGACTATTTCACCCTCAGTGGTGTATCGTCTCCAAGCTTTGCGTTGATTCATGGTTGTTTGAATAAAGATAGGATGCTTCTGGTTATGGATGAGATTTCAAGGACAATGCTCCCGGGAATCAGGAGCATATGATCTTGGTTGGTGAATTCTGATGGCTTAGGCTCTTTATGAAAGGAAAATGGCAACAACTTGGCTTAGGCTCTTTATGTTATGGGATTGTGATTAAGAAGAGAGAAAGTTATTGCCTTCAGAAAATAACAATAGGGTTCATGTTTTAAGTTAATTACCTTTGATTAAAGTGCTTTGTGAGGAAAACTTGGCCTCTTTTTGGCTTGGTTGATTTGATTAGCATGCAAGTTTTGGATAATTTATTTAGTTTTGCAATTGAATAAATTGCCTGACTTCATAGGTTAAGGTTTTGCTTGTTTGAATGCCATTGGTAATTTTATGGGTATTTGGATGTGTTTCAAGTTTGTAAACATGTTTGGTTTCTGTACTTTTGTTTTCTCGTATCCTTAATTATGATGTCGTTGTTGTAATGCTAACACAATTGTGGGTATGCATCTAGGCAGTTGGTCCTTTAGGAACTATGAAGTGTTTTCACTTCTCTAATGAAGAGAAAAATGAAGAACCAAAGACTTGTAACCAAATCTGTTCTGCCCGATCCACTTCGTCTACATCAACGTCGATGTCAACTGATCGTGACCTGAGGAAATCTGGGTCTGAGTTCAATTCTCAGAATGTATCAGATTTTAGCACAGACTCGTCCACAAAGAACTCATTTGCTGCTCTGTCTCAAAGACAGAGCAATCTTAGAGTCTTCACATTCTCAGAACTGAAGACAGCGACAAAGAATTTCAGCCGCTCTGTCATGATTGGAGAGGGTGGATTTGGTGGTGTGTACAGGGGAGTAATCCGAAGCATGGAAGACTCAAGTAAGAAGATCGATATCGCTGTCAAACAACTGGGCAGAAGAGGGCTCCAGGCAAGTTTTCCTTTTTTTTCTCCATGCCTGGTTACTACATATCATTCTTAAATCAACATTTACTGTTTGGGGAGCGAGTCCTTGATGAGAAAATTGTTAACAAGACAAAATTTCATTGTCTTTAGATTATTGCCTTAGAAAAATCTTAGCCTTGAAATCTGATGAATTGAGAATTGAACTCAGAAGATTGTAATTAAGAAGAGAGAAAGTTATTGCCTTCAGATTCTTAGTTATGAGATGTTGCTAAGGGTGATTTCATCTTTGTTCACAGGGGCACAAGGAATGGGTGACTGAAGTAAATTTTCTAGGGATTGCTGAACATCCAAATATTGTCAAATTAGTGGGCTACTGTGCTGAGGACGATGAACGGGGAGTCCAGCGCCTTCTGGTGTATGAATTTATGCCCAACAAAAGTGTGCAGGATCACTTGTCAAGTAAATTTCAGAAGGTTCTTCCCTGGGCGGCAAGAGTAAAAATTGCCCAGGATGCTGCCCGAGGCTTAGCATACCTCCATGAAGGAATGGATTTTCAGGTATTTTTAACTTGACTCTCTAAGATATTGTTATAAGCTTGCTATTACTGAGTTTTTGTGAACCTCCAACCCTCCTTCAGAGATTGGGGTTGGGTTTGGATCTTCATATTTACCATATTTTTCCCTCCCCTTCTGCTCTTCATTTCGAGTTTGTTCGGCGTTCTTCATTTTGGTTGTGCTACTGTGTCTAGTTGCTTCACTTCACTTTACTGCATGTACCATTTTTCTTTCATTGTTTGTACAGATTATTTTCAGAGATGTCAAGTCTTCAAACATCCTACTGGATGACCAATGGAATGCAAAGCTATCAGACTTTGGGCTGGCCAGATTGGGACCTTCAGATGGTTTGAGCCATGTTTCGACTGCAGTATGTTTATGATTACTAAAAATGATCCTTCAATCATGTCAAACAAACTGTTCTTATGCTGAATTGACAAGGCTTATCAATCAGTAGCATTAGAAGCCGAACTATAACTTTTTGCTTTCAGTTTCACATCACTTATGTTCCTGCGAACTTTCTTATGCTGATTTGATAACGCTATTTATTCAGCCATCTAGGGTCTTTGAGACTGTATTACTGCATCATCAGAACTCTGTAGTAAGATCAGTTTGTAGATATAAAGAAACTGAGGAACCAATTTATCTCATTTGCAAACAGGTAGTTGGAACAATCGGATATGCAGCTCCTGAATATATTCGAACCGGGCGTCTCACTTCTAAAAGCGATGTGTGGAGCTTTGGGGTTTTTCTATACGAACTTATAACAGGCAGACGTCCTTTGGATAGGAACCGCCCAAAGAATGAACAAAAACTCTTGGAATGGGTCAGGCCACACCTCTCTGGTGCAAGAAAGTTCAGGTTGATCTTGGACCCAAGGCTTGAGGGGAAATATAACATCAAGACTGCCCAGAAGCTTGCTGCCGTAGCAAATTGTTGCTTGGTAAGACAAGCAAAAACACGCCCCAAAATGAGTGAAATCCTGGAGATGATCAACAAGATTGTTGACACCACAGACAATGGAAGCCCCTTGCTCCCTATGAAGAGTTTGGCCCCGAAAGATGCTCCCGAAAGATCTAAAAGAGAACGTATAAAGATGAGGTTTGTGGATCCAATAATTGGAGAGAGTGGATGTTGGTCTGCTTGGAGAACTAGGCAATGAATCTTGCTTTGATGAAGCAGCTCATGTATGGAGGCCGCCTTTTTGTTAAGTGCAAGTAAACTACTTTGTTCTACCTGCTTTCCTCGAGATACAATTGTAAAGGTTTGATAAAATAAATGAGTTAATTTGTGCACAGATTTTCGTTTTAGAATGGATTACATTCGCTCATGTGTATTGCGTATATATAATTCACTGATCGATGGCCTCTATGGAAGTATATACGCCGTATACCATACAAGCACACACGGACAGAAACAATGATAATCAATGTCGTCTTGAATGCAAATTTATACAGTAAGGGTTAATATATCCGGGTTAACACATGGACATTGATAGGCCATTGTATCTCCACGTGGACATTCTTCAACACCCATCAATCCACCTAGAGAAGCCAGCCGTCCAACACGGCAACACGGGCCAGCCTGGTGCCTAGTGTGGGAGCCCAAATGCTCTTTCTCCGAACAGGATAGCCCCTGTTAAATTATTAGCTTTTTGACTCACCTATCAAGAAGACAAATAATGCACGCACGATTCTTTAACAGATGGTAGTGGTAGAATTGGTTCAGAAGTCGTTGTCTATAAAATACGAGCCATTATCTGTAGAGATGGATTTCTGAAGTGGTCTAATGGTCCGCTAGACTCGTCTCATAAAGGATGATGATATTAAACTAAAGCCACAGGCGATCTGGGTTCAAAATTAGAAATTATTTTACTGTCAAGTATATAAAAAGCACTAGCACTAGCACTTTTAAGAAGCTGCCTCAGATGTGTCTGAAAAAAGCTACTGAATCAGAGTATAGAGTTGGGCAGTAAACCAAATGCCAAAGCCGTGAGACATTAAGATCAATCCAAAAACGAACTGCCCTCGGCTAAAATAAACACACAGAGGAAAGCTAGAATTCTACTTTCTTTGATCCCTAAAAAACGAACGGTTATTCAACTTTGGTGGACTTTGAATCGTCAGTCTCAGGATGTGATAACTTGCTTGATGCAGGCTTCTTCTCTGAGTTGGATAACGCTAGTACCTTAAAATCTGCAAATGGGTAGAAATCAGAACCATTACAACCCTATTCATACAAACACAGAAGGTTTATATTCTTAAAAGCAGACATTAATCACACAAAATCTTGTACTAGATAATTAGCAAGTGAACAAGGAAAGTATAGCAGCATGCAATGGGACGCTCATTGTGGAGTACTTGGACAAAAGGACGTGCTTGCCGGGTTTGCTGGACAGCCATGCAAGATCAGCATGTTGTTACCAGCAAAAGGTGTCACAAGGCTGCCCCGCCAGTTTCTACTCCGAGGAGGCTTTGGAGGGAGTTTCAAAGGTCCTTTTCCCTTTGTAATTCTGAGTTAAACTAAGACAACAAGATTCAGTGTGTTCTATTTATGCTGCCAAATTCCAGAAGGATACGCGATTAGAGCCACAAAATGCTGCATCCATGCAAATATGCAATTCATATTCTAGCTAAAGAGGGAGTCTCGAGGATGGA
The DNA here is from genome assembly GCA_015852605.2 of Populus deltoides. Taxonomy (NCBI): domain Eukaryota; kingdom Viridiplantae; phylum Streptophyta; class Magnoliopsida; order Malpighiales; family Salicaceae; genus Populus; species Populus deltoides. The sequence continues at coordinate 18,300,406 of CM027577.2, forward strand.
ATTTACTGACCAGATCCTTCAAGAAAAAGTCCAAGCATCAAGGTTCAAATAGGGTTGAGAAGGCCGGAGCTTTTCCCATCTACAAGAAAGGACACTAGTTTTTATCGCCTCCTTCATTGTCATAAAGTAAAGAACTGAAAGGAAAGAGGTCAGTCCGTCCACATTATAGAGTTTTACGTTCAAAGACATGGCTGTAATGCATTCGACCCCTTGGAAGAAAAAATCCTGAGAAAAAATTCTCACAGATGCTTGCATTTGATAAGTTAAACGTCCCGAGTCCTTTTCCAAACCATGGTGATTTAACCATCACAATTAATTTATTTTTATAGATAATCAAATAATTATTTTTCAATTTTAAAATATAATTATCAAAACTAGTTTGATTGAATGACTCGGTGATGCACGGATTCAAAATCTAACATGTTTTGAATTTATTTTTAAATTATTTGAGTATTTAAATCAACCAAATTGAAAGTGACCTAATCAATAATTATTATTTTTTTCTAAAATAACACTATTTCATTTAAAAAAAATATTGTCTAAATCAATATAATTTTGTTAAGAAACCAACAATAAATCTAGATCAACCCATAAATATGCATGTTAACTTGCTGAACCTAAAACTAATACCTTGAGTTATGTCATGAATCAGAATTTATATTTGTGTTTTAAATATGTTATTTATTTTTATTAATACCACCTAATTTAAAATTAATTTAAGAAATACTGGGATCCATGATGGTTCATAATTTTTATAATTCTTGACAAGCATTCTTAAAACTTCACTCTCAAATTTTTCTCTTTTTTTCCTTAGATTTTTCCACCTCAAATCACTGCATGATCTTAAAGAATCTTGTATAGAAAGATTATATATAATAAAATACTTTGGAAATCACTGTTTTTTAACTGGATAATAAAAAAAAATCCACCAGGAGATTAAACACAACATCCCTTATAATGAATATGCAAAGGAACATATTATAAAAAATAATAAATAAATTCACGCAACTAATTATTGTCAAATCAAGGACAAAATTATTTGCTGAGTAAAAGAAATATAATTTCCAAAGTTTGAGAATGATTTTAGTCAAATCAGCAAAATCAATAGGTGGTAGTTGTATGTCAAAACAATTTGGTATTTAATCCTATAATACAGCGCAAATCATAAAAATAAAATAAAAATGTTCTATTAAACAATCCAAAATTCCAATAACGCAAGAAATTGATTTGACTATATTTAAGAGTGTGATTATAATTGTTTTTTAAAATATTTTTTATTTAAAAATATGTTAAAATAATATATTTTTATTTTTTTAAAATAATTTAAAAACATTAAAAAATATTATTTTAAAATAAATAAAAAAATTTAATTTTTTTAAAAATATTTTTAAAATATAAAAATAAATATAATTAATTCAGTCATCAATAATTAATATTAATTTGTAACAAACAACGTACTTAACCTTCCAAAAAAAATATTGGAATATTCTAAAAACTAATTGTAGAAAGTAGAAACTAATTGTACAGCGGACCCAAATAATTCTGGTCCAAGTCAAAATATCAAACTAATCCGCAAAACTAATAATAATAATAATAATAATAATAATAAAAACTTTTAAAATTCTTAACAAGCAAAAACCGAAAAGTTAACTAAAGAAAAAAGATAATCCAGACAAAATACACGTGGCTCTAGAAACCGAGAATCGGAGGATTCAGAGATAGCACACAGCAAGGCATCATCAGCTTTATACAAATTTCAACAAAGGATGCCTTAATAGACGGCCGCTTTAACCAAACCCAATATCTCTATGATAATTTTTCTGTTAAGAGTCTTCCTAGTCACTTGTTCGGTTTTCAAGTAAATCCCTTTATCTATCTAGTTCGAAAGGGAAAGTAAAAAAGAAAAGGATAGATTCTTTGTTGCCTATCTAGGAGTTAAAAACCTGAACAAGGTACGTACTTATGTTGTTGTATTCAGATTTTTTTATGTGATCTGAATAAGGTTTGGACTTTATGCTGTGTTTGGTTGAATTGGTGATGGGTTTTGTTTTTCTCTGGGGTTTTTGATTGAATTGAATGTTGTTAGGGGTTTCAAGGAAATGAAATTTTTTTTTAAGTAATGTCCTTTTTGCTGCTTTGTTGATGCATTTGATTTTTTTTTTAATTGAATTTGGTGATAGATGTTTGTTTAATGATGTTTTCTTTTAAGGGTTAAACTAAGATGTAGCTTCTTGATGTTGGAAATATGAAGTTTTGATTGAAGGATGGGAATTGGGTTAGCAGCGTAATTGCATGAGTGGTTTTTTATGTTGAAATTAGGAGGGTTTAATTTCGATCGCTGCAAGTGGCTTTTGTGGCCTTATTGTAGGGTATAGAAAGTTTTGACTTTTAATTAGTGAAAGTTTGAAGTTATTTGTTTTGTTTCTGTATATTGAATTTGATTATGGCTAATTTTGCAGGTGCCCGTTAGAAAGATTTGTGCGTGCAAGTACATATCACAAGGCAGTTGTGCTTTCTTTAGGAGATTTCATTTATTTTGATAGCCAAGATGATTGTATATGAGCAGGATCCAGATGTTGTTCGATGGGGTCTCCATGATCTAATTGATGTTTGTACACTTTCAAATTCTGGTTCATGTAATTCTGTTACTTGTTATGGCATGGATACATTTAACGTTGAGTATGTTAGAGAATATTATAATGACCCGTTATATGCAAGTAATGTGGAGAATGATGCTGTTATTGCTCGTGCTCTCCAAGAAGAACTTTCAAGGATTGCTTATGTGGAAGCATCTGGGTTAGATAACACTGAACAAGAATCAATTATTACACAGCACTGGCCTGGTCCTCATGAAACATACTATGGTTCTGGTACTAGGAAATTCCGCACCTGCTATGCAATTCCATGGTTATTTGTGGCCCTCTATTCTTCATGATGTATTTTATTTTATCTGCCATGTGTAGAGCATGAGGATGATCAGACAGTCACTGTTGATCACAGTGAAAGCATGATGGATGCTGATGATTGCAGCAAAAATATGGCAGATTATTCTATCAAGAAGGATGAAATATTGATTCCTACTTCATCTTCTAGCAATGGAGAAAATTCCCTCGAGATGGAAGAGCTGACACTTATTTTAAATATAGAAAATGAATCTGCTCTTGATGGTGAAGTGGGCAAGAGGATAACTGAGATGGTTCCTGTTTCTGTAAGTATGACTTCTGCCAAACTATACCACAGTGCAATGAAGATTAAGATAATATTCCTTCCAAACTTGAGTGATTGATATCCTTTCAAAAATGAAGAATTGAGTATCCTAAATTTCTCATCTGTTTTTGGCAGCATGTTCCTAAAACTAATGGAGAAATACCATCGGAGGATGAACAGATGTCAGATCATCAAAGACTGCTAGAAAGGTGTTGTATATATATTCCTCTCCTGTGTTTTTAATTTTATGCAAATTTGTCTCCTGGACCTTCTCATAAGGTGTGAATCCCCAAGTATTTGTCTTTATATTATAATGTACTGCTTCAAACTACAACAGGAGATAGAGAACTGGCTGGAAGTGGATTATTGGGTGCCTTATGGTATACCTTCCATCGGAAAATGTTGTGGATAACTTTATTTTCTAGATAGATACATTCATATTATTATCAATTATTAACATTTGGGGGGTAGAGGTTTCAGTATCTAAGGCATAGTGTGTGGGTGTTAGTATCTTTCATGTTATCATGTTCTCCTACAGTATGGGTTTTGAGATCTAGGTTTTTGGTGTGTTTCATGTATCTCCTTCCTTGATGAATGTTGTGGTTTTGCCTCTAAATTATTTTGACTTGAACAATATTGTTAATATCAATGTCTTTTCTGTATTATTAGGTTAAAGGTATATTATCTTGTTGAGAATAAAGTTCAAGGAGATGGTAACTGTCAGGTTGGTACCCACTTTATTTTAAAGATAAATAGTAGTGCAAAAAGCTTGCTTCTAGAATTCTATTACCTAGTGTTATTTGCTCAAGGTATGTCTCACTTGTTTATGTGTTTTTGCAGTTTTGTTCTCTGTCAGATCAACTCTATCGCTCTCCTGAGCACCACAAATTGGTGAGAGAACGAGTTATTGATCAGGTTGGTTGGTGTTTTAATAAGTGTGCTTCTATGTACTTGCACTAGAGTCTTCTTGATCCATTCTTATACATGTAAGCATGACTGTAATCATATTTCACGCCATGTTGATTTCATCAGCTCAAGTCTCAGCCGCAAATGTACAGCAGCTATGTTCCGATGGCTTATGACGACTATCTGAAGAAAATGAGCAAGTTTGTTACTTATCTCTGTTTCTTTTGTTCTTTCTTTCTTCTTGTTTTTTTTTTAAAGAAAAAATTCCCATAGCTTTCTTTAAATAGATTCATGCTGATATGTATGTACTTTTTATGTGGCTAAAATCAGGAGTGGTGAATGGGGTGACCACGTTACATTGCAGGCTGCCGCAGATTCGGTATGGAAAAATAGATAACTTTGTAGATTCCCTCTTCTTCTGTCTGCTTTTCTTTCTGTTGATCTTCACGTTATTTATTAACCTTTTTCTGGAATGTATCAATGGGTTGTGAATTTGATGATAATCACTAATGGATATTGAAAACATGGATTCAACTAGTTATTTATGCAACTGAATTCACCTAAGCCTGAATCTCCAACTAGTCGAATTGAGTTACATAAAACTTTTTCCTTCACTCCGCTTTTTGTGAGCCCAAATTCTTCATGAGATGACTAGGGATTATTATATCAATTCTCATAACTTTAATTAAATGAATTGCTTTTATGCTTATGAGCAATTCTTTCTAGGAATTGCTTTTATGCTTATGAGCAATTCTTTCTAGGATAAAAATTGTGTAATTTCTGTTCCTCTGACAGTATCTTTTTCTCAATGTAGCTACTAACATGAAATTCCATGCAAGCTTGCTACATTACTTTATTACTTTTTAATTATTATTTTTTATGATTTCATGTATGCTACATGTTTGCTGTCGGTCATTTTATTTTAGAGGCTTAAAGCTTCTTTAACTACTGTCTATGCATGTTGCCATGCAATTGCAGTATGGTATCAAGATATTTGTGATAACTTCGTTCAAGGATACATGTTACATCGAGATCCTTCCAAGAGTTCTAAAGTCCAATCGAGGTAAGATTAAAAAATTTTATGTTTTGAACTTATGTGTTGATTAATACAAATCTAAAAGCTAAGAATGCTCCACCATCTTTCTAATATGTGGAAATTTTACATGTAAGATTGTAGAATAAAATTTGTTGATCATGGAATTAGGAAATGTAAAATGGGGAAAAGTTTATTACATTGAACACTCAAATGATCAGAACAAGAAAATTCTTATTCAGCTTCAACCAATTAGTTTCCAAAAAAAAAAAAAGATCCATGAAAACGTTGGATGAGATCTGAAATCCAATTCCCTTGCTGCTTGTGTTTTGTGCAGTTATTTTCTTGAGCTTTTGGGCGGAGGTGCACTACAATTCTATTTATCCAGAAGGAGGTAAACAGTTGGATCTTGTTTGTCAAAGCAATGAATATTGTTCTATGATACTTCTTAGTGGGGTCCATCTTTTTCTGGCTTCCATCTGATGTTGTCTTGGTCTTCTATAAAAGCAATTTTGAAAAACATGAGCATCTCTTGGCTGGAAAAAAAAGAAGATGCCCAATGAAAACACCATGGGTGAAGTACTGTTGGGGGTAAACAAATGTCTTTATGCAAATTTTGCAAGTCTCTTATTATATCATCTGATACGTTGTCATGAGTGTTTGATTTGTTTAACTTGCATGCTAGATGTCTTTTCCTAAATTCTAACAGTTTTAGCTGCTTTACCATTGCTGCTCTCTCTCTAATATAGAGGCACCGCAATATGAGCCTAAGAAAAAGAAGAAGTGGTGGAACCTTGGATGATATGAAGCTACGACCTTCAGTGGCAAACCTCATAAGAAGAGTTTTCATTACATGGAGAGGCTATTCTATTCAATTGCCTCACAATTTGGCGAATCAGAGTAAAGGGGAAATGCGGATGCCATTGCTGCGCCATTTGTAGCTACCTTTGTGCATATTATGTATTTTACCCCCCCCCCCCCCCCAAAAAAAAAAAAAAAAAAAAGGGTTCCATCTTCCGTCATTTTTTCATTCCTTTTCCCGCTGTTCTGACTGTACATAGTAGGAAAGGCAATAGAAGGGTTTTCTTTTACCCTTCAGGGCAGAACCGGAGACACTATTTCTGGATAAATCGTAGCTGCTGTATATCTTGCATGCTGTTTACTCAGTCTTTTTAAGATTTGTGCTCTTCAACTTTTGCTTCTATCCTCATTTTATTTTTTTTTTTGTTTGAGAATGCTCAATCCGAACAAATTGGGTAAATCCAGTAGAAAAAAAAAAGTGTGGTCAAAATGTTCGTGAAATGGGAAGACAGGAGAAAAGGGAGTTGAATTTCTCCTGTTCTTACGTAGAAATGTGAAAACTAAATTCTCAACTGTTGTTATTGGTGAACAATATTAATTGTCATTGAAAAAAAGTATTAGCATGAGATTAAAAAATATCGGATAACAGTCCAATGGAAATAAAAATAAATTAAAAGTTGTTCTTATAGAAAAATTAATGTGTTCTTATAAAAAAGATATAAAAAGTTGATCTGTCAACTGTGAATGTTTTTACTTACCCAATGTTTGTATGAGAAATTAAAGCAACAAAAAATTATAATGTTTGTATGAAAAAACTTTATTTACTTACCCAATGTGTTGTCTAACTCTAGATTCCAACATAAAAAAATAATTATATCAATTTCATACATGGGAGATCAGATTATATTTCCCTTCCACACCCAGAATACATGAAAAAGAACACTTGACATTTCCTTCTTGGAGGGGCAATTTTGAATAGATTTCGGACGAAATTGAAAGCCATGTAATTGGAAAAGAACAAAATTTTGTTTTTCTGTTTTTTTATTTTCCAAAAAGACAACCCAAGCAGCAACACCTTGGTGTATCATAAGTTTTCCTATAAACGACCAGTCATCCCCACCAACTATCTAACTGGAGGCTCTGTAATAGAAGCCGCAGGACACCCCAACCCAAATCTTCTCCCCCTTCCAAAAATCACCCACCAAAACCCCTAAAACCCTAAATATAATGTTCTTCAAAAAACCCACCTCTAAAACCCAAAAAATCTTACTCCACTCTTCTCAAAATCCAATCTTTTCCCTTATAAACCATAAAGCCAAGAACCCACCATATACATACACACAAACCAAGAACTATGTAGATGTGTACATGAAATGGAAAAAAGATCAATACCTTGACACAATAGAGCACATACACAAGTCCATTCAACTTAAACCCGTCATTTCTTTGAAAAATATGATAGCCCAAAACCCCAATGGTTGTATCCCAATCTCTGACGTGTCAAAGAAAGGCTTGCACTTTGATGTGAAAATCAAGGTTGCAAGGTTTTTGAGGCAATACCCATCGATCTTTGAGGAGTTCACTGGTCCTCTGTATAATTTGCCTTGGTTTAGATTGACCCAAGAAGCTGTTGAGATTGATAGAGAAGAGAGAAGGTTGTATGAGGATTGTAAAGAGGATCTGAGAGAGAGGTTAAAGAAGTTTATTTTGATGAGCAAACAAAAGGTGTTGCCTTTGAAGGTTATTCAAGGGATGTTATGGTATTTGGGTTTGCCCGAGGATTTCTTGGAGTGTTTGGATATGAATCTTGATGGATCTTTTAGGGTGGTGGAGATGGAGGAAGGGTTAAAGGGATTAGCCGTTGAGAGCAACGAAAGGGTTTTGTCTGTTCTGCAAAGAAATGCAATGAAAAAAGGAGTGTATTCCAATGAACCTATGGAGGCAATTGAGTTTCCACTTTTCCCATCTAAGGGTGTGAGGCTAAGGAGGAAGATTGAGGTTTGGTTAAGAGAGTTTCAAAAGGTTCCATATGTGTCCCCATATGAGTATTATTCACATTTGGATCCTAATAGTGACATTGCTGAGAAAAGGGTCGTTGGGTTTCTTCATGAGTTGCTCTGTTTGTTCGTTGAGCATTCTGCAGAAAGGAGGAGACTTTTGTGTCTTAAGAAGTATTTTGGGTTACCACAGAAGGTTCATAAAGCATTCGAAAGGCATCCCTACATGTTTTATCTGTCTTTGAGGAATAAAACTTGCACTGCTATTCTTAAGGAGGCTTATTGTGATAAAATGGCCATTGAGAGACATCCCATGTTAAGGATCAGGAATAAGTACATTAACTTGTTGAAGGAATCACAGGTGATTCTGAAGAGCAGAAGAGTGAACAATCCTTATGTCGAACGTCCAAAACTGGATCTAGATTTGGATTGTGCTGATGAAGAAGAGTGTGTTGAAATAGGTAGATTGTAAGGATGAAGTGAATTAGAGCTGAAAGCTGTATTCTTGTCGAATGATTCTGATTCACTTCCTTCAGGTACGTGGTCCATTTAACCTCTTTAATTACTGGATTATTATACCTGCTTTCTCAAGTGAATTTCAGCCACGGATATGTGCAAACTCTCTATCGTTGTGTAAATTTCTTCATGTGATTTTGAGAGTATCACTAATTATTTGAATAGACTTCAACAAGAGAATATCGTAACTCTAGTTACAGGACAGAGGTAGTTGAGCTTGTTGATGACCGGTACTTGCAGGTAATTTCAAGCCCTTGTCAGGATATTATTGAATTGATGTAAACAAATCAAAATAAAATATTCTCGACAAATTCCAATCAGTAAGAAGGTGAGAAAATCCAATTCCCGTAGAAAAATATCAGATGGTAATTCACTCAAATAGAAGATGAGAAAATCCAATTCCCGTGCAACAATCTAAAACACGGGCCGGGCCTTCTGAAGCAAAAAGATCAAATATCATCTTTTACGTCTGCTAGTAACATTTACATTCCATTCCTTTTGACAGACCGTACAGATTATGACTGTACTCCAAGAGGAGACTGACCAACTATAAATTGCCTCTCTAACCTAAATTTACCTTTATTCTGTGAGCTGCATATACAATCAGATATTGACAAAAACGAAAACATCTTATTCCGCAAGCATGCAGTTTTCTTGCTTATTTACATCTATTATTCTCTTCAAGGACCGAAGCTATGAGATGACAACTTGCAAAAATCACCTTCCATGTTAGCTGTACAAAATTTGCATGCCCTTTTTGCTTTTTATGGCGTCAAAGAAAAAGTGCCTTCCATGTTTCCAGATTAAATCAAGTTAGGAGGAGACTGCGAATGACAGCCGTATGCGCCTTTCTGCATATGAGAGAGAAAGAATCATGTATGTCCGCTGGTTACAAGTAAACCAGGAAAAGACGAGCAACTGAATTTTCCAAGAACAAACTACAAAGATTCCTCACCTCCAGTTGTGATGAGCTTCTCAACACGCGAAACAATATGTTTACCATAAGTGTATCTCTTCAGGGCACTCAAATGAATCCTAATGCGAGAAAGAATTAACTCTAAACTTCGATCATCGCAGGTCTCAAGAACCTTTTGTACAACATAATTTCCAAACGGATCTTTCATCATAGCCTGCAGTTTTGTATTCCAAACACATTCGTCATCAGGCAATGATCAGTGAAAGTAAATAGAAACCAAAATTGGAAGCCTTGAGACAAGCATAGGCTGCAGTAATCTTGATATTCATGAGAGAAGAGCATGTTAAGATTGGATGATCATTCAAGTGTTCCATAATCAAGCTTAATTCTGCAGAGTACCGGATATTTAGAATATTTAGCAGGAAAAAAAAATACAACAATGGAGGTATATGGCAAGGACTAGAAACAATCAAATTAGTTTTAGAAAACACATCTGAAAACATCTGTAATCTTTTAATCTTTGTGTGTGCATGTGTTTCCAATATGACCACAGGGAGGGGGGGTAAGGGTTGTGAATGCTAATATGACCTGCAAGGGCTCATTTTCATCAGTGGAACCAAGCATCTCATTCACCAAAAGCTGGCGCTCATCAGGGCCACCAAATGTCAAGCACTTCTCCACAACATTAGAAGCAAATTTCTGCTGACTCATCAAAACAATCTGTCCTGCAAGCTTTCTAATAATAACAGATCGTTGTTGTGGCTTACCATGCTCCAGGACATGCTATAGAAAAACAAAGGTACAAACATCAGGAAACTAATGATGCAGTGGAACAGTTAAATACAGAACAAGGCCACCCATTTCATGCCAATGATGCAACATAATCCAAAAACAAGATCAAACCCATATCTTTAGTCAACATAGAGAAGTCAATATGGATGCAGAGCGCTCTAACAGATGAAGGTGAATCTGACAAAAATTGAATCTGTGAAGGTGAAGGTGAAGATTTAAAGGATATTAAAAATTATAACTTTCATAACTTGGCAGTCAATACTTCCACTTCCACATCAATGACTTCATTACCAGTCCAGGAAAGAAAAGCCGTGCCACTCAATTTTCTTAACTCATATCCGCAATATATGATCTTTCACACAGAAATAATTTTCCAGTCTCCTAAAGGTTTTTATATTGTTAGATATTGTTTTAGCTGGAAAATAAGAGTAATAGGATAATATTTGAACCAAGAAGAAAAATACATCCCTGTAAATTACAGACTAATTCTGCCTTGATTATCTTTCATATTCAATGGATTTTGACAGATAAAAACTAAAATTTTAGGATTAGCATGCAGGGCAAGAATGAGTGGACAAACTGATATCCTAGGAACAAAGGATTTCATTCGCCAGTCAATACACGCATAGCTGGAAAATTTTCAATACCTGAATGACATAATTTCCATATTGATTTTGTGCCAAAGCGCATACAGACTGCATAATTTCATCCATAATAACTTGCTGTGTATTCATGTCCTTACAATGCTCCAAGACCCTCTGTTGGTGCCAAATCAAAAAATTGACAAGTCAAATATGATAATATATTTCGATCTAGAAAGTGACTAGTGAGTAATTTTTAACCTGGATAACACGGCAACCATAAGGGTGAGTGGAAAGGGCCACAACTTGCCCATAGAAAGCTGAGGTGACGAACTTTATTCTATCTCCTGGAACACACTCTATACACTTTTGAATAACATGATTACCATTCTGATCACGAATACATTTCATGACAGAGCCATCTAGCTCTGCCACCATTTGAGTCTGTCGATCCACGTCAATCACCTCCAAAGCCTGTGGTCAGATTTAGCACATTAAGTAATTTTGATGGCCAGAAAAGGGACATGATCTTGAACGTTAGGTGGTAAGCTGCATTTCATGCCCTGATCAAATAATTCTTCTTCTTTCCTATGGATGATGTAAGAGATACTAAATCATGATATTTTAATTATGCATCTAAGGAAATCCCTGGCATTACACCAAGCCACATCACAGTGATAAATTAAAATGCCCAGGAACCGGGTATTGCTCAGCAAAATATGCATCACCAACAACAATATTCACATAGAAGTATGCTTGCTTCAAGCAGATCCATGTCCAGTAAAAATCTTAAAGACAGATGCTGAGAACAAACATACAAGAGTGTGTGCATCATGGACATGTCACATGTGCACATGTATTTATGACAACAAGGGACTCAGAAAAGTACCTTCTGGATTACTCTGCACCCATACATTTGAAGACTGAGAGGTAAAACATGACCAGTAAGCTGACTGGCTAACTCCATTCTTTGACTTTCTGTACCTTGATCAAGAAACTGTGCATTCAAGAATAACAATGTAATATTAATAAATCATACACAGAGCATGGAGTTGTAAAGGAGATAATCAGCAGTTAGAATTTCAAATAAAAAAAAGCGTGTACCTTTTGTATAACATAATTTCCAAAAACATCAGTCATCAAGGTACGAGCATGAGGAATAATCTCAGGGAATATCTTGTTCATCTCTTCAACTGAAGCAGTTTCTAGTTTCTGCTGAATAAACCGACTTCCATACTGATCTGTGCTGCATTGCACAAGAGGAAATGTTAAACTCAGACTCCAGATACTGTATGAGAGAAACAAACACCAGATATAATTCAATATATACCTGAATTCAACAACATGACCAACAATGTCTGAAAGTTCAAAAGAACCAGTCTTGTTGTTCTTAAATTCATCTATTAAGGATGAAGACTGTTTTCTTTCAGCATTGCAGCCAATATCAGACTGCCATGACCCAGTGGATCCTCCCATCGAACTCCTCATCACAGAAGCTAAGTGTGAAGCTCGCCCACTCTGAAAACCCCCAGATCCAACAGAAGGAAGCATAGATTTCACTGCTGAGTTCTCTGGATATGGCATGCTAAGATTATATGATGAATTCCTATGGTATCCCTGATTCAACCCACCAGATTTGGTTAGAATTGGCAATTCATATTGTTGCTTCTGTTGAACAAGCAATGTCTCAAGATAAGCTTTTTGAATCCTGTCTAAGTCTCCCTCCGAAGTGCCAAAATAATCTCTAACTGGAGGCTCACTTGAACTAGCTACAGCATGTGTTGCATAATCCAACATTCTTTGCAAGGACTGAGTATAGCGTGGGTCCAGAACTGGAGAACGAAGATCAGACCCTACTTGATTTCCCAGTCTATTGAAACCATTCCCAATTCCAACACCACCTAAAGCAAAAACAAAATTTCAAGCCAGCAAGAAATGTATCTATCTGTCCACGCGTATAATGTACAAATAATTTCCGTGAAAGCTCAAAAGAAACAAAGATAACCTGTGTCAAAATGATTCTTGATCATTGAATTCAGTTTCAGTGTCGAATAATCATCAGGTACATGGCCAGTGAAATCCATAATTGGAATGTTTGCATTTTGATGATAAACATTTGATCTTTCCAAACTTCCAAGGCCCAAGGAATTCATTTGTGAGTGAAGATTGGTAGAAGAAGAAGTTCTTCTGGGAATACTAACTTCCCCATTATAACTTATCTTAGAAGCATTGTTGTTTGGTATGATCCTGTTGTTTCTCGGCATATCAGTATGGTTGGTAGAAAATGAGAGATTTTCTACCTTGGATGTTTCTATGAGTTGCTGATGCAGAGCCTGCTCATCACCATTTGACATGTTAAAAGAAAAATGTGGCTCACTGTCCAGATCCATTTGCAGTTGGCCTCGTGTATGACTCTCTTGATCTGTGAGTCTAGTGTTCAACAGGCTTAATCCAGACAACGTATTGGCAATTTCCCCAAGCTCGGTAATCCCAGAAGAATGATTATTTTGGACAGTCATGCCAACAGCATTCTTCTTCTCAATAGGACCAACTCTGCTGCCAACAGGATGTAGACTAGAAATAGCAGGCCTCCCAAGCAGCTGCTGTTCAGGTGTTGTACTCCTAGACAATGATGAGCCCACAGCAGATGCAAAGGAGTGAGAAAAGGTATTGCTGTGGCTTTGAGTTCCTGTAAAGGCAGTGGTAGCTGCTCCAGAATACAAGCCTTCCAGGGATTCCATTCCATCATGTAACCCAACTTGATGAGGATCACATTCACCAGTTGTATCCAGAAGATCAGCAAAAGTAGTATGACTTGCTGGGGAAGATAGGTGACCTGGTATGGAAGTGGGCTGATCAAGTCCTTCCTGAAACATAAAAATGTCATTTAAAAAGCGAAATGAAATGCAACACCTAGCATAAAAAACACCTAGCATAAAAAAGATACAATAGAACGCAATACCTAGCATTTGCCGGTGTACATTTCAGGTGAATCAAATTAAATTGGTTGAATAACTATGGGCAATACCAAAACCGTTTTCAAGTATAATGAACACAAAAATGAAGGTGATTTTATGAAAATTATCCATAAGTTCCCTCACTTGATCAAACAATTGTTGCTTAATTACTGATAATCTTTTAAATCAGTCAAGACTCTCAGATTTAACGTCACTTGTATGTAGTACAGTTTGTTGCTTAATTAATGATAAATTTGCTTCACTCATAGTCTCATTCTTCAACCTTAAAATTTATCAACTAGTGCAAACATTTTGTCCTCGATAAGCTAAAATAGACTTTGATAATTGCCATCATTGTAATAAAAAAAACTCCTTCTACATCATTTTATGCACAAATGGCTGAACCAAATATGATATTGCTAATGTTCAGCTACCGATCCTTGTAGTATTATTAAACAGTTGGTAAGTTGATTCTTGTAAAAGCTCTTTATTTTTATATTGCTATATCCAATACCTGTAGAATGTCAGCAAAACTTTTCCTCCTTGCACCAAGCCTGGAGCGCTGCAATCCAAGATCACTGGAACCTCTATCAAGCCACTTGGATGAAGCATTCCCGATGACATTATTTCTACTTGAATTACTCGATTCTGTCAAATCAATGTCAACCTTATGCACTGAAAGTCCTGGCTGTATTGAAAACAGTGATGAACTATCGCTATCTTCTACCACCTTATTCTTCCTCAAGTTGCCAATACCACCAAACATAGATCCTGAAGACTGAAACCTTTGTGCAACACGCCAATCCTCCTTTGACAATAAAGGTGGGGGCAATCTTGGGTTAACGCTGTCATGAGAATAGTAATACGAAAGGTAAGATGGGTGCGAGCGAATCTCCTCTTCGGTCAAAACCACATTGTTACAGTTACCATTACTACTAGTGACACTATTGATGTCACTCAAATTATTGTTCCTAAAAAGGCTTCCCACAGCACTTAATGATCCCTCGACAGTAGGCGGAGCACTGCCACTCCTATATCTATCAAGATCCCTTTCTATGCGTTGATTACGACGCCGTGCTTGTAGAATCAGTTCCAGTTCGCTCTGCAAATTATCCTCTAAATTACCACCGAACCCACCTTGTAGATAATCATCCACAGTCGGTAGCATCTCTATGTTACTGCTCCCAGTGAACATCTCTCAAAGAAACTGAAAATAAGAAAAATACAATAAACAACCAAATCAAAAATAAATAAATCCAAACCTCCCCACCAATTCTATATGTTTACTTGCTAAGAAAATTTACAAAACTCATTTTTTTTTTAAAAGGGATCAAATTAAAAATTAAAAATCCAAACTATAACACTAATTCTCTGTCGGTCGCTGAGAAAAATTACGAAATTCAATTTAAGAAAAAGGGGTCGAGTAAACTGGCACATTTAGCAAGATTAGGATTTCTGGAATATAAAATTTAAGAAAAATTAAACATAATGAGCACAGGAACATAACCAGACGTGTAAAAAGATAACCAGACGTAAAATAAACTAAAATCTAAGCCCATTGTCTATATCGCATAAAAATATTAATTAATCAAGCAAGAAAATCGAACTTTTATTATTGCATTTACGTATTTAAAATTAATACAGGAAAAGCTCATACATTTTATTCCATTTTTTTAGCGTTGTTTCTCAGCAACCAAACAGTGCTTCAAGAAATTAAAATCAAACAAAAGAAATATTTAATTGCATCAAGATTCCATACCTTCACGATTAATCCCCACATCAATGAAAGAACTACAACCTAATAAAATAAATAAATAAATAATCAATACACGCATATAGTTTTATTTTTTTAAAAGAATCTAAAACAGGCAAGAATCAAATGCGAAACTTGGGAAAATTAGTTAAGCAGCAAACGATGTCGTGTCTAGAATTGAGGAGAGCTTCTTGATTAATGAGAGGTAATATAAAAAATCGTGGAAAAAAAAAGGAGAGAGAGAGAGAGAGAGAGAGGATTTACAGAGGGAGCGAGAGCATGGAGAGAGGAGATTCTTGAGAAACGGTCACTTTTTCTGTTTCCAATTATTTATTTATTCTTTTATAGAGAGTGAAAAAAGAGAGGGAATTGTGAGGACCGTTGATCTATAATGGACGGTGATAGACGGTCGTTACGTGCATGGGCAGCATTCCCGTAGAGGTCGTTTGAAGTCTCTCTCTCTCTCAATATCTACCCTCTCTAATAAACCTGTTAAATTATCGAATGCATTTTACGATTTTCCCATGAAACCATAAATATTTATATATATTACATTGTGAGTTTGATAATATATATTACATGTGGTCTTGTAAAAATGTTTATATATATATATTGAGATCCACAATAATCTTGGGCCTATAAATATTACCCGGCCCGATGCAGTACGAGGGTCTATGGGCCTTGTCCGGGGAATATAAATCCTAGGCCCATCACCACCTAAACAATTTAACACAAAACAAAGGAGAAAAACAACAATTTGATTTAGCAGTGATGAGGTCACCGGTTTTTTCTTTATTGTGTATTTCTCAAAGTATATTTTCTTTTTGCTGCAGATCAGTATTCCTCATCTATTCTTTTTGCAGTAGATGAGGTTATTTAACCAAAGCTGAAATCATAAATTAAAAAAAAAAGGACAGTGTTCTTCTTCTCTATGTAATGTTTTTTTACAGAGGGAAAAAAAAAAAGCAGAAATAAAGAGATACCGATCAGGAAAAAAGAATGGCGAGCAATACCATAATTCACAAGGTATCCTCATTTTCAATCATTTCACGAACTTCATTAATGACCAAATATGCTTTGTGACCACCAATCACCTCTGCCTGTTTCTTGCTATCCTTCCATAGCTGTAAAACAAAGAGAAACAGCTTTGGGAAGAGAAGCGCAGAAGGAAAATATTGAATCTCAAAAACATACAATCAAAATGGCAATTACCTGAATGGTTGGCATTTTCTGCACAGATTTCCCAGCCCACGGCAAACAAATACATGAAAAATCGAACAATTGACTGTTAATCACAAGTGCTTGGAATGCATATTTTGCTGGAGCAAACAGAAAACATGGGATTAACCTTCAAAATGCCTGCGTTCTTTGTTTTTTGATATGCCTGTGCATGTTAAAAGTTTCTTGTGACAGGAATAGCCTTGGAGTGGAATTTATGACAAGAAATAGCCAGTACTACTAAATTATTCACCAACTAGTTAAATGTTTCTTGAGGTTAGGCAGAACCTAAATATCGAACCATTCCCACCTCTCAAAATGATCTTAAACTGAATTTTCAACCCTCTTCCAGCCCTAGATCTCCCCCTCCCAAAATGATTTTGTATCTCTTATTTCCTAGACAGAATGACTTATAACTGCTCAGTTACAATCAGATTTTACTTCTCCTGGCTGTTGGATATAAAGTTACAAAGAAGGAAGAATTACAGAAAGTATATGGAACCATAAGACTTACAGTGACTCCTGCACGAGTAACAAGTTTGTGTGGAACATTATTGACATCGACACGGTAAAACCGCAATCTGTGTAGCATCAGTGAATACAAAAATAAGGAACATTCTCAATAAATATACAATCTTCAACATGTCCAATGGGCAATTCCCCTCTAATTAAGGCATAGACGATCAGAAACGAAAATAGAGCAAACCTTCTATAGTAATCAGCTGCCAACTTTTCCAATTTTGGTTTCAAATATATACATTTTCTGCACCAGCTTGCCATCCTACAAGAGCAAATATGACCATATAAACCAATTGTTGTACAGTAACTTATCCTAGATGAGAAGGGACTGTTACTTAAAGTTCAACTCAGAACACACAAATAAACCCACAAAGATTAAAATTTGCACTCCCGTTTGCCAAGATTTCTCTTTAACCATATAAACCAGTTTCAGAAACAAAGCAATTGGAACAAAAACATGACAAACAAAGACATTTTATCGAAACTGCTACGAGAGTAAAAAAATCTGAACTTGCTCCTTTTCTCATATTTTTTTCATTGCAAAAAAAAATGGCCCAGATGCAGAAACAGCCCTAACTAAAGCAAAGTCTAACCAATTCAAACAAAACCCAGAGACAAACTAACACCACGCACCAAACAATGATAACAGATTCCTCAAGTTGCTGTGCCTCTGCTATCACACGATCAAACTGACTTTCACTGTAAATGGGCTCCAACTCAAACGAAACAGGAGAATCATCCACCTCTTGCAAAGGTCCCACTTGGCTCCAAGCACGAAAGTCTCTGTTTTTCCCCGGCAAATTAAATTTTCTGGGAGAAGAAAGTTTCTTGAAAATCGAAATTGCGGGATTTGGACATGAAATAGTACTACTTAATACTGACAAGTCACGTGATGGGTCACGTGGTATTGAGTTTGGAGACAGAAATCTGAGAGATGGTGGGCTGTGTAAGATCTTAGACATGTTTGAAGAAGGAAATAAAGCAATTTGCTAAAAGAAACTCTAGATTTCAATATAAAGAGACAGGTGTTGTGGTGCCCTTCATGCCCTGAAAGAGGAGGAAGGAAAGGTAGATTTTTTTTTTTTCTTGTCTTTTTGGGGGATTATGGGGGTGGCTTCCACAAGATACTAGTTGAAAAAATCAAAGGAAATATCAGAACTGGAACTCTTTTTTGACCGTTCGATTGGACTTTCAGCTCAAGGTTGCAGTCTTGGCAGGGTATCAGTTTTCTTTTGGAGCACCGAAGGAGAGGGTAGTATTGTATTGATGCATGATAACTTATTATTAAAATTAAAAAGAAAAATTAAAACACATCAGTAAAACATTGTAATTACAGAGGCATTGCCCTTTGTATTAGAATTTTGCTATTCTTAAAAAAAAAATTAACAAGACTTGTTATTGGGGTAATATCATTTTTTTCATGAAATTTATTGGATATTATCAAATTAATCAGAATAAATTGATTTTTTATTAATACAGTTAAATGATTTTAATGTCCTAAAAAAATTAAAACAATAATTTAGTATACATTAATAATATATTTTAGATCTTACTCTTTTCATATTTATTAGGTATGTAAAAATCTTCTAAAAATCCACTATATTTTTATATCCTTTAAATGCTTACAGATTTCAATGGATATTAACATATATATTAGAAATATTTCTCATCAATATTAATATATATATATAATATTTTTTTTAATGTTATCAGAACACTATTATACTTCTAAAGATCCATCATATTTTTATATCCTTTAAATGCTTACATATTTCCATACATATTAACATATATATTAGAAATATTTTTCATCAGTATTAATATATATATATATATATAATATTCTTTTTAATGTTACCAAATCACTGTTACACTTTAGTTATTTATCTTTATAAAAAGATTCATAAACTATAAATAGACTATGAATCATTTAAATAAAGGATTCGAGATCTTCATTATTTACTGTATATTTATTTTCATAATATCTTACTGTAATATTTTATCTCAAAAAATCACTGATTTAATCATTACAAAAAATCTTTAAATTCACAAAAAAAATCTTTTACAAGTATCAAGCACCTGCCTCAAGCTACCTTGACTAAAAAAAATAAATTAAATTGTCAAAATTAATTAGAAGATTAACTAATTATTCAAGACATGAACATTGTTCCCAAGCTATTTAGATTTTTTAGGATATCATCAAATTCAATAATTTTTTTTCTGGTTATTAATCAAGATATTAAAAATATATATATATTTTCCTAGGTGTTTCAAAAGCATTTAAAAAAATTAATTTTTTTTATTTTGTTTTAAATTAATTTTTTTTAATATTTTTAAATTATTTTAATATAATGATATTAAAAATAGTTTTTAAAAAATAAAAAATATATATTATTTTAATAAACTTTTGAACAAAAATCACTTTGAAAAACTTATTAATTATCTTGGAAAGCAGTCCCTGAATAGTAACAACTTTTACGTGAAAGATTCTATGAACAGTGGTTTTTCGCTAATGGAAAGAATTGATCTAGGCTGCTTTTAGATTTGGTTAGAGAGGCTAATATTTGTTTACTAATTAATTAGTATTATTCTTTTTAAGAAATCTCGAATTAAAACCGTTTCTTAAAAAAAATAACATATCATTTTATTATATGGTAATTATACAAAAATTTTAATTATTACAATTAATTAATTATATAGTATATACAAAAATATTAAACATTCAAGAAATAAATTATAATTAATCTTCAATTATTCAAAACTCTTAGTTATTTTTTTCTTAATTAATTTGATTGTATTGATCTTATCTTTTGACGTGGTCTTTAATTTTCTTCATGATTAGTAATTGTATTGATAGAATTCAATCAAAATATTCTTTAATTAAGGAATAAATTACAATCTTCAATTATCAAAATTCTTGATTTAATCTTTTGACTTGATATATGTTTCCATAATAGCGATTATTTTTATAGAACTTGAATCCAAAAATAGACAACCTTCATTATTTTCTCATATATATATATATATATATATATATATATATATATATATATATATCACGAACTTCAGTAATTAGTCTACTCTATAAATACCACTCGTTATTTCTCTATATCGTGAAAACACACAGAGATATTAATTTTTCTCAATAAGCAAAGGAAGAAAGATGGAGAAAGCTTCTTTTAAGTTGGCAATCCTAATTGTTTTGATATTTTCTACAACTTGTGAGTCTCTCCCTCCCTCCCTCGTATTTTTTTCCCTATTTTTTGTCTACTTTTCTCTTCTGCTTAATTTGTAAGAATTAGAGCTGGTGGGCATGGTTTGGTTTGTTTTTAAAATCGCTTTGAAAGGAAATTTATTTTTAATCAGTACACAGATTAGTTTTGAAGATATAATAATCGTTGGATATTAAAATAAAGTTTCCTTTTACTTAATTTATTTTATCATTTTCCATACACTTTGACAATATGTACAGAAATGATAGCTCATGACTGATAAAACAAAAATTCTTGGCAGGTTTCCTACAGCAAGGATCATCAGTTCAAGCTACAGAAATCACAGCAATGAAGGGCATGCCATGTGCGACCGATGATGTCTGTATACCCTTTTGCCCTAAATCTTGCAAACGTATTTTTTGTAATCAAAACCGCTCCTCCGCAAACTATCACATGTGCTATTGCGAGAACAGCTCCTTTTCTCCTCAGCAAATGCTCATAGCAATACCTTGCGTGACAGGTTAGTGGAAAGGCGGCTTCTTTTGTAAAGGAGAGGCAATATCACTGCCTCATTTCGCTTGCTTGACCTAATATAAGCTAGCTTAGTAGTAGTGCTGCTGCTGCTGCAAATTATAATAATACAAAATGTCACCAGGATTTTTGCAGTAATGTGCAATGCTGTGATTTTCTGTGCTATATATGATTATGAGTGATCATATTACGGCACTGAATAAATTATTAATTGAGCTATTAGTATTATGATGCAATAGTTCATGAGATACGCTGCATCTCTTGTATGATGATAATAATTAATTAAAAATATACAAATCAATGACACCATAATTTACATCTTCAGATCTCCCCTCTTCCAAAATCTATTATGGAAATCCAGGATGTAATTTTCCATGTAAAGACTTCTTTTGAAGGTCAATTAATGGGTTTTAAAAAGAAGTATCTGTGCGTATAACTTCAGGATCAAGCGAGGATGTCATCAAAGACAAAAGTTGATTCTATACGAGAAAATAAATATTCTTAATTAAATCCCTTTTTTCTGATAATAATTATTTAATTAATTATTGAATCATCGCAACATCTGCTAACTGAAAAGTGGTATATAATATAATAAAGGTAATTAATTATGACTTTAAAATTAAAATTAAATCTATTTGCCCAAAAACACAGTGGTAATTAAATCTGTATTAAAAATAGTTGCTTTGGAAAGCAATATATAGGACCAACATTTTGTTTTTCCAAACCAGTACCAAAATTTACTTAAAAGGTTTCATAAACAGTGATTTTTTTTTTTCCTGCTAATGGAAAGGATTGGTCTAGACTGATGTTGGATAATGCTTATAGATATGGATATTTGTTTGCTAATTACATTATAATTTTGATAAATTAATATTAGTTAAATAATATTTTTTATCGGTCATGACTTGAGACCAATATAATAAATTAATAATTTGTTAAATTTATAAGATAATATATTAAAAAAATATAAATCCCGCTTGATATATAAAATAGTCAAAATTATATAAGTAGGAGGTCTTTGTAAAATACAACTTTAATGATACTTATTTTTTCTTGAAATTCATGTTTTCTTGGACCTCATTTCTAAAGTTTTTTAGTGCATTAAAAAGGCTTTGATGTATAGTGTTCTTATATTACGTAATATATCAAATAATGAAAGTTCATAATTTAGTAATTATATAATATTTTTATAATCATAATAACATGATACATGTATTAACTTTAATGCTTTGAAAAAGAAAAACCTTAATAAATTATTAAAAAAAAGTAATGTATAAATTAATAAATTATTAATTAAATAATATTTCAATTAATTAATAAATTTTCATGTTTCAAAATATATTAATTCATGGAGGTTTAACTGTATATAATTAATGTTTTATATGTTAAGGAGATATAGCTCTTTAAGAGGTCTTAAATTAGTACAGTTACTGAGTGACAAAAAATAAATCATTTATTTATTTCTTGTTAGTTGCACAATACACAGTCTCTTCTCTCACCTTTCTTCCCCTTCCCGCTCCCTCCCTAGTCTCTACTTGTGAAAGAGCAAACCACCGTCCGTAGATATCTTTTACCTCTCGAGTCTTCGTCAGATCACTGTTTTTTTTTTTCTTTAATTATAATTATTTAGATTATTTATATGTATTTTTATTAATTTTACAAGTTTTTTAAAATTAATAACTATATAAATTTTTAATAACTCTAAAAATACTCAAACTTATAATTATTTATACTACCCTAATAACTGCAAAATAAAATATTATATATTTGGTATGCATTTCTAAAATAAGATTATAATGACAGTATAAAGGACAGATTTATGAACTGTGTTAACTCTTCTAATATGATTATGTTCTCAATAAAGGATTTCGCTTGATATAGAGTTTAAAATCATAATACAAAATGATTTTTTCATAAATAATTTATAATAAAGTGAGTTACTAACAAGGATATTTGAAAAAAAAACTGATTAATTTTTTTTTCTGAATAATAAAGATCCTATGAATCAGAATTAACAAATTAAGAGTTAAGAATTTTAATTTTTTATTGAAGCAATAAAAACTCTAGGGATATTTTATTGAATAATAAGGATATTTTAATTGTTTTATTGTTAAGAATTAACAATAAAAATCACTACATTACCAAACAAAACCAAAACGGATACTGGAAACAATTAATAATTTTACCAGTCCATAATCATACAAAATTGCAGGTTAACTAAAGGGGAATAGGGGGATACTAACACCAAAACCGTCTCAGATTGGAGTGGAGAATAAGGAGGTAAACTACTTAAAATGAAACTCTAGTTGCCATTATTGTTGCAGAAGTAGCCCAAAATTTCAGCTGCTCAAATTCTCAATGATTTTGGAGAGTGCTGAGTGGGTTCCAAAGGCTGCTGATACAATCCCTACTGCAATGATTATGATACAAACTACACCCTACAGAAAGAATAGCAAAAGATGGGAATAAGAGCAATATCAAAACCATCAACTATGCTTCCAAAGTGCTGACAAAATTTAATGCTAGAAAGGGAAATGTAGAAGGGAAACGTTAAAAGGGTGTTCTAAGTTTGTGAATGGGGGTATTAATAGGAGTGGCATACCTGAAATCTTGTTGCTTTACCCCTCACGATGCTCAGAAAGCAAGCACAAGGAAGTATCAATGTCTGTTAAAGAAATTACTTGTAAGTTTAATTCAACAAAACCACGTAATTAATCTTCTGAAGAACATAGGGGAGACCAAATGGCAGGGCAAGGCTCCGATATGAAGCTAAATGACTAAAATGGAAGTAGAAAACTTACTACAAGCATTGTGAGCAAAGATCCAATCAATGACATGACCAAGCCTGCAATGAAAGAAAATGTCGATGGCATATATAAATACGCAACCAAGCGAGGTATGGACTAGAAAATTGTAGGTTTAATGAAAATCAACTGGTTTTGCAAGAGACATGTTGTAGGACAGTACAATCAAGGGGGACTAACCGAAAAAGGGGATGGCGAGACCGACGAGTAAGGTAGAGAACACCAACGCTGTCCTAATGCAGATTGCATACATGTGAGACTTCATGTGGTTAGATGGTATCAACTCCTCCAGACTCATTGCCACTGGAGACATGGTTAATGCATACTTGGTAAATGGGTTAACTACCTGCAAAAGAACAAACAATAAACTAGATCAAAGGAAGAGAACAGACAGAACAGGTGAAAGATATTTTTGTAAGAGCTGATGAACATACCGTGGTCCACACAGCAACCTTTGAGACAACTAGATCTTGTGGCAAGTTAAGAGTGAATTGAGTTTCTGTTGATTCTCCGAACATCGTGTATCCCATATAAGCAACCCCGGCATACATCAAAGTACAAATACTGAAGCTTCATGGATAACAAAACCAAGCGAAGATGAAGTGAGGAATATTAAAATCATAGTCAATTAAAATAAGTTTCTACGATGAAGTAAGAAGGTTGAGCAACTTAAGATACCATGCTAGGAGAACTGTTGGAAATCTACTAGGTTGTGCCATGGAAGTGTAGATGTTCGGAAAAACAGCATGTCCTGAGTAACAATAACCGTAGAGACCAATGGCAACAGGAAGAGTTCCAAGATTGAGTACGGTCCCTTTGCTGTGAATGCCCACATTATCAACCAGACCAACCCAAAACAAGGACAAGACCACCAACACTGATGCAACAACTCCACCAGCTGGAAGAAAAAAAGCTGAAATTAAGAATATTTCAAAACAAGATAGCTGCTTATTTTGATGCGCGCCTTGCAGCCTATGACATGCTAAGAACATTTTTTCGTCATTGATCAGATGATGTAGCTCAGGCAAGAAAAAAAATGCGCATCAAATGATTTTGACATCCGTTGAGAAATGTTTAAAATCCAAAATAACTTAATTTAAGAACACTTACCAGAAATGTAACTAAGGACACTAAGGTCTCTAAGCCAAACAGTAGGAAGAACAGCAAGGGTGGTCATCAAAGCAAATAGATGATGGGAATCCATCTCAAATCCACCCAAACTTATATGTGCATTTGGAAATAAAGAGGATAAGTTATCACCCTCCAAAATTATATATTCAACGCAACAAGCCTGCAGCATTGAAGAATATTTAGATAGGTAAGCAATGCTATCAAATATCTTCTGCTTACTTCACTATGAACATTGACTTTCACAGGACTGAAACAATATAGAAATGCATGGCAATGCTAAGGAAATTACTGCACCTTTGTCGATATCAATTAATCAAAATTGATCACCTTAGGCCACGTTTACAGAATTGCATATTTGCGGCAGCGAAAAAGTGGTTGCCTTGGGTTATTATCTGAAGCATGCAAGTCCCATGGTTGCTTATGCTAAATTAAAGAGGGGATCCATTCACTATTGAGTGACTAATAGTCAAATAAATATGATTTTGAAAGACACAAATATCATCATCGGACCCATTTTACTGGATCTTGGTTGCTATATAGGCTGAAAGCAAAATCATTTTGAACTTGGGTTCACATTAATTTTAAACCTTATAAGTAATAAATTTGCAGTAAATCATATGCAACTAATGATCAAATAGGCAACTTGAGTCAAGTCAAACGAGGTAAACAAAAGAGTAGCCACATTTGATCCAGCAGCCTATAGTATAGGCAAATGGTAAATTGTGAACTTTTTGTCAATGAAAACAAGATCCAACTTTTGGGACCAAGAATTTAAGTGGCCCAGAAAGAAATCTTGCTTCCCATCTTATTCTCTTTTAAGGAATAATATACTTGCTTGATTCAAATACAGAAAGTAAATCATTCAGGAAAAGCCAGATTTACTTACATACAATTCCACATACAGTATTATCTGCAAAAAGAAAAAACAAAGGCAGAAACGACAACATTACTGTCTAGTCAAATTTATACACCAGTGCTTGATATAATGCTTTCAGCTATGAAGTTTAAGAGAGAAATTTTGCATATCAATTTAAGCATTTTAACAGTGCAAAGTCTTCAGGAAATGGAAAATAAAAAATAGACTTACTGAGATGACAAAGCGACCGGTGGTACCGAAGGCAGCTTGTCCAATGTCTGGGTAAGTTTCAAGTCCTGGTTCACTATCCAAGCAGTAACGCAAGAGCATCCCGGTGTAAAAAGACAGAACAGCAAATACGAGCAGTATGATGAGCCCTAGCCATCCTCCTTCTTTAGCAGCGTAAGGAGTAGATAAAATCCCAACTCCACACAGAACATTCAAGCCTGCATTGTGAACCACAACAAGAACACAGTAACCATTAAATTAAACAATCCTTTTCAATTTATGATACAGAAATTCAACTTGATACCGAGCCATGCAGATTTACAGTTAATTGCAAGTAAAAACAATACATAAGCATGCACAAAGAGGCCAAAAGGCTCGGCAACAACCAGACGGATATTCTTGTTGTTTAGTTCGGAGTTTTCATGTGAAAACTAAGCCACCAAATTATGAAATACAAACATGGTTGTTTTATGCCCATAAAGGGAGACAATAATGAGATGTGAACAAAGGCAGGCCCCCTTGTCTAAAAAACCTATATTTAATTTCATAAACAACAAATCATCCCTTCAGGCAGTTTTGGTTGTTTGGAGATATTGATAGCTACTGGCAATATGCTTTTCCTAAATTGAGTCTCTCAGACATGCCAGTCATAATAGCTAACTCACGGAGACACTAAAAAACAAGATGTCATCGATAGATAGACGAAACTAAACCTGAGGCCAAGTGATTGTAAGAAAGCAACAGGACATCATCTGTAACATCATTGGTTGATGCGGTCCTGGCAATTGTAGGGTCTAGGCGGGATCAAGTTTGGTTGACAGGTAGGATTACTGCTAACAATACTGTCTTGGAGGATGATTTTAGACGATCGTGGGCAAATACAAGCTGTCAATTGCATGGGGTGCACACTACAATGGATGGTCTGGATTTACCCACGAGTGTGTGTGTGTGTTGGCCATTCTCCATAGCATTTTACGTTGTGTTAACCTCAACTTACCATTAAGCACAGCTTGTCCAAATGAGCTTTGACGAGACATGGGAAGTTCATGTGAAACCTGGGAGGGTTTCTCATCCTTTCTAATGACTGATGACCTTCTCGATGTAATTGGAGCTAGTAGAGAACGAGAACTACGTCTTTGTGGTGGGAGTTGCTCCTCTTCTGGTTTTTGCAGTAGAGGTTTTACCACAGAAGGTAATGATTCTGGTGTGTATCTTCTTGTAAGTGAAGAGGAAAGAAATGAACTGCCTAATCTTGATAGCGTAGGTGTGCCCAAAAATGTAAGATTTGGAGATGGCACACTGCTGTATAAATCGATGGATTGCCTGAAACATCAGTCAACAAAAATGGATGAGTATCTGGAGGTATAAATAGCACCAAATGCATATTAATGAAACAACATGAGGACTATTGGATTTGCAAGTTACATGATTCACAGATTGATTTCAATATCATCAGAGTACTACTCGATATAGAAGAAAAGTTTTGTGAAGGCTCAAAATTCATTTAGGTGAATTTTTCAAACTCTTTTGGTTCCTAATCTTTGTGAAATTACTGAGTCAATGACCCCAATATTATCACTTTCCCTGTATGAAGGCCTATTAGAGTGACCCCATGGCATGATTTTCCTGAAAACATATTTTTCTTTGATAAATTATACCTTCAAGAAAGTCCAAGATTGACCATGACATGAAATCAACAGAGGAAAACAGAGCAGAAGCAAGAAGGGTGAGAGAGAGGAAACCTGTAACTTTGAGGCCAGGAGGTGTTGTATAAACCAGTTTTACTCTGCTGCCGATTATCATCGGCCAAAGAATTATCAGAATCTGATTCATTATTATCTTCTTCACCTTGTCCATTTCTGCCAAGTTCCTTCTCTTCATCTTCTTCTTCACTTTCTATGTAAAAACTCTGGTCTGATACAGAATTCTTCATTTTCTATTTCTCCTTCTGTTTCTCTCCCCTTCAAAATTCCCAACTAAAATTAACAGCACAATTTTTTTTTTATCTATTATGAAAAAGAAAAGAAAAGAAAAGAAGAATTAATTCAAAAGCTTCAAGATTGAAGTTCAAGGAGAAATGCTACAAACCTCAGGTAAAATTGACCACCTTTTGTCCTACAGGCTTTTGTAGCTTTATTGTTTTAGCATGTTTTTTTTTTTTTTTTACTGGGTAGCCTACAATGGTGTTAAAATTGTTATGGTTCATAACATTTGAGAAACATCAATCAGAAATAAATGCAAGAATAAGAAAACGCAGAATCACCATCCAAAAGAGAGTCTATATTTGGACATGCAAGTATATTTGGAAACATGCTAAAATTTTCAAGGAAAACAAATATCCTTGGTTGTCAAGCAAATACAGAAAAGGAAAAGCAAAAGACAAAACGTATAGCAAGATTTGCAGTGAAAATCACAGAGAACGAAAAGATAGCCTATTAATGCACAAAAAGTGATTGAAAACTAGTAAAGGAAAGATATATCAAGTTTCCTCAACTCTCTAAGGAACCAAACAGGAAAAAAAAAGGGGGGGGTTTTACTTTTTAGAGTAAAAAGTCTTACGTGGTATTGCTGCAGTCCAGCAAAGATTGATGTTGTTTTTGCTTCTTTGTTTTTCTCCTCTTTGTTGTTTTGTAATATTGCTGCAATCCCGCAGAGATCTTAAAAGGGGGGGAACAGGAGAATCTTTATAGTTAAAGAATGAAAAGAAAGGGAGGTTTCTTCTCGAACCTGGGATCTGAAGAAACTCGTGAAAGACAAGAAAAAGTTCTGGTTTCTTAGAGCTAGGAGAGAAACAGCAACAGAAAACACACACTGACAGAAACTTTGTGTTTTCTTTTGTTGTCTTTTGGTACTCTATTGAATGTGTCTAAAGCTGCATTTATATATCTATATCGCTTTGTTTATAAGATGTGTCCATACATTCAGATTACTCGGCTGCGATAGTTTGTTTAAACCTAGTTTTTTTATATTAAAAAAATCAAAATAATATTATTTTAAATAAAATAAAAAATAAAAAAAAACAACAGTTTTTTTATCAGGTTTTATGTTAGTCGACCGGATCATAAGTTAATCCAAGTTTTTTATCAGGTTATTTTTTTTTATGATTTAGACCCATCCAAACCTCAAATCAATTAAATTTTGAGATTAATCCAGGATTTATAATTAAGATTTCAAGATCTCATTAATTCATATTTGTTATAGTTGGTTCAATTAATAGTAGGGTTTTTTTTATGAGAATAGTTGAGGGTAGATAAGTGCTTTCTTGTTGCTCCATTAATCATTGCAAAAGCTGTTTGATGATGATTGATGCCATAAACTATATAAATCTGTGATCGTTAGCAGCTAATGCAGGAGGAGAAAGCTAGCTGCTTACGTGTTTATGCACTGCTGCTCATTATTACTACTCCGCCGGAAAAGGCACCGCTACGAGACAACAAAACTATTGAATATTTTCAATAAATAAATATTGGAGACCCTTTATTAGCTAGCGGAATTATCGGTGTGTCTGGGCTGTCTAACGTATGAATGCACTTGAAATATTCAATTATTTACCAATTTTCTCGGCTTTATTAATTTGCAAAATGCAGGCTGATTTGGTGATTTAAAACATGATTTATTTTTTAACGCGGGTGATCCGATATTTTTAAAAATAAAATAATTAAATTAAACCTGGGTGTGTTCCGGTACACCGAGTCTATGAAATCAAGTATTCAACAATGACCTCTTGATTTGTTTTTGGTACGGACAGTGAGCAATCGCTGGCCACTAAAAACCGGAGAGATACTGAAATATTAATTAATTAATTATTGAATTTACAGATAAAGGACAAGGGCTGGTCAAATCAAACGGCTTCATGAGTAGCATCACAGATTGATTCTAGCACATGATTTGCCTCATACGTGCAGAGGGCATTTTCAGCATCATTGTGGATAAGATGCCTGTCCACGTGAGACAGAGCCCATGCATACAGCTCATCAGTGTTTCATCATGTCACGTGGCTCCCTGTGATTTCCAATTTTATAGATTATCAAATGGGAGTTGGCTGACGAATTAGGAAGGCCCCTTGATTTGATGACGTGTTTGTCTCTGTGACGGAAAGATTATGAATGTCATCATGGAAATAAGACAAGGAATAGTGATCTATATATTTTTTTCAAGGAAAGAAAATGCATGGCTGGCATAGAAGAGGCATCGCGGACATATTCTGAGGCTGGTTTTTTTCAGTGTTATTAAATCCAGCCCGGCCCGGTCCTGCGGGTCGATCCGGAACCTAGTCGACCTGGTAGCTGAACTAGTCCGGGTCGGGTTTACTAAATGACCGGCTGGGGCAACAGCCTGGTCAAATCTGGGCGACCCAACGAGTCGACCCATGACTCGGGCGACCCGGGCGAACCCGGACGAGACCCGAGTTTTGTTTTTTTTTCAAATGTGGGATTTGAAACCCATTAGTATATAACTATATATACTCTATGTTTCTAAAAAAATCATGTTTTTTCAATGTGGTATAAAAACTTTTTGGTTTAGATACTTCAACTTAAAAGGATAACATAGGATCTTTTCAATGTGGGATTTGAAGCCTTTTAGTGTATATACTCTATATTCCAAAAAAAAAATCATGTTTTTTCAATGTGAGATAAAAAAACCTTTTGGTTTAAATATTTCAACTTAAAAGGATAACATAGTATATTTTCAATGTGGGATTTGAAATCCTTTTGTATATATACTCTATATTTCCATGAAAAAAATTATGTTTTTTCAATGTGGGATTTGAAACCCATTATTATATATACTCTATATTCCTTTGAAAAAAGTCATGTTTTTTCAGTGAGATAAAAAACCTTTTAGTTTAAATACTTCAACTTAAAAGGATAACATAGTATCTTTTTAATGTAGGATTTGAAGCCCTTTCATATATATACTTTATGTTCTCATGAAAAAAGTTATGTTTTTTCAATGTGGGATTTGAAACCCATTATTATATATACTTTATGTTCCCAAGAAAAAAGTTATGTTTTTTCAATATGGGATAAAAAACCTTTTGGTTTAAATACTTAAACTTAAAAAGATAACATAATATCTTCTCTATGTGGGATTTGAAGCCTTTTTCGTATATATACTCTATATTTCTATGAAAGAAGTTATGTTTTTTCAATGTGGGATTTGAAACCCATTAGTATATATACTCTATATTTTCAAGAAAAAAGTTATGTTTTTTCAATGTGGGATAAAAAGTTTTTTTGGTTTAAATACTTCAACTTAAAACTTTAACATAATATCCTTTTAATATAGGATAAATTTTTTTTAAAAAATATTCTTTTAAACTTCATTATTTACAATATATATAACCTATATTTACATGAATTTTTTCATATGAAATGTTAAAATTTTAATTTTTTTTAATTTTTCCGGGTTAATCCGGATTGACCCATGAAACCAGGGACCCGGCCCCTTGGCCGGGTCAACCCCGGGTTTAATAAGTATGGTTTTTTTACCACATCTAAAATATCTATTAATTTAAATCAGAAAGCAAAAGGATATCCGACACATCATCAAGGTCTTGCAACAGTGAATCTTAAGACCTGATGAGATCCTTATTTAATTATTAAAGTCTGGAGCATTTTTGTTTCACTTTGCTTGAAGGAGGATGACAGATTGTCAACAAGGAATAAAGAATTACAATTGACTTACAAGTGTTTGGAGTAATTTAGAATAATTGCAACCAGATGATTGATAAAGACACAGAGAAAGACAACCGAGATCAGTAGAACATGTAAAAAACACGTTTTCTGGGAATCAAAGCACTTGTGTAAGAAGTGGAGCATCAAGGCGTAACATTTCGTGCCTTTTTCTACATTTGTTTTTTAATGATCAAGGTGTTTTTGGATCAAAAACTAATCTTCAATGGATAAGCACTTTGAAATTTCATGGAAACAGACAAATTTGATCAGCGTTATTGTCCCCGCAGATTTTGGCTTAAAAAACTGTTGGTAACTGGTAAGATAGGTCAATACTTTTCCCGGAGTTCCACGACAGGACCTCAAGCATGGAGTCAATAAATATACGAGAGGGAGTACACCTACCCATCATATGCAGTAAAGGTTTAAATTTCTAACCTTTTAGTACTGCAGCTTTAGTGCTTTTCAAAACACTTGAGGTTGCAAAGTCACCAGACCATCGAAATGCATTGAAAAAAGCACCGGCGGTTTGGATCCTGCGATTCCTGTCTTGTTTTCTCTACGTGATTCTGCCATATTCGTTGAATTTAAACCACTGGATTCAAATCATGCTAAGGATGTCTAATGCCATGCTCTTTATGCAGCCTAATGTCATATGCTATTCAGGACTCGAATACGAACTGTTTTGAAAACGCTAGTTCTCTACACAAACAACTACATGAGAAGAGCATCCATTAACCAAAAAAGGATGAGCGTAGTGGGAGACCAGAGAAAAAGACTCATGTAATGTGTCATTCAAGTTTTTATTAGAAAAAAGGCCCACCAGATTTTCTACAGTAGTTCACAAAACACTAAGCGAGATTCTAAGTGACTGAATCGCATACCATACAGTTCTTTTAGGAATAATATAGCAGAAAGGTGAAGAGGCACATGCAAGTGAACCTTGCAAAACACGTATATTCCTGTATAGAATCTTTTGACGTTTTAACTTTATTCGTGATGAATCTTCTTTGATAAATTATGTTCTTAATCTTGTCCAGATCAAGCCATCTGTACATAATGCATTCCACGTGTAAATCACAAGAACAATTTTCTAAGAAAACCATGTTTCACCTGTCCAAATCACACAGTTTGAATGATTGCCCTGAATTCATTATTACAATCACAGTAGCAAAGATAAACATCAAAGCAACAGTCAAAGCACTATGTATGATTTATGCACTGAGTTCATTCATGGAAAGAAAATAGAAGTGTTTTTTTCCTACACAACTTACAAATCTTCTCTCTCAATTATTGCAGTAAGATAGGCTGTTCAATTTAGATGAACAGAAAACGTTCGTTGTTGCATTCAAGTTGGGGTCGGAAAATCATGGAATGAGAACATGTTGTCATGAACTAGAAGACGTAAATAGTCAGTATGAGTGGCATAATTATACTTGAACCTTAAAACCATTTGCAAGTATGTCTCGGTACGCCAAGCGAAATTGGACTGGTCTCAAAGCTCTCATAATTCTGTCTTCCTCGTCAACTAATACTTTATCTCCACCACAAAGTCTCTATATGTGTGAATGGTTCTATTCGTCCACGTTTTTGACAGACAACTTCATCATTGAGAATATAGAAGTTAACTATTGAGTTCCTCCAATTCCTAGCACCACTCAAAGGATTAGAAACAATGCTTGTCTCGCATAATACCTATCATGAGAAGCCTATAATTCAAGTGTGACATCATGTTGTTGCAAACGCGGACAATGCCTGTGGGTGACGTCCTTTTCATTAATTTTCTTTCCCTTCACCAAACTGCAAGGTTGTGAGTTACCAAGCTAGAGAGTAAGTGAGACTAATGGACAAATAAGGTGCTAGAGTAAGACTAGTGGTGTAGGAGAGACTGATTAACTTCATTCTATTTCTCCCCAGAGGATTCAATTACTTAGCTTTCCCCACAGAAGGTAACGACGAAAGACAGAAAGTAAGAAAGGCAATAAATAAGCATACAGTAAAATTACAGAGACAATATAGATAACAGCAGAGGAAGCGTGGAGTTCATGAACATACCTTTCAAAGTTTTAATCGAAATTCACCAGAAACATCATAAGATTATTTCACGTATCTACAAATTAATAGTCAACAGTTGTTTTGATTGATCAAAACTTTCTACTGTTCTAGAGCCCTTCAATATTGAACAAATTGATGGAGGCCCTTTTATAAACGTGGGTGATTCTTTGACACGTCAAAATCTCATGAGTGTTTTTGTTAACCATGGACGCCCGATAAGTCACAATGTCCATCACATACAAAGTTCCAGTATCATTAGAGTTTGCACGAAGCTAGCGACACCAAAAATGATTCCAACTAACCTTTTGCTGCTGTTGCTTTGACTCTATTTCTTCAGATATTATCAACCAAAGACCGATACGCCAAAGAAACCCACGTATTCTGTCCTAAATTTATTAACGCCATAGGTCTGTGTCATTAGGGGTGCCCTGCATGCCAAGAATTCAGTTCACCGTCATCGTGTGTCAAAAATGCTCAGCCCAAAATGTAGTGTCCTTTTATTTTATACATTCTAATAAAATATCAAACACTCGGCGGGTAAATGTTTAGTTAAATTTCCCTCACTATGTCACGTAATGCACCAAATGAATGACCCGTTCATTCTTCCTTGCAACTGCCATCTACTACAGATGTGATTATACGTGATCAAATCTCCAGCTCCAGCTCTATCTCAAAACATTTTTGAGGTTGTCGTGGATTGGAAATTTTTATTGATTGACCGAGTGATAGGAGCAGACTGAAAAACCTTAATCAACAATATATCAAATAATAGCCGTCATGACAAGAAACTATGGAAGCATGTACTAGGTTACTTGGTTTACATGAACTGCAACTCTGCAAGTACTTCGGTATGTATATTACACGAGAAAATTTAACGTGCAACTTCTAATTATTTCATATATAGCACCATCATGGCCTAACTCTAGCGGGTATAAATAAAGATCCACTAATTTAACGTGCAACTTATAATTATTTCACATGTATCAACAATCATGCGCAGTTGGGTAGCTCATTCCATCTTTTAGATGGCTCACTGCTGCGGGGCAAAACCATTTCAGCATGTTTGGACCCAATACCTGATCAAAAGCAGATTACTTAGCTACTAGAAGGATGAAAAGAACAACAACACAAGGATACAGTGAGACCGGGGTGATATTTTTGTAAACACTATAGTTAAATGGATGTCGATAACTCTGTCCAGATTTCCTGGCCAACCACGCAGCCAGTATTCCTTCATAGTGCTGGCAAAGACCCATTCTAGATATCATCAAAAAATAAATTGGGTTGCATATCTGACTATACAATTGAAAACTCAATTCTATGGTCATCATATTGCGAGTGATGAGATAAATATGTCAAGCCAAAAGAGTTCCAATTGTTATGCTCAAGCTAAACATCATTGCTCCAGAAACAGCCTAAAATACATAGATTGTCAGATTTCTTAATAAGCCCCGGTAACTCAAAACCGTATATTGTATGAAAACTCAAGAAAGAACAGATATTAAGAGAAGGGACATTGAGTCAAGAACCACTAACATGCAATTATCCGTACTAGCTGATAGGAATAATTTAGACAAGGTTTACTCAAGTGCCAAATGCCTGTCTAAAATTGATTCACTGGCTGAATAAAAACCAAAAGATTCCTGGCTTCAATTTACTTTCTAAGCAATCTTCTGAAACATTTTTCAAAATTTTGAGTTATGAGAATGATGATGGAGAAGTTTAAGACGTTTTAGATGCTATTCAGAACCATTCTAGCAGTGTATATCGCAAAAACTGTCTTTCCGACCACAGTCTATGGTGGCCAGTGGCCATGTTTGACCTTGCAAGTTGTTGTCCTTCATATGATATGGTCTTGCATATCTAGAATTTAAGTCGTAAAGACTAAAGAGCAGAAAAGCATGGATCACAAAACTTTAGATCTTGTTTAGGTTTTTACTCTTATAAGGGAATGGACCTGACCATGTGGCAAAACGACTCCCAAAAAAAGAACTGCAATCAAAAGGCTGCCGTACAAGATTAAAATACCGACGCACAAGAAAAAAAGTCTTCATAGGAATCCTTCCGCTGAAATCCCAGTTCTTTTGGAATGCACAGCTGATTATCATGACCTGAGCATGCAAAAAGCTTCTAGACAACGATGGTCCAGCAATCAAATTAGAAAATGAAATGAAAACCAAAATCATCATTCTTCTTATCGTCCCTTGTCATGGAAACCACCTAGAAGCTAAACTTGAGCCAACAAAAGAACAAATCATTCACTAAAACCACCATATACCTATATAATTCATAGTAAATCAATTAACAAATAAATCATCAAACAATAGCGCAGCCCAGAAAGCGCAAGGTTTCAATCTTTGCACAGCAGGTATGAATTTACTTCCTCATTCTAACACAAAAGGCATAAATAATTGAACTTTACTCCTAAATATATACACATATCCTTCCCTTGATTTCTCATCGGCCAAGCCAAAACCAAAGAATATAACATTATAAACCAAATCTAAAACACAAACAATGACACTCAAGATTTCACCTTTCTTCTTTTTCCTCGATTTTATCAAAAATAAAATAAAAGGATACCAAACACATCACTATTCAGACACGTACAATAATAAAAAGAGATGAAATTTATGATGTTTACTCATATAGTACTTACATTATTGAGTGGTTCTTGATGTGGTGGGACAGCAGCTCCTTCAGCATCAGGAACATAAGGAGAAGGGACATAGCTAGGTTCGGTTAGAACAAAAACATGAAAGGTGAAAAGACATAAACAAACCTTAATAGTAAAGATCATAGCATTCAAAGTCCCAGCTGAGCTCTGTAACCCAATTCAATCTTCAATAATTAAGAAAAGTGTTAGGTAATAAACAAAACCCATAAACAAAAAAACACTAGAAAGTGGGATAAAAAAGAATCTCTTCCACTTGATTGAGAATTTTCGGGATCTTTCTCGTTCAGAAGCGCAGAAGTTTTACCGTCTGATTTTCACAAGCCAATTCAGTTGTTTTTGTACTTTTGTTGCTGGAGAGGAAGTTAAGGTGGTTATTTCAAAGTGGCTTTAAGGGATTACTAATTTTGGTCTTATATGGCCACCAGGCCCAGTACCATGAAATGGCTCTAGTGATATTATGGATCAACTGAGTGGGCTTGGCTGCTTCTCGCTAAAGTTTTCGTGGGTCTCAAAATTAGGGAGGAGAACATTCTTAAGGCGGATTGACTATGGGCCGTGCTCTATCTAGCCCAAGTTATATTTCGAAAAATTTCGGATGTGGGACGGATGGAATTCGAGGGGTGCAAAAAATGTAGGCAGGCATCCAACAAATTAGGTTAAATTGCAATCATTGTAGGAGGCGATTCTTCTATGGTGGCCCAACCTTGGTGCACGGTACACCAATGGCTAAAAGTGTTACGTTGAGGGTAAAAATAGTACATTGCAATAAAAGCTGTTTTCAATAATTTCTCATTGTCAAAGATCACAGTAGGTTTTCACCATCTTTTCTAGGGTTTCTTTTTTATCCATGCAATTCTACACCGCCCTTTTTGAACCAGCCTACTCTTTAACTGGCATTTGAAGATTGTCTTCCACTAGCCTAACAAAATCTGGTGTAACGTCAATTAATGGAAATAACTTTTTTTTCCCAGAAAATTTAAACATAAAAAGTACAGAATGTGGAGACCATTATGTCTGTTGGATCTTGAGGCTACGTAGCAAAACCTACACAATTATCAAAGGTTAGCCCTTTACACAAGCTATGCGTGGTTGTACTGTCATCCTTCTTGTGGCCTCAAATTACACGTACAAAGTTGATTGTTATGATCATTCAATTTCGATATCATTTTGCATTTGCCATTATACATGTTGAGTAGGAATCACACCCCCACAATGAAATAAATATCATCATCATGTTCTGCCGTGGGGACCCTTGATTTTCTTCACTCATGGACCCAGAGATCTATTGCTCCACCTTGCGATCCTACAGGATTTAATTGACTATTTTGAAATGATGTAACCTTATGGTTACAACGATATGTAAAAGTGGAATTCGACCACACAGAACATTTCAAATAATAAATAATGTTTTAACTTTTGTTTTTACTGCTCCTAGTTTTTACTCTAGATCATAAATTTTATACGTACACTCGCGATTGTTTTTCCTTTTATTACAGTGATCTTTCATTGAATTCCAACTTATCAATCCAAGGTGAAGATCAAACATATTTGTTAGCACAGCCAAGCCTCAAGAAAGTTAGTGATCTTATACCCACGTTATGATCATTTGACAGCAAGGGCTAGAAAGGTATAAGGGTAGGAAATGTGACAATATTCCTTGATGTTAGTCTAAATGGTATGAAAGGAGACCTGAGAAAGGTACAATTCTGTTTCTGCTATGCGCTGAACTCATCGGGCCGGTGAGCAATGGGGGGATAATAAACAGTGAAGTGGCAGAATACATTGATTTTAAAACTCTGTGCACTAACACTGGTTTTTGTGAATTATTAGAATCTCTATTATGTCAAAATTAAGACAGCTAACTGTCCAGAGCACGCACGTAGATGTACATATGAGGCAATTTGCTTTCTTTTTTGTTTTATATATATTTTAGAGGCAAATCTCAAACATGATCTAATAAGTTCTGGAGGATGTGGTCAACGTACAATCCCAGAATTAGATTTCCAAATAATTAAGACAATATAGAGAGAGTGAGATCCTATATGATTTGATATATAACTTGGTTGGAATTGCTCGATTAATTAAAATGATTTTTCACTTTTTCTTCACTCCCTCTCCTTAGGATCATCAAAGAGAAAGTGAGGAACTAGAATAAGTGCAAGAAATCAAATGGACTTGTGCAATGTGATAGAACAAAAAAAAATATTCGGTATAAATGGACTGGTTCCCTGTGATAGAACAAAAATATATATAACTGCTTACTCCCTACAGTTAGCTCTCTCTTCTACTTAAACATCCTTTCAATTTTTTGGTATATCATCAAGCAATTGTCTTATCATCACCAAATGTAAAACAAAATTATTTTTTTCTTAACAACAGCAGCTCTTGCATTAATTCACTCGAAGAAAATTGCGGTAAATCAAAACTAGACTTTAATTTCCAGTGGGAGTTTTCCTTATCAAATGTCGCTCTATTAGTTTATAAGACACCACATATGTTTGGTTGGAACAGGCAGTGAAATATAGGAAATAGGTTGTTGAATCAGTAAAACCGATAAAATCCTAATTATTTGATTTACAATTCCATGATTTTTTAATTTTAGGTTAAGAAGAAATTTGGGCTTGATGATGTTCCAAAAAATCCAGATAATTTAGGAATATCTAAGTTGGATAATCAGTTAATCAATTAGTCTTAACAATCTTATTCATTCTCCTTAGTCAAGGTGGTTGATAGCTTAAACTTCGTGGTAGGTAGTCCAAGGTGGCTTGTACTTGCAAAAAGTTTTTTTTAGATGAAGACTTTCTGATACTTAAATAAGTATTTTTTTAGAGAGAGAAAATACAATAATATTCTAAAAAGAGATACTATAAAAATATATATGCAGTAGAGAATGAAGATTGTGAATATTTATTCTGAAGGTCTCATAATGTATTTATAGCCCACGAATTTTGTTATTTTGTGAAGAGAAGGGTCTATAGTATAATTTTACCCTGATAGCATTTAATAAGAGATAAATATCCCTTACATTTATATTAATGTTTGATGAAAATATGGTGGGATCCTAGAAAACTTTTATACTTCTAAAAAGTGTAAGGAGATTAGGATCCAGAATGTCAAATATAGTTGAACCCATAGAAGTTGAGTTCTTCCCCTAAGCTAAATCCAAGGGAGGTGTGTCCTTCCCTTGATGAGCCTAAAAGGAGGTTGGGTTCGTCCCTAACATGCTCAAGAGAGGAGGGTCATCTCTTTCAGCATGCTCCGGAAAGGATGTTCATTCCTTTGGGTACGTATGCTTAAGGAGGATAATCTGGTCATTTTCTTAGGCATTTGCAGGAAGGATGATTATTCTTTTGAGTATGCCCAGGAAGGATGATCTTGTCATTCTCGTGGGCGTGTCTAGGAAGAATACTCATTCTTTTGGGTGTAACTCGGGGAGGATGGTCTAGTTATTTTCTTGGACGTATCCTAGGAGAATACTTATTTCCTTAAGTGTACGTACCCAAAGCTTGGCACACTATCACACCCAATCGTGGCTGGATCTAGCTAGCGCCACATCCAGTGGGCCTTCATTGGAATGTACTTGTGTTTCAGAACATTTATATTTGTAAATCTTTTTTAATTCGATGTTTTTTTGGTAAAGATATATAGATAAAAACTTGGTTATCAGGACTACTTTGAACTTCCATAAGTGGATGGTTTAGAGCAGGTATGATCCAATGATATGGCCTTCTTGGTATTGTGAAAGTCTCTGATATAATTCTACTTTGATGAAACCTTATATCATAGAATGACTTGATATACTTGAGAATGTTACCTGTCTGATTCTATTTTAATGAAACCTTATATATCATAGAATGACTTGATATACTTAGAGAATTTTTCCTGTCTGATTCTATTTTGTCGAAACCTTATATCATAGAATGACTTGATATACTTAAGAATGCTTCCTGTCTGGAGCTAACATTAATTTTTCTTTGGTTCAGTATGACCAAGCCTTGTTTCGCATGATCAAAGTAGCAGTTCATGGACACAAGAACGATTAAACTACATATCTACGATTAATGGTAAATTAATTGGTTGCAGTAGTTGCCAGAGAAATGATCAATTTCTAATATTATTGCTTGAGTATAGGGTATATATTATTCATTTTATTGCTTATTATTTAGGGTTTGTAAGATCTTATGATTTATAATCTGATCTTGTGATACAATTTTTAAAATCCCTTAGCGATCTTAGTTAAAAAAACTCATTTCAAACCTTGATACACACACACACACACACACACACACACACACACACACACACAGATGAAAGTGGAAGACTGACATGCACATCCAAAATTGCATTATGTTCAAATGCAAACAAGCATTCGTAGTAAAGTTGATTTGCTATGATCACATGGTAGAACTATACTATTGATTTTCCCCCTATTCTATGTATCAGTGGACCTTAACAAGAAAGAATGATTCTCTACTCTCGCCTTTCACATGTCAATTGACACCAGTTTTTGTCTCAAATTGCCCCCACATGACATGGCTTAAGATTCTTCTTCAAATCCATGACTGTTAAGGAAATACCTGTATTAGATCACATACACAGGAGCACTCTTTTGGTTCTGTCTAAGTCATATCCAACTGGAATCACACCTGTTGGCACCAGAAAACAA
This sequence comes from Populus deltoides, assembly GCA_015852605.2. Classification (NCBI taxonomy): domain Eukaryota; kingdom Viridiplantae; phylum Streptophyta; class Magnoliopsida; order Malpighiales; family Salicaceae; genus Populus; species Populus deltoides. The sequence goes on from CM027577.2 coordinate 18,341,437, forward strand.
AATTAGATTACCTGAGCCACTGACCTGTATTAGTCCCATTGAGAAAAAGCGTCAAGCAGAAGTTCAAACATTAATGCAACTCCAAGAATTAAGATGATTCTCTTTGTTGCAGCTTCTGCAATATACAATATACTTATACGCATATCATAATACAGATGATCACAAAATTTTAAGGGAAAATCTTAATATCTCCTGCCTAATTAACAGGCTAAACTCAAGTAGGAATTAAGTAGTCCTAAACCAATTGATTGGTGAGAATATATATACCCTATATATCTTAACAATTAAACTCTGTATAAGTCTGTCCAAAAATTACCATGAGCCCATGTTCACTACACGAATAAGATGGAAAAACAATGCAAGTCACTTAGAATCATAATAATATTCTTTTTTCTTGCTGAGTTACAGCTAGCTAACGCTCTCTATTGTTTTATTGTCCGTTTTGCGTGTGGGACATTCAGTCACCTTAAGTCTGACTGTAAAAATGTCCTTAAGGGATACTGTGTAAATTAATTGAATAATAATGTGTTCTCTTCCATATTCTTCATGCACATTAAAGCTCAACATAGATTTCCTTACAGATTCCTTTAGAAGGTCTCCAAAATGAGAAGGATGGGATCTATAGGAAATGACTGCAAGATACCCAAATAAAATATTATTTATGCAATGGTTCAGATTCGGACAAAAATAGGAAACAACAAAAGCATATTTATATGTATACGTACTGCAAGCTGCTTGGACATGCATGTTCATGGTGAGTAAAGCAAGTAATGTATATGAAAATACTAAACAGGCAAAATGAAAGATCATAGAAATGCGTCGCATTTGTTTTTTCCTTTGACTGATCCACAAGGAATAGCAGTTTACATAGAATCTGGAATCATGAAGGGAACAAAAGAGAAACGAATTAATGCAGCAAATGAAATGTGGTTGCTTAATCATATGTTTCAAGGGAGCACGCTTAGCGAGGAATGATCATCTTGTTGATTGTATCTGTGAAGGAGCTAGCCATATGAAAAGGAGTGTGTCAAGAAGCTGTCCACCATTACTTGTAGGTTGCTCCACGATCAAGCTCGGATATGCATATACGGAAGCTCTAAGCTCTAAGATAATCATTGATTAGCGTAGTGTCAATATTGAAAGAACTCAATAATCAAACACATACACAACTATGGCATGTACAAAGTTCAAATTTATAACAAGGGCTAAATTTCTTTAGCCATTCAAATTAACTAACAAAACTCTGAACTTCAAGAACTAAGTTCATCTTTAGAAATAACCTTGCTAATACATTAAAACATGCACAAATTAAAGGGTATTTTGAAACTACTATGATCACAACCAAAGATGACATGAAAGGACTAATTTATATATGCTACTCCTAGGGGTATTTAAAACCAGTATAATCACAACCAATATTACGACGACAAAAGGGACTAATTTCAGTACTTTGCTATCTATTATATGTATATGCTATTCATGTACGTCTTTCACATGTGTGTCAACAATAAAAAGGAAATCCAAATTCCAATTCCAAATAGAATCCTATATTTGGATCAATCATACCACACAGTAGTACTGTTTACTTAAGGCTTGTACTAACTAAAAGTAAAACAAATATAGTAAAAAAAAGGATCGAGGCTTTTACCTTGTTCAGAAGCGGAAAAACGTAGATCCAACTACTTCAGGGATATATGTATATATAGTCATTTATGGCTGATGCAGCATCATCAAGATTCTCACCTACAATGATTATACATTGCTAGCTAGCTACATAGCTGTATAGCTTCGGTACATCTATTTGAATGTGAATCTTGATGATGCTGCACCTGCAAACAATGACTGTTGAATGTTGTCGATCCATGTCCATGCATATTCGATTGTTGAAAAGACTTGTTACATGAATTCAGTAAAAGGTAGAGACAAAAGTTGGAGCAAGGAGAGAGCACGAGAGCAACAGAGCTCGGACTGAGAGAGATCTATGTATCTACTTTTTAAGAATAAGTGGCAACTGACAAATGGTTTACAAGGATCCCAACACAAAAGAACCCTGTATGTACCTCTGAAGAACAGTAAAACCCAGAAATTTATGAAGAAAACAAAATCACTCAAAACCAACATCTCTGGCTCTCTTTTTTTTTTGTAATTCATGGTTTTGGGGTTTCTAGATTTTTTTTGTGGGTTATATAGATATAGTTACAAGTAGGGAAACAAAAGAAGAGGAAATTCGGAAACAAGAAAAAGAAGATATCTTTTCCCTTAGAAAAAAATTAAAACAAACTGGCAACCATCAAAAAAGAATCCGTAAAGAAAAGAAATTGGAAATCGAAAACAAATAAACAAAAAAATCTTCGAAATTAACAACAACCATTAGAGAAACAGAGCGGACAAAAAACATAAAAGAATATAACTCCAAATGAACTTGAAGCAGCGATCATAAATCAAAGTGACAGAAGTAAGAAGAAGAGGGAATAGAGAGGTCGAGATCTAGCCCTTAATACTGGGAAAAAACGAAGGAAAGAAGGGAGGGGGGAAGAGAGGGAGAGAGGGGAGTTGGAGTAGGTGAGGAGAAGGGGTTTTGAGGTTCTTATATACACACGATGGTTTGATTCTTAAACGAGTTCTTCCGTGACTCGAGGGTGTATGGAAGTTCTGTATCTTTTTCCTTTATTTTCTAGGGTTTGTTTCTTTTTTTTGATAATTAATTGTAGATTAAAAAAATAAAAGTTGAAATAGATTTTCTTTGTTCTTTGGTAGAAAAACATGTATGATATTTTTCTAGTAAAGTACTAGATAGGGTTGTAGTATCCCCACTCCATAATTTATTAATCACAATTCATGATAATTTATTTTTATCACTTATATAGATACACCAAAATATCATGGATTATATTTTTCACAAGTGATAATAATTAGACTTTCAAAAATAATGATATTAATGAGAGCTAGCGTTACATTTATATGTAAAAATATAGCTATAGAAAGTCTTGTTTTGTAACCAGCTGGATATTTTAATTTTATTTTTTTTAATTAATCATTATATACTATTATCTTTAAATTTTTTTGAAAAAACATTACGGTCGTGCTAGTAGACCGCATATCTTTCCTTGTTAAAGAATTTATTTATTTTTATCATCCAAATATTATCCATCAATAAAATATTTATTCCAAAAATACAATATATATCTACATAGTAATTAAAATTCTATCCGCTAATTCAATTTATATACTTCTGTTTTTTATTTGAATTAATTTTGAAATTTAATAAGTAGAATAGAATATTTCAATAGATTTTGATTATGTTAAAATAAGATAAATTGTAGAATTCACATAAGATTATTGGACATTATTGTGGGGGGGAAAAAAGAAATTGTATATAAATTAATTATGACTATATATATTTATGGAGTACTTAATTAAAAGTTAGAATTTTACCGTTTGGAAATTAAATCAAACATTCCATATATAAATGGAATTATATTCGTTCTTTATATGATATTAATCAAGGATATTGTGGAAATGTTTGTACTGTTGAGGTTAATTAGTTCTTTATTTAAATAGTATTAAATACGCATCTCTTTACATTAATAATCTAGGGTATTAGTAATTTTAAAATTGAAATTAAAAAGGTTAATAGATCAATCATATGTTAAAATCAAAAGGTTAGGTCATACAAGAATTTACATCGATGAAGTCAGCACAGCCAAGCTGGCCTACAGGAGCCACGTCTCTGTACAAGTCAAGCATAAGAAGATGAGAGTCAACGAATCTCCAACAAAATTCTAATTAGCATCGAGGAGAGTCTCTTTGAATTCTCATAATTGATCACAATATTCACATATATATGAGCAAACGCATCTAATATATGCTTAGCCGATCCATATAGTAAAACGGAAACGAACTTGAAATTGATCAGTTAGAGCTCCATGAAATAATTGACATTAGGGTTTTTCCGGTCACGTGATTTAGACACTGAAATTCCACACGATTGAAGAATTTTTTTTTATTTTTTTTTTCATTTATAAAACTCCTCATCTCCACCTTCTTAGAATTTAAACTCGAAGCCTCAAGAAAGAATCAAATAATTGATCAGCTCGTCCTTTCGTTTGATCATGTATATATTCAACAGTTCAACGGTAAGATCATTATAAAAATATCTTCTCCTCAATTCCAGATATTGTTCTTGATATTTTTTAATGAAGAACAGAAATATGTAGTCAAATCAGCACAAAGTTAGGAAAAATAATGGTACTTGATCTTCATTCGTTTACAGCAAGCTTCAGTTAGTGTCAATAAAGCAAAGCATCAAATAATTTAGCACTTGGATGATATTTTACCGATCCTGGGCTTATGCTCTGGATATATACAAGTGTTAAAATCGACTCTACCTTTTTGAAAAGCCATTAATTACTAATGCTCGAGGGGGGACTGAAACTACAGTTTACTGTGAAAAATTCTTATTACATACATACATATATATATATATAGTCAATCATATGATAATCAAATCAATCTTACATGACATTTACCTTAGTCTTTGTGTGTGAAATACATATAGCTAGCTAGCTACGTGGAAGAAATATGCGAATGGTAGGTCGACCTTCCGGGACCACACATTGCTTCTTCTTCTTTTTTTCTTTTCTTTTTTTGATTTACAAGCGTTTAGATCATTGGTCTGCTATGTTCAATTATATAAATTATATATAGATTTAACATCAATAGATGGAATCTAGCCTTTGCTTGTGTTAAAATTAGCATACAAGTACAATGGTCTGTGATATGTCTCAGATGGGGCCAATTTTTTTAAAATGTAAGAAATAACACCAAAAATATCAGGATTTTTTTAGCAAGGCTATTAAATCCGAGCAAGCAGGTAAATCTTGAAATCCATTAACTTTGCTTCTTGTCTAGTATGGGTTTCCGATTAAATCATATAAGAGTTAACTCATTGTGAATTGGTTAATTTAATGGGTTCAAAGAAAACTCAGATGACCGGAAAAATCATGGATCAATTTAAAAAAAAAAACTAAAAAGAATTTTCTTTTAAAATATTGAGACAATGACATGTTGAATGATCATTGTCACACGCGACTTGATTCATGAATTTAGTTGGGTTTTAATAAAGAATAATAATAATTTTTATTTAATTACATGGTAAAAACTAGATGTTTGCAATTTCGAGCATCAATACTAACATAGATGTTTGTTCAAGATTATAATAACCGTAAACAAAGCATAAAAAATCATTCACAAGGTTTATTTCTCAACTAATTCAATATTGATAGATGAAATCGGGAAAAAAATATTTTTTTAATCATTATCAACATTAAATAATAGACCAAATCACTCTTAAGATGGTGTTTATAGGCATTGTAGTAACTTAACTTTGTAAAAAAAAAATAAAAAAACAGTAGTAAACTCGATCAATTAAAAAATAGTTAGTCCATAATAATTGAAGGAGGGCAACTATGAAAGTCTTTATAGAAAAAACCAGTAAATTTAAAATTTCTAACCGTGCCAATTAATCTGGACGGATCTTCTAAACCTAGATTAATATTTCAAATTCACAACTTGTGAAATTAAAAACTCGAGTTCAAATAAGAATTTTAATTATCAATCGATTTAATGCTAAATAATGAGATTGAAAAAAAAAAAGCAAAGCAAAAAAAAATGAGCATCAAATATGAAAGGAGAAAAAAATTAAGGGTTGAAATTAAAAACGAAAACAAATTCAAAAACTATCGTAAATAAAAAAATCAAAAGAATGAGGACCGTATCTGATACACAAAAAAATTAGAAGATGCAATTGAAAGCAAAACAAGATTTAAGAAATGAATTAAGATAAAACAAATAGAAAAAAAAATCAAAAGAAAAAAAATCAAAGAAAAATAACTTAAAGGGCTTATATGAAAATGTAGAGGGCTAGGCATGAATTTTCAGAAGGCAAGAGAAAAGAAAGAAAGTAGAAGAAAAAGATATTGGTAATACATCAGAGGTTCCACGACTACACGCGCCGCACAAGGAAAAAGAAAAGTCTAAGATGAATTGAATGACATAGCGGAATAACATTTTTAACCACTAAAGTCAACCCCTCACGACACTCAAAGGCAGTGAAATGGCTCACGCGTCAACAATATTTTTCATTTTTTTAAAATTTTCAAAAAGACTACTCTACCCTAATAACCCAAACATTACTACAAAAAAAATGAAATTTTAAGTTTTCCTCTCAAGTCAAGTTTTTGAAAATTTGAATCCAAGGATAATAAAGTAATTATATTGTAGCAAAAATATGAAATATCTAAAAAGATCTTAGACCATAGATAAGTGATTATTTGTAATAGAGTCATTGTACTATGAAAAAAAAATTAAAAGATCAAAACACCCCTTTAACAATTAAAAAAATGACAAATAAACCAAAGAAAAAGATTGTTTTACCTATAAAAAACAATTTATTTAGAGTTTTTTCAAAGGTAAAATCATCAATTTACTATTAAAATCCATAGTAAAAAAAAGAAGTTATATATAATGATTTTTGCACATGTTTTAGCTTTCTCTTTAGTTAATCTCAGGTTAGTGTTTTTACTAAAATCTAGATTTTTCCTGATTAATTTAAAGATAGTTGGTTATTCACACCATCCATATATAAGAATAGTATTTTCTTTTAGGATTTTTTTTTAACATTCAAACCCTGGATAAGAAAATAGAAAATCCTCTCATTTACATATAAAATCAAAATGTTTATTTTTTGCATTACGACATGTTTTTCAGAGTGCTTTTCATGTTGTTTTTTTAAAAAAAACATCAAATTGATATGTTTTTATGTATTTTTTAATCATTTTAATGCACTAACGTCAAAGCTTCACTGTAATATAAAATACACCAAAAAAATTCTTATGAGGGAATAAAAAAGTATATTTTCACTATAAAAAAAATCAACAAATGTGTCCTTTTAACTATACTATTTTCCCATATGAATGGCTTTGATCACATATATCATACAAAACAAAATAAAACTATGCGGGGAAAATACTGTATATCCACTCATATAATATATATGATGGATTATAACAGTGTTTTTCGCACTTTTATTTATTTTTTTTTTTTCTTCCTCTCTCATTCAAATTCGGTGTTGAGCCGTCTGGAATCTAAGCTAGTCAAGGCTAGAAAGGGATAAGATTAGCATTTGAACAATGGATCAACCACACATTACCTTTTTATCATTATCCCCATGCCCCGCCGTCAACGACACCACTAATGTTTATAATTATTATCATTATGATTCTCATAATCAAATATATATATATATATATATATATATATATATATATATATGATTCTCTCATTATCCCTCTCCTGTCATGATTACCACCATTGTACTTCTGAAAACAATACACTATCGATCGATCACCTTAATTATCTTCGTATGCTTACCATTTAACTCGTGATTATGATTTGGACTTTAATTCCTTTACAAATTTTGTGATCCCTCAAAATAATTTGAGATGCCAGTGACCATGTCAGCGAAAATATCCTTCCAATCCTATCCCAGAAAACATCCTTCCAATAACAAATTGACATTTGGACAACTCTAGTTTTCTGGCACGTAGAGGGTATTAAAATTGTTGAAAAATATTCTGATGATTCTAGATATATAAGGATCTCTCTAGTGTTGATGTGAAATTTATAAAACTCAACCTGTGGTCTATCAATATGGATATAGGCTTTCAATCAATATGGATATAGGCTTTCAATGATAGGAGGGAGAGAGAGAGAGAGAGAGAGAGAGAGAGAGAGAGAGAGAGAGAGAGAGAGAAAAGTGTTGTGGTGAAAGCAATTTGCCCGGCGAAAAAAGCCTAACTAATCTGAAACTACGACCTACACAGCCGTTTAAAAAAAAAGAAAGTGATGGGGCATTGAGGAGGTGCCTAGGTGGTGCCTTTACCACCACTTCATCTCTTTCGCCTCGTCAATCTCCGTACATGTTAAGTTATTGTCTTCAGTATTTCATTATGATTTTGTCTTTTTACACAAATTATACCAGGTCACTAACCTTTGAGAGAAACATGCAAATTTGAGGTACAGATTCCCTGTGTCAAGCACCAACTACAATCGCACCAACCAAAAAAATCCATGTGAAAACTGCAAGAAAAGCATCCACCTGAAATGGGTGTCGCCTGAAAGGTTTCTCTCATGTAACATCAAAATATTTTATAAACCTTAAACGTTGTTGATCATTAACACAGCTCAACTAACCTGACTATGTCATCAACCCATCAAAGTTTTGATCGTGTCAGCAGGAGTTGTTCGAAACTCTCTGTCTATGTCATCAACCTATCAAAGGCTTGATCATGTCAGCAGGAGTTGTTCATAACTCTCTGTCCCATAAGCATTTAATTAAAAACGGTCTTAGGTTGTGAATTAAAAGTTTATTTATTCTTGTTCGTGGGGGATTGGGGAGGAATATAAGTAATGTTGTCGGTAGTTCCACTCCCGAAAAATATTCTGATCTATTGTGCATCCGAACCTCAATATATATAAATTTGAATAGAGAATTAATAAATTTTCTGTGGACTAATTGTTGGATTGGTCACTCCTTCTCATTCAATAGACTATACTGATGGAGAACTAATGTATGAAAACTAACCATCCTAAAAGATAATTGTTTCCCGAGCCTTCATCGTTTCCTTTTCAAGATGCTAGTTCAAGGATGTTAGAAAATAATACAAATCATATCTTGAGACCTCACTTAAAAACTTAAGTTTTTAGGTTTAAATGATTTTTTGACATGGTATCAGAGCCTCTATAATAAAGTAATTGTGAAAGGATTTAGCCGGGAGAAGGAGATGAACTATGAAGTGAAGTTAAACCTCTATAATAATTGAATCATTTTGTCCAAGACAAAGGGTACTGGGCAAGGTAACTGCCAAGGTTGTCAGAAACGCTTTTTTGACACGACACGAAATATACAATATAAACTTAGATTGTAAAATCGCAAGAAAAATATTTTAACTAATTATATATTGACAATTTCAGTCAAGTAGTAAATAATAATATAACATAATTAAAATAAAAGTGAAATAAATAATACAAATGTTCAAACACCTTAAAATATATAATTCAAATAAAAATTCATACATGGTTTAAATAATTTAAAAATACGAAAAGAAAAAAATAAGATTGAACAACTATGTTTTATTGATAGAGTTTCAGAACATTTTCTCGAGGACATGTCTTGAAACACACTGCATGCAACTAGTGAGATGATACAACATTCTAAGATATATCACCAACTTCAAAAAAAAATTAATAGAGACCAATACAGTGAACTCGTGACAACGAGAACAAAAATGTATAAAATGACATCAATTTAATCTCATGCCACCTCACCTTCCACCTTTTTTATGTTAGTAACAAGTCCTAGAAATAATGTCCAAATATCCTACCAAGCAAGACATGTATTTCAAGTTCTCTCTGAGTCTTTGTCATCTCTCTTTGTAGTTAACAAATGGTTAGTCTAAAACACAGTATTTCTCTCTATATAAGTATTCATATATCTTATTTTACTCCCTTGATTCCTTACCATCTACCTCTGTTTTCCCATGGTTTTGAACTTTTGATCCTCCGATCATGCCTTCCCAGCCTAAAATACATTAATATAAGGCTTTTCCTCTCATACCCAAGATCCTCTAATGCTGGTGTTAGTCTGCTAAGATTGAAAATTTGAGATTTGGGCAAGGGAAAAAGGAGAGACTGGAGAGTGGGGACTATTTAGTGGAGTGTCAGGGGACTCAGATAGGGAGATAGTAAATTTTTTAACTTTTATGGGTTAAAACTCGAAATCGGTCAAACTCGTAAAATCGGTCCGATTTTATTAATTTTGACCAAGTTTGACCGATTTCAAGTTTTAACCTAATTTGACATGTTATATATATATTAACTCGTAAAATCATAAAATTTTAAGAGTCAACTCGTAATTTTAACAACTTTGATAACTTCAGCTAGCAGGGTTATCTAAAGTTACATGGATGGTGATAGGTTAGGCAAACCTGCAACTTATCTACACTCATGAAAAATGGTGATTAACCATCAAAGAGTAATAAATTACTGTCCACCAATGGAGATGAGGTTCGGTACAACCAACCTCGACTCTTTGTGGCTACGTGCTATCAATGGTTGTTAAAACTACAGCTGCTAGACAGCAACCTAAACTACTATCCGTGTAGTGACACTCGGGTGTTTACAGAGAGTGTTTTTTTTTTCTTTTTTCAAACCTATATTTTTAAAAAATATATATTAAATTGATATTTTATTTTATTTTTAAAGATTTTAACATACTAGTGTCAAAAATAAATAAAAACTCTAAAACATTAATTAATTATTTTAATGTATTTTTAATTAATTAAATAATTTTAAAAAAAAACACACATGCACTGCATTCTCTTGACTTGGATTAAAAAGATGAATATATGATGATTAAATTTTTTTTCTCAAGAAAATAGTTTTTCTTAATAAAAGGTAACCTTTATTTTAATTAAGTTTTGATAAATTATTAATTAACACACCCAATAAAACAATGTATTTATAATATTAGATTAGAGAGTGTTTAAAAGTGCAACAACGATCGTGTTTTCAAAGTACTTTTTAGCTTAAAAATATATTAAAATAAAATTATTTTATTTTAAAAAAATTATTTTTTACACCAGTTGATTCAAAAAATTAAAAACAAAAAAAAAAATTAATAAAAAAACACCTTATACACGTATACAAGACGTAGCTAATTTGGATACACTGTGATATAGTACAACTTATAGGGATATTGATTTCTTATTTTTAATTGAGCAACCTCGTTGTTCGAGCCCATACATGGGTGCCACATGTCCACATAAAAACCTCATTAAATGGGTATAATTATGAAGCCCGTGTGACCAACTAACCATGATGTCTTTAATTGCACTGTGCGTGCCTTATTCATGGCCAACAACCTAGTACTACTTTCGCCTCCATAACCAATCACTGCTTCCTTTTCTTTTCTTTATTTTTTCTCTCTCACTTTCTTTAGATGCCCACATCTTTTCTTTTGATTAACGGTTTTGTAGGTGGCTGGCATTTCAATCAGTTAGTTGTCATTTAAAGTTCTTTTGGATTATACTTACTTGGTTTCTTCTGCAGAAATTAGGAAGATATCTGCTAACACACAAATCTATTTGGAAGGTGGCATGATCGTCTACAGAATTGTAGAACCACTGCGCATTGTAAGTCTTGAAAGATACATTAAGGCCCCGTAGTGTTTCAATAGGAATGTTTTCATGAGTTCTGTAGTTAGATGTTGTTCAAAGAGAACATGAGCAAGTGATTGATGGCACCAACCAAACTCCATTTTCTATTCTAAGCTAAGAATCTTGCAAGATCATGAGATTTTCAATCTTTCCGGATCTCTCTCGAGCGTTTGTTGTGGGAAAGAAATCATAATTCCTTTTTCGGCACTCTTTATTAAAATCCCACTTTGATTAAAATCAGATTTTTTAAGATAAAATATATAATGCAACTTGCGTACGAATAAACAATGACTAAATCAATTACAGATCAAGTTTAATCATTGATGAGCATGACTCATATGAATTACTATAATGTAATCACATGATCATCGACTTTTTATCTTTTACGATCTAATCTGATGACTATACTTTTTATCTTGTCGGTTATGATCTAAATAATTAAAATGAGTATAAATAATTGATCTATTAAATGATACTATATCAATATTCATTAACTCAAACTTTTGAAAGTTGCTTGAGACATCTTAATTTTAAAGTAATCACTTTAGTTAAGTACTTTTAATTGATTAATTAACCTTAGCCCTTTTCGAAATTGAGGACCAATTGTTAATCTCATGCCTTGTGAGGGGTGTAAGTGGCTAATGGTGGTTTATTACTTCGATACAGCGAGCGAAACAAGCACTTAATTACTACTTCATTTGTCACCAACTGATCACCGTCTTAATTTTATTTTTGTTCTATCCTGGCACCATGGAGAATGGAGACAGGGAACATTTAATGCTGGCAGGTAGGGGAAGTTGGAAGACTCGCATAATAATAATAATAAATAAATAAAAACAAACAAACAAACCCGTGAGGCACTGCGAGGGAGAATTCGGTCACCTTCTGTGAAAATTGATCGTTGCTGTTAACCCTAACGAGTGAACTAAGAACATTGGATTATGAACAACACAGTATTTAAATGGGTAAACTTTTTTTTACCTGTTCTTTGTGAATAACTTGGTTAGAACTTATTCTGCACCATTGCTGTTTTAACATCATGCTAATTTAGAGCCGAATATTGTAAGACTAAATCCTTGCTGTTTTAGCCTGCAGGTAGATCCCGCTAGCCCATTTACATTAGACAGGCATGGAAAATAAAAAAAGACTTCAATTGATTTCGCATATTTTACCGTATTTGTCTGCTATAGAGAGAAATTTGAGGGAATTCTTTCCAGTTAAAATGAACCAGATTTTGATGAGGAAATAATTAGGTCTGAAAGAAAATATAATCACGGGATATTAAAATAATATTGGGTACGTCGATGACGGAAATATATTCACGTTTACTAAAATATCTCCTTCTACCCTTAACTCTGACTCCATTTTCTTTACGTATATAATCCTTAAATCTCTCCATCTTTAATTCTTCACATCTCCTTGGGCTGGGCTAGACCTCTCTTTCATCCTTATGTCCCTTGGGCTTTTAGGTTTTTAGAGTGGGCTCATCGAGCTCCGTTTGAAAATATGTAAGTCCATTTCGTAAACTGGCCTGCTATCATCTCCTTAGATTTTCATGGCCTCGGAAACGCAGTCTAAATAGTTTTTGGGCCTGTGACATTGGCTGGATTGGGCCTTTCGTTTAATCGTGCCTCCCAAACTTGCAATACCTGCTTTTGAGCTAGTTTGGATGTATGAAACTGAGGGAGTGTGGTTGCAGAACAGATTTAGTGGCGGTTGAGATATGTAAACCATAAAGTGTTTTTACTGATAGATTTGCTTGTTGAAATGCTCTACGTGGCGACTGATCAAGCTAGACAGCTCAGGAGATGATGTGTAAAGAGTAGCACGAAAAAAACTGTCCAAGAAGGTTAGCTACTGGTCCAACGTGGCCCAATGGAATGCTCCCATGTGTGACGTGGGACACCCTCCCGGGTTGATTCAAATACTTCATTGATTTGCATCCCTCTTAAATTATCAGTTGTTAGCCACTGCAAGATTCGGACAACCTCACAAATTCACGTTCCTAGCAGGGTACGTACTGCTGGGCCTTAGCAGGTTTTAGTACTAAATTCCTAATTCCAGACAAAATAATCTTCTTTAGTTCTCACATTATAACACCTTAATCTTCTTTGTCTGGATTTTGAGGAAAATAGTAAAGAAAGTCAAAAATGTTAAACTGTAACAAATATTTAAGTAACAGAACTGCAAATTTATTCCTAATATTTAAGTAACAGAACTGCAAATTTACAAACAGCATTTGAATTTATGTATGGATAATATAGTATGTTGAGGGTTGCATAATCTTGATATAGTTGATAATTAATGTCACGCGTAGAAATGCAAAAGAATTTGACTTGGACAAAAGGAACTAGGAAGATAGAGTAATGAAGAGCACGGGCATCCTCCCTTGCACGGTCAAAAAGTGCTTCTACACCGATCAAGTAGCAGTGCTATGATCAGGGCAAGCAATACTTGCTTAGCTGGCTAGCTTTGAGTTGGTCATCTATATCTTCACGAGCTATCTTATATAAAGCATCCTCACCGTTCCTCTTCAGCCTTGCAAAGAAACCCTTTATAAACCCCTCACTCTCCCTCGACTCTAAACAACAGGGTCCAAATTAAATGTCTAGCCCTACTCTTTTCTCCATGGCTTTCTTCTATCTTATCCTCCTCCTATCTCCACCACCAATGCTGATGGGTACAAATTCCATGGCTAGAGTTGCGGTGGCGACGCGGCCATTGGAATCTAAATCTTCGCGTTACGAGACATTGAAGCCGAAAACTAATCATGGGCAGCAAGAGTTCCATGGTAGAGAAGTGGAGAATTGCTTGCCAAAAGGATTCCACCCTACTTCTGCCCCTAGCCGATATATAAATTATCATACTCTTGGGTCAACAATATGTACTCCAAGCAAACATGTTGATGCACCATGAAGAAAACAAATGAATTGAGTAATGTAATGATCAGTGTAATTGCATGTATAAGATTGTACGGACGAGGGAGGGAAGGAATGGTGTGATGTATAGAAGTCTACCATGCCATGGATGAACATGAAATCAATATATTCAATTATATATGTTTCTCCTATGCATGCATGATCAAAAAGTCCATTCTCGTTCCACATTATTATTTATTTACATTATGCTTCAAGTACACAACCTTTGATAGCGTACATGCTACAATCCACTCCTCTGTATCCTTGTTATTTCAATGGGAGGAGTATAAAAAATTGGGTTTGAAGAACCACCAAAACGGTGGCAGCCTCAACCGAGTGTGTTGTTACAGGTAAGCCGGAAGGCCGTTCCCCTCCATGCCAGGGGCGAGTGCTGTACCTGCTCGTTTCTAAAACATTGAAACAAAAGCGTATGCCCTCAATTGGGCTGTGAATTTAGTGACAGAAAGAAGCCTGGATCACAATTGGGCTCCCAAAACAAGCCTATGCCTTTGTTTTTCAATTTTTGGCCGTCAAATGACTTTCGTCAGTATCTGCTAGCATATCGAAAGATCCTGCTATCATGCAATCTATTTGTCAATTCTACACTCATTAAACAAATCAAGAGGCGAGACTTTTCTTGTAAAATAACCCTCCAACTAGGATTTAAAAAAATGGGTTAGCACAATGGTCCCTTTAACCAAAAAAAAAAACACTAATTATTTCAGTTCTGCCCTTCTAGAACAATCATGGATTTACTATTAGAACAAGTTTATGGTTGGTGTTTGTTGGTCAAAACACATTTTGGGAACATGTGAGCATAAAATCATAATATTAATATCAAATTTGTTAGTACTGTAGCTTTTGCTTTTCCATCAACCCTTCTCTGCTATTAATATATTGTTTAAATTTTTGTTTTTTTTAATTAGATAAAATCATTGGCCAATGACCCATCTTAATGGTACAATTGTGCCCAACGAAAAGATTAAATTTTTTTTTTATCAAAATCTTAAAAATCGTCCTTTAATTATTGGGTAGAAAAACAGACATAATAGCCACCAATAATTTCGTTTTTAATTCTACCCAGTTATTTTTTTTATTGGTAGAGATATTGGATTTTTTTTAAAGTATTTTTATTTTAAAATATACTAAAATAATATTTTTTATATTTTTAAAATTTATTTTTAATATTAAAAAAATTTAAAAATAAAAAAATATAAATTTTAAATAAAAAAATAAATTTTTAGCTAACAGCATTCAAAACCCAAAGCCAAACAGTTCCTAAAGTAATGTTTGGGAACGAAATTACATTTCTCAGAAATTTAATTTTATTTTTGTTTAAAATTAATTTTTTATATTTTTAAATTATTTTGATATAATGATATTAAAAATAATTTTTTAAAAATAAAAAATATTATTTTAATATATTTTAAATAAAAAATATTTTCAACCACAATCATTACTACACTATTATACACCCCTAAATCTGTCATCACTTACAATAAAATAATACTAAAGAGGACAACTTAAAAAAGCCCGAAAATTGGACCCTAGCTGGGTCGATGCCAGGCCATCATGAACACTGAAATTACCATGTGCCCCTTGAATTATGCAATACCAAGATTATGATATAAAATGGGTAGCACCGTCTTTAAAATTTGGTAATACATTCAATTATTATACAAATCCCTTGATCAAAATCAAACTTATATAAAGGCTAAACCCCCTTCATTCTCCACCAGCAAATTAATCACAACAAACTCTCCTTTACTCGGTCTCCCACCCTTTGTCTCTCAGAATTGTACTTCTTTTTCCACGAAGTATCAAAACAATCATTCAAGCACCGTAATCACCACTAAGAACAAGAAGCACGATATTGCCAGCTCGCAGGAAAATTAAAGATCATGAAGCAGCAAGAGAACACAGGTTTCTGCAGCAAGCATGTTCGCGACCCTTGCAGATCTTTTGGCCGGAGATGCAGTAGCCTAGTAAAGGAGCAAAGGGCAAGGTTCTACATTCTCCGGCGATGTGTAACTATGTTAGTTTGCTGGCATGATTATGGTGAACCTTAATTAGTGTAAATTAGGAGTTAGTGATCGTAATAATTTTTGTTCATAAAACATATATTTTAAGGAGGTTATGCAGTGTATTACATGCTATATATATGTCAGTATACACAAGGGGAAGTTTCGGGATTCTATTTTCTTTTTCTTTTTTACAAGAGAAGATATATAGCAGCTTTTGTTTTTTTTGGTGAAAGGAGTTGTATCTTATATCATGTCGGAATGAGAGTTCATATTTTACAGTGCTTAATTCATCTTGTTTAGATCTCTATATTAATTTTAATAATTAGCTAATAATTCTGTCCAGTCACTTGCTTCTCTCAAGTTTTTCGCGGTGAATCTTTCTTTTTTTATTCTTTCTTCGATCTTATCCAAAGCACACGTGCTAATCAATGTACAGAGATTGATTTGTAAGAAGCCTAAATAAGTTTTTTTTTTTTAATCTTTATTAATTCGTCTTATTTCTGATAATCATTGGATATTTAGTATATAATACACTTTAGTTAGGTGTGCTAATTAATTCGATCTCTGTTAAAGATAGGATATGGTTGGTTACAGGTTCTCCCGTGTACCATGATCTGACGTGTTGTAATGAGAAGTAAGTAGATTTTCAATTTCACTAAGAAAAACAGTGGATTTTGTTTTTCCTTCTCGTTTGGTTTATCATGTTCTCAAAGAACATGATTTATAATTTGAAATGAGTTTGATCTGCAACGTGTGCTAATCATCAAGATTGTGCATCATGGTGATGCGGTGCGTTTTTGGAATATGATAACAAGATACCCGCTATCATGTCAGCAACGAATCTTAGATTCTTATACATGCTGCTGGTAGCCAAACTAGCTACTACTCGTCGTCACTTTCTATGACTGTGCTGACTACCCAAATTCGAAGGCGACACATGAAATTTTGTAAACAAGATTCCATGGTTTCTCCCGGTAATGGAAAAGGGAAGGGATGGGCTGGTTCAAATATAGTTACAAGATTTAGATTTAATTTGAGGGTCTAGATGAATCCTGCATAGCATTTAATTAAAAATTTAAATTAATTTGTTTTGACATAAAAAAAATTGATTTGAGATAAAATCCAATCAAAGCAATACTTCAATCCGATGAGTTTATGTAGGGTATTGTAGCATTAATAGATAATTTATTTTTAATTATCTAGTAGGTAAGAGTTTGAGATTAAGAGATTTGTTTTTTTTTTGTTGCTAATATAATGGCTACTAAAATCTTATATAGTCGTTAACTTTAAAACCTATAAAGTTAGTAGAAGCTCGTGCAAATTGATCCGAATACTCATATTAATAAAAAAATAGATATTACTAGATGTTTTTTGAATTTTTTTTTTGTTCTAATTGTATGTAATTTATGTTTTTTTAGATAATTTTAATGTATTAATATTAAAAAAATTATTACTTTAATATATTTTGAATTAAAAAATATTTTTTAAAATATTATATATTAAATTAGAAAGCACATAATAAATAAAGGCAACGGCATGAATCCTTAGAGCAATCAAAGCATGGGGTAACTTCAAAACCCCCCTTTCCCCTCGTGTGACCCTCTCTCTTGTCACCTTTCCCATTTTCTAAACTGGGCTCCACCAAATTTGCCTAAATAATTATTTTTTTTATCTAATTTCTGTTCTGTTCAACCATTTTTTTTTCAGTGACGGATTGGTTAATTGACTATAAAACACTAATGCTTAAGGGTTGGAAACCTTTGCAGAAAAAGTTCAATCAAATACTTGTAGTTTAAAAGTATGCAATTTAGCACCTATCCATGTAGATTTGTTTCACAGGACCTTCGAAGTATCGAGCTTCGAACCTCCACCAAAAGAATTCTAAACATCGATGGAACTGACAGCATACAGTCAACATTTTTTCATCCTTCCTTCTTTCTTTTTGGGTTATATGAATGATTGATTTTAACGTATGAGACTATGAGTGGGCAAATATTTGACAGAAAAGCAAGAAAAAAAAAAGGGGAATTATTGCTCTTTTTTTTCTGCTTTCATATTCAAGGGGTGCCTGCACACTGTACTGCCACCTCATGTCTAATCCTTTCGGTGAGCACTATAATAACGATATATAGAGTATAGTCTCAAAGCAACACCTAAAAGGAAATGACAGGAAATTCCGTGAATGTGGGACCCGCTTCAATGCTTCACACGTGCAGTGAGAGAGATATATCTGGACGAGATGTCGCATCAAATATCAAAGATACTTGAGTAGAATCCTTTATTTTGGTGCGTGGGAGTGTAATATTCGTTTTTTTTTTCTTTTTCTGATCGTGGTATTTTTTTTATATAAAAATGAAATGAACAGGATTGAAAGAAAAAAATAAATCAAAATGGTGTAAAACTCGAGGCAGGTAAGAAAACCTAATTCGATAATTCTGAAGAATTCGTGATGCCAGAAAAATCCCATTTGCTCGGTGATAGAGGATTCCTATCCAAGTACATAGGATTGTTTGATAGCTCCGTCAATTCGTAAGCTGCCGTATATGGTCATTAGACCATAGAATTAAGTAAGTTGTGGCCAGAGTTTCCTGTTCCTTGATTTTTGTTACGATTGGCTGGACATTATAAGAAGTGAGATTACGCAAGGATTTGCATATTATTTTTGTCTATTACACAAAATATCAGCACCATGGACCCAGTTATACCGAACTTAATTCATAAAGGTTTTGACGCCTTGAAAATTATCAGCACTTGGTCTAATCAGAAACACCAAATTAATACCCTACAGTCAGCTTTTAGTCTCTCCTTACATTAATTTAGTGAGCGAGGTTCTTCTTCCTTTGCGCGCGCTAGCTCATTATATTGCTTAATCTGGATTTTTAAAGGTCTATTTGACATTACAGTTCTCGGCCGTTTAGTATGCTGGGATTTTGCTTGCCTTGGCAAATAAGCGTTTGCGTGTCTATATATATATATGTGCGCGCGCGCGCGCTTGAGAAATTAATGCCTTTAGGTCTACGTACGCACAGCGTAGGTACCATCTAATTTCCAAATGAATTTGTGCTCCGAAATCCAGAAAATCAGAATTATTTCTATTTTTCCTTCCTTATTAATGATTCCAATATTATATATGGATTAATGGGAACGAGGGTTTAAACAACTTACAAGAAGACGCTCATCTTTCGAGGACAAAACCCCACCGCGAAGCTATGAAACCTGAACATGAAATAGTTTTTCTTGAAGAGTTAGTCATATGGTGGATTTTGATCAGTGTCATGATTAACGCTGTTTGTGAAAATAAGAGATATGTGCTCTTAGCCTTCAAGCTCCTCGACTACATCAGCTAAGAAACAAGAACCTGTAAAGCTTATAAACTTTAGGTACTACCTATTTGTTTAAAAAATGATTTTTAGAGCAAATTAAACGCACTGAAGGCTATGGACTTTAACACAAAACAATACTTTTTAAGAAGACAACCACATGACGAATCTGGATCAGCATTATCACTTATATATAAGTAAGTTGTAATAAAAGGTTTTGAATTAAATATATTTGAAATTAGCATGTAATATTATTATATTCAAAATATTTGCAATAGCTTTTTATGGTAGCGGAGTTTCGTATTTTATTTTCTTGATGAGACAATTTGGAGGGGACATGAAATTAATTAATTAATTAACTGAAGGGGACTTGAGAGTAATCTATGATGACGCTGGTTAATAACATCCACCGACTACCCACGTGGCTGGATACATTATTGAATCTAGTCAGAAACTTGGATACCCGAAATCTGAAGTATGACAAATCCTCATTGCAATCACTTCAAATGGTGTCTTTCTGAAAATGGGACCAGCAGATTGTGGCTTATAAGCCTTTCGAACCTGCTTGTACACGTGAAGTTCTCGTGGGAGATTTGAATCTTTTCTGCTTAGGCTGCATGAGACATAATAAGCTCAATCAGTGACTCCTGTTAATGGAGAAGAAACACCTTTGGATTTCTCATTTTGATCAGTCTTTTCCAAGCTAACAGTCGACAGAAATAAGTTTTTAGAAATTAGATGGGAAATTAACATGAAAGAATATTTGGATCATTGAGAGTAAACTAGATCATCATGCTAGAGTAGGTCGTGGGGATGATGGCTTGATGAGCAATTCTTAGGGAGGCAAATGATGTTCCTTCTATTAAAAAAAAAGGCTTAAATTTAAAACTTCTCAAAGCGCTCTGCTTACTGTTCTTCTGCTAGAACATGTACGTCTATCATTCTTTATCACAGTTATTTTAAACTTTCATACACCAGATCTAGTATAATCGCTTTCCACATATATAAAATGAAGCATAGTCGAGCCTCTAATAATTTGAGAAGTGAGAGTATTTTTATCAATCATGTCACTTGACTTTGATTGTATTTGCTAGCTTGGTGTTTATTCAATCTCACTATCATAATTTTGAATTTACAGATCAAATTTTCAGTTAATATTTATATTTGTCGACATGAATTTTATTAACAGGATCATAGATTAAAATCGTTGGTAGGAAAAAATCCCGTTTGTTTTTTGTTGTATGCTGGTGAGTCTATTGGCAGTAATTTTATAGATAAATTTATTAACGGTGAAGACATGCTATTAAAAAATTTACTCACTTCATTCTGTTGGTATTTATATCGTTGAATATAACATATCACCAACAGAAAACCGTATATCATTCCATAAATGATTTTTGTTTTGTCCGTAGATATTTCCTTTGATGAATTTGACATATAACCATTAAACAAACTATTTGTTATTTCATCAATGAATAAATAGTGGCAGTTGTATTTGCAATATTTTTTTTTAACTCTCTGAAATATACCAACGGACTTCATCTGTCGTTAACCTCATCAGCAATAATTAAAAAAATTTGTTAAACAAAAAAAATTAAAATAATATAAAAATCAAATATTTACTACAAAATTAAACATTTTTTAGTTTAAGTACAATTAATTTGTAATAGAGGCGTTGGAGGAGGAGAAGGAGGCGAGTCTTTGTTTATAACAATTAATATATAAGTTCAAATACAATCCATCCATATTTGGTTGAGAAGTATCCAAGTTTTGTATGTGCAACAAGAGTCCTTTCCCTACCAGATCTGGGTTTATAACGAGCATACTTACATGTTCTGCACTCAATTAATTCTACATTTTCAAGGTAGTCAACATGTAGGAGTTTGGACACATGTTAATTTTTTGGTGTCCTATGTCGAGGGTTTTATCATCATTTAACAACATAAAAATTCTTTTTCAGCCTATTCATTTCAAGTAAAATGCTTTTTGCTCGTTCAACAATTATGTTGTAATCGACCTCATTCGACTCATTATCTGACTTGATAGTGAACATCAGTGTTACGACCGATAATTTACTATGATTTGTGTACTTATCTTATAAATGGTTCATTGGAGTCTTTCAAAAGATAAAAAAAAACTTGATCGCGTTTATATCAGGTTCTTCATCTACTATTGGACATTGACCGACATAACCTTGATTCATTCTCATTGCATCCATGATCATGTTCCTATAAGGATCATTATTGTCATCTACAACTTCATGCATGTTGTTATAACTACAAGTTGACCTAACCATCCTTTCTATCATGGTCTCCTGAGGAACATATGATTCTCTATATGCAAACCAACTCAAACTTATTCAAATTATTTTAATAACACAACTAATTTACTATGAATTATCTATATAAATTCAAATTTTTATACATCCACCAAAAAATTTAATTCAATAGTAAAATTGACAAGATATAAAACGAACCAGTTAAATAAATTATTATTTATTTCATCACAAAACACCCACGTTACAAATTCGAATTAAATTTTATCAATTTACAAACAAATATAATTTTAAAAAATCTCAAACAAACCCTAACATGTACAAATCATACATTCATATAACAAATTTATATAGGAAAAACTTATATAAAAAGTAAACTCCCAGACAAAATTAATACATATACAATAAAAATATGCAATAAAAATTAAAATTTTAAAATTGTGTTCAAATAAAAAATAAATAGTTTTGCTTACTTGAAGTAGAGAATCCTCAATAAAATTTGAATCAAAACGTGGATACTGACAAACTGAGTGTTGGAGTAGCTGGATTTGTTGGAATGTTGATCTATAATAAAACTAGGGGGTGTTGTGTTGTTTGTTGCAGAGAAAAAAAATGGGTGAGGGAGGGAGAGCTTGTTATGTTGTAAATTAAATATTACAGATAGATTTACTAATGAATTTAATCGATGAATTTAAATATGTTAGTAATTCTATCTATAAAAACGACACATCATCGTATTTTTTTGTTTTTTTATTCATTTTTTTCCATTGTAATTATCTCGGTAGAGACCGAGGGAATATTTACATCGGTATTTACCGATGGATACTGTGAGGGCATATCTTGTCAAAAAAATTCTTGGCAATTTACCGACAAAAATATTCTGCTGGTGTTTCCATTTCTATTTACTAATTTTCTAGTAGTGTTTATATTGAATAGAAAAAAGAACTATGATATATACTTTTGTAAATTTTGTATTGTATGACTGGCCTTGGAAATACAAACAATTTTGAAAGAATACTTATATTTTATCACAATTTTAAGATAAAAATACCCTCAAAATACAAGAGAAAACAATAACTGTGAAAATCTAGAAAAAAAAATTCAAAAGCCCTAGAGAATATTAAATATAAAAAATAAATAAATAAGTGAAAAGCATTGGAAATAAATAAATAATAACTTGAAAAACTTCATTAATATAGAATTATGTATCATTTCTGTAGAAATAGACAAGGGTGGTGTTTGACATTGCGGTCCAACTTTATTTTTGAAGTTTTTTTTTATTTTTTTAACTTCAAATTATTTCTTTTTTTTAATAGGCTTGCTGTGCTAATGTTAAAAATAAATTTTAAAAAATAAAAAATATATATTATTTTAATATATTTCTAAATAAAAATTATTTTTAACAAAAATCTCAATCACTCTTTCAAAGAGGCACTATAACCCATTACAGCAACATGATAGACTAGTTTTTCAAATATGTTTAAATTTAATGAGTTTCTCTTCTTCTTTTTTTCAAGTTTTTCTTATATTTTTTAATTCTTTTGTTAATTTTAATATTAATTTAATTTTAAGATTAAATTTATTTTTATATTTTCATCCAATTTTCATTATAAAATACACAAAAGATCTGTTACAAGAGAGTATCTGGAGACATAAAGATTGTATTGAATGATCTTAAATTAAAGCTCAAGGTATTCTTATTGATTTACCTTGGTTACAAATTGATAGTGTTTTATATTATATTTCAAAATTGTTTTTAAAAAATTTGATTTTTTTATTTTTTTATTGGCTTTAAAAATTAATATTCTTTTATGTTTTCAAATTATTTTGATGTGCTCATATCAAAAATAATTTTTAAAAAAATAAAATAAAAATTATTTTAATATATTTTAAAATAAAAAATATTTTAAAAAACATTAGTCTCTTTTATTTTGCATGTTGCTGAAATTCTTCCTTCCTTGTTTCCTACGTCTTGGAACGTATTTCTTCCAAAGAAAGTGATTTCATATTCCCATTTCCACACGCACACAGCTGGCACCCAATTATATATACCATTCATCATAATTATAGATGAAACAGTAACAAGATTGCTGGAAGAAATTGTCGCTTGTTCCAAGTTCAAGTCCGAATATTATTAGGTTGCTTAACAGGGTTGGGAAGTGGTCCACCCAATTCTCTCAAGCATCAGCTGTGAGAAGTAATAAATAGTCAAAATACATGAAAGAAAGATGTTATGGATTTGCCTCCAGACATGATGGGTATCTACCCTTATACAGGATAAGATAGGGTTTCCCACCATTATCGTACCTCAGTCGTGTGTTCCTCAAAGACATGTCCCGAGAAGCCTGCCCCACAGAAGTTAGGTTAAATGGGAATTCAAAAATCAAAACAGATGCCATTTCAAGGATGTCATGATCTAGTTATACTTTTGTTTCTAAGAACTTGAAAGGAACCGCGAACTTTGGACAGAAAATTCTAATTTGTTCAAAAGCAAAACAGATTTTGTGTGTACGTAGAAATATCGAAGGAACACAAGGAGGATGTTTTTGTGTTCGATGGGAGCTCTACTTCCTGTGTGTGAGTCACGAGGTCTAATTACGTGTGTCATCGTGATGTTGTAGATGATGTTTTTTAAAGGTATTTTTTAATTAAAAATATATTAAAATAATTTATTTATTTATTTTAATATCAACACCATAATAATAAAGTTTTCAAAAAAGTATTTTTAAAAAAATATTAATTTAATTTTTTTCTAATAAAATAATTTGAAGAGTAAAAGCAAATTCAATGCAAAACAGACTTTAATTTAGTCGTTGAATTGATGATTTCTGTCTTTTATTTTGTTTTGTTTTGATGATGAAATGATTTTTTGCATCTTAATTTAATTTCAGTGCATCTATATACCTACCATGGATCATGCCCTATTCACACACATCATTGCAATTTAAATTTGAAACAGAACAATCCCTTTTCTTCTAAATTAGATATTCGAAGAACAACTAGATGAGAGAGAGAGATGAAATGAGGCAGACCACACAAGTGAAGGGGCAAGCTTTGTAAAATTAAAATGTTATATTCCATAAAATTATCCAACATGCTATACGTCTTGGGATATCTCTTCCTGTATCACCCAAAACTTGTCAGTCAATGTCATTATGAGTCTAACTCAAGATTCTCAGGGCATAATTTGTCCTAATTAAAAAGTTGATGGCCACCACACCTCCTACAGTCAGAAGATTGGGTTTTGACAAGATTGAGGTTCTATCAAGACTTAAATGAGAGGAACCCTACAATCAAAGCAACAAGTCCAAACTGTTTTCTAAAATCAAAATTGGACCCCATTTTATCTCTAAGCTTCAGGTGGGTTTGTCGCCTGGGAGGTTGGTTAGTCCTTTCATGAGCTCCAAACATTGCCCAGACATGTTAACCATGCAGCTCCCCTCTTTCTTCTTCTGACAGGTGCTCCTATAACTTAAATGGGAGACGAGGCACCATGCCCTGTACTGGTATGCCCTACTAATACTATACTGCTATATGGTGCTTTAATTGGATCAAGCTTAGGATGCCATGTGCAATATTATCATAAATAAGAGCCCTGTTTTGGGATAGCAGTATAGACTAGGCAGGGCCCTTTTGTGTATGTTTTAATGTTCAGTATATTCTCCAATCAGTTCTGAATAACAAAACTTTTAGTGTCATTAAATACTTGAATCACTCGGTATTGTTATATGGTTTTGCATCAATCAAGGTATGATTAGTTTGCGAACTAGAGCCCACATGATCATATACAAATCTTGAATTGTGTGACTGTGAGAAAGTGAGGTTGCTGCAGAGCCTAATCTTTATCTGATTAAGCGATTCAGCACGGAAAAGATTGATTGCCATTAAAGAATAGAATGGCATGGATCAAGGAAGTGAAAATGTGCTAAGCAGAAGGATTTTAAATGTGATGTGACGAGAGAAGACTAGGTGAAACGGATCTAGTTTTAGTTTGTCAGTTGCAGAGTAATAATGTCTTTGATTTTCTCTTTGATCCAAGAACGAAGGAAAGTCAAACTCCCGCAACCATCTAGTTAATTTCGAGAATCCCAGTACACTAGTCAAATCAATAAAACTTGATTAGAAATACCAAGTATGAACTAATTTAGAGGCACTTTTATTGTTTATTGTACATGTCAAATTAGCCATCAAAACACCAATGCTATGGTTAGACTCTACGTGTAGGTGTACCCAGTGAGAGATGCGTTTGCCTTTGTGGGACAGACTTTTTTATATATATAAAAAGAAGAAAAATTAAAGGAAATTAATTTTTGCACATGCCTTTGGTAGATCTTAAAAATCACTTGCCCATTGAGTTTTTTTTTTTTTTCATGCACTTGATGGATTGAACACCGAAGACAGGACGATGACTGACTGAAACAGTCATATGGTCCCTGTCCCTGACATCGATGTATAGGGGAGCTTTGTGTGTTAGATAATTATCATGCATCACTATCCAAAACCACTTTAGAACTCTTCTACAATGGACCTAGCAGGCACATCTAAGAGAAATACCATCGAACGTGCGTGCCCAAACCATTGTCTACGTCTCGGTTTCCACTGATCCGTAAAACGGTAAAAGTTTCACTGCACTCTCACAATCTCCAACATTTTCTTCAAAAGTCATCTTCTTTTGGTACTGTCTTTGCCTTAGCTTGAACAGTGTCATATCTGATTATCAGTCTTCAAGTCTCCCTTCGTACCTGTATACCTCTTCAGATTGTGCTTTATCAAGGAAACATGAGGGTATTGTAGGGATTAAGAAACTTTAGTTTAATGTCAGGTTTCGCCAACAATTTAGGTCCCGGAACAAACTTTATTTTCTGTTTGTGGTTTCATTAACTTGAAAAAGAAACTTCCTGTTATGTGCTCCCCAATTCCAATCCTAGTTCCAAGAAGATCGATTCAAGAGATGGTGTAACTGGACACGGCCAGTTCTAAGTCATGAAAAACTAGTTGCCGTGGCTAAAGGACCCGCAGATACTAATAGAAAATGGGTTTCCGACAAGTTGCTCAAGGGGCAGCAAGAAAATGACAACAGGTAAGCTTTCACAACCGATTGGTGTGGCCAACAGAACATGATGAGGGCTTGACTTTATCTGAGCTTGTGTGGAGATCCAGACATTCAGGTCAACAGTTTCAGCTGTTGCTATGTCCATACGACCTCCAATGAGCAGTGTTCTTGAAACTACAAAGACCGTTAAATTGTATAGACGAAAGCAAAACTACCATTGGTTTAACCTTTCAACAGGGGTAACTCCTCGGCTTGCCTTCTAAATCTTTGATAGCTTCAATTATTTCACAAGACCTATACCATTATCTTAGCCCAAAGATCAAATTAGTTTAACTTCAGTATTCCTTGCAATGCATTCAGCAATAACCTATCTTACCCGTGCGATTAAAGAGGAGAAACGAAATGAACTCCCACACCTTTATCTCGTCAAATACCAAGCTAAAGTCTGAAGAAGATAACTGGAGGGGGTAAATAGCTTCATCAGTGTTACTTGTTCCCTTCCCTCAGTTTGAAGTGGGCTCATTTCGCACCCCAGAAAATTTACATCTACTAAGCCACACACCGTCTGTTAGGAAATGAATTTCTAGAATGCGTACAAAAACAAGATTCCCATTCCCAGAAGCAAAGCATCAACGGGATGGTGCTTAAATCACCAGGTTCTCCTGATAAATTTGTACTTCCAAATAAATTTTTATACCCCGAACAGGTAGGGTTTCCCAAAAACCATAACATTTGAAACAAAAGGCTACATTGTTATGCAGTCCTTTCACATCGACATAAACTTGTGGGCTGTAAGTCAACACGCTGTATGTGTTATTCATGGTAATAAATGGGAGCGCAAGTTTTCAACGGAATTGACACTCAAATCACAGAATATAGCAAATGTCAAAATATACAGAGACTTGATACAGGCAAGTGGTTTTCTTGTAACAACAGAGGCAATCTAGTTCTCATTCAGTTTCAAGGTTCTGCAATCAAGTTGAGGAAGGTCGTGGAAGTCGCTTAGCAATTTCCTGAAAATTGATGAGGTTGTCAGATTATAAATGTGGAACTTTTAATTATAATTGACCAGAGTCACATGCAATGAATCAAAGTAATGATTTTTCTAGTAGCACCATGCTACAGAAATAAAACATGCCATTAGTGTTAAAAGCATGGTTATTAAACCTGAACCAGCCCGGGACCCAGTGGCTAGACCGGCTTGGATAAAACAAAAAATCGGGATCAGCAAAAACCCAACGAAACCCGGTTGACCTGTGACTCGAGCAACCCGGTTGAGACCCAGGTTTTTTTTTTCAAATGTTTTTTTAAATACTAGAAGAAAGCTTTATTTTTTAAATGTAAGATTTGAAGTTTTAATATATATTTTATGTTCAAAAAAAAAATTATTTTTTAAATATAAGATTTGAAATCTTTTATTATATACTCTATATTCACAAGAAAAAAATTGTGTTTTTTTAATATGGAAAAAAAAACTTTTTTAATTTAAATAAATAATATATTAAAATTTTTTCAATGTGAAATACAAAACCTTTTGAAATAATATTTTAAACTTCATTATTTATAACATGTATAATTTATATTAACATAAATTGTTTCTTAAATTTTGCATATAAAATATTAAAACTTCAAATTTTTTTTTTAATCTTCCGGGTTGACCCGGGTCAACTCGCGTAACCCGGGACCTGACTCCTTGATCGGGTCAACCCCGGGTCGAGTCTGATAACTATGGTTAAAAGTACCTCAAACAGTTGATTTATATTATCTGCAGTTTTTGCAGATGTCTCCATAAAGAACATCCCATTCTTCTCCGCATAGTCAATGCCATCCTTCAATCATACATAAACATAAAAAATGTGTTAAAAAATATTCAGCACTTAGGAATGATCTAATCACAATAAATAAATGTCTTAAAATATATTCAGCACTTAAGAAAGATCTAATCACAATAAATGACTTACTTGAGTCGGTACTTCTCGCTTCTCTTGAAGATCAGCCTTGTTACCAACTAAAGCCATGACTATATCAGGGCTACCATGTTTTTGTAGCTCCTGTTACCCAATAGGTTATAAGCCACAAAAACAAACTTTCACATAAAGAAGAAGAGGATAGGATACATCACTAAGAAAATGCTGGGGGAGGGGGGGGTAAAAGAGATTTTTAAATAGCGTTCAAAATGCTAAATGAACACAACTTGTGTTGTAACAACAAAGATATTAAGAGCGTGTTTGACAGTGTGGTTGCGGGTGCTTTTCAAATAGCTTTTCGTGCCGAAATGCATGCCAATGATGTTTTTTTATTTTTTAAAAATCATTTTTGACATCAGCACATCAAAACGATCCAAAAAGTACAAACCACACTCAATTTTAACAAAAAAAAAAATTCAAATTTGCACGAAACGCAGGTACAAATGCAGTACCATACGTTCCCTAAAACACTCCTAATCATCTAACAGATTTTGGTGGCCTCTGGTTTATGTTTTAAGGAAATTTTGTTCTGTATCCTGAATTCAAGCCGTTGAATAATTGTTTCAATTTTCAAAATGTTAGGCTCACGTCTCAGAATGGGAAAACTTATTTTGCATAAAGATTTTATATATATATATATATATATATATATATATATATATATATGGTGTTTGAAAGCAATATAGCAAATGTTTAAATTAAATAAGCCAAATTCATCACCCACATAGATGTGTCAGCATGTGTGTGAGAGAGAGGGAGAGAGAGAGGATGAAATCGGGATCCAAGCAGACTACCTTCACCCAATATTGTGCTTTGTTGAACGTCTCTGGGCTTGTTATATCATAAACAATAACTGCAACTGCAGCACCCCTATAATATAGTGGTGCCAGGGCAGCATACCTGAGCAAGAAACAAAAATCAATCAGAGCTTTGGTATTCATGAAGGAAACGGTGAAGAGGAGGGTCATCCAGGAGAAAAAAAATATTAGAAGACAAACTTTTCCAAAGAATTTCAAAAGTGGATTTGTTTGCTTCTATCTGTGCACACGTGTGCGGGTGATGAACAGAATAAACACTTGGCCCAATAATACCTTTCCTGTCCTGCAGTATCCCATATCTCAAACTTAACTGTTGTAGAATCTTGTAATGCTATCGTTTGTGACAAAAATGAAGCTCCAATAGTTACCTGGAAATTAAAACCAACAAATCTAAATAAATTTTTCAAAGAGTAGTTCTAGCCTTCTAGAGCCTCTGTCTATGTATGTGCGTGTGCATGTGAGAGAGGGAGGGAGAGAGGAGGAAGAGGCGGAGAGGCTCAAATAATGAATGGCAAAGAATGATGGATTCCTTACCTTGGATGTTGGATCAAACTGACCACGAACAAAACGAAGAACAATACAGCTTTTACCAACACCAGAATCCCCTAACAAAACCAACTGTACACAGCATTGGAATGAAAAGTCAGCTGTATTCACTTTGAAAAGTGTGGTATGCTTTATCATTGTTCTTGAAAACACAAGTAGTTTGTATTTGATTTTTCATAGACACATTAAAATCAAGAGATGGTTCAAATGCTCCTCCTACAATGTATATTCAAACATGAGTATTTTGATGGTCCAAAGTTACATATAAAACGTATGGTTGCACCATGCATGACATGCAGACATATGATTTGACCTTTTAAACCATCTTTCTGGATCAGATTCTATGCAAACCTAGAGAGACTTAAATTTAGAGCAAACTGCAGTATATTATATCATCAGCTAACTGTAACAAAGTTGGTCAATATATGACTACAGAAGTTAGCAGAATGATTCACAGAAACAACCTGAGAAATGTTCGAGATTGTATACATGGCTAAGAACAACTTTTTTCCCAAAAGTAAAAACTTAATTCAATAATTCAAACAGAGCACATAGCACCACACCACAACAAAAGATAAAAACAAAGTGGTCAAAAGCACCACCATTAACTCCCCCAAGCCCAACCAAAATAAAGAAAAGAACGGCCAACATGATAAAATAGCAACCATCTCTCCTATTTGGATCAAAAGTCCACTAGTCACAGCTTCAAACACAATGCCTCGGTCTGAAAAAGAAGATGCCAATGCACATTTTCATCAACAGCTGCCAAAAACCTCAAACGGCTTGGAATTAGAGCAATCCTGATCAAGTCAGCCCCCCAAAAAATTATGAAAAATTCAAATAGTATCAGCTGCTAGCCTAATCCCACTTCAATACTTGCTACCTTACCCGCATGCATTTTAAGACTGTCCAACCAAATCGCACACAGAAAAAATAAAAACAACAACCAGTCTAAAATCTGAAGCCCATAAATTTACCTTCACACGTAGGTTTTTGGCATCAACCACTCCACCACTCTCGGAATTGTTAAGTCCGCCCAACCTCCCAGTACTTCTATCTACATACATTTTCCCCAACAGAAACACCCAAAATTATCCACAATTATCAAATAAAATAAATATATCAAATACTTGCTTAACAACCAAAACCCAGAATAAACAGCCACCGAAACTAGAAGACCAAAATTTCTACCTTTACAGAAAATTTAGCAAAAATCCTCAAAAAGGTCAGTATACTAAACTATTTTATCAACAAAAAGCTTTCTCAAACCCTATTTACCAAAAACCCATTTCCCCGATCACACATTAATCCCCAAATTCCCTTCCAACTCAATAAATTAACCAAATCAAAGCGATCAAACATCAAAATTGCATTTTGATCCACTTAATTTACAATAATATCAAAATAAAATCATAACCCAAGAGTTGGAACTTATGGCTTTCAATAGAATTGAAAGACCCACAAAGAAAAAATTTAGGGATTTGCCTGGAAGAGAAGAGGAGCAACCCATGACCTTCTTGTTGAGATACTGTAAGGTGTAATTAACACTGTAAATGTAGAATGAGTAATTGGGGTTTTACCAGGATTGATTCTTTTTCCTCTCTTTTAGCTGATTGCAAGGTCGTTAATGGCTGTTACACTTGCTTTTTGTTAAGGTTTCTTTTATTCGACTTGGATTGCTTGCTTATGGTGCAACGTGTTTCTCATATCTGTCGAAGTGTTTTGTCCAAATTACAAATTGGTCCCATATTTTGTGGTAAATATCATGTCTAACACTCTACTTAAAAACAATCTCGTGAATACAAACAATTCGAGTATAAATACAGTATCTAAGATAAGAATATGCATTTAGTTTATATATAAAAGTAAGTGGGAATCCTGTATCCTGTATTTAGATGTGAAAGACACAATATTTCTTATCAAATAATGATTTTATTATTTTACTATTTTTAAAAAAATAAAGGAAATAACTTTAAATACTTATTCCCTTTTCTTTTAAACGAGCAACTAGTGGATGGAGACTTTCAAGATGGAAGGCACACGATAAGCTTGCTTGATTGGATCAATATCATAGCTAAGTATTACAATGTTATTACAGGATTATGTCATTTCATGCCGTAATTAATTATAAATAATAATAGTGTAATTAATTATAAATAATAATAGTAATAATGTTTATACGAGAGAGAGAGAAGGGTTATGATTATAATCTTGTAAGTGGCTAAGGTTTTGTCCCTTTTACAAGCTTTGAAGGAAGTACTAAAATGAATTTCAAACTCGTATGGATTTGAATCCTAGTCCCCTTCCATTAACTTAATGGAATGTCTACATGTATAGCATGGAGATATAAAATTAAAATTGTATTGTATTTTTAAGAGGTGTAGCTCAACTGATCAGATTATAGGTTTGTTCCCTAAAAATCATTAATTTAAGTCTCATAAATTTTAGGGTTACTGAAAACTTATATGGTCATTAACTTTAGAATTTATAGGATTAGTTAAAGTAGATGCAAAATAATTCGAACAATCATATTAATAATAAAAAAAATATATCATTAACAAGAATTACTATAAAAGATTTTTTGGATACCAAATCACAAATTGAGCCAACTAAGATTAAATCTAAGCCTCACTTCCTATTTTTCTTAAAATTAAGTCAAATTTATTACTTGCATCCCTTTATGGCGGATGTCCTTTTCTTCGCTGCGGTGTATGCGAACAAGACATGGCCTAGAAACATCCGTCAAGAAGTTTCGTTGATTATCAAATTCATTTAAAGCTCGACAAGTACAAATGAAGTGATGCTGACTTCATGGCGAGCAATGCCTCTTCTGCAAATGAATATCCATGTTGTAATGAAATTATGGGGGAAAAAATCATAAATACACTAATTTTTTTAGGTGGATGAACAGACACCTAACACTGGACCAGAGAGAAATTAAGCTGTCCAGTAATAATAAGACTTGATGAGTCGGATATGTGCGATTCGATCACGAAGAAGACAACATGGTATGCTCCGGGCTTCTTTTCTCCAGAAGTCTATAGATTGTGCGCAAACATTAATCACGAAGGAGAGGTAGTAGAGTAGTAAGTTTGTCGTGCGATTAGTGTAGCAGACACAATCCTGCAGTTTAATTGCATGATTGCACAGAGTTTCAACCATTTGCTGATTGATAATTTGGTATTGAATGATTTCATGTCGAGGACACTTTTTTTTTTTAATTATATATGTAATTATTCTTTCATATATGGTCTGGTAGACTCAGGGGAAAATGTCAGTCTACTTAGGGGTGAATACTATTCAAGAAAATTTGAATTGCCTAATTTTCTAAACTAATCTGGGTAAAATATTTTTTTAAAAAAAATCAAAGAATGTGATGATATCGAAAAAAAATCAGTAGCTTGGAAATGAGACTTATATCTTAGATAATTAGTTAGTTTTTTTTGTTGTGAAAATCTATTTTATTCTCCCTAGCCAATGTAGCTGGTGGACAATGCCTAATAGTTGCAAAAAGATTGTTTTTAGTAAATTTAAGGACTCTCTAATGATTAAATCGATGATTTTTTTTAGAGAAAATACAATAATAGTAAATATAGATACTCTAAGAATAAATATGCAATAAAAAATGAAGATTCTGAACCTTTTATTTAAATGATATATATATTTATAGCTCACAAGTCTTTTTATGAAAGAAAGATGTTAAAATGTAATATTACCCTAATAGTATTAAATAGGAAAAAAAATATCCTTAACACATGTATTAATATTGATGGAAAATATCCCTAATATATGTATTAATATAGATAGAAATATGATGGGTCTTTAAATGACGTTTATACACTATCTCTTATATAATATTAACATTGATGGAAATATAATGAATTCTTGAAAAACTTTTATACATTTAATGAGTGTAAAAGGAGTGAGAGGATGAGTCCTTTCCATGACTGAATCCAATAGAGACAGGTTTTTCTTTTAACTGAGTCAAATAAAGGTTTTTTTAGGTTAAATTTAGGTTCATTGGAATAAAAAATTTGAGTGCTTCTCCATAATAATGTTGAAGAAAATCAGGTTAGGGTTCAAATTTTTGAAAATTTGAAATACCTAGAATGATTTTTAAAATTTATAAATATACAAGTAATTTGTTACTTTGTTGGAAAAGAAATATAATGCATTGGAAAAAACAAAGATTTATTTTTAATTTTATAGAATATAATTCAAAGAATAAAAAAATTAATTTGGGTTAGAGAATTTAAAAAACATTTCAAAAACTTCATTTCCTCTCTCAAAATCTCAAGTGCATCCGATTGTAGCCAAAAAGTGTATGCATTTCCAAATGATGTATTTACTCTTATATCTTTTATTTCTATTCTATTTACTTTCGTTTGTAACCAAACACTGAAATTTATTCACTAATTTCTTCGAACATTTGCTCGGTGAACAACAGACCTTCACTGAGTTCTGAAAATTTACCTCCAAAGTTCGATGGCTGACAAAGAGAAATTGTAACCGGTGTTCATAGGGGTGTTTAT
This sequence comes from Populus deltoides, assembly GCA_015852605.2. Classification (NCBI taxonomy): domain Eukaryota; kingdom Viridiplantae; phylum Streptophyta; class Magnoliopsida; order Malpighiales; family Salicaceae; genus Populus; species Populus deltoides. The sequence continues at coordinate 18,376,166 of CM027577.2, forward strand.
TTTCGGTTTGGTTTGGTTTTTATAAAAAAAAATAATCAAATCAAATTTTTTTAAAAAAAAACAGAAACCAGTTCAAACCGACCGGTTTGGCTTTTTTAAAACGGTTCAAACCGGCTTGGATCGGTTTTTTCCGGTTTGGATCGGTTTTTTTGATTTGGCTCGGTTTTTTCCGGTTCGGTTTTTCCGGTTCCAGGTTTAAATAACTGAAACCGAACCAAACCGAACCGAACCGGTCGGTTTTTTAAAAATTTTAATCGGTTTTTTTCACGATTCGGTTTTTTCGGTTATTTGTTTTTCAGTTTTCTCAGTTTAATCAGTTTTTCGGGTTTTTTGAACACCTCCAGGTGTTGCTAATAAATTTTTTGCCTGAAATTTACCAAATTCGTTTTCGCATCAATGCAAGATTATTATTTGCCTAAACTTCACCAAATTCATTGCATGAACATGTACTATTTTAATTTAATTGCAATGCAGTCTAAAGGAAATTTGCCAACTTTTTAATATAAAGAGTGATTTTATTCGGGAGTAGAGGAAGAAAATTTCAGGAGAATGCATCTTCGCATCATTTTGCAAACAAACTGATAAACTTAAATTTAATTGGTATAAACTCCTGAAAAAAAATCATTCAACTACTTTAAAAGAAGAACCCCAATCCATCATCTCCCTTCTTCAGAGGGATCACACGATTCTATAGGATTGATTTAGGGGAGGAGTCTCCATTCCTGGGTTCATCTTAGGGAAGGAGTCTGAATTCATGGGCTTGCTCCGCTTCTCGCTATAAAAAATAAATAAATTATGAACTATAAACATATATTTAACTTTAATTTAAACATTTATACTAGTCAACATTCAGTTTCGAACAACTTTAATTTAAAGAACTTACCTAGATTTTAAAATTAATTTGGACTCTAAATTATTGATTCATCGAGGTTAACTTGACAAAAAACTACGTATAATTCCAAGATGCAAGCCTGATGGTTAAAGAAATGTTTTTTATATTTTGATTTTTTTATTTAAATATATATTTAACTTTTTTCATATACTAGGTGATGTATTTTTAAAATTATTAAAAAAAATGACTTTGATATTATTTATAACTTGTATGGTCTGTGCAGAAATTTGTTGTCTTCTCTTTGAATTTTTGGGTTAGCGACTCAATAGCCAAGCCAAGCCAAGCCGAGGCTCTGGGGGTAGGTTTGAGGTTATATCTGACCGTCCATTGACATTTCTGCGCGGGAAGAGAAACCAGCAGTGACGATGACGCGCCACTGGACAGGCTGTTGGGCCTGCCAACTGGTTTCCCATAGAGGCAGAAATGCCCTTCATTTTTGTTTTTTTTTTTTTATTTTCCTGCATGCCCTGGGTTCATTAAAATACCTTTATGGCTAGGGGCATCTCTAGTAACAAAAATCATATGAAAGAGTCAAATAATTACTATAGTATTTTGAGTAATATTATTTAGCTTTTATTTATTTATTTCATGTGATATTCAATGGAAAAAACCATTTTAATGAGTTATTTTATAGTAATTTTTTTAAAAAGCAGTTAAAAATTCTCTTTTATTTTATGTTTTTTCTCAAAAAAATATATAAATAGCTTTTCATCTGACAACAAAAAAAAAATTTAACATCCCATACAGCTATCTCCTCATAAACTCAAAATTTATAATTAAAAAGCTATTTTAATAGTTATTTTCTATAGCAATCTAGAAACATTATGGAATATTTAACAAATTATCCATTAATAAAATGAAGGATAAGACTTTGTCTAGAGATAACTAATTGAATATCTATTTATTTATTTTTAAAAATATATATATTTATACTTTTACTTGGAGGCTTAGTTTGGACGGGAATAAGTCTTCTCTATTCTATTTTTTTAATATATTCTAATTTAATAGATTGCAAAGTCAATTTAATACTTTGACTTTGTGTGTGTTTGATATTATAATATAAATTATTTTAAAAAAATAATTTATATTTTAAAATATATTAAAATAATTTTTTTATTTTGATATTTGTACATCAAAACTATAAAAAAAATTAATTTAATATTTTTTTAAATTAAGAAAAAACTATCATATTTCTAAACACTATGAATCATTTAATTGTTTTATCGAAAGATATCCTAACTCTAAAATCACTTCCAAATTTCTAGTCCACGCGTAATTATTTCTCCAGACCAAGTAAAAAGATATGTGCTGCAGGGAGAGATATTAAATAATTTTAATCAACGGGAGTCCATTCTATATTATTGCCAAAAACACGAAATAAAATATCGGTACAATCATACATTACATTCTCAAGGACAATTTTGTCACAAATCGCACCATAAATTTGGTCAGTAATGATCTCATCATTCCCTCAGTATCTTTTTTTTTTTTCCCAAGTCTCAACAGGAATTAAACCGATACTGCAATGCCCTTATCACCCCCACTTCTATTTTTTACGAGAAAAAATTAAATCCCACAATTGTTTATTTATTTATTTATTCTTACCTTTCTTTCTAAGCCGAAGCAAAAATAGAACTTTCTGCTCAGCTCCCAACTGTCCATCTCTCTCTCTGCCGAAAATCAAAGACTCTCATGCTTTCACATAAAAACCTCTTCACTTCCATGGTGTTTAACGCTTCTCTTTGATTAACGTTCCTTTTAAAGCACTGTCCATTCATTTTTTGTTTTATCAATTCATTAAAACCCAGTTTCATTCCCTCAACTTTCTCATCTGGGTCTCTCCTATTTCCCTCAAATTCCTCAGCTTTTGGCCTAAAGTTTGTATCTTGACCTTGGTTTTTGGCTTAACTTTAGTTATAAAAGACTCCATATATTTATTGGAAGAAACCCATGTAACTTCACTCGGTTTTGTCATCCGGGTCTTTTTTATTTCTCTCAAAATCCTCACTTTAAGGCTATTTTTGCACAATTCAGTCGTATACTCATGTCATTAACGGGAGATCCGAGTTCTGAGTTGCTGAGTCGACTCGCTGACTCAGTGAAAGAGATTTCTGGGTTACCGGAGTGTAGAAATGTTTTTAAAAAGACGCATGGCGATTTGGTACGTAGGATTAAGCTATTGAGCCCTATGTTTGAGGAATTGAAGGATAATAATGAAGAGCTAAGTGAAGAAGAGACTAAAGGATTTGAATTATTGAGAACCGTTTTAGATTCTGCTAAGGAACTTCTCAAATCGGTTGTTGAAGGAAGCAAGGTGTATCAGGTACTGTTTTTTGTCCTTTCTGTTTGGTTACAAGGAACAAGAAAAATGAAAGCATTAAGCTCTTTGTTTTTTCTTCTTTGTTAGCTATGAGTTGGAACTATGGTTTAATTATTCTCTGTTCAAGGATAAATTATATTGTCTATTGGATAATTTTTATGAGGAAGATTTCATTTAGTTGTTTATTTACCTCAATTTTCTGTTTGGTTTCTGAGAAAATGGATGGAAGTTGTGTTTTGAGTTTTTCTTTTTTCTTACATTTGATGCATGGAGATATTATTGATTTAGAATAGAACGAAAGCTAAGGACTTTGATTATGAACTTCCTGATTATTAGTTTTATCAGTAACTGAATGCATAGCTGTGCGTGTCTGAAAACATAAGAATCATCTGTAAAATTCTCGATGAATTGAAAGAACAGACCTGGAAATACAAAGGTGTCCTAATACAGGTCGAGTCGTGCAATTGCTAATGTCTGCCACTGAATTTTGTGACCACGTCCCAAATTTTTGTGTTTTTCGTCCCACGGTTAGGATATTGCAATCAGCATCCTTAGTTCGCGGCGGGATTGCATGATTTCTTGGAATTCTGATTATACCCATCATCTTCCCATGCTATGCTATGCTTCTGGTGTTCTGCAACAAATACTTTGGTTTTTTCTTTTCATTGATAGTTTTAGAACTTGATCATTCAGTTTTTGAGGTTGAATGATTTGATATTCGCAAGTCTGTAAATTAAGGTGTTGGTATCAAATTTAGCGGTTTTTTTATTTGCAAACATGATTATTTAGATCCAAGCTTCCAAATTTAAATGAAGCCATGTTTGGAATGCAGACCTTGCAAAGGGACGACATAGCAGATAAGATCAACCAGATTACAGAAAAAATTGAAGCAGCACTGGGTGAGATTCCTTATGACAAACTCAATTTATCAGAGGAAGTTCAAGAACAGGTAATCTTATGACCAAATTGATTTTTTTTAGCATATTTACAAGAACCTCCTTTTCCATTTTATTTATGCACATCATGAGATATTCTGAAGAATGATTTTGGCACAAGATGATGACTCAAATCAGTCAATGGATTGCTTAATTTTAGTGTTGTCAGTTGATGTTATATCCACCGCTTTTTTCCAGATTGAACTTGTGCACGCCCAATTCAGAAGAGCAAAGGGAAGGCAAGAACACCAAGATCATCAACTGGAAGTTGATTTGGCCATAGCACAGAGAGAAAAGGATCCTGACCGTGCAATACTAAAAAGACTTTCAGAAAAGTTGCATCTCCAGACTATCGATGATCTAAAGAAAGAATCCCTTGCTTTCCATGAACTGGTTATTGCAAGTGGTGGAGATCCAGGAGACTGGTTCAAGAAGATGGCATCCCTCTTTAAGAAGTTAAAGGACTATGTTCAAACAGAAAACCCTGAAATTGATTCCGCTGAGGCTGGAAAGGGTATGATTAAACACAGATCTCCTGTTATCCCAGATGATTTTCGGTGCCCAATATCTCTTGAACTGATGAAAGATCCTGTTATTGTCTCGACCGGACAGGTTTTCTACAAGTTTTCTTATAGTTTACAGCTTTGCATCTTTGTTAGTAGTCATTATTCATTAATCGTTTATTTCCTTGTCCAGACATATGAAAGATCCTGCATCCAAAAATGGCTAGATGCAGGCCATAAGACATGTCCAAAAACGCAGCAGACCCTTTTGCATACTGCGCTTACACCAAACTATGTTTTGAAGAGTTTGATTGCTTTATGGTGTGAGAGCAATGGAGTAGAGCTTCCTAAACAGCCAGGGGCTTGTAGAAGCAAAAAAGTAGGAAGCAGCATGTCAGATTGCGACCGAGCTGCAGTCACTACCTTATTAGACAAATTGGGCAATGGTAGTCTGGAACAACAAAGATCAGCTGCTGGAGAGCTTCGTTTATTAGCAAAGAGGAATGCGGATAACAGAGTCTGCATTGCTGAAGCAGGAGCAGTTCCACTCCTTGTGGAGCTATTATCCTCAACAGATCCTCGAACCCAAGAGCATGCTGTTACAGCGCTTCTCAACCTTTCCATAAATGACCTTAACAAGGGAACCATTGTTAATGCGGGAGCCATTCCTGATATAGTTGATGTTTTAAAAAATGGAAGCATGGAGGCCAGGGAAAATGCAGCCGCAACTCTTTTCAGTTTGTCTGTGATAGATGAGAATAAGGTGGCAATAGGAGCAGCTGGGGCAATCCCAGCTCTTATAAAGTTGCTATGTGATGGGACTCCAAGAGGAAAGAAGGATGCTGCTACTGCTATCTTTAATCTTTCAATTTATCAGGGAAACAAGGCTAGGGCTGTAAAGGCTGGTATTGTGCCACCCCTGATGAGGTTGCTGAGGGATGCTGGGGGAGGAATGGTGGATGAAGCACTGGCAATTCTTGCCATCCTTGCAGGTCATCAAGAAGGGAAGGTAGCAATTGGTCAGGTTGACCCGATTCCTGTTCTGATAGAGGTCATCAGGACTGGATCTCAACGCAACCGAGAGAATGCTGTAGCAATCTTGTGGTCGCTTTGCACTGGTGATTCACAGCAGTTGATCTTAGCTAAGCAGTTTGGTGCTGAAGAGGCACTAAAGGAGCTCTCGGAGAGCGGTACTGACAGGGCCAAGAGAAAGGCTGGAAGCATATTAGAGCTCCTTCAACAAGTTGATACTGTGGTTAATCAAAGCTGATTCTGAATCACGCTGCACTACTTCAGAAAATTGCAAACCAAAAGCATGTATGTTTGAATAGTTATTCAGTTTTGAATAGGTATCTCTTTACAAAAGTGTAGATATGGATCTCGGCGGCTTAGGCATACAAGACTGGTGCGTATCCCCCAGCTAAGATAAAGGTAAAAACAACGGTCAGCTTTCACCAACAGGCAGGAAAGGTCAGTGGCCCCCCATTTAAACTGTGCCGGCTCTGGTGGGACTTGGTCTCGTTCTATGAGCTGCTGCTGATTTTAGGAAATTATTATCTTCATGAGATGGAGGAGTTTGGTAGAAGATGAAAGCAACAACACTACAGCGATTTGATGGGGTGATGTCAGCCTTGAAGCATCGCATTCAAGGTGATGTGTTCGTTCAGTGAACGTTTAGAAGTGATTGGGGCATCCACATTTCCTCACCAGATGTTATGTAATATGTTAAGAGGTTGGAATTGACTTATAATGGCTATATTTTAGAAACATTTTCAGGTGTCATCTGATCCCTTTTCATCCATGATTGTTAGTTAGAAGGGGTAACTGTAGTCAGCCTAAGATGGCGTGAAACAAAATTTCATTGCAATGAGTTGTGTAGAGTTGGATCGAAAGATATTTATAGACTTGAAGACAATCTTTTTAGCTATTTTCATATGAAGAAGGCATGTATTGACAGACACTAGCATTTATTGATTGAAAAAACCCCCCTTTCATTCAACCCAAATAAACAATTTACAAGAACTCTCTAGAAATGTCAACACAACGTATATACACAAACAATTCTGGCCAGGGAAAATAAAATAATCAAAGTACCAACGTATATACCTTGGCGCTTTCTGCGCGTTTTCCGTGAGCCGTCTCATTCTCGGCTTAGTAAGCCAAAAAATTTCCAAGTCTTCGCTTAAGAAGTCGGTGTAAAATACAATTCTTTACAAATTAACCCAAGTTTTCCATGTATGTCTGGGTCAAGGTGTTACCGTTGACGATTTTTGTTGTCCCAATAATCATATCATATGCCATCGCTTCCTGAAGAATAGATGAATATTTATATATATTAAAAAAACTACACCCAACATAACAACCATTCAAATACAATCTTGTCAGAATCCAAACACTTGAGACAGTATTTTCTTTTCAGAAGTCATGTTATGGAGCTTTTCACTAACAAAAGAGAAACTAAACTGGAAAAAAAGATCCAGTAAAATCATCCAAAGGGATGCACCGTCCTTCATTCATTTTGAAATGTAAGTCTAAATGCTTTCATTAATATGGGAGAAAAACCAAGGTCTCACCCACATGCAACTTTGATAATCGACTGCCTAATCAAAATCCGCATATTACAATTGCCCACTACAGATTCAGACTCGCAAAGTATTTAACAAACCTGAGCACTGAGAAATAACAAACCTGAGCACTGAGAAATCGAAGTGCAGAAATTTCTGCAAATGTTACCCCTCCAATGAAAACAACAAGTACCAGGGCGCGTCTTCCATCAGCAACTCTGAAACATGTAAACTAGTGTTACAATTCAACAAAGATCAAGATGTTGCACGATACAAGTTGAAAATGAATCTACTCTAAACACTTGGAGTGCATGATTAATCCAACCAGTTCCGTGATCAGTCATTCACAAAAACTTTTTGTACTATTAAGTATTTGGTAAAAGTGATACAAAGAGATGCACATAAAAAGTTTTATGATCCTTGATCACAGGCAATGCTCTTTAGATTATATCAATCAGAAAATGTAGATAACCTCACGGTCATCAATGATGGCATGATGCCATCAAAGCAATGTAAATATCAATTGACTAGAAACAACAGCTTGAGCAAAATACAAGAAACCAGGATGAGTTTGAACATGCCTGTCAACAGCTGCTGAAGCCCCATGCAAGGTGTCAAACGAAGAACTGCTTGAGAATCCACCCTGCACAAGTAGTATGAAAGCTATTGTGGTAAAGATATCAAAATTCTATGGCATGCATATACGTAAAAAACTAGAAGCATACTATCAGTAAAACAAAAATATTAGAAGCAACAGCATAACAAGAGGAAGGGAGGAAAGAGAGAAGTGTACTGACTCTCTTCATTTCTGAATGAGGTCCTGGCAACAGCTTCAAAGTTTCTTCCATGGGACGCCTGAAAGGTCAAGCCATCATGTTTCACTAAGATAAGGTCACTTGTAAAGTTCACATTTATAGTGCAAAGATGGTTATATATCCAATTAAATGTACCAAAGAACACATGAACTTAAGCTTCTTGGAATCACAAACAAGGTGATAAATCAACTCTAAATAATTGTGCATCAGTTGGCCTCGATCACATTAAACTTGCTTCAATTCAACCTATAATGCTTAAGGGGCTTTATCTTTAAGTAAGGCCAGAAAAGGCACAGATGCATTAATCTTTAAGGTGGTTCACAAAAATGAATATAGATAACCAGTAAACATGCAGGATCCACTGCTGAAGAAGTACAAAAGCTCAAAGCAGAATTCAAAATAGACCCCACCATCCAGATCGAACAGCATGCTGGACAAGGCGGATGCTAAGTGGTGCATATCCAGAAAAGACATACGCAATGTCGTTGGGGCTGTTGCATAAGAAATAGTTTTACAAGTTATGAAAGAAAGGGATTGTTAGAAAAGGCAAACTTGCAAAATAAATCAAAACGGCATAAATTTATAAATGCAGAAAAGTGTGCTTCATTTTTTCATGACATTCCATTTCATTTTTCAAGAATGAATTTTTCAAACAGTAATAGATTTGGAGAATTTCAATTTAAGATGATTTCAACTTTTTAGAGATAAATTAGGAAAAACAAATTGAAAGCATACTACAGATGCTCATGGATGCAGTTTCAGGAGAATTTAAGAAAATGTGTTTTTAGAAAACAATCTAAAACATGTTTTAGCAGACTCTGTAATTTTCAACTTCAGAAACAGATAAAAATAATAATTCTGAGCCACAGGAAATCAGGCCCCATAATACATTCCAGTTCATTATCCCCGGGCATCTTCAGCTTTGGAACAAAAGATTAGCAGAGCTAAATGGACAATGTATTAAACATTCTTTAAATAATTTTATTATAAAAAAACAGATTGCATGATCAAGAGGTTGCATACTTGGTAGTGTCAGTATCCTCAGTTACAAGCTGGAGATTACGTTTGATTGTCAGCCAGTTGCCTTTACTTTCCTGCAAGACTAGAATGATGTACAATGAATTTGGGAATTCGAAAGATGCCGTTTACCTTAACTATTAAATTACAATGTAATGCAAACAAAATGCCTTGCTATGAAGGAAAAATCATACTAAACCTGCTTTTTAAGCAATCCAGCCTTCTCTAAATTATTCAACATTGCTATGTGCTCAAATCCATAGCTATGAAGCAGCTCCCTCCTAAATGAGGAATACAGAAGTATTGAATAACCATAATGCAGAATAACTGGAATATAATTACATAATAGAAAGGATAAAACAGCTGTGAAAGTCAAGAGCATGAGGAATTAAAATTAAAAAAAAGGTGAACCAAGCTATTCTTACCTCAAATGATCAAAATTCTTTTTAGGAAGCCCTGAATTTGTGATGGAAAATAAGATCAGAAGACGCACGACAGTAACTAGAGGCTCCTGCTTATGGATTAATTCTTCAATGTAATCATAGCATCTGACAAAACAATCTTAGTCAATTACATTATTCCAAATGCATATACAAACATTTTGAATTGAGGAAGCATTTCCAATATTGTGTACAGGAAAGTTTTATCAAAGCACACAGAAAATAAGTTTGATTAATATGACTAGACAGGACAACTCTTATACTATTGTTTGAAACATTGGCAGTTTCTATCTTGCCACGTGCCCAGATTTCTGTCCAACATCCCTTACTGCACAAGTTCGTCCCATGTAGTCTCCTTAGACCAATCCATCTACTCATCAAACACACCCTAAATTTTTAAAGGAAATCAAATAAACTATTTTTTTGCACACAATATAAAAATATCACATCCAGCATCTTCTACGAGCGTCAACATGCAGAAAAAGGTTGGTAACTGAATGGCATAGAACAAATGCAAATGTTGGCCTATTAACCTATTAATCAATATGCAGAAAAGAACAGAGCATATAAAGCTCTCAAAGCAAGGATGTAAGAATTCAAATCAACTTACATGTCATAACTCTGAGCCTCAACAAGTGTCTGCTCCATGTCAAGTCGTGACTGAAATGAATGCTTTGATGTGAATGTTGACAGATGCTGAGCAAGATTTATGTGTCTCTGAAGCCATTAGAAGCAGCAAATCAAAACCTAGCATCACTGGAACAACACTGATAGAGGGCATGATAGGTGAGAATTGAATTAGAGTGACTTACAGTCATCTCCGGCAATGAATTCAGCTTTTTAACAAAATCCTTTAACTCAGAAACTGTCTGGTGCTGTATCAATTAAATGACACCTGATTAGAATATGCACATAACTCTTCAAGTATCCAAAAGTAAAGCATTCAAGAGATTAAGCTTGCATGCAATAGTAATCTGATTATTGGTATAAACTGTAGCTGCAACTCTCGACTTGGGAAGCTCTCTCATAAAGCAGAAAGAAGAACAAATAAATACAAGGCAGCTACTTATGCAGGTAGTGAGTCGGCAACAGTTATTCGTTAATTATGAAAAAACAAACATGAAAGTTCAGGTCATGACAATTCACGTACAGTAGTCGTCATATCTGTGTAGTCCTGCTTCATAGATGTTGCTTTTTGACGAAGGACCTGTAATCATACTGCAGATGCCCACTAAGGAAATAGAAACTGAAGAGCATACAAAGAACTGATAACAGTTGAAAAGGAGAATCTTGAATTAATGTGGAAATTACAATAAACTTCCAGAAAAATGGAGCAACCTGGACAACAACTTCAAAGTTGAGATCTCGAATTTCCTTGAACAGCTTGTCACTGAAAAAAGGTTCAGCCATGTACAGTGAATTAATTGCCAAGACATAAGAAAAGGCAGGGGTAGAGAGCAAGAGAGAAGGTTGAAGGTTCTGATAGCTCAGTGAAACATGGGGTTTAAATCTTAATCCAACTGCACCTATGCAACATGCACTTATACGAGTTAGGATTTCAATCAAGGATAACACTTCCTCGCCAACATCCATCTAAACCCATTGTATCATCTCTTTTTCCCTTTTCTATGGAACAGATAAGAGGGGGGGAAATACCCATATATCACATAGCATACCTTGAATTAAGTGGAACTTTCATCTTTTTTCCTTCTTGTTGAACACCCATGATAGATGAATCAAGCTCCATGGCACCATTGTTGATGTGCAGAAACTGCACTAAATCTAATTAGAGATTGGCTAATAACATATCCAACTAACCATAGATAAGTATTGTCATTGTTGTTCATTCAGAAACACTTCGAATATTCAGCATCCAAATAATAGAAACTAAAATTTTCTGATGCTCATGCTAGGAGAGATCAAATATTTTTGTGTCGAAGTAATACTTAATTTAAGGCAGAAACTATAGAATTACAGACACGGACACAAACACATTTTTCATCAGTAATCATATTTAGTAACAAAATTAGCACATATAGTCACCAAAAAGCAGTCAAAATAGCTAAAGAATCTTGGTTTAAACTTGAGTGTCAAATTACCTCGTCCAGAAGTCCTTCATATGTTAATTGAGAGCACATAGGAGTAACCATGTCCACCTGCAGCAAGCGGATAAATTTTTAAATAGCAAGAGTATTTATTTATACATCAAGATCATAATATGCGAAGTCCAAGAGATATCAGCTTTACAATTCATACTACAAGTTTATGCTTTAATTCTAGCTTGGCCCAGGTATCAGCTTAGCTCAACAACAGAAACTCCAATCAATTTCTTTGCTGACTGACTTGACATGCACACTCCTACAAAGCCCTACAACTAACTCATTGATATGCACACCCCTGCAAAGCCCTACAACTAACTCCTAAATTAGCTACAGAATCTAAATGTCTTAATTTCATGACCATAGGTGGAGTTTAACCCTGTAATATCCCACATTGGCGAGTGAGGAAGTGGTAGCTGGCCTTATTAAGAGTGCTGGTTGCCAACTTGTTGTATGTGTTTTGGGGCGTCAGGCTCAGAAGTTAGCTTGCGTCACCAGGAACAAAACCGTGAGGGCGGTAAGGCCCAAAGCAGACAATATATGGCAGGTTGGGCCGGACAGTTACATTTGATATCAGAGCCGACCTCATTGGCTCTCTGATGGTGTCGACAGGGTCGTCAGACTCCTTAAGGGGGGTGAATTGTAAGATCCCACATCGGCGAGTGAGGAGTTAGTTGCTGGCCTTATTAGTAGTGCTGGTGCTAACTTGTCATACGCGTTTTGGGGCGTTAGGCCAGAAGGGCTCGCGTCACCAGGAATAAAACCGCGAGGGCGGTAAGGCCCAAGGCGGACAATATATAGCAGGTTGGGCCGGCTATTAAAAACCCAATGTCAGCACAACTTACAATCATTGCAACTACAGTTTGGAATTTCAATTGGCAGATACCATGGAAACAGTACTTGGACTCTAGAAGAACAAATAGAGAGAACTTTTAGTTTATATAATTTTTTTTCATGAAAGAGGGTGTTTACAAAGTTTTCCCAGGAGCAGTATATATAAAGCAATTTCCATCTCGTTATCTAGGATTGTGACCAATCCTTACACATAATATCCAATATCATGTTTTGAGATGTGCAGTCACTTTCTAATTTTCAGTTTTCTTAAAATTTTCAAATGCTCGTCCTATTCAAAAGTGCAGTCACGTTCTTAAGACAATGATGGGAAATTTATGCATGCCAGTGCACATGTACATGAGTAACTTGCATCACATCTCCTTGCAAAAGTTAGATACAATTGATTATGCTAAGAAGGAAAGGAAGAGAGATAATTCACCTCCCTGTCTATAAGAATGAGAGTATTTATTTCTGGCATAACCATCTGAAATGATGAGCAAGTAATCAGTCACATGCAACAAATCAATTGTAAATATACAAAGAAGTGTCTAACTGGCACATTGGTTAAAACTTAAAAGCATACTTAAAGTAACCACAATTACATCGGATGAGTTAACTGGTTCTTCTGCTTGCATACGATTGAGAATGTCAGCAATGCGTACTGATGCTTTACCTTTTGCTCTCACATTTGGTATCACTCCAAAAGAAGACTGCAGGCATAATTTTCCATAAAGTATAATCATGAGAAGCATACTTATCAGGAAACATTCTCAATACTATATTGTTTAAAAGTAAATTTTTTGGATCCATCAAATCATCTAACCTCAAGCTTGTGAATGGCCTTTGCAATATGCCAGAGTGAACTTGTATTACCATCAACTAGGCATTCCTGCCACACTCAGTGGAAAAAAGAAAAGAAAAGGAAGATAATATAGATGAGGATAAACAAAAAGAATATCCAAAAGGTCTTTTGGAGAGAACAAAAACAGCAGCCATACTTTGTTAGCTAAGTCAAGTTCAAATGATAGTACATCCTCATCCAATGGAACCATGTATAATGGGTACTCCCCGATTGTCACCAAGTTATGAACATTTTCCTCCTCAAGGACCTGCACAACCAAGTAAACACCTTACAACCCTAGACATGATCAATACATGAGAATTCAAATGTGCAAATGAACTACCACTAAAACCATACCTTCTCACAAACAACCTCACGACGAGGCACAAAATAAACATAGTACTCCCTCTGGAGTCCTTGTGACGTGTCATGATGAATATTGGAACATATGAATCTCATCAGACTGAACTCTGAACGAACAAGGTAAACCACTTTAGTACAATCAGTCTGAACTGGTTCCGCTGAAAGATGCCGCAATTCAGCACCATTTTCCTGTTTATTACCAATTAACACAACAGAATTTCTAAAATCAGCAATCAGCAATTACACCATTCAAATTCATCAAGCTAATAAAACACACTAAAGCATGACAGAATAGAGAAACTTTTTACCCTGAGAATTGTTGTCTGGATGATCAGCGAAATTGATCCACTAAGCTTTGGATCAATCACTAAACACTTCTTTCCTCGAATCTATTAAATTTACAATCAAAATCAATATTGAAATTCAATGAAACATCAAATTTCTCAAAATTCAAGAAACCTAGCTGGAATATGAACACCGCTAATCTACATTGTACAAAGAATTCCGTTAAACTAAAGCAACGGATCTGCAAGAAACTTGAGAATTTGCATTTTCTCGGTAAACAGACAACGAACTTACGTTCTTGAGGATGTCAACGAGATCTTTCTGAGATTGTTCCCTGAAAAGTTAAAAATTAGTAGATTAGTGATCGTGGTTAAGAGTAGTTAAGTAAATGGTGATTATTGCAGACCTGAAGGATTTAAGATTGAGAGGAGAGTTGTCTAAGTTAGGGATTTGAGCCATTTTTGCTATGAATTCGAGAGCTCGATAGAGTGAAATCTTTCTCTTCGGCTTCTGTTCTGTGTCTGCGACAGGGAGGGAGACGGAGGAGGAAAGGAGAATCGAGAAGGAGATGATGACGTCATTATGGGCTTAGCTTTTTTATTTTTTGAACTGGCTTGAAAGAGAGCTTGGACATTGTTTCTGGGCTTGGGCTATTACATAGGCCTGAATTAGGGAAGTATTTGTTGCGCCTCGTAATGTGCCCGAATTTAGTGTCCAGTTAAACTAGGGGCTTGTATCCGGGAGATTAGATGCATCGAATATCCTAAGCTGGTTTATTTTGTGAAAATATTTTTAAATTCTTTTATTATTATTTTTTAAAATATTTATTTTTTGTGTTTGTTTTTTTATAAAATATCTGATAGAAAAAATAATTAATAAAAAATATCTTATGATTAAGTTTTAAATTTTAATTATTTACTAAAAAATATTTTAAAATTATAAAATTCTGTATTATTAATTTCTTCTCCACCGTTACCTTTAAACAAAGAGACCCTGGTCTTTTCAAGGGATGTAGCGTGATGGTAAAGGGTTTGAGATCTGCACAGTAGGTCTTGAGTTCGAGTCAGGACGTGCACTTCTTGTAAGAGTCTGAGACAGCCAGGATTTTACTCCCTCACCTGGACCCACAAAATGCATTTTTCAGGAGATGAGATTTCCTCGAATTCAAAAAAAAAAAAGACCCTAGTATATTTTAATAATGCGAGATCATATAGTTGGTTAAGAAAATATGTTATATTTCCTCTAGTTACAGTTGATTACAAGTTCATCTGACAAAGTTTTTAAAGTTGAATGGTATTTTTTTTTGTATAAAAACCAAAAACCTATTTTTCTATGATGTCATGATTGAATTATTTTTGCACACACTATTCTCCACGCTCGAAATCAGACTTTAAGGGAAGATTTCCTATTACCAAAATATTTTTTTAATGTGATTTTCCAAGTTGTCTTCGAAGGGATTCGATGTGCACAGCCACAAGAATAATTTTGCGTGTTATGGGTTCGTCAATTTGAGGTTCAAGGAAAGTTGGTTGAAGAGTTTTAAAAGGTACTTGAAAGTGTAATTAAATTGTTTTTTAAAATATTTTTTATTCAAAAATATATTAAAATATTATTTAAAAATAAATTTTAAAAATATAATTTACATCACATTTCCAACCTTGAAAAAGAAGAGAGAAAAAACGATAGTCTTACAAAAAGAAAAAAAGAAAAGAAAAGGAGAAGAAAGGAAAAAACAAGTTACATTTAAAAGAAACTGAGCACGGGAGTAAAATAGAGGGAAAAGCCCAGGCCATTAGAAAAGGAGACCCAATCCAAGTACAAAATATCAACTTAACGGCTAAGCTTAACCTCCCGCAGACCAATCTCAATCCTCCTCCCTGAAATGGCAGCATCGCTATCCACTCTCCATCTTCACCACCAACTCACCTTCTTCAGAAAACCCTCACTCTCCCTCCTCAACAAGTCCATCCGTCCCACACGCATCACCGCTTCTCTAGAATTCAACATCACCTTCGCCCCTCCTAAACCCAAACCCAAACTCCCTGCCAACCTCCAAACCGACGCCGCATCCCTCTCTCTACCTCCAGGCCAGCTCTTCATTCCCTGGATAGTCCGCGGAGAAGATGGAAACCTCAAGCTCCAATCTAACCCTCCCGCGCGTCTCATCCACGCTATCGCCGACGCCAAAACACAACCAAAGAAAAAGAAAGACAAGGTGAAGAAAGAGAGTGGTGGAAATGTGAAGGCCAAGTTGGAAGCGGAGCCTACGCGGTCTAAGGCGGCGCGTAGGTTCTATAATGAGAATTTTAGAGACCAAGCGCAGCGGTTGAGTAAAGTTCTAGCCGCTGCCGGAGGTAAATCACTGTAAAATACTCTACGTATTCGTTTTTTGCATACGTATATACACATGTACATGCGTATATGGAATGTATTAATCTGTTATTAATTCTGTAATTAGTGGCGTCGAGGAGGAGCAGTGAAGCGTTGATTTTTGAAGGCAAAGTGACTGTTAATGGTTCTGTGTGCAATACTCCACAGGTAATAATAATAACAATAAATATATGATTTCTCTATTAATAAAACTAGTATTTCTGTTGGAATTTGGAATTTATGGCTTTGTTAACTTGTATTAATGATGTTTAGACTCGAGTTGATCCCGGGAGGGATGCTATTTATGTTAATGGAAATCGGCTTCCCAAGAAACTGCCCCCGAAAATTTATATTGCTCTCAATAAGCCAAAAGGGTAGGTTAGCACTTATGTTTGGTTTGTTTTTAAGTATTCTTGATGGTTATGCAGTATGTGCGGTGGATACTGATGTGATCCGCGAATTATGGCAGGTACATTTGCTCGTTGGGGGAGAAAGAGTCTAAGTCTGTAATGTGCTTATTGGATGATTATTTTCAGAGTTGGGTAAGGTGTTTATGTTATTTTTTTTATCTACTTGCTTTTGGAAGTTTGTTATAATTGTTTGTGTTTTGTAGGATAAAAGAAATCCAGGATTACCTAAGCCACGGCTATTTACTGTCGGACGACTTGATGTTGCCACAACTGGGTTGATTATCGTGACCAATGATGGTGTGATGATAACATTATGATTTGTGAATATATTGAATTGGGATTCTCTGAGTTTTTTTTTTTTTTTTCAAAATTCAATGGATTGATAATAACTAATGTCTTTCTTCTCCAGGAGACTTTGCCCAACAAATTGCACATCCATCGTCAAATTTATCAAAGGAGTAAGTTTTCATGCAATTTGTCCTTTATTCAAACTACAAACTGTTAAGCTTAATTTTCCTGCAGAATAGATTGAATCATGACTGAAATTGCTTTCTAATTTTTGGTGACAAAGGACTGGATATAACTTGCTGCGATTGGTTAGACACGGGAACATCCTCTGCATTTTAGTAACTGTATGTGTGATTGCAGATATATTGCAACAGTTGATGGTGTAGTAAGCAAGCGACATTTGTTTGCCATCAGCGAAGGAACAGTCATTGAAGGTGTCCGTTGCGTCCCAGACTCTGTGGAGTTGTTACCACAACAACCAGATAGACCAAGACCTCGTCTTCGTATTGTGGTATTTTTCTCATGTTTCAGCCAGCAAGAATTATTTTAATATTGCATAGTATTGCATCCATAAAGACGAATCATTTATCCATCACAACCTTTCCTCTCGTGGATCTACTTGTTTTATCATATATTTCAAATCTTGCATTTGAATTTGACCTTCCTCACTGTGTTCCGACTTCAAAGGTAGATTTTCAGCATGTTCCAAATTCTAACACAGTGAAACAGTTTCATGCTTTTCTATAAAGTGCTTAAATGATATTACTTTTGGATTTCAATGAGATGGAGTTGATAAAAAATCATGTTCTTTTCTTTTATATTCACCGAGAAGAAGGAAAAACAAGTGGGGCAAGAGAGCTGTTTACACCAGTGTGATGGATGGGATTCTTATAATTGCTATGTAACCTCAAGTGTTGTTGCTCAATGATCATTTTCCTTTTCAATTTGTGGTGGGGTATGCCCAAATGGCAATATCTAACAAGGTGTTGCTCAATGATCATTTTCCTTTTCAATTTGTGTAACGCTGTGCGTTTCTTTCTGGTTTTGAGGTTTTGCTTTGTTCAATGTCTCATCTCAGCTGATTAACACGCATAAATGCTAAAGACTTTTTACTGTTGTTGCAGGTTCATGAAGGGAGGAACCATGAGGTCCGAGAACTAGTAAAAAATGCTGGGCTCGAGGTTGGTTTTAGTTTTTTATGAGACCCTTGTTACAGTGGAAAAAAAAGAAGGAAACTAGCAGTATCATCAGCATTGTTATATGTATCCTCGATCAATTATATCCTTACTAAGAGGTTGTATAGGGGAAGTACAGTGATATATTGATTGCTTCTTAATCTTAAGTGTGGCTTGAGATGATAAACATTTTTGTCCTTTTACTTGCATGCTTTTATCTTAAAAAATTCAACACAGATAATGGCCATTACCAGTTTTAGTGGCACTCTTCCTATGTTGACCACTAATAGCAACTCCATTCTTGTCTTGTTTATGATCTGATTATTGCTCAATGTGTTTACATCAGATATTTCTCCTTTTTTTATTTTTATTTTTTTTATTTTTCAGATTCATTCATTGAAACGTGTCCGCATTGGTGGTTTCAGACTCCCATCAGACCTCGGGTGATTGTCTCTGACATTTTTCTGTTTTTGAGAACATTCTTTGAGTTCCTCTCTCTCATCCTTTTCACTTGAATCAAAATTTTCATTTTGCAAAAGTGGAAGAAAGAAGTTAAAACATTTGATACATCATGAGATAGATGTTTTGGGACAAATGGTGGGTGCCAGGCCCAAATTTACTCTCGTCCCTTTAGGGAAAGGGCTCTCTGTTGTTGCTTGTAGTTGTTGATGGAGCGTGCATTTTCTAAAGGAGGCTGCCTTTCGCTGGCGATGCTATATTTTTTAGAATCCAACTCTTTTGTGATCAGTTGATCTGAAAGCTCTAAGTTTTGTTTTATTTTATTCTCAGGCTTGGGAAGCATGTTGAGCTAAAACAAACTGATCTGAAGACTCTGGGATGGAAATGTTAAAAGCAGTCGCTGCAAAATAGCTGGAGTTTTACATTCTCTACCTGGAAGCAACTTTCAAAATCAGATGGAACACAGCTTCAAGGTTCTAATTTACGAGAGGTGCCTATGCTTTTTGCACGCTATTGCATTGTTGGATGGCACAAGTATTTATGAATCGGACTGGCCTTTAAATTGAAGGGATTGATCTATACCACTGCATGAGAAGAAGGCAAACTATGTCGGGGAAGCTTGCATTACGAGTATCAAAATGTAAATCCATCTATTGAATCTGCAAATATCTTGGTTGCAAGGAGGATCTGTATGCATACAATGGAAATGTAAATGCAAATGCGTGTGAAGAGCCTACATGTGGTTTTTCATGGAATCAAAAAATATTAACTTGTCGTAGAGATCAAAGGTATGGAGATTTCATGACCTATTTTGATTACTTGAACTAACATTGTTACCACCATATTCATTTTTTAGTAGATAATAAATTTTTTTAAAAAAATTATTTTAATGTATTTTAAATTAAAAAACACTTTGAAAATCAACTAAGGTCTTACAGCAATGCTAAAAAACTCAAAAAGTCTGGATTTTCATACTCGCGTTTCTATATTTGTTGAATCCCACAAACGATTTACGAATTTGAAAAGGTTGCTTCACACTTCTGTATCCAGC
Source organism: Populus deltoides (assembly GCA_015852605.2). NCBI lineage: Eukaryota > Viridiplantae > Streptophyta > Magnoliopsida > Malpighiales > Salicaceae > Populus > Populus deltoides. The sequence continues at coordinate 18,395,827 of CM027577.2, forward strand.
ATGCTCCTGGAATCAAACTTTCTTATGCCGGCCATAATGGATAAAACAAAACAGACAGGAAAGTAATAATAGAAACTGTGAATTCATTTAGTTTGACACTGCTATTTGATCTTTCAAGATAGCTGGCTTTAACATTTGGAGTATGAAGTAGTAGTGATTTAATCAGCATAGAAAAGCAAGCTGAACCCTGCCAGAATAATTATATGATGACAATGCGAGATAAATGCACTGCAATTAGGATAAGAAAAACACATTAAATAAAACAATGTGTAATTACCTACAAATAAGTTCTTAAAGAGTTGTTTTGATATAGCTGTCCTTGTTAAAGTTCTTGACGTGCTTTATAATAATTCCAGGGCAATTTTTTATTTATCAAAATGAAAGGGAAAGGGAGATATATTCTTTCTATTTTTAATATCTTTGTTTTTTACATTTCAAAAAAATAACCAAATATTACTGATATGAACTCATAAATATTAAAAAATATAACCTCTAATAACATGATATATCCGAAAATATGGTCCTCTTCATTTTATAAGAGGAATTTATTACTACTAAGAAGAGTATTCAATATTTGTAAATTTTAGTAACAAAGATAATTCTCTCGGAGTGATCAACTTGAATAAACGATGATGTACGTGCATTAGTAATTGGGGCGGCACTTTCTTGAAAGCTCGGATGCCTAGGAATGTTCAGATTCTCAGAACATGACAAAGCAGAACAGGCCCGTGGCTGTGGGTTTGTAGGCTTGTAGCTAGCGAAGTAGTAGGAAGTAGTAACATTAATTATATAGAACTGACATTAATTATACGATGATGAGATTTTAATATCATCATGATAATACTGTAATCTTGTAGCAGTTCCACACTAGTTTTTTTTTTTTTTAAAGATTGCAGATAACCTGATTTTAGAAGCCATGATTTTAGAGAACCTGGTCCGTGGAAAAAACAAATTCCTATATATCCATCGTTTTCACAAAAAGATTGCAGATAATTGATGCAGCATTCATCGAGCAACACAAACCAAAACTCCATTAACGAACAGTGCAGCCACAATCACAAAAAATTGAAATTCTATTTAAGTGACTCTTTTTTTTTTTAGTGTGTTTTACATGGAAAAAAATTAGATTATATTTTTAGTATTTTTCAATAATTTTAATATATTAATATTTAAAAATATTTAATATATATATATATATTTAAAAAAAAAAAACAATACACTCCATCACTAAAAACACACTTGGTGTTCCAAATTCAAAATCTCTCCTCTCTCGGTCTCAGGGCTAATTTTAGCCCTTTCATTAGGCCCACTAATCCCAAAACGGCAACACGTAACCTAACCCAACAACCAGCCTGCCGTTGCAAAACAACACTGACACCAACGTCATGTCGTCCATAACACCACCTCAACGCGCGGGAAAAAACCATTTCACACACGCAAAAACACACGCTGCGTCCCCCCTCTCCCATCGTGCCGGCCTCGAACTTTTATCTCCTCTAGAAAGGAAAAGAATAGAAGAAACAAATTTCCTAAAACGAAGAAAACGGTTTCCTTCACTCTTTTTTTTTTATTATTGAAAAAAATGGAAACGCTCTGGCTTTGAAATTCCAACAATGGCTCGCAATTCAACCGTGAGAGTGTCATGCAGAGTAGAGAGGCAACAGCAACAAAGTCAAATTACTCCTCTCCATGGATCTTCTTCATCTTCCTCTTCGAATTCGAGAAATGGAGATTCACGACAAAATTATAGTAACGGCAACCATTCTGTTCGCTCTAAGGCTCCTCCTCCTCCTTCCAGACGCTCTGTTACTCCTACTTCTTCCCGCTCTCACTCTCTCAACTTCGACAACGGTCTCTCTCTGCTTTCTTGCTATTTCGGAAGAAAAAAAATTTCGAAAACCGGAGAGGAGTGTTTTTTTTTTTGAATTCTAAAATATTTAATTATTTTTATTTATTGTGTTAATGACAGACAGTGGAAGAGTGAGAGTAGCTGCAAGGTTACGGCCAAGGAATGCAGAAGAACTCATTTTAGATGCCGATTTTAATGATTGTGTGGAATTACTACCTGAGGTTATTATTATATTTTTTTCTTGTTTGTTTTATGTGCTGAAAAGTCTATGATTAAAAATGTTTTTATTTTATTTATTCACATATATATTTTTTGTAAATAACAATTCATGCTGTTTCTTGATATGCAGTTGAAGAGGTTGAAATTGAAGAAAAACAATTGGAGTTCTGAATCTTATAGATTCGACAAGGTTTTTACTGAAACTGCTTCTCAAAAGCGCCTTTACGAAGCTGTTGTGAAGTCTGTTGTTGTTGAGGTAACTAATTCATATTTATTAGAATGTAATGTGCGATTGAGTATATGATTAATATATTTATGTTAATTCATAATTGATTATGAAAGAAATCGAATTGATTGTATGGTTTGGATGCAATATGTTGATCATAGACTGGAAATTTTTGATGTACTTTTTTGCAGTGTGTTGAGCGGGTATAACGGGACGGTTATGGCTTACGGTCAAACAGGTACCGGAAAAACTTATACGGTTGGGAAACTGGGCAAAGATGATGCGGCGGAGCGTGGTATTATGGTCAGAGCTCTTGAGGATGTACTTGCTAGTACGATGCCTGGTTCTGATGTTGTGGAGGTCTCCTATTTGCAGGTATTGATGTGGGTGCCATTTCACGTGAAATGAAGAAATGAGTATATGGGGCACATTTTCATGTGTTGTTATATATAAGTTTGTGATTGTGAGACGGTAGCATGTGGAAACCTGTGTTTTTAATTCAATTGAAGAAGTACTGCAATGGCGTGGCCCCTCCCTGGATGGGAACACTGTGTATCATTTGATTGTCTGCAATGAAAATGACTCTTATAATTGATTATTATAACTAAAAACAGCGTTTTTTTCCCGCTCTTACTTTGTTATCAAACAATTTCTGTGTGAAGATATTCATGCTAGTTTTAAGATGGATGTTTTCTGTTTTAGATTCTCACTTCATGTTGCTGCTCCAGTTGTATATGGAATCTATACAAGACTTGCTTGCACCAGAAAAGACTAGTATCCCTATTAATGAGGATGCAAGGACTGGGGAAGTATCATTGCCTGATGTCTCAGTAGTTAAGGTTCAAGATCTCGATCATTTTTCAGAACTGCTACAAATTGGCGAAGCAAACCGTCATGCTGCTAATACAAAGCAGAATACTGAATCTTCCCGAAGTCATGCAATTCTAATGGTGAGCATTTTGTTGGATACTAGATTTCCTTGTTCATGTAATTTCAAGTTTGCAGAGGATTCATGGTGTTTCTTGACCAGTGGTGACAATCTGAATTTTTAGCATCCGAACCTTTTTGGTCTTACAGGTTCGTGCACGGAGATCCATAAATCAAAAGGCAGGAGATGAAACCGTTTCTCAAGAGAAAGATGTGAAAAGTAATTTAGTTGGTGGCAATGGGTTACCTAGAGTACGGAAAAGCAAGTTGCTGATTGTGGATCTTGTTGAATTAGAAAGAATAGCCAAATCTGGTATGTTGGTGATATTATACAAGTCAGAGCTGATATCTGTACTTCTGTTTTGTTTGGCTGGGCCTTCATTGGAATTTCTGTCAAGCATGCATTTTAGGGTGTAACAAGCCTTGTCCTGTATATTTGTTGTGTAGGCAGTGTAGGTCACTTGCTCGAAGAGGCTAAGTTTATCAATCTCTCTCTTACTTCCCTTGGCAAATGTATAAATGCACTGGCAGAAAACAGTCCACATATACCCCCAAGGGATTCTAAGTTAACCAGATTGTTGCGTGATTCATTTGGAAGTTAGCCCCAACAGTCTTTATTTTCTGCTCCTTTTCACATAATCCCTTTGTTCTCCTTCCAAATTAAATTTTACGAGATTACAGCAACAGTTTCTAGTTTCCCTTATTTTGACATATCAACGCGTGGTGTTATAACGTTTTCCCAGGTCAAATATTAGTAGAAAGAGGCTGAGCATTGCCTTGCTATATTCTTTCCTTACCTAAGGAGAACTTATTTCTGAAATTTATTTTAGAATTCTCCTTTATGTGTTGTGACACATCGGTCCTGTTATTTTTTTTTGAATTCGTACTGATGCTCAAGTGCATCTACCACATTTTGCTAGTATTCTTTTTTTTTTTTTGATAAATTTCTTATGGAAATTCATAATCACTTTCAATTAAACAAGCTCTGCAATGACTTCACTGATAATAACGATTGGGCCATCTGGACGACATCATGCAGACCACTAGCACAATCATGTTTGGGCAACGGGTGAGTCCTATAAAGAATCAAATTGAGTATTCTAGAATTCTCTTGTGAATAGTGAACATGGTGAAACTTAAAGAAGAATTTGACTATGAAAGTTTATGTCGGAAGCTTGAGACTCAAGTGGACCATCTTACTGTAGAAATAGAAAGGGAAAAGAAATTGAGAGAGTGTGAAAAATTTGACTTGGAGAAACAGCTTAAACAATGTCAAGTTTCTTTTTCTGAAGCAGAAAAGAATCTAGTCACAAGGTCTGAGGTAGTTGTCTCTCCTGTGATTGTGTATCATTTTTGTTTCTGAAGTAATGCCTAGGGTGTGTTTAGTTTCTCTTGATATGATCAACCAGCTTATGTACCGTTTATGCAGTGATTGCTGCTGTATGTAAGTGTTCATTTCAATATATCTTATAATTTCCTAGCTAATATCTTCTATTGGCTTCCAGTTTCTACTGCAGGAAAATATTCGTCGAGGGTTGGAGATGCAAGACATCGCAAATGAATTGGAGTCTCAAAAAGGTTGTAATGATTTAACATGTGACAAAATTTCTCAGCTAGAGCTTAGCTTAACAAGTAGCCAGGTTTGTCCCTCTTCCACGATCAATTTATAGCTTGTGGGCCTCAGCCTTTTCTTTTCTTTTCTTTTTTCTTTTTTTGGTGATAAGTGTGAGTATACATGTAAAAAATATTTGACGACTATTTATACTTGTGTTATCCAACAAATACTGTCTTTGGGCATCTATCATCCAAGGATGACTCAACTTGTAATAAACTTAGCAAGTTTACTTGGACTTGCCATGATGATTTTGAATTCTAGACTGCTGACTGCTTTAGCTCCCGCTTTCATAATGAACTCAAGCCAATTGTGAGCGTCTTGTTTCGAGTAAATATCATTTTATAGGTCTAAGAACAGTAAATATCAAACTGGAATAATTATCACATGAAAATTCGGTTCTAGACTAGACTACATATTTTTTTGAGCTTGACTGAAAAACCAAAACCATGATAAAGAAAAAAAAGAGTTGAATCATTCCAGTTACACCATTACCAGTTGAGATTACTCTGTCATTTGGCACAGGATGGTTGGTTGTCAATTCTAACACGACTTCAGCTTCAACACGACGCCATGTCAATCATAATGGTCCTGGTCAGTCAGCTAAAATAAGAATTCAAGGATAGTTAAAAGGCCCAGTGGACCGGCCATAGTTTCTTTTCCAGCAAGAGCCCCGAGGAACTTAGATTACTACCAAATCTTTCAACGGTAAATCAACAGAGATCGAATGGCACCAAGTCACCAAATATAACATAGTAAGGTGTAAGCTAATCCAGTATGAAATGTGCTTGCATGTATTGTCAAAATCTTTGCGGTCAACTTTGACCACCTCTTATACAGAGCATAAACAAGTTCGATGCCTAGCATCTATTTTATTTTATTAAAAATAATAACTAGACTTTCAGTGCTAAGAGGATCTGGGGAAAATAATAACACGAATGATTTACAAAGTAAAAAGAAAAATACATCAATTATTTTTCTAGCTAGTACTCAACCCTGGTCCTTTTCTCTCAAACCCAGGGAAAGACGGATACAAAAATAATATTACTACACAAGACGCTACAATAACAAAAGCATTGACAAGCCCCTTACCTCTGCAATATACCCCAAAAATTCAACACAAAGTGGCTTTCTGCATACTTGGAAGGTGATATCCATGAAACTGGCTTTCTGCATCTTGCCGTATCCACAAACTTGAAACAAGTAAATTATCGGTTCTATACATTTGTGAAGCAACATTAATAATGAACCGCTTGGATTTTCACACAACAAAATAATCCTCCTCCCACCAATGAAAGAGTTAATGAGATAAAATGTACAATACTCGATCTTGTGCATCTGGGGGGGTTTCTCTCCCTGAGACGTTGACCTTTAAAAGATTGATATACCTGCAAAATCAATGTAATGTTTTATTTGATTAAATATTAAATAAGTTCTTACCAGTGACACAAGAGAAAAAGGGTCATAGAAACTGACTCTGCAGCTGTAAACAAGCCCTCATGTTCTGTGATGAAAGCAAGCAAGGCCTGAAAATTCAGGAGATGACAGCGATCTTAGTATGGCAGTATAGGGACTTATTAACAAGAATAAACTATGTTTCCAGTCACTTGCCTCATATGGCATGTTTAGCAGTTCATAATATGTTCGGACATGATCTAATCTCTGCTGTACAGCTTCACTATCAATTGATGGAATAGCTGCAAGGGCCTGTAAAACGCCAATAAAAATAATTATACCACATTTTTTTTCATACAATCTAATGGCAAGGTGCGTTTCATCAGGTTAATAGAAGGATGCCAGATTCCACAAATTACAAAATTATTATGTATTAAAGTTTACCTGTTCCAGCGCAATTGAATTTCGGCATATTTGTTGAACTCCAAAAAGGTTAATGGACTTCATGTCAGCCAGCGCCTGATAAGACATTGTGTTTCCAATTAGTAGCGTGAAAAAGGAAGATAACAGGTACCTAGCATTTTAGAGGGCAAGGAAAAAAAAAGAAAGTAAAACAACACCAGAGTCAGCCAAATTTTCAAGAGTAGAGATTCAAACCTTGATAGATGCACTTGCTGCGACGCTACAAATTCCACCAAATATGTAATTCTGCTTCACTCCCGCAACAAAGGGTGCCATTTCCTCATCTCTACGTGTTATCTACAGTAAGGGAAAGAGATGTAACATTTGATTCCAAGAACATACAGGAAAACTGAAGAAATTATATAAAATTTGATGACAATAGCATTAAAAGACACTGAGCAAGATAGGTAAAATTCGCCAAAATATGCTCCATGCAACAATGTTTCATCTAAAAAAATTGTCCACACAAGCTGTACGAGAAGATTGGAATGGACATCTACTGTTTAATACCAATATGCCAACCATACATCATTGACACTGACCTGTGCAGTGAGTGAAATAATAAAGTCATCTGGCTCTTCTGCATCCTGGTCCTCCAAGTACACCCTGTTGGTCATTTCCTGTTTGAAGGTATTCCCTCAGAAGAGTTAATTTGAAAGATATCACTTCCAATTTAGGGATTAAATTCTTGGAATACATGTGTTTCTCAAACCTGCATATGGAATATTGTCTCCAACTGCATCTCTACACGCAAAACCTTTAGGCAGTCAATAGCCAATTTTCTATAATCATCAGCAAATGATGCTAGTGTCTTGCCCTTATCTGCTACTTGATTTGGTGATCGTGAGGTTATTTTCCCAAGCCTATAAATTAAACAAAATCTCACATAAGTTAATGCCTGGTATTTTCTAATGAATGAAGTTTTGAAAAACAACAATTTTCTATTTATCAGAATTGCATAAAAAATTGATCCCAGAGAAGATAGAAGATGTGAACTAGTCCCTTCTACAGTTGCTCTTTATAGGTGACAAAAATAAACTAAAGTATTAAATTAAATACTACCATAGCAAGTGGCACGCCCAAAATATATGGAGATATTATCATGGAGATAAAAGGTAACAACAATGTTTACCAAGTGTCTTGAAGGGGTAAATCAAGAGTAAAGCTCATCTATTCGCAATTATCATCCTCTAAATAGGAAAGATAATGAGCTTTGAGAAGGGTTCTCCAAACATTCAAGTGCCTTCGATAGGGGTTAGTCAGACCCTTGCTAGTTGGAAGGTTCACATAGCCTGATCCCACAGAGTGCAAACATGAGGACATAGTCAATCAAGGAGTATTCCATGGGATTTTAGTTGTCATTTATTTTTGAGGCCCAGGATATGCCATAAAATGGTTGGCACCGATTGAAAGTTCACAACCAATAGAACACCCTTATCTTCATGTCTATTCCAAATAGGTATTCATGTCCTGATGACCATAAGTTCCAACAAAGGTTCACCCTTAATGTAGAAGGCACCTAATACTTCAATACAGAACTTGTATATAGCCACCAAGCATACTATAGCAGCTCAGATAATGAATTGCAGAAAAGGAAAGCATCATGGTGTCATCAAGCCAAGAACAAAGGGCTAGTTTTGGACAATAGAGGATTGATGTTTCTTAATTGACTTCCTCATTTCCTCCTATTGCTTATTCATGCAACAAACAAAAAGAATACTAAAGCACACATTTATTGCTCTAATAAGATGAACTTGCCTTTCAATTGAGTCTGCAACATACTCAAGTGAATCACTAAGAGAAGCCAGCAAAATAAGCTTGTTATCATCATGAATTAGATTTTCCTGCAAATGAGACATGAAAGGAAAAGAAAACCAATTTGCATCTGTGATACAAATTCTAGAGAGAGTCCAAAGCAGGGAAGATAAACTCATCAACAAGACTCAATAAAGTTCAATTACAATGTCCACTCTACCAGTTAGTAATGAAGGAACTGTCTCCAAAACAAGCACCTCAACCATTTAAGTACAATAGAATTCTAGTAATATTACCTGCCCCTGCCACATCCCCACCCCTAAGAGAGAGCAATACTTTGTGACAACAAAAGGGACCAAAATAAATCCCTGTAATAAAAAATACAACTAGCTGATATAATTACACATACCTGTTTGATAGGTCGCAGATTGAATAATAATTCATTCAATTCTGATTCAATCTCTAAAGATTCAGCATCTGAAGCACTGTTTACCATGTTTGATTCACCAACTGAATTTGGTAAATATGCACTTGATGGGTCAAATCGCATCAATTTCTCAATATCGTGCCTTCCGATCAGCATATAACTCTGCTTCTCAAGAACTGCCTGAAAGATTACCAACAAATTTAGCTGATGGATGCTACATGGTGACTACACAATACAAAAATAGGCTTATAGGCACATGCAGAAATCATCTCTTTTCAATGTTCAGGAATAGTAACAACAAAGCAAGAACTTAATGCTTTCGAGAAACATAAAATTAGATGTTATTGTAAAAGACAGATTAAGCAAACAGCACTAATGATTCTTATGGTTAATAGGAAAAGAAAAGGGGAAAATGCCTCCATATATGATGTCCGACATCTTTCATATGTTCGCTCGAGGAAAGTTTGTACATATTTCACAAGGTCACCAGCAAATTTAGGCATTGCTTGAGCCCAACCAAGCACCTGGAGTTAAGGATAAGTGTTCATTAGACGTCACAAAATCCAATACATCAGACTAAAACTAACTGACAGGAAATGTCAAAAAGCATTCCGTAACACATAAAAGCATCACAGTCAAGATCTTCTCAAACCCAACAAAAATTGCACTTATTCAAGGAATGGCAAAATGGAAAGATAAGATATGCTTGCCTCTTTTGCCAAGAAATCAATAGCCAAAAGTCCCTGCAAGACAGGTCGACCATTCTCAATTGATTGTGTATATGGAGCAACAGTATGGGCCCTTGGACGAAATGCAGCTGGACCTGTGATAGTACTTCCAGAATTAGATTTTAAACAGTGTAAACAATAAAAAAGAGTTCAACAACAGAGCAAATGAGTTTCAACGATCTCTTATTGAGCATGCATGTGCAGTAGATTCTAACAGCAATTTCTCTCAGCATCATTAAAATTGGTCAAGTTACTTAGATTATCATGTAGCTTATTTGTATTCCATGTCCTTGAGCATAAAAAAATAAAAATTTGGGATCCAATTCAGGATTTTCCTTGGAAAAGGCCTCGAAAGCTGACTCGACAAGGGAAACCCTTGAAATCAGTGCCCCGCCCCCCCCCTGTTTGTTTGCTTTAGAGAGAGGAGACCTCCATAAGCGATTTGAAGCTCTTCATTGGGAGGAACAGTTTATTTTATTTTTATTTTTTTCAAAATGCTAGTAAAAAATAAAGTTCTTCCAATTGTCCATGTGATTTCGGCACTCAACCTATTGTCTTACAATCTACTGACACTGTTGCATCTTCAAACAAATATGTCTGCTGATGGTATATTAACTTAAACAAGAGAAACTACTCAAGGGAATATTAACAAGTGTATGATGAACTTAATTAATTTATGAAAAGGTATATCATGGATTATTAAACAATCAACACAGTGAAACTAAATTTTGGAGCATGTAGAAGAACTTGCTTGATATAGCCTGCTGTACTCCCTTCCGGTAATCCACAAACATAGTTGGTAAAAAATGATCTTTCACAAAGTTCTCCACAAAAGCTAGCAATCCATCTTTCCTGCAGTTTTTTAAGCAAAGAGTACAAAAATCACATCAGGATCCCCAGAGAGTCTCTTAGACAAAAAAATACAAATAACAAGAAACACATAAAATAACTGTGCAGCAATCTTCGAAATCAAACATTTGATTGAGCTTAATATACTATGGTCAAGCTCTAAACAACCAGGAGTGCAAGCAGCACGAAAAGTTCCATCTCTTCATAGTTCAAAACAAATAAACACCACAGATACCCACTCATTGTGATCACCTCTAAGCAAATGTAAAAAAAATTGAACTACCTAGGTAATGATGTAACGAGACCATACTCGGGTCATGTTAGCTCACTTTGGCTAATTTGAATGCCAACAACCCCTCTGCCCCTTAACAGAAATGGTATCAAATACAGTGATTCTGTTCTGTAGTTGATTATGGAATGAGAATTTGGACAGACCATACAAAGAGTAAAATTTTGGTTGGAAGGTGGTCAGGCATCTTCCCTGCCTCCACTATTTGACTTTCGCACGTTACTTTCATTTAGTGCAATGTTTGAATTCAGCCAAGTGATGAATAAAAAAGGAAGTTGGAACACAGAAAAATCTAAAGAAAATTTTTGGCCCAATATCTACACTCAAATATGCATAGTGTGGATCATGCAATGGGACCTTTGATTGCATATGCACGTCACCCAACAAGAAGTACAGTGGTTTTCAAGCTTACCCAAGCTGGGAATACTTTTTCGGCAGCATTGAAGCAACCTTATCTGTAAACTGCAGAAAAAAAATCACTTTAGACAAGCCCAACAAGATAAGCCTTGAACACGTAATACGTTTCAAGTTTGACACTCTGGGTCAATGTCAGTCACTAACCTGAAGAACAGGACGGTATACAGATGCTGCTAGATATATGCCTTGCTCAGGCAAGACAGCAGCAGACCCATAGCCTTCTTGTAACACATTTGGACCCTTCCTGTTCCATCCTTGACGAATGAGATCAACACCTGAATAATTGATAACATGGGGAACCATGAAACTTATGGATTAATCAGACAGGAGCCCATAGCCTATGAAAAACAAATCTAACAAAGAAAATGATTGAAAAAAAGTTAACACAGATGAAAACTGAAGCATAATTGGGGATGCGGCCATTGCATCATTGGGGCAAAAAACATGAAGTCACCAGTGACTGTTTTCTTCTAAATCAAGATGAGAGGAGAATCCCTACTACTATAAGATTGTCATCTAAAGCATGGTTTCAGTAAATTCTAATAAATTTTCAACGGGCCTAATTTCAAACTATTCAAGATTGTAACAAAGCAGAAACAACAGCATTACAAAAGAATGAATACCAGCTACCTTGGTTAGGAATAGATATAGTTGCATCCGTGAAGCGAAAAGCAAAGGCGAGCCCATCTTCTGAACCATCCCTGTAACACATTAGAATTGGCAGGGCATTACTATACAATCTTTCTGATAAAACAAAACTGTTCAGTTTTTTTTTATATTAAAAAAAAAAGAAAAGAAAAGAAGAATATTTCATTCAAAGAGAATGAAACACGATTACATGACACAAGACTAGAAAATTACAAAAAAAGGAGCTTTTCTGACTGGTTGAAAGTGACCTAAAGAAACCCCCTTATAGATCCAAAAGAAAATGTACCATAAAGAAGCAAGGAACACTGTAAGAATTAATGTTACCCACTTTTTTCCCTTGGAAGGGACCTTGCTCGCCAGTCTAGCAGTTTGTACGGAAGCATCTGCAGATGCAGCTTCAGGAGTAGCTCGCAGAATTTCACATATGAGTTGTTGGCATTCACTCTTTCACACAATCATATAAGGAAAACAATAGATAAAAATGAGCAAAGGTTTACTACCAGAAAACAGACATTCAAATGCACTGACTTCATTCATCAAGTACCTGTAAAACTGTCAAGGAAAGGCCAATACTGTAACCTCCAGTAATTTGAGATGCTTCAGAATCTGGGCTCCAATTTGCATCTGCTGTCAACGACCTTGGTGTGTTCATGTCACCATTCTGAGCAGTTTTTACTTCCAGAAGCTCTCCAACAATGACATGATTCTCTAGAACAACAAAGGTGTCAAGGGTAAATGTATTTTTTCAAATCATCTTAACAAAGATGGCAGCCAGTAGCCTACCAAATATTCGAACAACAATGTCCAAAATTGAATCAAGAAGCTCTTTTGCAGCAGCCTGTGCTTTCCCTGTGGGAGCCATCACTGGTGAGACAGGGCTTACTGCCAATAGTGTCCGTGACAATGACATCCCATTCTGACGCTTCTGTTTTGACAACTGGTAGCTTTCTAGTTGTCCTTTCACAGAATGAAGACCTCTGGTTTGGGCAGTTTGGTCATTGCTAGACCTTGAAGAGTTGACAAGTTCTGAATGAGCTTTTATCTTGGAAGTGATGATGTCATGAATTGTAGGACGCAGCCTTTGGCTGTTGAGAAAAAAAAAAGGGGGCAAATAATGTCATATACTCTCTCCAAGCACTAACTAGTTCTATATGAGCATGAATAGAATTGTAAGATGACTTAAACATTCAATAAGATAATGCTTCTTTTGGTTTTGTATAACTAGACAAGGAACATAACCATGCCAATAATGTATACAAGAAAACTGAACAAGAGACGGAACTTCCCTTGATAAATGTTGTTCAAATACAGATCCGGTCATTAAAGGGCAAAGGAGGAAAATAAAATAAATAGCATAACAAATTCATGCCATACACATGGGTGATCATTACTAATTTAGTATAGTTGCAGATATGAAGACCACAGAAATTCGATTTTTTCACATAATACATGAAGTGCACCAGCCAGATAACCAACCATAATATTGCACCAGCAGCTGCAACTTTGCCCAGCATGCAGAGGCACTCAACCATGGTCTGCAAATACTTCACATGAAGTGGAGCATCACTCTTTTGAATAATTTCCTGCATGCAAATGTAAAAACCAGCACTTCATCCCAGATAAAATGAAAATAACCACCACAAATTCAACACGAGTGTGGTTTTTAAGTATAATGTTCATACAATAAATTCATCTGGAGTAGAATTTGAAAGCCAACTTGGTATTTGATGAGAAACAATTTTAATGTCCTTCATGTTCCCATTGCCACCATTTGCTCTCATTGATCCAATGTGCCCATCGGGCATTGCCTCATCAGATATATCAAGATCCTCATCAGGACCATCAAATGAACTGTGAAGGAAGATAGACATGAATGGTCAGAAAATAATAACAAATAACAGCTGATCACTACAAAATAAACACTTAAAAAAAATCTTATACATATCCATGAATGCTGAATCTTGAAAATCTTCACAATTTGCACTTCTATTGAAAATATAACCAATTTGAAAACACCCCCCAAAGTGATGGAATGGAAATAGCTGAAATGAACTGGAAAATTTTGCCTAAAGGATATTGACTTCATAAGTGACAATTAATAAGCAGGAAACAAAGTGGCCATGATAAAGCTATGAATTACTCAATCTAAAAGTAACCAATTGAAAACCTGAAAACTTAACTAGAACATCGAATGGCATATGGGGTCAAAACAATTTGACTTGATGATGTGAGCGAGCATTTAAGAGATCAGGAAAGCATATGATTGTTCAAAGGAGAAACAAGCACAAACAATCTATTTCTAAACTTAGGAATCATTTCATAGACATGAAAAATGGAATGTCAAGAGTAAGAGAGAATTAATGAGCTGGGGAAGTACAAAGCAAAGGGAGAATAACACTGAATTATGAAGAAAGTTATTCTTGCCTTCCATCAATAGAGCTTGGCCTGTATGATCCATCAGCAAAGCTATGATTGTCACCTTTCATCAACTTCGTTCTTCGAGATAGAGATTGTGAATTGCTCATAGGAAAAGTAACAGCTACAGTAGTCGGCAATTCATCATATCTCTCATGCATGCTTGAGGCAACTGAGCTGCAGAAAATAATCAAACTAATATAAGGAAATTCAATTGCAGAAAAAAAAGGTCTCAAATTATAGCTTGCATTAACATTCAAAAGATCAACAGTTCCAGCAAACTTAAGAATCACAACAGAGAGAGAAGCTTTCTTAAAAATGTCATCACTTTTCTTTAACATTATAAAAGAGAAGCTCCCAGTATAAAACACATGATCTATGTGATATCAGCAAGAACGAGCATCACTCTCCACACGCAATATAGGAGAGGGTATAAATTGGCAAACAAAAGGCAAATAAAAATAAAGCACAAAATGCCATCAAAATTCTATTTACCCATGTTCTCCCTTGTTGTAAAGATGTGCATGCAAATCCTCTAAAACTTTATAGAAGAGAACTCCTCGCAGCTTTGTCAGCTCAGATCGCACATCTTGAAGAGCACCAACCTGAGAGAAAATAATCATATTAAATTCGAAGTTCCCAAAATACCAATTACATGACATATTAGGGTCAAGTCAGCAAAAAAAATAAAATAATCAAAAACATGTACAAAAACCCCATGTTGAAATCCTGAACCAGTGTTAAGTGAAATTTGACCTTCATAGAAAGGATATTGCTTCCATACCTCCAAAAGTATTGTATTACAAGTCAATCAAATCTCAAAGCTAGATTTTGACAATTATAACAAGAATGGTGTGAGATAAAAAAAACATTTGTTGGACATCCATAATAAGCAGTGTAGAGCCAGTAAATAATCACCAACAACCTATGATGTCCTAAGTCACCACCATCAAATCTAGGAATTGGAAGCAATATGAGATAAAACAGAACTTTAACTTAAACCAAACAAACAATAAGGACATGGACCATTCTCATGAGCTAATTACAGGAAGTTTGACAACCCACCGTTTGAAGACTTTCTCGCTCAAGCATCAATGATGAGTGAGCATGCAATTGAACTGCTGCATAAAATTGCTTTTCAGCAATGAGTTTCTCAATACGAGCCGGAACCTAAGCCAAAAAAAAGCAGCAGTAGAGATTGGTTCCAGAACATCAATATATGTGACATGGAAATAGTTCTGCCATGAACACTGTTATGCTAATGAATTGTAGCGTGGTAGTAGAGCAAATCCTTTCATTATGCAAATCATTTACAAAATCTGCTGGCAAATTTAGACCAACCTTAGCAATGCCTTCAATTTGATCTAAAAGAGAGATTATGTGTCGTAGTGTAACAGACCGATACCACAACTGATGCAATTGCTTATTCCGGTTACCAAGACGTTTCTTTGCTTCAGCCAAATCAATCTTTAATGCAGTGATACTTTCAGCAGATTCACTGAATAACCGCAAGATCTGGAAGAAAAATTTTAAAAATGATAATCAAGAATAGGCACCAGCTCTTTTTTGTCAAATTCCAGAGAAGTGAGATATATGATAATCCTTTATGAGGTTATGAGTAAATCTAGTCCCACAGAACTTGTGATGAAATCATCACAATCTAGCATACAATTTCACTCACTCCCCTATGGACGATCACCCTCAATTCTTTATCAACCAATCATTTATCACTTTTTTTTATGAAGAAGCATTTGATCAGGCTTTTACATCATAAAAGGGAAATTTTAGGAATAATACAAGCAACAATTTAGAAGAAAAAAATGAATGAAGTTAGGAATTTCTTGATATAGAAATAGGTCAAAACATATAAAAATATGTAATCTAAAGCAACTGAGTGGCCATTATAACAAGGGGCAGCTAGATCACAATCTTCATCTGTGGGAAACAGTCTGGAAACATGTTTGGCTAGATAATTGTTATTTTTGGATTATAAACTTTGAAAATCAACAGCTTCAACAGTGAGAAAGCTACTGATATAAATTTTATTTAAACATCTACTGAAATCAACAAAAATTTACTAAATTTACCTAAAACATACAGTTGAATAACTGAACCATGGTCGGGAGGGAGCTTAGGAGGTTTATACTAGAACCCAAAGTGAAATAAAATTGTTTGGGAATGAACTCGAGATTCTGGCAAATCAATGCAGTCAAATTGTATCATATGTAGTCAGAAGGTAACACAAACTACACACTCTATAGATTTTACATCTACATCCAATCTTAAAATAAGAGAAAGGAAGTTGCTTTTTAGCAGACTTCTATTGTATTCTTTTAGTTTACATCAGGGTTGCAAAAAATAATCCTTGGTCATTGACATGGCTCCAATCTGTAAAATAGTGTATACTTAAATATGTGGTGTTTTTAGAATAATACCATTAAAAAATTGTTGCAATTTCTTTAGTATGATCCCTAACTTTCAAAGAACAATTTGCATTAGAAGGGGACAACATTGATATTTTATAGTATGATCTTTGTCTTTCAAATCATAACATTCTACAATCTGAATTATGAGTGGGAAACATTGATATTTTATATGAAACTGATCTAAGGAATTTGAAAAAAAAAGGAAGAAAAAAGAAAGGAAAACAATCTATCTTTCGCTATCTTGGATACACAGAAGCAAGAAAATTGATAAAAATTAGAAATAGCATGTTTAGATCAGCATATAGAAAAATATTTAAGGAACCTGAGAATAATTTTGAATTGCTTTATTGAAGCCACTATGATAAGATTGCACAACTTCATCGACGACATCCTCAACAACATCACTTTGCTCCTTCAAAACTTGGGCTTCGGCTTCGCGATCTTTTGAGGTTAAAATATGGACAACATGAGGCAATGAGTCAAAACGTGCAGCAGCCCAACTCTCATCTATTCTTGAAAGCTCTTCTCTTAAATACTGTTTTGTACCAAAGGAGCAAACCAAGGGAATGAGAAAAACAACAACAGGATAATAAAAAGGAAGATGACAATAAACTACATAACATTACTGAATGATCTATATGATTACATGATTAAGAATTTGATATGGAGTTGCTGTCACTTGACATGAAATCAATCATAGAAAGACCATAATGAAATTAAATACAGTATCTTTCCACATTAACACTTAAAGATGCTTGACAACCCTTAAATTGTTTTCGCAAGATGCAGCACCATCTACTACTGCAAGAAAGATATACATATTGTGGCAACACACACATTTATGATTCATCATAGGCTCTTATCATGTAAATTTATAACCACATGGCAGTTTCATGCCAAAATAACACTTTCAACTTCCAATCTAATAATTCTAGTCAAGATGGTGAATTAAAATCTGAAATCTACTGCCCAAACCAAAACTCTGGCTAAACAACAGTTGTCGATGCACATTATAAAATAAATATTGCATTAAACTTCTACAAAAACACCCCAAAATAAACAAATAAATGACTCACTGCTTTGTCAGGAGGAACAGGCAACCCATCAAAAATCCCCATCTTAATCCTTTCACCTCAACTGCAGTTTTACACCCAGCTCATCCCAACAAGGCCCTTCATTTTTCTTTTGGCTCTTGATGATTCAGTCTCTAAAACACATAAAATTCAATAAAATGAAATGACAAAATCAGTCCAACATCCGGCAATTTTCTCCAACACAGTCAAAATGAAATATTCTCATTATTTCATAACCCATAAATACAATGTTCAACTAGTCTCCTTCAGATACCCAATAAAAGTTACAAAAACAATAATATATAATTAAGTTGAGATATAAATATATTGCATTTTTTAATTAATATTTCTTAGTTTCTAAGGAATAGTGTGTAAAAAGTCAAAGTTGAATGCTCTCCGAATGCATAATTTGACTCTTATTAGCTGTTGAAACATAACCAATAAAAGTAATCTTTTCTAAGAAAGTTCTACTCCAAAGGTCATCGCAACCTAATTGCTGATTTTTATTATAAAAAATCTATTAACAATTTTTTCTACTTCATTCAGAAACAGCCGTCCTAAAAATAATTTAAGAAACAAAAGATCGATAGAGAAAGAGAAGTGTGCAGCATTTTCTCAGCAACCAAACAGATAAAAAGAAGCAAATGCCAGATCCAACACGGTGAACACTAATATCTCATCATTTTCACAAAATACAACAATAAAAACTCTAATTAAGCTGAATATTAAAGAAATTAACAAAAGCAGATAATTTACTAAAACAGATTCAAAACAATTCACGAACAGTAGATGATAACAAACTCGAAATAGCTGATCAGATTTGTGCTTTTCAATTCGAAAGAAGAAAACGACGTCGCGTTCGGATGATTGACGGTTGAATAAGAGCAAAGTGGAACGCGGACATGGAGGTGTTCCTATGAATCGGCGAAGGATGGATGCTGATAGCACATTGGCGAGACCGAAATATCGGGACGAATCGCCGGTTTAGGAGGTAGTGAAAAGGATGATCGGTTTGTTACTGTTGTTGATACAGAGAGGGAGACGGACAAGGACGGAGAACGTAGTCGAAAATGAAAGAATGCTGTATTTGGCTTTTGGAGGTATTTCCTGCTCTTGGCTGGCTCTGTAATAATTTAACCTTCTATTTCTAGGAAAAAGGATGGAGCTCCAATTATAAATATGGATTTTTTTCATTTGGAATAACTACGAGTTAGATATTGAAAGTTTAGATATTGTTTCATATCAGTCCCTGGATTTTGAAATTATGTGACTATGACGCTAGGTTATTATTAATGGCTGAATTTTGTCCCTGTGTTTAAGGCATGTATTTGTTAATGCAGTGAAAAATAATTTTTAATTAAAAATACATTAAATAATTTTTTTTCATCATCAAATTAAAACTATTGAAAAGTATATAAAAAATATAATTTAATATTTTTTCAAACAAAATATAATTTTAAAAATATTTTAAGGATATATTGTACCATCAAAACAAAGTTACTAACAAGATAAAACATGTATAAAGATTTATTTATTTAAAAATATAATAAAAGTTATTTTTCAAATTAATTTTTGCTTACAAATATATTAAAATGATATATTTTTTATTTTTTAAAATTTATTTTTAATATTAACACATCAAAACTATATAATAACACCAAAAACATAATTTAAAACTAAAAAAATTAATTTTTTTTTAAATCTGCAAAGTGAAACGGTACCTAAATTAAATGGCTTCAACATTCAATTCAAGTCCTCTCGAGTGTATTTGTTACCAAAAAAAAAAAGAAAAAAAATGAAGTACAGAAAATAAATAATAAATAAAGTGGTTCCAGGCTCAATACTTAAGGAGTTAAGGTTGTTCGGGAGGGTTTTGACCAGATACGATAAAAGAAAATTAATGTACAATCTATTTAATGAAAAAAAAAAAAAACCAACACAAGTTTAAGCTGGATGTAGATGGCAGTTCGTGTAGCAATCCAGGCAGGTTGGGTTTGGGTGGTCTCCTTAGAAATGAGGCAGGTTCTTGGTTAATGAGTTTCTCAGGCTTTGCTGGGGTCGGCACAAATCTCTTGCCAGAACTGCAAGCTATCAAACATGGTCTTCAACTCTCTTGGGACCAGGGCTTTACTAAGATTCTGTGTTACTCTTGACTTCATGATGCTATTCGACTCATTGGAGAAGACAGTATAGGGTTCCATAAATTTTAGCTGACATTAAGGAGCTGATGCAGAGACCATGGGTGATTGATCTTCATCACACGCGCAGGGAGGGGAATTCCTGTGCAGACTTTTTAGCTAAACCTGGGGCTAAAAGGGTAGAGCGTATTCATATTTGGGAAAGCCCCCCGCCTGGTAGGGGCCATTTGATTCAGGCTGATACGATGGGTAGTACTCATCATAGGCTGTTGTTCTGTTTTTATTTCCACTGTATAAAACAAAAGGCCACCATAAGAGCAAATTTTATATGCTTTTTTTATTTTTTTTTCCTCATAGAAAAAAGAGTAAATTATATCTCCCCTCACCTCTATCCCAAGCACATCTGTATCTAGCCTCAGATCACTATCAACGAAACGTCGTTCACAAAGCAATCCAGTTCGTTTCAAGAAATTAACTATTACACATCGTCATCCACCACGCTATCAGCTGCTTAACCATCGCCACCGCCACACTAACCTCCTTCACTCTCTCCACAACCACCAACAACTAAAATCGTACAATCATGAACCCACCAATACCAACGCCCGAAGAATTCTCCTCCCTCCCTCTCGAATTCATCCCCTTCCTTCCTCTCCCTTCCCAGACCACCCCTAGTCCAACCCAAAACCAACCCGCACCAGCGCCAGCGCTTCCTGATCCCAACGCCTTCCTCTCCTTCCCTATTCCCAAGAAACGCCGCCGCGGCAGACCCCAAAAGGCCCAAACCTCCTTTCACTTCCCCCAATTTTTCTCACAAAACCAACACCAAAAACAACCAATCCCCGATATCTCCGAAGAAATCATAGTAATCAACAAAGATCCAACAAACGAAGCCGTGATCGGTCTCTCTGCTGGATTCCCTGCTGATTCCTTAACTGAAGAGGAAATAGATGCCCGTGTGGTCACCAATATCGGCGGAATCGAACAGGTTAATTACATTTTAATTAGGAATCATATAATTGCGAAATGGCGTGAGAATGTTAATGTTTGGGTGACTAAAGAAATGTTTCTTAATTCCGTGCCGAAACATTGTCATGGGTTATTAGAATCTGCTTATAATTATTTAGTTTCGCGTGGGTATATTAATTTTGGAGTTTCGCAGTCGATAAAAGAGCAATTTCCCCAGGAGGATACGAAATCAAATGTGATTGTTGTTGGGGCAGGATTGGCAGGGTTGAGTGCGGCGAGGCAGTTAATGAGGTTGGGATTTAAGGTTACGGTTTTGGAAGGGAGGAAGCGTGCTGGTGGGAGAGTTTACACGAAGAGAATGGAAGGAGGAGCCGGGAATAGGGTGAGTGCGTCGGTGGATTTAGGAGGGAGTGTGTTGACGGGGACATTGGGGAACCCGTTGGGGATTTTGGCGAGGCAGTTGGGGTATTCAATGCATAAGGTGAGGGATAAGTGTCCGCTTTATAGTGTGGATGGGAAACCAGTTGATTTGGATATGGATATGAAGGTTGAGACGGCATTTAATAGGTTGTTGGATAAAGCGAGTAGGCTCAGGCAGTTGATGGGGGATGTCTCGGTGGATGTATCACTGGGGGCTGCATTGGAGACATTTAGGCAGGTTTATGAGGATGCAGTGAATAAGGAGGAGATCAATTTGTTTAATTGGCATTGTGCTAATTTGGAATATGCGAATGCAGGTTTGTTGTCAAAGTTATCATTGGCATTTTGGGACCAGGATGATCCGTATGACATGGGAGGGGATCATTGTTTTTTGCCTGGAGGGAATGGGCGGTTGGTTCAGGCTTTAGCTGAGAATGTACCGATTTTGTATGAGAAGACTGTGCATACTGTTAGGTATGGGAGTGATGGGGTGCGGGTTATTGCAGGGAGTCAAGTCTTTGAGGGGGATATGGTGCTGTGTACAGTTCCACTTGGGGTGTTGAAGAGTGGGTCGATCAAGTTTATTCCTGAGTTGCCACAGAGGAAGCTTGATGGGATAAAAAGGTTAGGATATGGACTGCTGAATAAGGTGGCAATGCTTTTTCCTTGCGTGTTTTGGGAAACTGATCTTGACACATTTGGTCATTTGACTGACAATACAAGCTCTCGAGGGGAATTCTTCTTGTTTTATAGCTATGCAACTGTTGCTGGTGGTCCGGTCTTGATTGCTTTAGTAGCAGGGGAAGCTGCACATACATTTGAGAGTATGCCGCCTACAGATGCGGTGACCCAGGTTATTCAGATCCTCAAGGGTAATATATTCAACTTTTTGTTTGAAAATATTGTTTATGTAGCTTTCTCTTTTCTTTCTTATAAATCTCTGCAATTTCTAGAATACCACATTTGTGTGTTAGTTGCAAACATTTGGAGTAGTTACATCATTATGCGTGGTCATTTAAATTGGCTTTCCTTCCATGTCTGGTAGCATTGCCCACTGTAATTGTCTGTTTCAAGATAAAAAGCAAATCTGAATATTGAGTAGATGATTAAATAATATTTATATGCGACTCAAGTTTGAATGCATGCAGGTATTTATGAACCGCAAGGAATCACTGTCCCTGAGCCTATCCAAACTATCTGCACAAGATGGGGTAGTGATCCATTTACTCTTGGTTCTTACTCTAATGTTGCAGTTGGAGCATCAGGAGATGACTATGATATATTAGCAGAAAGTGTGGGAGATGGGAGACTTTTCTTTGCTGGGGAGGCCACAATGAGGCGGTATCCGGCGACCATGCATGGAGCTTTTCTCAGTGGGTTAAGAGAAGCTGCAAACATAGCTCAGTATGCTGGCGCTCGAGCCTTAAGGGTGAAGGTTAATCCGAGCCCATCAAATAATGCCCACGCTTGTGCTTCCCTTCTTGCAGATTTATTTAGGGAGCCAGATATAGAGTTTGGGAGTTTTTCTGTTATTTTTGGCAGAAATAATCCAGACTTGAAGTCAACAGCAATTTTAAGGGTTACATTTAATGAACCACGGAAAAAGAGTCAGGAAAGTTCTAGGCCAGATCAACACCATTCCAATAAGCTCCTTTTTCAGCAACTTCAGTCACATTTCAATCAGCAACAGCCGCTTCATGTGTACACTTTATTATCAAAGCAACAGGTGCTTGAGCTGAGAGAGGTGAGAGGGGGTGATGAAATGAGGATGAATTATCTCTGCGAGAAGCTAGGAGTGAAATTGATTGGGAGAAAGGGTTTGGGGCCCACTGCTGATTCACTTATTGCTTCTATTAAAGCCGAGAGAGGTGGTCGCAAAGCTTCTGCTACTTCTTTAGGTCTAAAATCAGGTGAAAATGATGAAACATTATTTGTTTACTTCCTCTTTTCTCCAAATTATTAGGTTAGTCTGTTATGTGGAACTTGAAATAACATTTTACTTCTTTTTTGGAAAGGGATGTCAAAACTACAAAAGGGAACTTTGAAGCGAAAATTGATCAGGTTTGTGTTGATTGAAGATGATTTATCATTATTGTTCTTTTGATCTTCAAAAATTTTTCTTATACCATTTGACTAAGAATTTTCCCTGTTAACTCTTATTACTAAAATCTTGCAGGAGGGCTAAAATAGTGCGCAGCAGCAATAAGCCTGCTCCTCTGCCCAATTCTAACATGGTTAATGCTAAGGCATCCGAAGAAATTCGGACAACAAATCAGGCACCTCCTGAAATGAATAGTGCAGGTAAATATCAAATCCTTTTAGTTTTATAATAAATCTGTTAGTTTTGGTATATTTGGATTCAAGGTGGAAGTGAATCATTCCTTTTCTGTTTACTCTTTACATGCATATTGAGCCTCTTCTTCTCTTGTTATGTCAAGTTAATATAAATGCTCTTTTATCACCTCATACTAACATCAATATAATCCATCCATTTCCTATATAATACGATGACTTTAGTTCTTGCACTTCCATTGAGAGAAGTGACATATATTCACTAGAACCACAGAAGGAGCTATGGAATAATACACTTTTTTACACTCCATAGAAAGGGTTGTAAACTGATGCTTTTTTTTTCTGTCCATATTCATTCATTAGTATTGTTTTCTCTAACTATTCTCATCATGGAAATCTAAAATAAATGCTTCAATTTTGTTAGGACAAAGTCAAGTATACATGTTGAAGAATGATCAGACAGCACCTCCCTGATGAGTATCTAGGATGGTGAACTATCTTCTACCACCAAGGTTATTTTGAGAATTCCTTGTGCAAGTTAACTTTATGGTTTCTGATATTGTTTTTCATCACGTCACTTGGTGCATGGCAAATGAGCACTCATTTTTCTTGATGATTACTAGGTTGAATGCATTTTAGTGATACATGTTTCTGAATTTTATTTCAATTGATGCCACT
The DNA here is from genome assembly GCA_015852605.2 of Populus deltoides. NCBI lineage: Eukaryota > Viridiplantae > Streptophyta > Magnoliopsida > Malpighiales > Salicaceae > Populus > Populus deltoides. The sequence continues at coordinate 18,420,041 of CM027577.2, forward strand.
TGTTCTCTCTCTTTTATGATAAAATTGAAATGTGTATCAAACATGTATCAATACCTTGTCTGTGGATTTGATATTTCTATCCCTGTTTGGTGGGGAACTCGCTCACCATTTTGAATGCTTTTCTCTGATGTGTTGCAGAATTTGTTCCTTCTTTCTTCTAAAGTAGTCAACTGGGGACGCTGGAGAATTCTGTACGTGCTATTCCCAACTGTTGAAGATGCATGTTCCATGTGCAAAAGCACTAGGAGTAATGGATGGTGTCTGCAATGAGAAGTGAAAATGGCAGTATCTAATCAAACAAGATGTCATCAATGACTCCTCATTCTTCATCACTGCAGTCATTTCTCAAAGACTGCATAATGAATTGGAGCTTTATGACAAAGGCCAACAGTTTGGTCATGCCTTGGAGAGAGGCAGTGCCCCTGAACTACCCACTTACTATGAAGCTTGTCCCCAAGCCAACTGTGGTGTGGAGAATGTGTCCTTATGGAGGAGGTTTTATGAATCCAGGTAAATTGGTTATGTTTTTATTTATAGTTTCCAAGTTCAATTCATCATTATTTTAAACAGCACAACTGTATTGTGACATGATGGAGAGAAGATTTTATGATGCAAGCGCTAGTCACGGTGAAATCTGACTTCAACTTCCTCTATCACAAAAGCACAAGATATGATCATTGATGCCAGACCTTAATCAACGTCAAAAAAAAAATTATGATGAAGACTGCCAGTAAAGGCCTGTGTACTAAATTTGGTTGTCAGTGCAGACTCGTGGCCAGATTCAGATCAGGTACTATACTCTGTATCGTCAATGTCAAATGTTCTCTGACGTTGAAGATAAGATGGCCGTGTAATGGTTTGTAAAAATAAAGGGAAAAAAACTGATTCAACTTTGCCTTTTCAGTTACAGGATGGACAGCTTGTTGGCAAACAGAATACAGGCGAAGAAAACCGAGCTTCGGTTGCAATTGTGCTTTTACATGCATGCAAAGGTAGTGATCCTCTGGTTAAAGGTTTTAGTCCATCCAGTTTCATCTTGGGTTCCGCCTGTACTTTGTATAGTAGGTCGAAGTGTATTTGGGGTGGTTTGACTCGTTCATCCCGTCCCAACTCGAGCTGACTGGTTATAGCTGTGGTCATGGCCAGAAAATTGATCAAATTAGCCTGTATGTTATTATTTTGCAAAGGCAATGTAAGGATATTGGAATTGGGGGCAAACGGATCAATATATTAAATTTCAAGGGATTACATGCTTGGTTCTCCAGAGCGAAAGTCCACCGGACAGACTTTGTGATAGACCTAAAGAACAATTTGATCTTGAACTTGTCTGAAATTCAATGGTAGCTCTTAAAAATGAATTCATGTATTTCATTGGGCAACACAATTGGCAGAGAATCAATCTTCTCCCAGTCCTTGATTTTCCAAACAAAGCACTCTCCAAAGCATAGCTTTAAAGCTGACCTGGGGCAAATTCCTTGTCATGGGTTTGGAAAAAATAAAAACATCTTTTTGAAAAAAAAACTCAAAAAAAAAATCAATGGGTTGATGTCAAGCTTAGATTAATCATGTCCTACCAACTGAGTTATTTATTTTTTCTATAATTTGGACCGGTCTACACAGGTTCCAGGCCAACCCATTGAACTTGGGTTTAAAACAATACACTAAAGCCCCTATTACCATCGTAGCAAGCGATGCACCAGGACACAATTTTTCCCTCTAAACACACCATGAATCTTGCAGGCATGGATTCATTCGAATTATCCGATGAATTCGAATCCCTCAAGATAGCGTAGACATCAGTTACAACTCGTGTCTTGGCTCTGATATCAGAAACCGTTGACCTTGCAATATTCAGCACATTCTCTCGTGTGATTTAGGGTGCTGAAGGGTGAAGTCTTAGATTGCCCTTAGGTAAGAGAGTTTTGGGACGTCGGATTCTTTGACTAGCCTGTTAAACTGTATTGGTCTCATCTCTAAGATTCTTGAATATCCCTGGGTTGTTGATTAGCTCTGCCATGACCCACTGCAAGGCTACCGATGTTGTGTCCTTGTCCGTGCCTGCACAAAATGTCCTGAGATAGAGTTTTTTCCCCCTTGGGTACATAAAATAACTATAGCAAGACAAGAAAACTATCTCCTGGTATAAAATAGCACCAGCTAAATCAGCTTGAAGAGCATCCACCAAGATCGGCAAGCGGAGAAGCCCAAGTTTGATCCAAAGCAAGCTTGCTATAAAGGAAATCAGCACACCGATTACCCTCATGTAGCGTATGCAAGACCCTGAATTGAGGAATGCCGAGAGAAGTAGCCTCGCATCACTAATCAGGTGAGAGCGAGGGTGGTAACCAGCTGGAGACGAAGAAATAAACTGCGTAGTTTCCAGACTATCTGACTCCACCTCCAAATGAGCACATCCTATGGAGAGCGCCTACTCTAAATCACTTTGCAGAGCTCCAAGTTCAGCAGCCATGATAGTTGTGCAACCACTATAACCCGAGAAACTCATAATCCATTTGCCAGCATGGTCACGAATTAACCCTTCAACACCAGCATCGGCCGAAGCCCCAAAAACACTGCCATCCACATTAAGCTTCCACCAATCACGAGGAGGAAGAACCCAAGAAACAAAACGGCAAGCAGATGAAGCTGTACCCTCTGCATCCCATGAAAAAGCTTGAGAATAACCTTATAAAGCTGCTTGACCTAATACACTTGATTCTCTAATGGAGTGATTGAACCATTAATCACTTCGATGTTTCTGGTCTTCAACATAACCCATCTATGATAATAACATGTATCAAGATTATATATTTGTATATAAATAGTGGAATAAGTTTTTGATGTTAAAAATAAAATTATTTGCTTTATAAAAATTCATTTGATTGGTCCCATTTATTTATTTATTTCCTTTCCTTTCTTTTCCTTCTCTTTTTTTTTTTAACGAGTTAATGCATTCAGCAAGAAATTCGATCGTAGTAAGATTAGAGTATCAAGAATTTCATTGGTGTCATAAGTCCATATAGTTAAGAAAATCTCTCTTGCAGTTTCTGAATAATCCAAGCTAGAAGTCTTCGTGAATATTCACAACTGTGTACAAAATTGTGTGTGGTTAGGATTCAATCCTCGTATACTTCAGGACGGATCCCACCATAGAAAGGGTGCTTATCCTCGCAGAGCTCTCTGCTAATGAAGTTCAAGACTCCTAGAAGATGATAAAATCTCTTCGTGCAAAAACATAACCAAATGATGATCGATCTCACTGTACAAGTTTATCACCAGAGAAGACTCAACTATCGTCAGAATATCATCAACTGGTCTTGCTGACATGATCAACCTCCACTGTTACTTTGTTCATATTTGCATATTTTGCGATGGTTTATCTTATCTATTTATGCCAGCTGGAGTCGGCTGATTATTATTCGATCTTGCTTTCAAGATCAGATAAATAGGGAGAACTAAGTATTGATTCAAGCGTATTACACAGCCGGGAAGAACCTGCCAAGATCCCCAACACCACCCCCCGCCCCCCCCCCGGGTGACAAGCAGCTTCAGTTTTGCACGAAATGTTTGCGAACTTAGGACTCAAGGTATCTTGCCTAACACTACTGAAGAGACAAATCTGGACAACAAAGGTGAACATCAACATCTCAAGGGTGTTTGCAGATGTGCCAGGCTTGAGCAACAACCAAGATCGTATTCGTAATAAATGGGAGCTGGAGTTTTCCTGCGGGATAAGTTCCAAAAAATACAGTACAATTTTGGAAATGTTTAGCTTGTACCAGGAGTGTTGCTGGAAGCAAGCGTATACGCATAAATCCTGCTTCACAAATAATGATTTTACTTTTGGGCGTACTATTGCCAGAGTTTACCTTGTGCGGCAATCATTCAGAAGATCTCTCTTGTTACATTTAATTACATAAGAAAACAGAAAAAAGTTAATAAAAGAAACCTGAGACGCTAAAGCTACGTGAAACCAACCAAAACGAGACAAGTATTTTGATGAACCGTGTAATATAACTTCTAAGCTCACTAGGCACAAACAACAGATATACAAGCAGAAGGTTTTTTGAGAAGCAATGGCATTGGACATGTTCGATGAAGAAGAAGGAAAAGCCACCTGCATCATTTGCTCCATTGCACTTTACCTTGGTTGTCAGCAGTCTTTCGCAACCACTCCTCTAGCTTGGCTTCCTTATCAGCCTGGAAGTCATTGTAGTTTTCTGTTACCAACAATATATTATGAGGTGGACCAACCTGATCCTTTTCTTTATCTAATTCTTGCTCGTCAGCAGTTAGACTGGACAAGGGCAGTTCATCAAGTTCTGCAGCAGGCAAAGATGAACTAGAGATACCGACCAATTGTGATGGATTGGGATAAGACAACGGTTTTTCTGCCTGGTTTGTGGTTGATTCTTTTGAATCCCGTGGTGGCCACTTGAAATTGCTTGCCCTTTCTTTGGCAGATTTAAATTTAGTTGAAAAGTAATTGCTCGTTCCTTTGCCATCCTTCTTGGCATCATCTCCATTACGACCCCAAGTGCCTGGTCCCCATGAGCTGGTTCTTCCCATCTGGAAACCTGAAACTGGGCTATTGATTAATCCTCTTCTTGGTTGTTTAGCTGACAATATTGCTAAAGATGTCCTGATGTCTCTAATCATCTCATCAGCAACAGGGAAACCACATTCTTTCATTGACTTCACCACGGTGATAGAATCCTCCAAGTCTTCAGTGTGCAAATTTGTTTCACGTGACTTCTCCACAACATTATTCTTGAGCCTAATGACATTCGGAACTGCATTCTGAGTATGCTGCTGAATATAGAAAAGCCCTACCGAGGGTTCGTTCGCCACATACTTGATCATCTCGGCCAAGCTTTCAGTTATCTCCGCAAAGCCATCAACCATGGAGAATCCATGCATCTTGTCAAAGCCCAGTGGCAGTTCATTACTGCTTTTGTCACAAATTACAAATGCAACTGCCACTCAGAGTGGAGAAACAAAGAATTCAAATGAAAAGGGTATACTAGTACAACAATATCAAATAGTTCTCTAACACATTCTTTGACCATTGAAGATTATTTCTTCAGTTGATTTCCACTTTCTCTGCTTCAAGTTAAGAACTTCCTCGTCACATTTAATGCTTATTTCACCACTGTTCATGTTTTCTCTGCATTGAATTGCATATTACAGCTCATTCTTAATTGAGAAATTAAACATCCCATGATTTTCCCACTAAACAGCTTCCAGTCAAACATTTTCTCAACAACGCACGACACAACACGAAAATCGAAATTAAACCAAATATCAGACATTTAAATCCAATCCCACGTGAGAAAATCACAAGAAACAAACCCCAGTTCTCATAACATCGAATTAGATAAAAAGAAATTACCCAGTGAAAAAAAGGGGGGGGGGGGGAAGCGAAAATCACTTACAGGAAGACCCAGGAGTGGAAAATAATTACAACCTTCAGGTTCTTGTTTCATGAAGTTAAATCTTTCCAACTTTTCTTGTAGATTCAGCGATGGACCATAACAGATTGAAACTTTGCTTGATGCTAGACAGTATTTTAGCTTTGGGGGTTTGATAATATATGGCGTCGGTAGGAGTGGAACCAAAAATTGTCAATCTTTTTATCTGTTTTTTACACAGTTGACGACATAAGCCATGAAAAGACAAAAAAAATTTGTTTCTGAGTTTGTTGATGGATAAGATTTTTTTTGTTTTTAACAAAAAAATAAAAATGGGGGCATTTTTTCACACGGTAAATTAAACTATTTTATTTATGAAAATAAATTAATTAAAGTATATAATGTTCTGTTGTTCCTCTTCCTTTCCTTTTCACTGTTTACGTTTCTAGGTAAATTATTAAACTCATTACTCTCTACTTGTTAGAACGAAAATAAGGCCATTTCTCTTATACTTTAGGTTAATTAGTGTCATCTCTTTAAAAAAAAAAATGTTGATTGTCAAATTAATTTAATATATATTTAATATTGTGATGTATGTTATTTTTAAAAGTATTTTTTAATTAAAAATATATTAAAATAATTTTTATTTTTTTATTTTTAATATTTGTGCTATCCTTTTGTTTGGTATTATCACATCTTTCATCCAAATTTAATCAATAGTATTCACGCTGTAAAGGCTTTGGAAATTGTTTTTGGCATGTGATTTGAGATTTCTTTGGAATTCTTGCTCTTTTGTTAAAGATTTTGACTAACTTTAGGTTGTTGACAGATCCTTCTTTACATCTTTGGTCGTAGCTTTTCTGAAGGAGCTGCCTCGGCAGGAGCCAGAATTTTAAATAGGTGATCTTGCTAAAGCACAAAGATGCAGCAGATACAAGGATTCACTACTGTGAAATCTGTGTTTGTAATACGTTGGGTAGAAAGATCAGTACATATACTTCTGTTGCATACACTGTCAGACTTCGCACTGGTGTCCATTTTCTTATTGTTTCATAGACTCTCAGATTTTTCACTCGTGTCTAATCTCTTTTGTTGCTTCCTATTCAGAACTTAAAAAACGAGAGCTCTGTACAATTGCTACTAACAATGCCTATCTACATGCTTTTGGAAGTAGGAAATATTAACCTGAGTGGTAAAATTGAAAACTGGACTTTGCTATTGATTCTGTTCCTCCCTTTCTTTCTGGTTAACAACAATGGAGCTTCAATATATGCTATTATTCTGACAAAAGAAAAAAAAAAGAACTTCCTCGACTGATGAGGAGAAAACGGGACTTCTTTTCCCCAGAAATCACAATCAATGAGAACTTTATTGTCTGAAAACCCCATGAACGACAGTAGAAATAATCTCGAGCCTTCAGGTAGAGTCTGATTTTGCCTCTGTTGAGCCAGGTTGATTTGCAGCCTGCGCAGGAAATTAAATTGTATCATTGGTGAGAACTTAGATGGAGATGTTTGCTCAGGAGTTTATCAAAACTAGCAAGATCAGCTCACCAGCATTTCATGGTCCCCCATAATTTCTTCTATTAATTCTTCGAGTGGTTTGTCAGCACTGTTTGGAACAAGAGCTGCAAACACAGCTGGTTCTAGTCCTGTATATAGCCAAAAGAGCAGGTTTATGCCTGTTGCATAATGCATGCTGCTGCTACGTGCAAGAATAACGATACGCCCATGTACCGCCCTCATCCATGAAGGGGAAGATGGAGATCTCTTCTGGCTAATTGGGTTGAATGATGTGCTATATTATTTTCCATTAAAAAAAAAACAGGATGGAATGCTAAATCCTGTCCAATCAATTCAATACCATGCACCTAACAATTTTTTAAATGGCAACGATTACTAAAACCTTCTGACATGACTATGATTTGAAGTCAGAATTATATTACTGTCAAACTAATAATTGCATTAAACTAATTTTACTTCATCAAGAAAAACAATGGAATACCTGTTTCCGGAAAAGCATCAATGAACATCATCATCTCCTCCCCACTAAGGCCAGACAAGAAGCAGATCCGTGGCAGTGACTTTGCAATCTGCAGAACAGGATACAATAAATTCAGGCAACTTCTAAAACAGTACACAAAGTTTGACAGTATTAACAAATGACATACTTCCTGCATAGGGCAGAGAAATACAGCCAATTAATTGATTTTCTCTATTCATCAACTCATCTTGCTATCTGTCTTTTTGCAAACTCATGATATTGATTAATAAGAACATGTTCTTCCACGTTCCAATTGCTGGTCTTTCCACCAAAACTATTCACGAGACCCAAGTATTTAACCATCCCCAGATAGCTAAATGCATCATAAACAGGCAGGAATAAGAACAGGCTGCTGGAGGCAGCATGTTCAGAAAACCAACCTTCACAGTTTCCAAATTTGTTTGACTTGTATTCATTGCTTCCCATAGCGACCGAGGAATCATGTCTTCGGTACCAAAAATAACCTACAATGGAGAACATCAAAATACAAACCAGTTAAATAACACTCGGAAGTGTATCCATATTCTTGGTTACATGTGGAGCATCCACCTTAACATCCTTTTTACGTTGTCTCGAGCCTCAAGTCTTGAAAACAAAAACAACTACAAGGATAGTGAATAACTTTCTTCTAGCCCCCCTTCGCAAACAAAGTTCATGGATTCTGCTTGATTAGATTACTTATTTCTGTGCTATTATTCTATTCCATGCATTGATGTGATACTAAAACCCAGTAAGAAAATAAAACCTCATGATGAGTTAAGTTAACTTGTGGTTAAGATTTCTGTAAAATAAAAATTTTCTGAACAAATAATATTTTTGTTCTAGAATTTAAGATTTTTTTTAAATCATTTATTGTCTTGACCAATTTAATATATTTATTATAAATATATTGACTTTATGTTCAGAGGGTCCTTAAATCCCCTGATTAAGACTGTTTTTGCAGGTATTCAAGTTTCTACTATAAGCTTGGAGTTCCTTAAATTAAGAAGAAGAAATCCAAGCAATTGTAACCTTTTAGTTATATATCTTGAATTGCCTCAGACACTGATTTCATGATGTTCCAGCTATTTCTTATTATATCCACAATCCAATTAGATGAGGATGAACCGATAAATAGAGAAATTCTATATTACCTTTAAGAATTCACCATCCAACTCTTTCAGAAGCTCTCTTATCTGTTCCAAGAAGATTCAAAGTTGTACAAAGTTAGACATGTTTCCGGGACATACTGCCTTAAACAATTATTTTGGTGCCTTCAAGAGAGAAATTAATTTCTAAGGACTTGTTTTCCCAGAAATTTGGCAAAGAATTATATTGAACAGACCTAAAGTAGTATAAATGTTGAAACTTGCAGTAACTATTGTGCTGGCCTAGCCAGTATCCTCTGAACCAATGCATAAGCTAACTCTCATATTAATGGTTCTCACTAGTCAGGAATGACGACAATAGGTTATAAAAAAATGCCACAAATCAATATTAGTACTGGCAATCTCAATCTCCATAGCAGATTCATGATTAGAAAGGTCAGTAGACAGAAAACAAGAGTTACCTTCACTGCTTCCTCTACTTCAAACCCCAACAACAACAAGGCCTGCAAAATAAGAAGGGTTCTTTAGCCTCACTTGAATAGAGGCCGGATATGTTCGTTGGCTTACACATCAAAATATAAAAATCAATTGCATAGTGACAGGAAATGTTCAAATTTGAAGGCAATAGGAAAAGAACTAACCAGAACTTACAGGTGGACCAAATGCAGAATCCTCCTCGTTTAAGGGAACAAACTTTGAATCTTCATCCATTAACTCACTAGGAATTCCTGCAAGAGATAAGTGCAGATCTTAACTGAAGCAGTCCTAATTAGTGAACTTGAAAGGGTGCTAAGCATACCCTCAGCAGATGCTCGTGAGGGGTGCTTGAGCTTCATGTGATGGCCTGCATCTTTTGTTGATAAATGAGAAACCGTTGATATCTTTGAGATTACAAGAGGCTTTGATGAAACTGAAGGAAACAGAAGGGCACGAGAATTTAAAAAACGGTTGGTTGAGAATGCAAGAGCAGAAGCCATGAAAGCGAGTACTTCTTTTCCTTATCTTCTGGGAGTTAACTGCAATCCTTTGTTCTATGTTCTTGATAAAAGTAGTTGACGCCTCTCCGGTTTGGAACGTGTCCAGTGTTACTGCTACCAGGATCTTCCGTGTATCCAATAATAACTTGCCACATCAAGTTACGATAAGGGTATGTGAAGTTGGTTTGTTTTTTGGGGGGGTGCTGGTAGAGATATTTGGACACATCAGGACCAAGTTATAATTTATTATTTTATTTGAATTTTAATCCGTACCAGTGCTTTCACTGGATTTCTCATCAGTTATCCTTGAAGGCTTGAACGGTATCACTGTCTCCATTATAGAAACTAAAATGTTACTACGAAATCCCATTGTTCGAACAAGATAAATCCGTCGCCTAAATTAGCGGGAAAAATATATCCAATGAAAAAAACAGAAGTAATATAATAGAGTTAAATTGTTGATATATCTTTATAAATATAGTTTTTTTTATACGCACTCCAATTTTAAAAATTTATTTTAACAATCCGTTTGTATTTTAATATATTTAATATTAATATTTTTAGTTTTTTTATAAAAACCTTTGGAAAAAATAACTCTTTAAATAATTTATTTTATGTTTTTAACTCTTTTAATAGAAATGTAAGAACGACTTTTATTCAACAGAAAAATCATTTTGACTCTTCATTTAGCTATCCTTTTGAAGCTACAGAATAAGTGAGAAAAAAAAAGGTAAAAAAATTGTTTTTTTTCCTTGGAGATGCCTTTATGTTCAGTACTGAGATCAGTTTTTGTCCTTATATTCATCAACTTACCTGAAAATTAGGTTTTCATGCAAAAGGATGGCAATAATCATGCAATTCTAATTTTACGAACATTTCTTAGTTTTTTACCCAGCCTGCAATGGTGAAATGAGTCGGACTGCGATTAACAACTACACGGGCCCTTCTGGTAAAAGGGGTTAATTTGCAAAACTTGAAATTCTTTGTTCTCCCAGTATCGGGCTCAAGCAAAACTCTGAAAATACCAGTTCTAAGGCCCAAAAGTGTGTGCCTCTGTAAAGAAATTATAGCTGGTTTGTTGTGGACCAATGCTCGAAACTCACGTTGACATCCCAGATAGCATGTTGTTAGATGGCTAAAATTCCTCAAACAAATACGTGCAATGTAAGATTCCAGCACAAATCACAAACGATATAGCTGCTACACAAACAAGCATGCATCCATAAAACACTCCGATTCTAGCAGTCTATAATCTTCAAAGAATCAAAAGCCAAGATACCACGTTGTCTAGGATTCTGTTTGATCCGTGAGAAAATAATATTTACAAGGGTACAGGAAAAACCAAGGAAACCATATATTGCGGTCACTCTTATTAATGCTTGATAAAGGCAATCAAATCTCAGCAACCAATTGTTGGGCCTCCTCTGTGGCTTCTGACAATGAGCCCCGAGTCCACCTCTTCAGCATCTCTAATGAAGCCTCGGGCTGGTCCATGGGAACCATGTGCCCGGCATCATGGACCTGTTGGCAGAGGCATCGCGCAACAAGATTAGCACTCATCATAAAATGAAAGCTATGGTTTTTGGTAAAGAAAATGGAAGCTATTGTTTTTTTGAGAGAAAGAGGGAGAGAGACCTTAAGGAATGCGAGAGGCCCATAACTTTTCAGTACTCCAGCTTCAGAACCACTAACTTCGAAAGGAACTTCAGGAGATGCCACAAACGCCTTCTGACCAGGCCATTCCATGGCATGAACCCATCTTGAATTACCTGCTCATGTGAGATTTACCCTCAGCCTTGGATAAATGATAAGTAAGTGAAACTTGCTGTACCTTAATCGTTGGTACTACTTACCAAGCCAGTTGCAGATGAGATCATATTCTCCAGCATACACAAGCAACTTGATTCCATCCTCAAGGAGAGCAGGAATGCCCACTTCAAGATTTCTCATCCAGTCCATCAGCATCGCCTGGTAGACTGTAGGGCTACAGGAAACAAAGTCTATATCCCCAACACCAAGTGCCTCCTTAACAGATTTCTGGCCCAGAAATTTCTCCATATTTGAGAAGTCATAGCAGAGGCTCCCCTCGCAATTCTTTCTAATGTCATAATACTGCAGAGATAATATATCAATGCTTGTCAATTTTTGGTTGGTTGTTACACACATCATGCATCCAGTATGCAGATTACTTTCACGTCTACAAAAGTGCATCTGATACAAATTCTTCAAGGACATATTTTATTCAATGTAAAGAAGAATTCCTTCAAGGAGAGATATGATCAATGGGAGCACATTGGAAATTGAAAAAAAAATATTTTGTACATGAACACTCCAACAGGAGGGTTTATGAGGTCTTACATTTATATTACCAGCAACTGATATAATGCTGTTGAATATGGTGCTGCAAACTAAATAGGAGGCCATGCAAGAGACTGTACCATCAGTGCCTGAGACAGAAAGCACATGTTCAAGCAAGGAACCAGGAGCTAAAAGTCAAACCCTCATGCATGGAGAAAAATTTGAAAAACAAATTTGATTGATACAAAAATGGGATCTAAAAACAATGAAACAATCTAGGAAAATGATCTCCTAGAGGAATTAGAGTAAATTGAGATAAAACATTACCACAAAGCTTTATTGCCATTTCACACACTGGAACTATCTTGCTGATGCGATCATGCTCAGCTTGTTTAATTATTCCCATATCCAACGCATAATCTGTGTATGCTTTATACTGGATTGCAGGATCAGTGAGCCCATTACCAATGGCGAATCCCTGCTCCAAAATTTTTATTGCAATTAATAAATATAGAAACAGATCCATCAAAGGTCAGTATTAGAAAAAATCATTAATATACCTTGAGGTTTATATGAATTCCTTCTTTAGCTTTGTTTCCTCTGTGGACTCGGGCTGCAAAAGCAGGAATATAGTGGCCAGCATATGATTCTCCAGTTATGTAGAAGTCATTCTTTGCCAATTCAGGATGCTCCTTGAAGAAGGCCTGGTGCAATACAAAGAATGCACTTTAGTCCTTTCAATATGTTGCTTTAACAAATCTTAATCATTTCTAAACAACAATTCACCAATCCTTTCAAGTTTCAAATAATGTGTTTTCAGTGTCCCAAACTAAGACTAGCATTCAGTACAGTAAAACTTTAGCAATTACAGTTCTTTCCTGAGAAATTAAAATATAAGAAGTTCATGGGGATGCCAGAATATTATGCTCTATTTCATTTCTTATCACAGGGAAATACAGGATAACTAACCTGTAAGAAGTCATATAGATCATTACTAACTCCCTCTTCATTGTGACGGATGTCACGCCTATCAGTACTATAACTGTATCCAGTCCCAGTAGGTTGGTCAACATATAGAAGGTTTGACACCTGCAAAATCATCATAGCAACATGTTAATTCTCTTGTCACCAAGCAGGGAAGTTGCAGTTCTTCCCTGCCAGATTAATGAAAAGGAATAGAGAAACAAAAGCCAAACTCAATAGCACTAGTAATGATCCTTCATTTTTTCCAGAACACATCTTATTTAATTTGTGCCTCGTATTTCTGCTAACACAATATCACAAACAAACCACCAATGCACTAAGAACCAAGTTAAAGTGAACTCCAGTGCATAAAGTGCAACCGTGTGCCAAAATGAAGAAAATAACTCTAAAGCGCAAGTGTAAGTATTTTGTAGGTTCACAAAATGCAATCAAGGATCTTAAATCAAATAAACAACTAACTACTGACCAAGCAGCTAGCTTAAGAGTTGGAACAAAGAAATCACATAAAGCCTGCAGGTTCAATGCCGACGGCAGCATGCCCGTGATAAGTACAGAACATATCAACATCTGGCTATCAACTCCTACTCTAGGTTGATTAAGGGCCAGGATTTGTAAATAATACACAATTCGAAACACACTTTTAATAACATTGGGTAAAAAATTGGATATTTGCTCCATTTGGCATAACATTATATGATATTTCACAATTTACATTTGCTACACTGTGGAAAACATTTATTTGTTTATTTTTTTATTAAGGAAGAACAAAGAAATTACAGTCCAGTATTAATTAAGTATTGCATAAACTGAAGAAGATTTAATGGCACCTTACCTTGTCCCATCCGTACTTATTTCGCACAAGCGACAAGTTATTTGCAATAGTATATGGACCATTTTCATAAAACATAGCCAATTCACTACTACACCCTGGTCCTCCAGTCAACCAAATGACCACAGGATCCTTCTTGCTGGTCCTTGATTCAAAGAAAAAGTAAAACATCCTACAAAACCACAAGTGCACCAATTAGTAACCACTAATTAGAAACCAACAAACTTTAAAAAAAATCCTCTTTTAACAACCCATTCAAACTTCAATTCCAAACATCCAATCTTTTTGGAAAAAAAAATGATACTTGACATAAAATGAAACCCTAATCAAACATTCATTACAGCATCAATAATTAGAAACCAACAAACTAACTGAAAATTCCACTCTTTTAACTTCCAACAAAATCAAACATTCAATGGCACACACACGAAAAATTCTCAAAAAAAATCACCAGTCCACTTAATCTCCAACCTCAAAAATCCAATCTTTACCCAAAAATCAAAACTTTGACCAAACCAAAACAAGCAAACACAAAAGCCAACAAAACCCATCTCCCTAAACTCAACTCAAGGCCAAAAAAATCAAGGGTTTTTAAAATCAAATACCTAGCATCATGAGAATTCTCAATCTTGTAATAACCAGCATGATTTCCCAGATCATCAACAGTAAAGCTTTCTTCCTCATCACCAACTACATTAGGAAACCTAAATTTCCTCTCTACAATCCTCTTATTATACCCTGCTTGGTTAATAACACTTACACCATCATCACCACCGTCGATCACGTTGACTTCTGAATTTGGAAACAAATTCAGCTCCCTTATCAGCTTCTCTGCTTGCACAGACGGGAAATTTGACTTCCCGAGACTGAGATAAGCATTGTCTGATAAACTCGCGTGAGATATCGCGATAAGTGAGAGGAGAAAGACAGAAATGAAATTAAGGTTCTCCATTTTCGAGGTTCTTGAAGAATGAGTGGGAGACAAAGGTGAGAACTTTATATAGAAGAAGAGTACTGTAGATTGTTTTGAAGAGGGACACGTGGCATAACTACCAGTCTTATTTTAGGGGTTAACATCTTAAGGAATGTTGGTTGAGAATGCTTAGGTTGAAGTTAGTTTTAGTCCTTACAGCTCTTTAATTTTCAATTAAAATCTTATGTGGAAAAGTGCTTTAAGTTTCCCTTTCATTGTAAGACTTGGTCTAATAATTAAATAAATTTAGTTGTATTTGTAATTGATACACACATGAGATATAAAAAAATATGTGTTTGGTAATATAATACATGGTAGTTTTAAAAAATATTTTTCAATAAAAAATGAATTAAAATTTTTTTTCATATATTTATTTTATTTTTAAAATTAGCACATTAGAATATCAGAAAACACCTACAAACATCAATTTAATATTATTTTCAAGTAAAAAATATATTAAATAAATTGAATTACAATACCGAACACTAGTTTCATTAGATTTAGTTTTATTTTCTCAATAAATACATATTTAGACTAATAATAATGATGAATAAAATAATATTATTTTATATACTATAAATCAAGTTACATGTTGGTAGATAAATTATCTTAGAACAAATAGATAAAACAATCTTTCATTGTGTTGTTGGAAATTCAATGATATTTTTGCATAACCCAACAAATTGGAGAATCTAGAGTCTGTACAAAGTTTTTAACTACAGGTATATAAGTGTAATATCTTAAGAAATACAAGGACTAAGATGAATTCTCATCTTGTGTTTTTTATACATGGGAAGCAAAGGAAACGTGAGGGAGACAACGTGTCGTTGTTTTAGTTGGTGATGATATGATGTGGTGTCGTTTTCGCTTCACATCGCGGGCGGGAAGATGAAGGGATTTTTGATTACGCGAGAAGGGGTCCACTGTTAGAAATGTGCACGCAAGTTGATTGTGTGTTTATACAAGAGCTATTTTGTTTGTTATCTTATCTGTAAGAAAATTATTTTGGAAATTTAATAATTAATTTTTTAACTACAGGTACATTTCTGAAATCATTTTTTGGAAATTTTATTTGTTGATCTGTTGAATGCATGGAAATTTAATAATTATTTAAAAAAAAAAGAGAATTTCGCAAAGAATTCGATGATTTTGTTTAATAATTGTTAGGTTCCAAATGCCTGAGACTTTAGTCTGGAGTTTTGACTAAGAAATGTGGGTCCCAATGTACACTGATCAAGGTCTTTTAGATGGGAGATCATGATCGTTGATTTATTAGAACTTTAAAAGTCGAAGTTGTGAATGGTTACGATTTATTTTGGGTGCAACAATCCAAGTTATGCTTGCAAATTTGTAATGGAAGGCGGTGGTGACGGTTTCAAAGGCAAATAATATATAAAAAAAAAATATTAAGGTTAACACAATTTATTTATTTTTTATGAAAAAGCAGATGGATAAAGACATTGCTATTTATTTCTTTTTTCAGTTTTCTTTTCGCCAGAAAACATATGGTTCTTGACTAAGAAATGTGGGTCCTAATGTACACTGATCAAGTTCTTTTAGATGGGAGATCATGATCGTTGATTTGTTTGAACTTTAAAAGTCAAAGCTGTGAGTGGTGGCGATTCATTTTGGGTGCAACAATCTATGCTTGTAATGGAAGAAAGTGGAATGGAATATTTTGACGTGGAAGGGCGGTGGTGACGGTTTCAAAGGCAAATAATAATAATAAAAAAAAGGAAAAAGAGAGATATTTTGAAGGAAAGAACATGAAACAGGTGTGAGTAAAGCTATTTTTGGCTAAAACCTTTTGCAAGATTACGTTCTAAAAAATTAACTATAAACTTGAAAAGGAGGGGGTAGGGAGTTTTCATAAATTATTATTTATTAGAATAGTATTTTATTTTATTTTATTTTATTATTTAATATTATATTCTTTTCTATTTAGTCACCATACTCTCATGAAATGAATCTCAAATTTAATGGGTTAATCCAGTTGGCTCATATTTTTATTTTTTTAATTTTTTTTAATTTCATCATTCAATATTGATTTGATTAAAAAATAAACTTCATGATTTATTTTATTTACCTTTCATTAGGTTATCATTATCTCATGACTCGAAAATTATGTTTAACGAGTTAACTTGAGTTTTTTTTGTGTCTTTTATTTAATTGATTTTTTTTTAATTTTATCATTTAACATTGGATCAGCAGGGAATTAAGTTTCATAATCTGTTTTTATTTGTTTTTCATTATAATATCTTAGTCTCGAGATTAAGATCACAGATTTTAGCATTTTAACTCTAGTTAAATCAAATCTTTTTTATTTTTCTTTTAAGATGTTATATCAGTTTCATGACTCGGGTCACGAGTACTTTAACATTGAACTTATTTTTTATTGGGTTGTTCTAGTTTCATAATCAGGGTCATGAGTTTGATAGGTTAATACAATTTACTTATTTTTATTTTTTTGATTGGTTTTTTTTATTGTATAGATTAATATTGAAATGGAAGAAAGTGGGATGGAATAAGAAGTGGAAGGGCGGTGGTGACAGTTTCAAAGGCAAAAAAGGGGGGGAAAGAAGGAAAAAGAGAGATATTTTGATGGAAAGAACATGAGACCGGTGTGAGTAAAGCTATTTTTGGCTAAAACCTTTTGCAAGGTTACGTTCTAAAAAATCTCAACTAAATTTAGAACCGTGCTAAAATAATGGAAGAAAATCATGGGAAAGTTATGCAGAAGTCCAACTAATATAACCTTTATAAACGTGGCTGAGATTGTATTTTTTAAAAAAATATTTTTTTATTTTTTATTATTTTAATGTATTTCCAAACGACAATTAATAAATAATTATTAACACACCATCAAACACTTGTAACAAATTACAAATGCAATACTTGATTTATTATTTTCAACTCCGCTTTAAAGTGCTTTTCACTTGAAAATGTATTAAAATAATATTTTTTTACTTTTTAAAAATTATTTTTAAATTAGCGCATAAAATGATCTAAAATAAAAAAAATATTAATTTGAAGTAAAGAAAAAAATAAAAAAATTTTAAATACACTTTCAAAATATAAAAATAAACAGGGTAATGTTTAAATTTATGAGACTTATAAATAAAGAAAATTTTGGATAAATACATTTTTTTTTAAAAAAATAACTGGAAAGTATCTTCGTAAATAGAGTATTGAAGATAAGAACATAACCTCCTTTGACAGAAACACGAACAATGGAAAAGCAGATGGATAAAGACATTAATATTTATTTCTTTTTTCAGTTTTATTTTCGCCAGAAAACATATGTTGCACGTGAAAACTGGCAGAGGATCTGCGCAGAAAGTTTTAAGTGATTCAATAGAAAAGAAATGAGCTATTTAACCCATGTTTTGTTATAAGTTGAATATTGTTTTTTCAGAAAAAATGTATGTGAAATATTTCTATACATACAAAAATTTTAAGAAGCAAAGAATTCATACAAATATATAATTAAATAAATTAAAAATTATACATGTAACAAAATTTTTTTATCAAGCCCGATTATTATCTGGCTATAATAAACCAACCAAACTCATAATATTGATCATAAACTTAATTGGGTTCAACAATCTTACTTTATAATCTTTTTTATCTAAAATAAATACATGTAAATTAAGAATTATCAAAATATCAAAGTGATCGGAAAAAATCAAATAAAATCAAATTATGTTATTCAATTAATAATCAATCAAATATTAAATGATAAAATTTAAAAAAAACATGAAAGAAAAATTTAAAAACAAATGCAATTATAATATATTAAAAGAAAGGCTTAGTCTCTCAGGCTATGAAAGCTCAAAGCTCCTGGGCCTCCATAAAAAGCCCAGACATGCAGGTTTAGAGCAACCCATATGCCAGGACCTTATTATTATTAATTTTTTTAAAAGGCAACCGCCCCTTAATGATTTGAAAATTAATTTGGTATATTTCAGACCAAGAAAAACCCTTTTAAAACCATATTTTCACTTGAAAAAAAACCATAAAACACTCTAAACATCTTGTAAAATATATTTATAACATCTAACAACCAAAAAATTATCTTCAAAACCCACAATTAACCTGAAACTAAAATTATTTTCGGGTTCAGATCCACCATTTCATACAAGTTTAAGAGAAAAACAACATCTTATATAAACTTTACTCACAAAAAAAAACATATTGAAGCAAAAATCACTAGGTTTTTGTGGTTGAAATCGGTTTCAACTGGAACTTTTTTTTTTTACCATTAGAACTTAGCCCCTCTCTCTCTCAAAATAGAGATAAAAAAATAAAAAAAAATAAAGTTTGAAATCAAAAATGAATTTCATAGATTATTAAGGATTAAAAGCTTATAATCTGAAAAGCTAGAGAATTAAAATGTACATTTAGCCCTAATTTTAGCAAAACTTTCTTTTTTTTACTGTGTTTTTTTTTGTTTATTGATTTTGAATCTTCCTATTCCTTAATAAATATACTTTAATTAGTCATCAATTTGAAGCTATAATGATGCAATAAAAAAAAACTAAAAAAACAAATCACTATGATAGTTTATAGTAATTTGTTTCTCGGTGAAAAATGATTTGGAGAACAATATTTGATTATATTTAATCCCATAAAAAACAGAAAAATATTTGTACATGCTCAAAAATTATTTTTGTAATCCCCTCTCTCATGCTTCTCCTTTTTAATGTTTCTCTCTCTCTCCCCCCGTTATAACTTAATCACCATGAAATTTCCTGACTTGCCTTTTTTTTTCAGTTTCATTTTAATAATTAAATCAGAAACAAAAGAACAGGAAATAAGGATAATGGCCATTGCCCAGGTATTACTTGTACGATTTATGAATGTACGCAGATTGAGACGATAGAGTCCAGCTATGGTCTTGGGAAATTAGAGCAGCATACTTTAATTTTTTCCACTTATTTGCCGTCGCATGGTGACTTGTGAAAGAAGCCATTAGAGGGCAAGTGACTAAATTACACACCATAGAGTGATTATTGGACTCGCCATTTTGTATGGACTCATGCGACGCTGGACTACTAGAAAAATGAGACATCAGGGAGTGCTAGTTCTCCAAAGTATTTTTGGATCATTAGATGATGTTATGCAGTAGCGTGTTCTAGGGTGTGAACTACAGGAGAAGCATCGATACATTACACGACACGTAAATGGTGTCTGAGGAATACCAGGGGTTTTAGGTAGAGGTAAAATCAAAGTGGGAGTACTGTTATACAAACTGATATGACAAGTGCAGAAATACATTTTCTGCAAAAATTATGGTAACTGGGTCAATGGCCTCTAATCTCATTCATTTTTCTTCAATAAACACCGAGGGAAATGCAGTGAATAAGCATGCATCGAACTAAGATCTGACTTTGGCTAGCCGAGCCCTTAGCTCTTCTAGTTCTTCCTCGTCATCTACACCCTCTGCAATAGCTTCTTCCTGTGAATATTGCAATGTGGTTAGGTCCAACCTTCCTCAAACCAAGTATGCAAAAAATTAGATTGAAGTTAATCGTACTTCATGTGAGGTGCTTGCTTCTTGGGCAGGTACCCTCACTCTTTCCTTTCTGACAGCTTCAGGAAGCTGAGCAGCTGTCTCACCAGCTATTTCTGTTAGGACCTTATCAACTTCTTCTTCAATTTCCTCTTCGATGTCTTCAGAATCCAGTGCTGAATCAACAGCATCAGTTACCATTTCTTCAATAACCCCAGCCTACAAAGTGCAAACCAAAAGCCAAGAATGTAAAATATAGGTGAAGAAGTAAAACATAAAACGATGCTCAAAGCCTGAAACATGTCATTGTTAGTGGACATTATGAACCTACTGCATCCAACGCTCTCACTCTAGCAAACATCAAGCCTATTTGATAAGTAGATGAATGGATCCTTAGAAATACATTCTCCATTCCCACATTATAAACTTTGAGCTCAGTTAATTTGCTAGGATTCCCAAACTACATAAATTAATTTGCAATTACATTTTACATAAGACAAATAATTGTATTTTCATAGGAGCAAAGTTTCTTAGTCATAATTTCTGCTGGAGATCACAGGGGATTTTTTTTACGACAACAATGATGAAAAACAAATTCAGAAAAAAAATTGCAAACATTAATTAGATTCCATCATGGGCTCAGCACGTTAGTAGAATTTTTGATGAGCTGTTAAACAGAATGTGACTGGTTGGTTTTTCATTGAAACAATTCAAGAAATGTGTTCCAAGAAATGATGAAACTAACCTTTGTCATTTCCCTGCTGAATTCTTGCATTGTGGCAGCCATTTCTGGAGCTTTCATAAGGTTATTGACAAGTTTCATGACTTCAGCACTTTTAGATAAATGACCCACAGTGCGGGCAATTGCTGAGAATCAAACCCAACATATGAATCCTCAAGAAATAGTCTCAATGAAACAGAACAATATTAAAGTATTTTTTTTGACAAAAATTATTTCAGATAGTTCAAGCCATTAATTTGAAAGTAAAATGCAAGCAACCAAGAATATAGCAGCATGATCACAGAAGTAGTGTGACAAAAACTGACCAATATGGACATATGACTAAAGACTCTCTTGCCACATCACATCTGTAATACAAAATAAGCTTCCAAAGAAATTTGGCAAAAGTCCAACAATAAAACAAGGGTTTGCCTATTTTTCCTTCCCATAAAAATGTTGAAGTTTGAAACTTATTTCATACCTTTTCCCATATCTTTGGAAAGAGCATTCTCATAAAAGGACTTTCAGGTGAAAAAATTCTTAAAACTAAGTAATTTAAGTGCATGCCAAGTAAAAAATCCTACCAACACTTTCTCCAAGGTGCATTGATATTGAATTCAGTTGGGCCTTATTTTCATAAAGACGGTTCACGGCTTTTCTCGACATCACAATCTCCTTTGCTAGTGCCTGAAACATAATAGATGGAAAGGGAGACTCACGAGCATGTAAAATATGATACAGCAAGCCATACAAAAGACATGAAATTGGCATCTTTCATGGCTCAACCAGGATTAACCCAAAGGCAGGCACATAAGCTACTACTGAGGTTTATTTTTTTTCAGTTCAACATACTTGCAGGATAAGTCTGAGTACATTACTAGTTTCAACTTTCAACCTAAACTTGATTTGATTTCAACATTATCCACATGGCTTTCTAGCTCTAAGCTCCACTTCAAAGTTAAAAAAGTTTCGCCGGTTCAGTTATTATGATACATAGAAGAATTTGAAGCATAACTACCAAAAGAGACATCTAAAATCCCCTAGAGCAGGATCATAAATCCACGCACATGATCAAGCACATAGAGCAATTAGCAGTTTTAGTTTCGGTAGCTCACAGAGAAGCTGGGATTCTAGAACAAATGCTGATCAACAAAATCAAGCTATCTAAGTTCATCATACACGAATGTCCTAAAAATCCTCAATGATTTTCCAAGTTCACAATCACGAGATTACAGATCTTTCATTTTATCTTATTCAGCACCAATTTCATAAAAAATTGAGTAAAATCAACTCTGAAGTTTGATAATTTACCTTAGCTGAGCCCATGTCATTTCTCTTGGCAGCCTCCTTAATTGCCTTATGTACACTTTTCTCCTCTCTCTGCACATCTAAAACCATAACAAAACCCCAAGTTTTTTAGCCCAAAGTCGCCATCACCATACAAAATGCAACAAACCCAGCAATCCAAGCTTCAGGATTCAGAAAACCCAAAACCCACAATTCCCATCAACCAAGATGAAATCTTTCTCCTTTAAAATCTAAAAACACAATAAACCCACGATTTGTTTTCAGCCCAGATTCACTACAAACACACTAAACAAACCAAACCATCAATCCAAACTCAGAATTGTAAGAAACCCATAATAGAAAAAAAAGTGAAAAGTTGGAAACTTGCCTCTGATTTGCCGCTCAATGTTACGGCACTCTTGACGTAGCTTTCTCTGCCAATCCCTCAATTGCTGTTGTGGGTTTGGTTTCGGTTTTAACATGC
The DNA here is from genome assembly GCA_015852605.2 of Populus deltoides. Lineage (NCBI taxonomy): Eukaryota > Viridiplantae > Streptophyta > Magnoliopsida > Malpighiales > Salicaceae > Populus > Populus deltoides. The sequence continues at coordinate 18,442,648 of CM027577.2, forward strand.
TCTTGAATTTATCCATCCCTCTCTCTCAAACTCTCAACTTTAACAGGAGAACAATCAGTCTCCGTCTATGAATAATAGCTTAGGATCGAAGCTGAATTTTCTTTTTGGTGTTCGTTCTCCGGGAATGTTTTTCTTTTCTGTTTCCTTTTGTTTCCGGTTCAGTCAGCGTGTAAGGTGTTTTAACTTTAATCGTGGTGTCGTTAGAGAGCTGGAAAATGACACGTCGTACCATAAACCGCGTTGCCTTTTTTGGAAGAGAGCTTCCCTCTCTCTTTCTTCTTAAAGATGGATTTTCTTCCTTTTCTTAACAAGGAAGTGAATGGGCAAATTTCTTTTCTATATATTTTTATTTTTATTTTTCAGAGCCTTCAATAAATAAAAATTAAATATTTTATTGATTCAGTTTAGACAAATCATTTTCTTTATAAATTAGTATATTCACAAAGATTTCTTTCTCCAAACTTTCTCATTCTCTGGATTCAAACATGAGGTAAATAATAGAATAGGTTGGTACCTATTCGTCGTACTGTAGAAAATTTGAATTTCTTTGAGAATCAAATATAAATTTTGTTTCTACTTAATGAATTAAAAAACCAGCAAAATTTGAAATATTTTTTAAATCAATTGATAATATTAAATACTTTTATCAATTAATTTTATAGATAACATTAGTTATTATTTTGAAATAATAAAAATAAAAATAATAGAAATAAAAAACTTATTTAATTAAAAAGATAGAAATACAAATTAAAACAAAACAAAACTTATTTGGTTACTATCAGTAACGAAACAAACACTTTATATTATATTAAATATAACAAACAAAACCACAGCTATTATATTAAAATTCTATTTATTTTTACATTTTAGAAATGTTTTTAAAAAATTTAAATTTATTTAAATTTTTTCTTTACTTTAAATTAATATTTTTTTTAGTATTTTTAAATTATTTTAATATACTATATCAAAAATAATTTTTTAAAAATAAATAAATATTATTTTAATATATTTTTAAATAAAAAATATTTTAAAAAACAGCTGTAACTATACTTTCAAACATCAAACATGCCGGAAGCAATTTTACATTGCATCATAGGAAAACTGATAGAAATGCCAGACTTCCAAAGATACGCATCATTCTGTATCTGATGATAATGCTACCAAGAAGTATAGTTTTCATAGTGAATAAATACACAAGTTGTTTGTTACAAATGAAAGTAAAATTACATCTGGGACGTGAGGATAAGCTGGAAAAAAAACCCTAACTAGTCCAATAGGAATTAATTTCAGGTACATTGAAGCCTTTCCATATCATATTCTACATGGAAGAATCAATTACAAGAAATCAGGCTGCATTTTCAGGCTGTCAGAAATTCCTGTATGCTTTACCTTCTATTAGTCTCCATTGCGCTAGAATTAAAACATTGTCATTGATTATTTAATCAAAGAGGCCTTCATCATGCCAAATATCAACTAAAAAATCTACCATCTCCTGCAAAATTCAACAATCAGTTGAACCGAGATCAACAACTGCAAAGGAAATTAAGAAGAAAACTAGAAGTGGAACGTTCTGAAAGATCAGAAAGAATCACCAGTCCAAAATCTTTAACCGTGACCTTTCATGCGCATGCTCATGCACACTACCACTAAAGAAGATTCAAAACCAATAAACCATAAAATTCACTTAATGTGAGAATGGTTGTCAGAAGAGAGCTTACAGATAAAGGAATTGGCTCAGAGAAGGGCTCCTGAGTAGAAAGCAAATCTTCATAGGTTGTTGACCAGCTGCAAAGAAAAGTTCTCCTGTTATGTTTCATCTATCAACACGATTGGCTCCAAGGATGCATGCTTGAATCTTAAAAGCACCATGTCATGCAAAAATGCTCAAATGATTGTATTTTCTTAAACTCTCGTCTTGGCTCCCTCTTAGGTGGGACCATAACAAGGTCAGGACTCAAGACCACTAATACGAGTAATTACAAATGAAGATTAATAACCAATATAATCATGTCAATTGTCATGAACCATCATACATAATACATGAACAAACTAGGAAGACGTTACCACAGCATGTATGGGGAAAAATAATGACAGAAACAATGATATGATATCATGAACCACGTAATACACAAACTAAATAGGAAGCACGAACATTCTCTTGGAGGTGTCAATGGTGTATTTCTGTCAGTCCTACTTATGAAGCCACTTAAAAAAAATTCTGTCAGTCCTAAATTTCTGTCAATGGTGTATTTCTGTCAATGGTGTATTTCTGTCAGCCCTACTTAGGAAGCACGAATATTCTCTTGGAGGTGTCAATGGTGTATTTCTGATTTCTTTACGCATAGGTTTTGGAAGGACAAGAATAGCCCCTGGTCCCTACTTAATTACATGCTGACACATGCATTTATTCTTGGCTGAATGCAGCAGGCAGTGAAATGCAGTTCAACAATTCATTTCACTCTCCAAAACTTTCAGTGTCTGCCATCAGGAAGTGCAATAACGTTCTATTTTTTCCTCATTAATTGCTGAGGCAAGATTTACTATACGCACCCTGAAAACACGAAATACAAATTATTCAGAGTAGGGAGGTTCCAGGCTTATAGATGGTACAAACCATTGACCACAGAAATAGAGCTCATAGCACTCAAGAATCTTTACAGACAATTACCTTATAATTGGGTCCTTGGTCGTTCTTTGTGGCTGACGAGATTGATTTCCTGTCCACTTTCTTCTGCTCTCGTGCCATGCAATTGCAGCTAAACAGTGCATTTGGACACGTTATACTCATGGAAAAGAAAATTGCACATTGATAGAAACAGAAAAGAATGAATATGAATAGACAAAGGCTCGCTACTGGGATTTGAACAAGGAAAGAAGCATAACAATCACAAAAGCAAAACCAAAGAAGTATTTACTATTTGAAACTCCGACTTCAATGGATGACTTAGAAACCCATGTGAAGCAACACTTAAAAAAAGTCAAAAGTTTCCAGGCATTATTTTGTACAGAACATTATCAATGACGTTTATTCAGATTATTCCAGTGATGTCAATGGTAGAATAATACACTTCTTTTGTCCTCTTCTCCTTATAAAGCATGAAACTTCAATTGGCATTAGGTGTATCTTTTATATAGCAAAAGAAATCTCTAAGAACATGTCTAATTAAAAAATTAAGACCCTAAAAACCAGCAGATGTAAGACTAGAAAAATCGCTGTAACGCACAATCACCAAGTGAGTTGCTTTAAAGAAATCCCAAAAGGAAGGACAGATTTAGAGAAATTGCTGGCATTCGTGACCAAGGCAAGAGACTCACCATGATTAACAAATACAGATGTACTCTTCTCTTTTTCTGTGTTCATATGTTCTCCATTGGTGGATGTGGAATGCTCTGATGATCGCTTCTCATTGGAGTGGGAGCTTACAGAATTTACCTCCATTTGCTCTAAACTGAATACTCATTCCCTTTGGCAGTAACACATTAACTGCTGACTAGTAGTCCTTTTTAACAAGTTCCTTCAGGGATTTATCAAAAGATATAGCTATTTGGAATGAAGCAGGGCTTGTACAACAACTTCTTGGCATAAAATAGCTCTTCTGTGTGAATCAAAAGGAAAGGTAAGAATAAGGAAATATGAGTCAGAATGTCACTTGAATACAATAGTGACACACTTTGAAAAAAAGAAACACGTTCTTCTCGTTGGACCAAATATAAAACCATAGCCAACTTCAATATTAATCATATTTACCTTGCTTCTGAAAATCTATATAAAATCTTTGGTAAATTAATCACCAAAACTTTCAGAGTCCATTTATGTTAATGACAACAGAAGTTAGACCCTAGAAAAGCAGATGCCTTGGTCCTATCAGTATTAATGTCCAGCCTTAATCTTTCTTTCTAACACAAGCTTCCTTTCAGACACATAACATGTAAAGTAATAAATAAACCAAAGGCATATGAGCTATAACAAGAAAAATAAAAGTCTCCCAGTAATCATTTTTTTGTCAGACATCATTAGAGCACTAGTGCAGTGATCAACAAAAAAAATGTTTTTTTCATCTAAATTTACGACAAAATTTTATTCTCTACAGTCAATAAAGTAAACACAAACTCAGATCTGTTGCAAAGTATGAACTTTTCCAAAAACAAACCCACAGAACAGAACCATCAAAGACATGCATTTACTTCTTCACATCCCCACCAAGTCACCAAGAAAATCCAAAAAAAGACCACACTTCCTCTTGCACAATTCACCAGGTTGTGATCCAAATTCTCTGGAAAAAAAAATCCCACCATGCTACTATGCAATTCCTCATTCTACAAGTCCAATAAATTTTTTTTCCACACAAGAACATATTTCAAGAACTGGGTCGTTAAATCAACTAAATTTCACATGCTTAAGCCGACCTTCTTTTGCTCATCATATTAGCCAGAGTTTATCTACTTTTACACTGCTCTTCCTGTTTTCTTGTTGGTATATGCATAGCAAAACATGCTCAAAATATGAAACAAACCAAACAGATTATAAGAACACAGACACAGAAGTTGCAAAAGCAAATCCCACGAGCTCAAAATCATTTTCGGAACTCGGAAACATTTTCTAAATTTAAGATAGCATGCATTTAGCCAGTCTTTTTTTTTTAATATAGTATAAAAGGTAATATTGTGCAGAAATAAATGAAAATCCCCAAAAAGAATTACACCGGGAAAGAGAGAAAAGGCTGGGCAATACCTTGTTGCAGATTATTTATCAACGCATTGGGTATTTTAAAGCTGAATCTAAAGTGTTTCTTTTAGAGGGAGGAGGAGGAGGAGGAGGGAGGGGAGGGGGGAGGAAATTAGGAGAACGTCGGTTTTGATAATTATTGACTTTTGGTACGGTAATTATAATATAATAATCTTTCTATTAAAAGAGAAAATCCATTTTCCTAACAAATGATTAATCTCGATCAACTTTGACTAAATCCTTAAATCTAATAAAGTAAATTATCTTTAATCTGACCTTAAATTTTAACTTTAATGGCGAGGTAAACATGTCCCTGGCTAACCCTTTTATTCTTTTCTTGCTTTGTGAGCTTCCTCCTCTAGGTTTTTATTAGTCAGCGATTCGCTACGATTAAATATTTTTATTATATATATATAGATTTTTTTAATACATTTATGTAATTTAAAAGATTTAAGTTTAACTAAAAAAATCTATGGATCCATCTAATCAAAAAGTCATTGACAATACTTAAAAATAAAACTTGAAAAATTAAAAGATAGATATAAATCAAGATATTTAATCTCAAAAAATAAAAAAATTACCTAGTTATATTTGCTAAATTTATTTATTAAAATAATTTTTTTATTCAAGTAAATGATAATATAAATAAATATACAAATTATATTGATTAAATAAAATAAAAGGAGAAAATAACATCATGCAAAACTGTGTATATTAGAAATATTGTCTAAAAATTAAATTTTATTATTTAAAAAAATAAAATTCATTCATACAAAAGATAATATATATATATATATATATATAGATAAATTAGCTTTAAATTTAAATACATAACTAAAAAAAAACATAATTTAAAAATGGCTCTCAAATCAAAATTAAAGAGAAAATGAGAACTAATTAAAATATAAATTAAAGAAAAAACCATGAAAACATTATTTTTAAAAAATAAAAAAGGAGCAAATATCATATGTTGTTCTACCTTTATTTTTTTTGTTTGCAATTGAGCGGATAAACCGCCTCATATTTTCTTTTAAAAAAAATCAGACAATATAATATCTGTTTTGTCCAGATTCCAGTCATTATAGCAGCTGAAAAATTAAGGTTTAAGTTTTTTTAACCTAAAAACCTGTTTTTCATCCTATATTTGACCCAAAATACCTATAAAATATTATAAGAATTACGATAAACCTATTTATAGTGTCGAAAAACCCAAAAAACCATCTCAAAAATCAAAATCAAACCAAAATAAAAAATCAACACGAGCTCAAATATTTTTTTTTCATTAACTTTAAAGGTAAAAAAAATTTGATATGAACTCTCTTTATCAAATAGAACCATTTAAAAAAAATATTGTTTATTTTAGTAGCTTAAATCGGTGTTTACGACACTTTTTTCTCTCTAACACCAGAATTCAGAAATCTCTATCTCTCAATCACTAACTAAAAAATAACATAAATAAATTTTTTTATCAAAATTAAATTAAAAAACATTAAAATACTAAAATTATATAATTTGTATGATTTTATAAATTCAAAAACCAGAGTGCGTCATTTAACAAAACCTATGTCATGCTACCTATTTTATTTCGGCCCTTTTGTTTCAACTTCATCATCTCATAATAAATAAAAAGCGATTGAATTTTAATTAGTATTAAATTTCTAAATATTTTTATTGAGAATCAAATTAAAAAAATAAAACTTTTTACATAACCCGTCTAATATAATATAAAAAAATATATAAAATGATAAACAACGGATTCCTGCGCAACCAAAAACTCGTGCTTTTAAGACTTATACTTAATTTTCATTTTCAATTTCTGATCTCTCTTTCCAGCTGACGTGGATATGATATGGGGGAATTTGGAGTGGATAAGCTAAGTTGTCTTTATACCATGATGACTGATATACCCTTCACCTACTGTTAAATCTCATGGTAGGTGGATAATCCATGGGTGTCTTTGTCATTTCAGAGCAGCAACAATCCAAAACAAACATCTACGTCCTACACTGTTTTTTTTTTTTCTCCACCGCACTTTGGTCACAAATTTGTCGTCTAGATTTAGGACAACGAGGTTTGAACTTAAAACCTATTTTTTGGTGGAGGGTCATGGCCGCGATTTGATTATGCCGTGGCCATTTCAGCAGTTGAGAAAATAGATCTCAGAACCTGGGGGGGTTATGCTGCGTCTACACGCGAAAGATTAAAGTATATCTTTCCTCTTGACATCCGTGCTTTCTTTTCAATTGTAGACTGCCCATGTAATTTATTAGTATCTTAAACGACATGCAAGCCCATGAAGTTTATTCATTTCAAGTCATTTCGTCTAATTGGATTCCGTACACGAGAAGTTATCTGATTTCTCTTTTGCTCTTACAAGCTATCACCCCTGCGAGTAATGTTCGTGCAGTGAATTCTGATAAGTAATTTAACTCGTTAAATTTTAAGTTTGTAATTATGAATTTTAGTTCCTCATTATTACTGGAGGTATATATAATTATTAATTTTAAAATTAGTAAAATTAATTAAGATATATATATATATCCAAATATTAATTGAGATATATACCGACTATCTGATATATTAATTAATAATTAAAAAAAAGTTCTCGTCGTACCCCAAATGACGCCCCATACTTAATAGTTTGGTCGATTCCTTAATGCTCCACGTTCATTCATCATCCACCAAAAGTAAAAACTCCTCCAACAAAGCAAAATACACTATCCACAAAGACTACCCAGTCAAATCCCCTTGAGTCGCATGGAAATAAAAGCAGCAATTATACTAGCATATCATGATTTATGTACGAAGTGACGGATGAAAGGAGCATTAGATTACATATTATATACGGTAAGAGAGTCTACAAACCGACCTTAGCTCAGTTGGCAGAGCGGAGGACTGTAGTAGTAGCTGTTATCCTTAGGTCGCTGGTTCGAATCCGGCAGGTCGGATATTTCTTTTGATGTCATCGCTTCCCTTTTCCTTTTTTTTTTGTTCTCTTAGAAAATTCCTTACACTTCATACAAGACAAAAAAAAAAAAAAACTTGAAAAAATAACGTAGATTGAATGATAGACAGGACCACAACCTTGATCTCCAAATTTTTTATGCAACTAAAAACCGCCGCAAGATAAAAAAAATCTGCCCTACTACCGTCCCTGTCCTGGGCATTCTAATATTCCTGTACCTTGATCAGAAGCGTGCTTCACATCAAGGATCGGTTGATAAAACGGTTCAAGGTTCCGGTTTAAACTTGACTACACATGCAGACAAAACGAAGCAACTCTCTCCCCTGAAAGTAATAAGAAATCCGGACAAAAAAGAAGGAAAACTGAAAAGAACAAAGAACATTTCTTGCCAGATAACTTCTTTGATGGATGGAAGGTTTAATCACTTTCCATCAAATAGACTACAAAGATCGAGAGAAACAAATACAACAGCGTGGAATTAGTTCTTTGCTAAATTCTGGACGTCTACATTTGAAAGTTATTTCTCAGAACTCACTACTGAACTGCTGGGAATGAGCAAAAGAATATTAGACAGGCAATGATGCATCACTACACATCTCTTTTTCAAAAGAGAATCTTCTTTGATCTGCCGCTGATGAGTAAGTGTGAACATCTAGTAATTTCCGTATAAAGGTAGATGACAGCTGGTGATTGTAACTACCTCAGATTATTCCCTCAATGGGTTGTGTCATTGTGTATGATGTAAAAAAAATCATGAATGTACAGTGTCCATTATGAAACCTCCAGAACAGAATCATCTTCTCCGCTGCCACCAGTCTGGGACTTTCAATCTGTGATTTCTATGGACAGCAAGTTGGGCTCCTGGAAGCTTGTTCTTAACCTGCCTCCATAGCATGTTGACTGCATCTTCCTTCACTGGGGGGTATTGGAATTCAAAGTGATGAGAGATCTTCTTGAGCTGCCTCCACATTTCAATCCACCTGTCCTTCGGAAATTTCCGGAGCTGATTAACCAAGTAATCTGGCTGAATAGCCTCGTTTATAGAGAAGAAAATTGAGAATTGGCTGTAGTCAATTTCATCTTCATAAGGGAGCTCAATTAGATCGCTCACAATGACCGGAACACAGTGGCTAACAATAGCATCGAAAAGCCGGCAAGAGGAAGGAGTGTCTCCTGCAGGATGCAGGCAGAACTTCGATGACCGCATCCCTTGAGTTGACTGATATTCAGGAAAGAAAGGAAAAGAGACGAGACATAAAAATTACGTAAATTTATTTGGATAACACATTAATTGACTTAGGGTTATCCTCTTTGGAAAACCCGGCACACTGATGGCATTCTCTCTCTACATAAGATCATAAAGAATGATCTTGCATTTTCAATGCCCAGCATGCATGGGAAGATTCCGTTCATTAAATGGCAGGGAGTATTAAACATAATAAAACATGGCATGACATTCAATTTAAAGAGTGGATTGCCTTTGATGATAATAAGTTGCAAAAGCACATCATATCGTAATGTCAAATGCACCATATTTTAATGGGGATAGGAAAAGGTACTTGTCAGATCCTAATGTTAAGGTCATTTAATAAAAAATTGGAAAAAACTCAGCATGCAGTGACAATGTCAATTTTGGCAACCCCCATCACTCACTACTCACCGCTTGTATTGCTTCAGCTGTAGGAGAGCTTCGTTCATACCGAACATCATCATAACCAGCCAATATCTTTTCAAGTTTGGCACGAACTTTTCCTTTCTGCAACACAACAGGTCCATTAAAAATCACCTTGACATCAAACCAGATGTTTTAAATGAGATTGACATCACCAAGAGCAGCACACATACATCTTTCCTGACTGTATTCCCCCTGAAGAAAAGAAGTGTCTTTCGAGATTCAAATGGGTCCAATAGGTCATCATCTTTAAAGGAATCCACATTGTGTACATACGGCGACACAACATCTTTACTTAGAGTTGACAAGGATTTAGGGTAGCGGCCAAAGTCTGCAACAATAAGAATGGACGCATTCACCAGTTGTCGGAGAAATCTAAAAGCATTTGGATGTGTCATTGGAATCACATGGTCTCTGCCTCCAGACCTCTGCCAGTACTTTGAATTTTGCAAAAAGTCTATTAAATCAACCTAAAACCAGAAGAATCATACAGTCAACCTTAAGCAACTAGATCTCAAGCAAAAATATATTGGAACTCAGTAAATAGATAGCGATATTGCGCAACGGCAGGATACAACAAGTTAGATACTCTGAAACTGAACTTAACTCCAAAAGATTCTCTACTTCTAGAATCTAGTGTGAATTGACTGGAGAATATCTGATTATCAGTCCAGTACCAGCTTATAAAGATCTACAACTAGTGAGGTGTTCATAACTGCTTCCCTATATCAACATCAGCAAGAAAACTCAATCCCCTAACACATAAAACTCCCTGATTCAACAGAATTATTCAGTTATACCCTCCATTTCTATATCACCCTCATTAAACTCCAGTCACTAAAGAAGCTAAAAAAAGTCAACTCTATTAAACAAAAACAAACCGCAATATTAGTGCATTGAGCTGATTTCATATCCGATCGAAACAAAACCGCCTTGGAAAAAAAAAACATCCTCCAATCATGAATCAATATATTACTCTCTACAAATTCTTTTTTCTTTTTGTAATCAAAATTCTAAGCCAATTACCTTTTGTCCTAAAAAGGCTAAAAAACAGAATGCCATAGTTTATTAAGCTAGAAATCTCACCTTTTCAACTGCAAACAATTCTAAACCCGAAAATTTTCAAAACCCATCAAAATCCAGTCCCCAAGAAAAATCAAATTCTCCAAATTAAACACAGAAAGCTCAAAACTTGAGCTAAAAAATGAATCCAAAATCACCTGCAATTGCCGATCCTTTTCTGTTTCAGGATCAGTCATGTTACGTCCATGAGTATTAAAACTCAACGAACTAAAAAACGGCACAAAATACGCTTCCGCAATCTCAGGATCCAAAACCCTAACAGCCTCCCTCTCCTCTCCCTCTCCACCACTTCCCAAAAGCGAAGCCATTAGCCAATACTCCACACTATGTTGCTTCCTCACCCCCACATTCACCGGCCACCGCGGCAACTCCTCCGCTGTCCTCACCGGCGTGTCATCTCCACCCCCCTTCTTCCACTGCATCATTCCGATGTTGAATCGACGTGGAAGATCATACATGTACACTTTGAGAGGAACAGAAGGAGAGGATTGCGTGTGGGTGGGCGTACAGGGTAAGTTGTGGGCTCCATCTGGTGATGCAAAAAAATATGATCTGATATCAACAGTGCCGATGAAGAGGGAGAAAGAGATTAAGAGAAGGATTATGAATGCTAGTGAGACAATTGCTTTTCCATACATTTTGGAAGATTAAGAAAGAAAAAAGACTAATTTCTAACAAAGAGAAAGTTCATAGCAGAAGAAGCTGTGTGGATCTGAGTGGAGAGGGAATTGGAATTTATGAGCGGGAGTGTTTGAGAGGAAAAGTGAGGATTTTTGGGATTTTGTCTGGGATTGGGAGAGAGGAAATTTTGATCCAGAAAGAAGGCAATCAATCTGCTTTTAGTGTTTTCATACGGTCCCTATAGTTTGTAACTTTGTCATTTGAAATCTTTAACTTTACAATTTATCAAATGAGTCCCATTTTAATAATAGATCTTCTGTCCAATTAGGTCGGTCCTCCGATGTAATATTCGTTTTAGTTTTTTTTTTTTATAATTTGAGATGTTCGAGTTAGTTTATATATATCAAGATTAATTTTTGAATTTACTAAATATTCTATAAATTTAATAAATAAGTAAAATATTATAAAAGTGACAAACATATACGCTGAAACTTGAACTAAAAATACAAAGACAGAAAAATCCTACTAAAATCGCTAGGCCTGGTATGATGTTTTAGTTTTTTGTAATCTGAGTGAATGGTGAAATGTTAGTTAAATAAGTATATTTATTTTTTTTAATTTTAAATATTAAGATTAGAACAGGGAGAAATCTATAAAATTTTGCTCAATATCGCAACGCTGAGATTTATCTCTATTGATGCTTAAATTGATTAAAATCATTCTACTCACGTCAAAAAAAAAAAAGTTGAAAAAGGCTCAGAATTCAATTTGATAAAATGTTAAAAAAAAATGAAAACGAGTGTAAAAAATAAAAGTACTGAAAATGTTAAGGATACAAGCAAAAAAAAATTTCTAGAGTGTGCGGTTATTTTAGTTGTTTTTTAAAATAAATTTTATTTAAAATTATATTAAAATATTTTTTTTTATTTTTTTAAAATTATTTTTAATATTAACATATCAAAAAAATTTAAAAATATTAAAATTTTTTATTAAAAATAATCGTTTTTTTAAAAAATCCTATAAGACGGATTTTTTATATTTTCAGTAAATCACCAATTGGGCCTTCAACAATATTTTCATTACTAGCGGCATCAGTCAGCAAGATTTTTACTGCAGTGACCTTTCGTTTTCCCAAAAAAAAAAAGAAAAAACGAAGATTTTAAATAAAACATTAATGATTAAACTATTCCAATGCGATAAGCTGCATCTTTCAAAAATTAAATGATTTTCCCATATGCATTATCTCATTTAATTAGTGAATTATTCGATAAAACAATGCGTTTCCATCTCATGGACAAGTTCTGAAAAACTAGAGATGACGGAGAAACTGAGGATGTTCCAGCTCAGTTGTATGGTGATGCAGTATCTGATGCAGCTCCCTTTTCTGGGCAACGAAAGGTCATCCTTTCAATAAACACTGAAGGTAGAAAGAGATTCTTGCGTCAAGTGACATTGGAGCTCAAATATACTATAATTGCCTGCTCTAATTCATCTACACTCTATGATATCACATGTTTTTTCTGAGATATCCCCTCTGCTATCATATATGTACGCATCATATACAATCTGACTAGCTACCTATTTGTAGGGATATGGCGTCTGCTTGGACATCCTTGGATCCACTCCTCTGGCGTCAGGTGACTCGTGAGGAAAACGGCCAACCTGAGACCTCAAGAGTTTTCCAAAAAGCTCTTCCTGATCATGGGAGAAAGTTAATTCTTTTTCTAGTTGTGAAAATAACATGCTGATTAATTATTCGATCAAAAGTTTGACTATTAATTGTTTTCTTAATCCAAGTTTTCATTTTCATATGCATAAATGATATTTCAAGAAAAAAAGGGGTAAATTGCTAAGGAAAACCAATAAAACAACCAAATTAGAAAGAAAAATACACTAAAAGTATTCATTCAATATTGAGTTTTACAAATAAATGGGATTCAAGAAGTATTTTAAATGAAATTAATTCACAGCAAACTCACTGAATTGACGAAGCATTAACCAGGAACTCGAAACGGGTACTACTCTGCATCATAATTAAGTCCATCATCCTCCTTAGTCCAGAATACATATAGTCTATTATACACAGACATTACATCAATCCTTCTCATTAAATTCTCCGTGAAAAGCTTGTCGTCCCATCTAAAAGTGTATCCATAATATATATATATATATAAAATACTCTCTGAAAAGAAATTACCAACAATGAATATTTTTTCCGATCACATTCATACGATAAGGGAAGAGGAAAAAAAAGGAAGTCTATGAATGCTAATTTTATCAATTTTTTCCCCAAATTAATCATTTGAAAAAAATCTAATTTATTGCAAAAAGTAAGGAATTTTTAGGAAAAGTTCGATTCGCATTATTTATTAATGCCACGATTTACCCAATTTGACAGCTTTATTGCGCATTGATTATCCCAAGATAATAGTTTAGCGGTCATTGAATAGTCATCGCAAGATAATAAGATCAATCCACGGTCTGGACAACTATCTTCGGGTTCGGAGTTGCTTATGCAAGAAATTCAGGATCTTGTTCGAGTATAGCCATTATCTTTTCAGCTAATTAAGGTAACCGATGCTTCAAATCATCCTTTGCTCCATTTTGTTTCAATCAATGAAGCAAAATTCATATATGCTGGACCAACTTTCCCACAAATACCCAACCAAACAGATTCCCTGTTTCCAAAATTCACATCGTCGAGGCCAAGATTAGACCAACTCGTGATTAGAAATCCATCGGGTTTTTCCTTCGCAAGAAAATTACCTTGCTGCCTTAGACCATCAGAAATGGTTTTAAATCCTTCATCACCTTGTAGACTTTTCAGGAAATCCTGATGGTCCATTTTGGCGACAGTTTCGCTTATTATGTTGGCCAACTCATGCACCTCCAGGTCTGCCTCCGTTTTAGATGCTGCCCCAACAGTCCGAAATAGGTTTCCAATGGCGCCATCAAATAAGAGTGGCTCGATCTGTTCGCGCTCGCAAGTTCACCACATATCTCAAAATGCATGGCCTTGCGGAGCTTGAGAGTGCAAGAGATGTGGCCGTATAACGTTTCCCAAGGAAACTTGACAAGGCTCGAGTTCGAGACGGCTTAAGATCACTTTCACCTTTGGCCTTTTCCCTCGATGTTTCTATCGCCTTGGCGTCAAACACGAATCTCTTTGTGATGCAGTTGTTTTCCACAAACCATATGTCATCTACAAGAAAGAATAGTTGCCTCGGCACATCATTTCTTGGTGGAAACACTAAAGATGCCTTTGCGAGGTTAGGAAGCAGTGTTTCAAAATCACAAGAGGAAGACCCCTGGCTGATGGCAGACCATGCACTGAAGAGGGTGGAAGCAGTTCCTCCATCACCAAGCTTGTGGGACATGCACCGACCAAGTGCTCATCCACCACAAGAAAATACGCTCAGCTGGAAAATCAAATCTTGTGATTCTTTGGCGAGAGGTGGGCATGGAAGGAACTGATTTAATGATTCAATTTGCGGGTCTTCAAAAATTTCTGACAAACTACAAGTAACCTACTAGGAAAAGAAATAAATAAGAAGCTGAAGAATATTACGTGAGCTAAATTAAGGAAAATAATTTAATATTAACTTGGGAAATTTTCTGCTTCTCGAATTAAGAAAAGTCATGATTTTTTTTTATGAACGCGGTAAATGAACTGTTTAAAGATTTGTTTTTAATAAAAAAAACCTATCCGATAATTCCATTTTAAAAAAACATATCAAATAATTAATCATCGAACAAGACTAAATGGACCATATCTTTATAGCTGACAAGAAGCAAAGGCCCATGATGTTATGGAAGTCATTCCGATACATGCACGTGGCATTATAGTTGCAAAGGCCCATGATGTTATGTATGTCATTCCGATACATGCACGCGGTCCTATCATAGAATATGTTTTTGGGTGCTCTAATCATGGCAGGAAAAACTTCTGGCTAAAAAGAAGAAGAAGAAGAAGAAGAAGAAGAAGGAGAATATTAAATTTGTGGCGATCATTTAAGAAGCATTATTTGCTGTATACATACCTAATTAACACTGGATCAACGACATTACCTCTACTTTGTTATTATTTTGTTTATATTATAAATTATATAATATGATCTCATAATTTTATAGAAGAGTTGTTTAATTGAAAATAATAAAAAAGTAAATAATACAGTACCATTCAAATCACTTATTTACATATATAAAGATTTAAACAATCGATATTCTTGACTGATAATAATTGATACAGTATTACAGACAGTTTCTTTATTCTTGAAATCTATGAGACCAAGAGAATTCTCAACGTCCCTGAGAAAGCAGCAACCTGCAACCGCAATCTCACCATCACTAGACCCACTCTGCGCGGGACATAGTGCTGATCCTTGGTAACGTACGTGAGTTGTTGACTAGGGCCTCTAGAGGCCTTAATGGTCTAGCAAGCACTGATGTTGGATTCGAGATGATTTTAGAGTTCAACGTTACAAACATCTCCCGGTGGGAGTTTCGTTGAGATTCCATGAATCTAACAAATATAGGAAAGGATGATACACCCAAAGCAAGCTGCTATGCCTGAATGAATGCACTACATCATAATCAAACCCTAGTTTACTCAGAGAATACATTTCTTGGTCATGTGTCTTCTAAAGATAAGTCTGAAGCTTATCATCAACACCGTGCAACCCACAAAACCAAGCAAGATGACAGCTTTTATATATGATGGCCTGTTGTCACTGATAATTAGTTCATGAGATGACAAATATATATATTTTGATCATCTTTTACACTGCATGTACATGTTTACGTGAGTTCAAAGCTATATACATTCTCTTTTACTGAACAGTACGGATGTATACAATTATTATAATAAAGTTTCAATCTCTCATCGAATTATGACCCTCAACCTTTTTAGAAAATTTGTTTTTATAGGTATCCCAGTTATCCTCATCTAGCATTTCACATCTTCCAACCCATGACAGACTTTGGAAACCATTTTTAAAGGAGGTTCTTAGAAACCTCATCACTCGTGAGGTAGAATAATTCTATATATTTGGTGAGATTTCGGGCGCGGTTGTAAGAAAAATTACAATTCAGTTTTAAAAAATTATATGTATAGACACCCACACGTACACCTTAATCTCTCAAGTCTCTTACAATTCTTAAGGAAAGGAGCGGTATCTAAGACTTACAAATTATTTAATTCTCAACTGAAATGGGATATATCCTTATCATTATCATCCTTGACTAGTTCTTTATTCTGTGACTAGTTTAAATTATTGATCAAAGAAAAATGGAATATTAAAATTCTCAGGGCCTTTTTTTCGGGTAGGAAAATTACGTCATTGATTCCTTGTTTTCTTCATGACTTCTGACAACCGTAGCCCTGGCAAAAATGCATTGGTGCTAGACTCGCCAGCTATCAGTCAAGGATGAGAGACAAGGACAGGCTCTCATTATTTAAGCCTCATAAAATCTTCTCTGGCTACTGGATTCTTAAATTCCTTCCGCTAGTTAATATTCTGGAGATAGCGACAAGTCTTGCTCTAAGTAAAATGTGAACCACTTCTCACTTTTATAATCTCTTCCATAGTTTTCATTTTTTCTAAGCACGAACTCTCTTACAATCCTGAGGATTTGGTCCTTGCTCATTTGGTATGATAACTCTACAAGTAGCTAGCTACTGTGTGCACCAGATGCTTTGATATAGAAATTGTTAAATAATTAATTAGCTTCTAATTCCATTAAAATAATAATGTACAAGTTTATTAGTTGAAGGATCCACATCGAGAAGTAGATGGTGCCATTACTAACTTAAAGCAGTTGTATCTAATATTGTAAGGTTAATTTCTCTTTGAACAAATGTTATAACTGGCTCGAGTACTGTTGGATCTGAAATATGGGAGGTTTCTTAAACTAGCTTGTTAGGCAGTGCTTGAATGATTTCCGTTTCATACAAATGACACGAATGTTTTAAATTAAAACGGTAGACAACTTAATTAAGCTTACTTAAAAGACTTACATAACATTAGATCTAGTCTGCCAGTTCAAATAGCTGGAAAGAGGCATTGTCTCTTACAAATTACCAGAAAGGGATGAGGGAGGAAACCAGCAGCATGCATGGATATATAGTCGAGCTTATTGATTCTAGAGAGTCGTTAATTTGTCTAACTCCAAACTAGCAAACTAAACAAGATAATTATTTTACCCCAGGACCTACAATGGTAGGATTTGAAAGGAAAAACATCAAAGGCTTGAAAACTTAGGATTTGGAGAAGCAAATGCCAAAAATTCAGGATCACGTTCCAGTATAGCCATTCGTTCCTCATCTAACGTGACCCATGCCTCAATCCCGTTACCATCTTTGGTTTCGATAAGTACAGTGAGATTTCTGAATGCAGGGCCAACTTTGCCCATGAGACCAACCCATATGGGCTCTCCCCATCCAAAGTTTGCCTTGGTTAAACCAAGATAACACCAACAAGTAAAAGCAAATATATCTGGCTTTTCAAGAGAGAATAACCCTTCTAGCTGGCTGCAGTAATCAGACATGGTTTCAAACCCTTCTTCACCTTGCATAGTTCGTGTACAATCACTATCATACAGTGCAATAGCTTCATTCAACTGGTTTACCAATTCATGCAGTTCTGTGTTTGTGTCTGTGGGGTTTGCAACAGCAGTTGCCCACCAAAAGATATTCCCAATGGAAGCTTCGGACATGGGTGGCTTCGTACGCGACCGGAGATTCACTGCTTCGACCATAATGGATGGCTTTGGTGAATCTGATATTGCC
Organism: Populus deltoides; assembly: GCA_015852605.2. Lineage (NCBI taxonomy): Eukaryota > Viridiplantae > Streptophyta > Magnoliopsida > Malpighiales > Salicaceae > Populus > Populus deltoides. The sequence goes on from CM027577.2 coordinate 18,460,502, forward strand.
TTTGAAGCTGCCATGCAGCATTTCCAAATGAAACATGACAATGTCTCGGTTCTTGATGGCTTAGTGTCCGGCTTGCCAGCTTTGGCCTTAGCCCTTAACATTGCTATCGCTTTGGGATCAAAGACAAACCTTCTTGTAATGTAATTTCCTTCCGTGAACCACAAGGTTTCCATTAGTGATATATGGTTCCGTGGAAGTGGATTTCTTGGTGGAAAAAAGAGTGACGCCTTACTGAAATCAGGCTGTATAGCCTCAGTATGTTCTCCTCGAGATTTAGATGCCCAAGCTGAAAGGAAAGCCTTGGCTGTTCCCCCATCAACGAGCTTATGTGAAGCAGACCAGCCAAGTGATATTCCTCCACATGCAAATATGCTCACTTGAAAAGCTGATATAGGTGCACTCATGTTTTCCTTTGTAAAGGGCTGGCATGGAAGGAAAAGGTTCAGTGACTCAACTTCATTGTGTTTAAGGTAATCAGACAAGCGACAATTAACTTGGGCTTCAAGGAATGGGACACCTTCACTGAAACAATCAATGAAGAGATTATCTTTAACCCTTCCAGAAAAGGGGTAGTAGAGGTTAAGGGTCTCTGAGAGAGATTTCTTTAAGCTATCAACTCTGGTTTTGGCAGTAATATTGTTGAAATTGACATCGTTCATGGGGTAGAAGAAGATAGCTGGGGAATAAGTTGTGGGAGTGAGCTGATCAAAAAGGGAGAGTTTGTAGGGTTTTTTCTGCTGAATTGTTGGGGAAGATGGTTTGATGAGTTCTTTTGAAATGATGTGAACTTCTATGTTCGCCATTTTCACAAGACTCTTGCTGTGCAAAAATTTATCTGTGTTTGATTGCTTATTGATTGAGGTAGAAGCATTGTTTCGTTATATATATAGAGGAGGTAGACTTTTGCTTCGAGTCGCAAATAATGATTTATATAATTCTTTTCACATATCTTTTTAAGTAAAAATTTGTATTTGTATTGTATTTGCTAATTAGAGAATCTGGTTATATATGTTAAGCTAACAAACAAAAATTACTGATAATTAATGTATATTTATTGTGTATAATTCTTTTGTAATTTAAATATTATATCAGTACTAAAACTTAAAGCATATTCTTCATTTCATAATGTCAATGACTAAATCTTTTTATATATAATTGAGCAAGTTTTCAGTTTATCCTTGCGTTTTTTCTCGTCTTTATATAATAATCAATTTTTTAAATATATCTTTTAATTATTTTTTCCTGGCGTCAAGGTTTTTTATTTAGATTTGTATAATTGTACATGTCATTCCAAATATACTCTTGAGTTACACAAAAATTTGATTTTAATTATTTTTTTAAAAATGAAATTTTTATTTCTTAACATTTTAATGGTTAAGCAGTAATTTTTAAATTCTTTTATTTCTCAAAATATTTTGAGTAATTTTTCTATTATATGTTCAAATATCAAGGGTATTTTTAGAATTAATAAAAGATTTAATTCTAATAGTTTTCCTAAATTTAACATTAACTAAAAGCTAACTTTTTTTTAATAAAAATATTAAATGGTTATTGCTCTTCAATTGATACTAATAAATTCTTTTGAGCATTTCTAATATTTGAATCTAAAAAATCATGGAAATGAGCAAGGCCAACCCAATGTTTTATTGGTAGACAAGTCTTGGACAACCCTCAATTTTAATTTATTCCTAAACTTATATATTCATTCTTAATTGATTCTCAAGACAATTAAATATTATCAATTTATTCCTAGATTTTTTATAAAAAAAACTCATTCAAGTCTTTATATTAATACTCATTCGACTATTTTGTTAAATTAATTTTTTTTAAATTGATGTAATTTTAGTTCATGAAATATTTACATTAGATGAAAAAAAAATGGTTGATATTCATTAGCTTTTCCATCAAATTTTCTTTAAAACTACGTAGTTTTTGTGCATTAATTAATATGCATATATTAAATTAAAATATATTAAACTTAATTGACAAAATCATCCAATTTAGAAATGTATAAAATATCGGGACTTAATGAATAATATGAGATAATATTTATAAAATATATATATAAAAACATAAATCTTTCTAATTAACCAATTATAGCCTAAGTTTTTTGATTCGAATGACTTAATGAATAATTGGAGGTGGGCATTTTTTTTTAGTCAACTAACCCAGAACTTAAAGTTCAATTATCACCCAATAAGTAATTTTTCAAATTAAATAAGTCTCTCTTAAAATAGCTTTTAAACAATACGAAAACCTAAATTTGGATTTTCTCCTAATAGGATCATCAAATTTAAATTTAACCGGTTAAACTCCAAGACTAAGCTATGATAACTTTTTTCCTGTGGATCCATTAATTCTGTGTGGATAATCCGTTTTTAACTGAATTAAAAACATGAATTTAATGTCAATTTATTTAAATTAGCATGAGAATATATACCACATCACCTCCAGATTAATTAATTTGATTACGTAGTACTGAAAACCAGATGTTTATATAGCTGATAGAATAAAAATTAGGGGTAATTATTTTCAGTTTGATTTGATTTTTTTCAAAAAAAATAACCAAATCATTTAAAAAAAACCAAAACCGGTTCAAATTGACCGGTTATGGTTTGATTTGGTTTTTTAAGATAAAAACCAGTTCAAATTAATTTGACTTGGTTTTTCAATTTAATTCAATTTTGATTTGATTTTTTTGATTTGACTTGATTTTAATAACGGTGATTCGATGTTTAGATTTAAAACGTGATCATCAAAAATAATTAAATTTTCAATTGAAATTTAATTTTGACTTGATTTTTTTAATTTGACTCGATTTTAATAATGGCGATTTAATGTTTAGATTTAAAACGTGATCACCAAAAATGATTAAATTCCCAATTGAATATTCGGTTAAAAATATCGATAGAACAGTAAGAATACTAAGAAATTATAAGAAAAAGATAATACGGGGTATAGATGGCTGGTTAGGTGGCAATCCATTTAAGATCGCAACCGTAAATATTAATGATAAATTACCCATTCTGTACACCAGTGCCTGACATGAAAATACAATTTCACGTGGGAGGAAACCAGTAAATCTAGCTCACAAATGACGAAAATAGGAAGGCCTAGTGCTTCAACTTCGAGTACCTATGAACAGCAATCAGAAGTAAATGCATGGTGCATGCCAGCGTAACCATGTCCTGACTTTGAATCTAGTGACGTAGAGCTAGTCCCCCTCAGTGTCCGTAGAAGCTTACTTGTTAGAGATTTTATATTTCTCTACTTTAATTTTCTCTAGTGGCAATGGAGGCTGTTGATTGATATAAATCAGAAAAAACAGGGGGTGCTTTTATATTGTAAAAAAAAAAATAGCTTGGTTGAGAAATATAATCGAATTCTCAACGTCAATTTTTAATAATAGCATACAACACGATTTTATTTTCAAGCATCAAATTTAACTTAACAAGTCAGTGTTGCTGATAATAAATTAATGTAGTGGGACTTAACATTCTTTAATTTCTAGCCAACCAAGCAACTGATCATGATAATTATCATTATAACACAGAGATGATATTGAGGGGAGAAATCTTGGGATTTGGAGATGCAAAAGCCAGGAACTCAGGATCACGTTCCAGGATGGTCATTCTTTCCTCATCTAAGGTGACCCATGCCTCAATGCCTTTACCATCATTGGTTTCAATGAACATGGTGAGGTTTTTGAAAGCAGAGCCGGCCTTTCCCATGTGACCAGCCCAGATGGGCTCTCCCCATCCAAAGTTGGTCTTTGTGAAACCAGAATGACACCAGCTAGTAAATGCAAATATATCTGGCTTTTCAAGAGAAAATAACTCTTCTAGCTGGTTACAGTATTCAGACATGGTTTTAAACCCTTCTTCACCTTGTAGGGTTTGTGTGTAATCACTATCATAGAGTGCAGTGGCTTCATTCAATATGTTAACCAATTCAGGCAACTCTGTTTTTGTGCCCATGGGGTTAACAAGTGCAGTTGCCCACCAAAAGACATTCCCAGTGGAAGTGTCAGAGATGGGCGGCTTTGTTCGCGACCGCAGATCGACCGCTTCAACCAAAATGGATGGTTTTGGCGAACCTGATATGGCCTTTGAAGCGGCCAAACAACATTTCCAAATGAAACACGTCAACGTTTGAATTCTAGTTGGCTTAGCATCAGGCCTGCCAGCTTTGGCCTTGGCCCTTAACATGGCTATCGCTTTTGGATTAAAGACAAACCTTCTTGTAATGTAATTTCCTTCCGTGAACCACAAGGTTTCCATTAGTGATAAATGGTTTTGTGGAAGTGAATTTCTGGGTGGAAAAAGGAGCGATGCCTGTTCGAAATCAGGTTGTTTAACATCATTGCAATCACCTCGGGATATAAAAGTCAAAGCTTTAAGGAAAGCCTTAAATGTTGCTCCGTCCACGAGCTTGTGTGAAGCAGAAAAACCCACTGCCATTCCTCCACAAGTAAACCTGCTAACTTGTATTGACATCAAAGGTGCATTCATGTCTTCCTTGGAATAGGGTTGGAAGGGAAGGAAATGGTTCAACGACGTCTCAATCTCGAAGTGTTTAAGGAAATCGAACAGGCAACAGTTAACTTGGGCTTCAATGGATGGAACTCCTTCATTGAAAGAATCAATGAACAGGTTATCCTTTACCCTTCCAGATAAAGGGTAGTAGATATTAAGAGTCTCCGCGAGAGATTTCTTTAAGTGATCAGTTCTGGTTTTTGTGATACTATTGGAATTGACATCGTTCATATTTGGATAGAAGAAAATAATGGAGGAGTAAGTTGTGGGAGTAAGCTGGTCTAAAAGGGATAGTTTGTAGGGTTTTTTATGCTGAACTATTGGTGAAGATGGTTTGATGATCTCTCTTGAAACAATCTCAATATCTTTCCTCACCATTTCACCAGATTCGTGATGCCAAAAATTGAATTCAGGAGTGTTTCGTTCGGGCACTTAGTTGATGCAGCAAGGCAGAAATCATGTGGTTCTTTATATAGAGACAAGAAATGTGCATGATTTATTGTCAGAGAAATTAAATTGGCTACGCTCTTGTTACTTCTAAATAAAATTTGGAGTTGTGTACATATACATAATATTATTGGAAAGCTTTACTTTTACAGTGGATCGGCTCGATCAGATTAATATAGATAAAATAAAAAAAACATTGTCGAGATAAATTATTGCATGGACATCATTCATGGAAACAAAAAATTATTACCACATCATAGATCTACAGATAACCTATAGTTGCTTAACATTAATTCTTTGAACCTGGAATTTTGGCCTAACATTTAAGTTTTTAACCAGGTTGTTATTTTATATACATATAATGACAAATAATTATAGTAACAGGGGATAATTAATGTGCTATATGAGGTTAGTTAGAGACTCATTGAAGAACCCGTCTTGAACATCAATGCTAGCTAACCAACTGCCATTTCAAGGATGGAGCTATTAAGCTAGTATAGTCTAGGTCTAGGGAGGAGGGGTTCTCATTCTTAGCAGAGAGATGCTTAAATTCGGAGTTCGTAGTAGTTGAGCCCCCCAAGTAAATATCTTAAAAAAGCCACAGAAGTGACTAATGCACTTCTCCTTCACTGCAATCATTTATCATGATTATCTACCAAATATTTATAAATAACATATTCGTCAAATTCATTAAATATTAAAAGAATAGTATATGATAAGAAAAACAGCTTTATTATTTTGTTTTTCTTAATCGATCTTTGAAATCAAAATCATTGTTGAGTTTTGGAATATGATAATTCATTTTCTTTTTAAAATCATCCGAGATTTTAGATTAAAGAATTTATTCAGGTTGAGATTTTGAATTTAATTCATTCATGCCAGTTTTTCTTTTATCATGAGATGTAATAATTATTTATAATCAAGGCCATTTTTAAAAAATGATTGCGTCGCAGGCGTTATATAAAAAAAAACTTGGATATTATTAATACGCTGGCATGTAAAAAACAAGTGACAACAATTTTTTTAAATTTAATATTAAAAATAAATATTAAATTATTAAAAAACCTCCCATGGATATAGCAATAAACTAAATTTGTCCAGGCAAAAAGAACTATTTTACTTATTTCAAAGTTTTGGCAAACTCAAAAAAAACTTTTGGTCAATAAATTTAAATTTTATTTACCTTGAAAGTAAAAAAATATTTTTATTATACAAAATAATCTAATAAAACAATAATACTCATGTTTAATATTTTAATGACAATTGAGTCAGCATAAAAAATCAAAATACCCCCTATATCATAGCCTCCCAACTTTTTCATCAAGGGACATAAATGTAAATTCACTTAATAATTTATAGTAAACTATATTCTATTCTTATAATAAATTCACCACGCGTTTTTAAATTTGGTTAAATTTCATGTCAGGTCATGTTATTTCTTGAAAGTTGTAGCGCAATTTTGTAAGCACAAAAACACGAAACCTCCTGAATAGAAAAATCGCATAAAATCTAGACGCGCATAATACAGAGGTAAAATGGGGTCGGAATTGACTAACAAGCCGGGCCCTTTGCGGGGGCCCCCCCCCGAAAAAAAAAAAAGCTAAATTAAGATGTTTGGTTAATCCAAACTACACATTTTTTTATATGGGTCCCGCCTAATAATTGAGGTTGAACCTCAGCTCATGAGAGGTTGTACCCCCCCCCCCCCCGCCCCCCCCCTGCCCCCCCCCCCCCCCCCCCCCGCGGTCCTGGTGAACTCTCCACAAATCAAAGTTATTTAAGCTACATTAATTATTCCAAGATAAGTTCAGACAGCTTTTGCCCGATTCTTTCTCGGAAAATAAAAAAAATTACTTGGGCCCATGTCGATAGTTATTGCAGCCCAACATCGGAAAAAATTGCCCGAGTTTAAAAAAAGAAAAGAAATAGGAACTCTCATCAAGCTTCCTCTCGCTTCCCATCCGGTACCGAGAATCCGATGGACAAGGGTGCTGACATGCCCACAACTTGGAGAGAGAGATGAGGTAATAAATTCAATTGGCTTATGTTATTAATTAGAAGAGTGAATATGAGCAGTAAGATTGTTTGTTCATATATTATATTAAAAAATAATTTAATTTGATAATTTAAATTATTAAATGATATTTTAAGAATATTTTTTATATTATTCCAAAAAAAATGCCTAGTGAAATTATTTAGTTATTAAAACTCTATACTATATTAAAAAACAATTTAATTTAATAATTCAAATTATTAAGTAATATACTAAGAATAATTTTATATTATTTAAAACAAAAATAGCTAATATATTTTTATTTTAAAGAGTAATGATTCACAAAACTATTAAAAAAACATTCATGGAATGGATAAATCAAACATGACCAGACGAGCTGGATGAAATTATAGCTCATACCATTGTTTCAATTCGTTAATTATTTCTTGAAAGAGTTATGCCATAACTCTTCAACCCAAGAAAGGATGCAAATCATATGATATACAGATTTATTAAAAAAGTAAATACTTTATTAAGAGAATAGACGAGAAACACAAATTTGTCTACAAGAGCAGAGATAACTTAACAAACCAGGGTGGTGAACATGCAGCTCCAATAGATAAAGCAAAGATTCAAATCCAATCGACAATTTGTTAAATTCCTGCATTAAGGCATGGAATCCCGAGTTAATAATTGGTTTAGAAGATAATATAGTCACAGTAATTCTAGCTAAAACAGCACTGATCATGGTATTACACAGTAGGTTAATTAACAAATAGTCTGCCAATACTAATGGTTCTGAATCATTCACTAATTTGTTTGTCGCAAACAGAACGAACAAGGCAAGAAAACAATATGGCAATAATCTAGTTCCAGAGAGTATCGTGCATTACAAATTTCTTTGTAATTAGATCCTCAAGAAGTACTGATTAACAATATATAATTAATTATTGTACCTGTTACTTAGAAAGAAAGGATTACGAGAGGAAAAGACATCACAGGCTTGAAATCTTGGGATCTGGAGATGCAAAAGCCAGGAATTCAGGATCACGTTCCAGTAGAGTCATTCTTTCCTCATCTAAGGTGACCCATGCCTCGATCCCTTTTCTATCTCTGGTTTCAATAAGAACAGTGAGATTTCTGAATGCAGGGCCAACTTTTCCCATGAGACCAACCCAAATGGGCTCTCCCCATCCAAAGTTGGTCTGAGTGAAACCAAAATAAGACCAACAAGTAAACGCAAATATATCCGGCTTTTCGAGAGAAAATAACTCTTCGAGCTGGTTACAGTATTCAGTCATTGTTTCAAACCCATCTTCACCTTGTAGAGTTTCTGTGTAATCACTATCAAAGAGTGCAGTGACCCCATTCAATATCTCCGCTAATTCAGGCAACTCTGTCTTTGTTCCCATGGGGTTAACAAGCGCGGTTGCCCACCAAAAGGCATTCCCAGGGGAATCATAAGACATGGGTGGCTTTGTTCGAGACCGGAGATCGACTGCTTCAACCAAAATGGATGGTTTTGGTGAACCTGATATTGCCCTTGAAGCAGCCATAAAAGATTTCCAAATGAAACACGTCAACGCTTGAATTCTTGATGTCTTTGCGTCAGGCTTGCCAGCTGTGGCCATAGCCCTTAACGTGGCTATCGCTTTGGCACTAAATACAAATCTTCTTGTAATATAATTTCCTCCTGTGAACCACAAGGTTTCCATTAGAGATAAATGGTTCCGTGGAATTGAATTTCTTGGTGGAAAAAAGAGTGATGCCTGTTCAAGATCAGGTTGTTTAATATTATTGCAATCTCCTCGAGATATAGATGCCCAAGTCGAGAAGAGAGCCTTGCTTGTTGCTCCATCAACGATCTTGTGCGAAGCCGCACCGGCTACTGCCATTCCTCCACAAGTAAACACGTTCATTTGAAGTGCTACTAGAGGTGCTTCCATATCTTCCTTGATATAGGGTTGACATGGAAGTAGGCGATTCAAAGACTCAATTTCATTGTGTTTCAAGAAATCGGACAAGCGGCAATTAACTTGGGCTTCAATGTACGGAACACCTTCATTGAAAGAATCAATGAAAAGGTTACCCCTTACCCTTCCAGATAAAGGGTAGAAGATATTGAGGGTCTCTGAGAGAGATTTCTTGCAGTGATCAATTCTGGTTCTTGTGATATCATCGGAATTGACATCGTACATCTGGTAGAAGAAAATAACTGTTGAATAAGTTGTGGGAGTGAGCTGATCAAAAAGGGAGAGTTTGTAGGGTTTCTTATGCTGAACTGTTGGTGAAGATGGTTTGATGACTTCTCTTGAAACGATTTGAACTTCCATCTTCATTTTCACAAGACTCTTTTATGCCAAATTGAATTAACGAGTAGCTAGGCACTTATTTGTTGAAATAGCCAGAACAATGTGGTGCTTTATATAGAGGTAGAAGCGTGCAGACAGTTTAAAGTTACTTTTTTTTCCTTAAAAAATATAATTAAAACTAAATCAAAACAGGGTAATTTGGTGTATATATACGCGGCCATTAATTCTTCTAAGATATGTGCTAAAATGTTGTATTGATAGACTAGTCTCTGTATGGCATAACATATATATAAAAGATATAAAAACATAAATCTCTTAACTAATTATAGCTGAAATTTTTGGATTTGAATGAGTTTGTGAAAGGGCTTTTTAAAAATATATAGCACAACTCATATTTCAATTTTACCTAACATTTTAACTTTTTAATCAATGCTGGGTAGGAAAATGCATTTAAAAACCTGTCAGAACATTTATGCTCGGTGTCCTTTGGCCTGGCATGGAATGCAGTTTCATCCAATGGGGCAACCACAAAGATAAGTACCCTTCTGTCTCGTAATCTGCAGGAAAATGGTTAAATTCGTGATATTTAGTAGTTGAACGCCCCAAGCAGGCAAAATTCATAGACAGCGACATAAGTAAATGCGTGGTGTTAAGGTTTTCTGACTCGGTAAAATCATCCAGCATAGAGGAGAAGTTTGGATCAAAATTCAGGCAGATCTGCCATAAATTAGTAAATATCAGAATAAGATTATTAGTAAGGTTATTCAGAGTCAAATTTGTAATTATACTCTCGAGTTGCTAAGTTAAGTTTCCATCCTTGAAGGGTTCTATACGATGATGTATTAGGACCAATAATACACCAGCAGAGTTGATTTCTAATGGTTTATAACCAATAATTAATTATTTAAATATCTTTCAATATTCGTTATACTTTGTTTTTTGGATACTCTGTAACATATCCGAGTGGTCTCTTTGACACTCTGTTTTCTGTCCTTTTGGCCTGGCCCGGGTTACGCCATTTTCCTTCCAGAGTATATAGAGATGAATTTTTCCGATTTGTCAAAGAGATAACATCCTCATATTACATTTTAATCTCTCCCTTGTCGAATCTAGTAAGAAAATCCCAGTTAAATTCAAAATGATAATATGGGGATAAAACTTAATAATTTAGCTCTTAGCACAAGTTAAAAACAAATTCGAAACCTCGTGGAATTAAATGAGAGGAAAAATTAGTCACGAAGCTATTCCATTAACCTTAATAATCACTGAAGCAAATCATTGATTGCTTATTCATAAAATTTATTCTATCTATACACTGATTAGCTAACGTCCTCTCTAACTTTCTCGGTTCCGAGAATTTCTAACCATGTTTCAGAATAAGAAACGCCATTGATCATCCGATGTCTGGCTCCCAGTCATGTCAGATATGGGAAAAATCTTGCATCCAGGCATGGAATCCCAGGTTACATGAGAAAACTCTTGCATCCAGGCTAATCAGAATCATGAGTTGCCCAAATGATTCTAGTAGTTCCAGCTAGTTAAAGAGTATTTTGATGGTCCAAAGGAGTGCCCTACAGGCACCTGCTGCTTATGAATATAAGAACTAAAGTACAGAGTACTCAAGCTTCCAGTACCACAGATTTAACAAAGTAGTCTGCCTACCAATAATACAAATGATGGTGGCTAAGAGCGTTGTTGTCGGTACTGATCAAGCTGCTTCAGCAGCATGTTTTTGCCTTCAGCACTACTTTTCACCTTACGGTTTTAATTTTCTCTTAAACTGGGCGGTTATTTGATACAAATCAAGTAAAATTATTATAAATGCTAATAAGTGATATTGTTGGTTAGGTAGCTATGCCTTCAAAAAATAATGGTCATTGTACTTGTGCAAGACCAGAGCAGCAAATGCAAGACATGGATAGAGCAACATCAAACCAATTGCCATGCCTCTATCCTATCCGATTTACCTGCTTCTTTTTAATGAGAGCTTGAAGATTCTCTCAAAAACCAGGCACATATCAATGCTAATTAAATTCGCCAGTTCAAGGTAGTTGTGTGCGTATGCCCTCCTGCGCCGCCCCGCCCCGCCCCCGAGTAATGTTAAAATTCTCAAACAATATTAGAAAATGCATGCATGTCCGTTTCGTTGTCTTGTTAATTTCTATATGGTAATATCTGCCAGTTGTATCTACCCGTGTAGTGGAGGAACACAATTTTAGTCTTTAGACTGCTCTTGTATAATCAATTATTTAATAATTTAATTATCTTATTACAATCTAATTTATAAGTTGTCATAATTATTATAATCACATATATTTTTATTGTTCATGCTGTGTTTAAACAATAATAGTAATAAATCTACACCTATAAAAATGCTTAAACCAAAACTTTTATAATTTTTATAGCATTTTATTTTTTTCTCTAAACTGGCATCAATGTATGATTTTTTGATAAAATAAGATTTATAAACTTCCTATCCTAAAACTAAAATAATAAATTAAAAAATTAAAATATGAAATATTTAATTTAAATTCTTAATTACTCTCAATTTTTGAAATAAATATTACTACAACACTTTATTTTGTAATTTTAATGCAAGAAAAAATAAATTGAAAAATAATTAGGATTCAAATAATATATAATTCAACATCTATACTACGTACGTACCATAAGTATGAACAACTCCAAGAACCTTAATGTGAATTGATCAAGTATAAGAGATGTTTTTCTTACTTTTATATCTCATCTAAAAAATTATTCAATACAAATCTTAAAATGGAGCTTATGATCGATATGAACTTTCAATTGATTTAAGTGAAAATAATTTACAATAAACTTATGCTAAAAAAATTAAGACTTAAAGTTTTTAATTAAGAGATTTCTCGTATATTTTTTATTTCTTAACTTAGTATCGATGTTTTAATTATATTTTGATGGTTGAGCATTCCCAAATATTTTCTCAATTCTGAAAAAAAAATATTTTTAATTTCTTGAAAATTATCAAAATTAAGTTTATATTATTTAAAAAAACTCTTAAATATCTTTTAAAATTCTTATGATTAAAAGTCTTCAAAGAAATCTTAATTAATATTTTATAATTCATTCTTAAAAAAAAAAGTTAGAAATTTTCATTTAATAAGATTTTCAGAAATATTTATTTTCTTGAAAAATGGATCTTTTAATTTATTAAACATTTTCAAAGATTTTAAATTGGTTTTAATCTTCCAAATTAATGCAATTTGGCCCAGTTGGTTTAATTAACTAAATCTTACAAACACATGGTAAATTTTGACCAAATTGTTTTTATACGGCACAATTTGTCAAATTGATACAAACAGAGGGCCGTTTTTGAGGTTTTATAAGAGGTCAGTTCCATGTTCCTTGCCTTGGCATGTTTTAGGCTGGGCTGTTGATACTATAAAGCTCGAGCCGCCATCAGTTAATTATATGCTCTTACTGTTTCAGTTAAGATCGAAAAACAATTATTTGATGATGATGATGTCTTGTAATTTTTAAATCCATCATCCTTATTTAGATCTTTAAATTTAGTTACCTGAATTATGAGAATGCTTCTCCTGCTGCTATTGCCAGATGATTAAAACTAAAAACTTGTCTCAACCACTACATATTCCATCCTTAAATTCATCGAAACACTAGCATGATTCATCTACAAATATGCTGGAAAGACTAACATACCATCAAGGCACTCTATACTGAAGCAGGCAGTGACATATTGAAACTTGAAATCATGTGACAACACGAGGGAAGTCTTATTCCAATTCTTCAGCCATTTAGATGTTGGCGTCTATTCTCCTTTGGATCCTCAAGTATTTCATCGGCACTCTGACCTCCTGGTCACAGACCTGTACATGAATTCTTTTTTGGCATAGTTAATATTGACAAATTAATGGACCATCTGTAAATGTTCTCTTAGATACTTGCAACTTATTTATGCTGTGTGAGCAGAAAATCCAGCTTGTAAGAGATAGACATGCCCATATATGCTTGTATTTTGTGCGTGTAACATGAAGCTCTCAGAAACGAGAATGTGCAGTACAGGGTTGCCTCCTGACTGCCATCCTTTCTATTTTTCCAGGTACTAATCAAATGATGGAAATTTACCTTCTGGTGCAGCAATAATTTAGCGCTCCCCATGAGTCTGAGGTCCCAGAAGAATGTGCCTGATTCGACGCAGTTCAACTGCAACACTGCTAATTTCCATGCGTTCTCTTGGGAATTCTGCAGAACAAGCCACTCCAACCTTGACAATAGCAGCAAGACACTCCATATGATTTCCAATATGGCTCATCCTACGAGAGGCATCGCCACTCGTTTCCTCAGCTTCTGTTACAAGTACTGGGTCCAACACTTCGGCCACCGAGATTGGCAAAGCCGTTTTAGCAAAGTTATGAAGGTTCAGCCCGTCTTCAAACAAGCCATCCGTAGGTCTCCTTCCTGTGAACACCTCCAATAATAGGATGCCATAGCTGTACACGTCCCCATAAGGCGACACCTCGCTTCCAAGTCCATACTCTGCAGTTCAGATAAAATGTTTGCAAATACTTGTCGTGAAATGGACAGTAAGAAGTCAAATATTTAGTTGAACATTCCAAACTTAATGTGACATAGAAATGGCCAGTAGGTCTTTAGAAGGAAATCCATGCTCTAGATATACATATATAATGCAGAGAAATTGAAGCTTTCAATGTAAATCAAACGAAGTCAGACCAAGATTGTAAACTGAAAGGTAACTAATGGAATGAAAATTCTAATATTACCCGGGGCTGCGTAGCCAATGGTGCCTTTTAAACCAATGGAGCTTGTCTGATCCAAACAGAGCTGATGGGAAGCTTGTGGGAGGAGCCTTGCTAATCCAAAGTCACCAACATGAGCAGTCAAGTCACCATCAAGAAGGACATTGCTTGGCTTCAGATCGCAATGAACAATAGCAATCTGGCAATGGTTGTGCAAATAATCTAGTGCACTAGCCACGTCAATTGCGATGTTCAACCGCTGAAGGAGACTCAAATCTCTTCGCTTGTGTGCCTCGTCATATATTTGAGCTGGATGCAACCACTCTTCTAGACTCCCGTTCACCATTAACTCGTAAACTAGAGCTTTAAAATCATTACCTTGAAAATCAATGCCGGAACACGCTGTTAAAACTTTTACAAGATTCCGGTGCCTGATGTTTATCAAGGCTGCACATTCCGCCATGAAACTCTTGGATGCTCCTTCACGTAGCAGGTTGAATACTTTCACTGCAACAGCTGCTCCATCTGATCTGAGGATTCCCTTATACACAGATCCAAAACTACCAGCACCAATTAAATTAGCAGGGGAGAACCCATTGGTTGCTTGAAGCAGGTCTTCGTAGGCTACTCGCTGAAATGTGCTCTCCCATGGGGAGCCTGAAGCTGGCCTACTTTTCTTTTCTCTCAAGAAAAAGAAAAGCATGTAAGAGATGAGCAAGATAATTCCAACAAAGCCACACGGAATTGCAATTATCAATTTCAGCTTGGTAGAAGATTTAAGTTTTTTTGACTTCTTGGATGTGCATCTGGACAGATTCAGCTGAGGTATTCCTCCACAAAGCTCCTTGTTTCCCAAGATTGAAAATCCACTTGCATTAGCAAAGACACCTTGTACAGGAACCTCACCTTCAAGGTCATTGAATGAAAGATCCAAACTTGTCAGCAACTTAAATTCTCTAAAAAACTTGGGAATCTCTCCATTCAAGTTGTTGTGGGAAAGATTGAGATCTTGAAGTGCTCTCAAAGAACTCAACGACTCAGGAACCGGCCCTTGGAAAAGATTCCCCTCCATATACAAAAACTCCAAACTCACACAGCTTCCAAGTGTTCTGGGGATCTCACCAGATAACCTGTTATGAGAAAGATTGAAATATCCAAGATTCACCAACTTTCCCACTTCCAGGGGAAGGGAACCTGTCAACTGGTTTTCAGATAGAACTAAAATTCTTGATGAGGATGGAATACTAATTACTTCTTTTGGTATGGAGCCACTCAAATTGTTTTGATCAAGATTCAATATCAACAAATTTTGGCAATTTCCAAGACTTGATGGGATTCTACCATGTAAGTTATTTGCAGATAAATAAACTTCGAGCAAGGAAGTGATATTGCCCATAGAAGATGGAATGTTCCCTGAGATTTTGTTTCCATTAAGAGCCAGAACACCCAAGTTTTGTAATTTACCAATAGAATTTGGAATAACACCAGTCAACTGATTCATCTCCAAACCCAAAGTATCCAGGCCAATGAGATTTCCTATACCACTTGGAATACTTCCACGTATTTGGTTTCTTCCGAATGTTATTCTCTTCAGGTTTTCTGAGAAGTTGCTAATTATTTTAGGCAGCAACCCTCCGAAATTGTTATCATTTATAGACAATTCTTCCAAACTGGTCTTGTTTGCCAGGGGAGGGAGAAAACTTAGGTCATCATCATTACCATTTCCTAGATAATTTACATCAACTATCAGCCATCGCAGCTTACTCAGGCTTGATAAATCGGGAACTCTCCCAGTGAGATTGTTGTTTGAGAGTTCAATAACAGAAATAGTTGAGGCATTGGAGAACGTTGGTGGAATTGACCCGCTGAAACGGTTGAAAGACATTAGAAGAATTTCAATGTTTGGAAGAGTTAGGCCCAAGTCAGGAGGAAGATTCCCATGAAGCTGGTTCACTGGCACCGCAAATCGCATGAGAGAAGAAAGATTGTATATAGAGGGAGGGATCATACCAGTCATATTATTTGCACCAAAAGAGAACGATTTTAAACTTTTCAATTGGCCAATGCTATTGGGGATTCCTCCTTGCAAATTATTCCCCGCCCCAAAAATTTGTATAATATCTGATAAATTTCCAAAAGAAGATGGTATCTCTCCAACCAGATAGTTAAATTGAAAAAAAAATACCTGCAGCTTTGATAACGATCCAAGCTCTATAGGAAGTTTGCCAGTAAGATTATTGCCCGACAAAGAGAGGATCAAGAGGTTTGAGCAATGCGAAATGTTGACTGGGATTTTGCCATCGAATGTATTGTTCTCAAGGCTCAGCATCCGTAGGCGAAACAAATGACCCAGTTCCTGTGGGATGTTATGGCTGAACCTGTTGTTTTCCAGTTTCAGTATCCTGAGAAAACTCAAGTTGCCAATGTGTGGAGATAGGCTGCCCACCAGTTGGGCAGAGTGTAGGTCAATCTCTACGACTCTCCGATGCCTCTTTCCACATATAACTCCTGACCACTCGCAGAAGTGCAAGGATTCATTCCAGGAGCTCAGCGTACCAAAGGGATCGTTTGTAATTTGACTCTTAAGAGCAAGCAGGGACAGTCTATCTGTCTCATTTCCTCCCGTAGGTAATGAGAAAGAAATGGAGAGTTGTATTATTTGCAAAAAAAACAGCCACAATATGCATGAACTCATTCCCGGCAGCTCCATTTTTTAATGCAAACTTAGAGCTTTAGTATTGAGAAACATATGGTTGGCAGTGCTGCGCTATTGATACAAATATAGAGGAAAAGGATGGATGTGATGCTAAGATTGACTTCAGACAACAGGCTAGATCCGCAAGCATAAGCAAAAGTTTGATGGAAAATCTTGAGCCCACAAAGCCCTTAGGTCTTGTAGCGGCTTGGAACAAAAAAAATTGGATTGTAAAAAATTAATATATAGACCGATAGAATTTTTTTTAGCATTATAATTCACTGATACAACACTTTATATTTAAAAAATACCAACTTGACTTTTTGTTTAAGTTAAGTTTTAAATTAAATGGTGTGGGAGTTCTCTCGATATAATCTTGTTGACTAGATAAGTATAAAAAAAATAAAAAAAAATATATTAGGTTCATTCTAGTCAACCCATTAAATCCGCAATCATGGTTATGGATTTCATTGGATTGACTTATTTTTTTATATATTTTTTATTATATGATAAAAAATATAAAAATTGATTTATTGTCCACTTGATATAAAATGATAAAATTCAATAAAAATTCAATATTAAAAAATAAAATTAAAAAAAAATCAAAAACAAAAAACCAAAGCACCAATAAAAAAAAATCATAACTTATTACGAAAAAATCCTAGGCTCACAGGCTTAAGGCAGGGTTGTGTGTCTTCATCCACCCTTTCCTCTCTTTTTGTTTTTTAAGAAAAAAACACATATGATAGCTCATATGTTCCCTGAAAAAAAAAAGTTATCTTAGGCTCAATTGTACATTAACCACCTGAGCTACTAAATGAATATGTTATAAAACAAATTAAAAAAATAATCCGGTTAACTATTTATATAAACATTTAATCTAACCCCATTTCATTTAGTTATTTTGTTAATTATTATAGAACATAAAATTAATGCAAATGCATTTTTAAATAGTATCCTCAAACAATTTTTCTACTACAGGACTCTAATATCTTACAACTTGCAACCAAGAAATAATTTCCCTGTACTTTTCAAAAAGTTTAACTCTTCAAAAGAATGGAATCATTAGCAAGAAAAATGAACACGTTATGAGAAAAAGCATGCGTGGTAGCTCCATTTTAGACATTAATATATGGAGAAACATTTGGTTGGCAGTGCTGCGCTATTGATACAAATACAGAGGAAAAGGATGGATGTAACGCTTGAGTGTGTTTGTTACTGTGATTATTGTTGTGGTTGTGATTTTAAAAAAAATATTCTATAAAATGTATTTTCAGTTAAGATTCGTTTGAAAAAATATATATTTGGTTAAAATTATGGTTGAAATTGAGGTTGAAAAAAATAGTTTAATGTGTTTGGTTAAAAAAATGTTTATCAAATTGAGGTTATAAAATAATTAAAAAAAATATATATATATATATATATATATTAATGATTTTTAATTTAAATATTATAGATTTAACTACTGTTATTACATTATGAAATAAATAATATTGATATTAAATATTTTTTATTATTCCATTAAACTATCTGCAACGTCATTACATACGAAATCTATCCAATAAGGACTATATTTTCCATGGTTTCTTAAGCGCGCAACAAAAAAAACTGAATTTTTTAATTTGTGTAGTGTTATTAAATAATAAAGATTGTGATATCTTTATTATTGGAATTGCGATCAAATTCCACAAATACTACGTCATCATGCGATATCTTTCTAATTTATGTAGTGTTATTAAATAATATTAAATACTAGTTTTTTGAGTAAAACATAATTTTTTAAAAAATTTTACAATTTCATTACAGTACGAGTAAATTTAATTCACTTTAAACTAATTTTTTTAAAAAAACAAAAAAAAAATATTGTTCACGATTAACTGCATTAGTTTTTCGGGGGGAAAAAATCTAAACTTTTCTCATTGGTTTGTCAAAAAAAAAAATGAACATGGCGACGGTGGAGCATGACTCCACTATTCACTGAACTGAACAGTGAAGCCATGCTCCACTGTTCCTAAAAATAACCACGAGAAGCAGCTTCTCCGATCCTGTGGCTAGACAGCAAAAATTAGTGGCCCCTACCAAGTAAAATCAATTTTATTTTCTTTATCAAACATTAAAATATGTGGTTACGAGTAAATCTCATTCACAGCCACGTTACGGAACACCATCTAAGATTGAATTCAGACAATGAGTTAAGTCCGCAAGCATGAGCAAACGCTTGATGGAGAATTTTGAGCCCAGAAAGCCCTTAGATCTCATCATTATAGGACAAAAAGTCGATGCAAATGCACTTTTCAAAAGAATTTTGCAAGTTGCTCTTAAAATCTTGCAAGTTGCAACCAAGAAATAACTTCCTGTACTTTTCAAAAGAATTGAATCATTAAACATGTTTTTTAAGGGTAATATGATCTTAACCTCATGACTCATTACATTAGTTATTTTTTAATTGAATAAGGGCACAAGGGTCTTTTTATATTTTATCAGCATAATAAAATGGCATCATCACTCTTAAAAGCAAAGTTTTTTGAACTCGGGTCTAGGAGGTTTTTCATCTTTTCGACATGTTTTTTTGGTAATAATCAAGTTAATTGAGGAGCATTTTAGTAATAAAATAAATATATATATTATTTGAAAAAAAATAATTACCATATGCATTACACGCGTCAATAAATAGATTGAGGCTGCACTATATAGGAAGCACGTTAGGGGTGGTTCGTGTTCAAACAGTTGCTTCTAATGCAGCTTTTGAATCGTTTTGGTGGCTCCTCCATTCTCAAGAGACGCGTGTAGTCAACGAACCTCCGGTTTTGCGCCAACAACTTTTTTATAATTTTTTTACTTTCTCCTATTTGATTTTCGTGTCTGGCCCTTTAAATTTTCAAAGCAGCGTTCCAATTTGTTTTTCCTTCATATTTGATTCATGTTTATTTTATTACTATTTGTTTTATTTGTAATAATTTATAAAATTAAAATTTTCTTTCATTTTCATCCTCTAGTTTTTTCATCTGTCAGATTTAGTCTTTATTATTCTAATTGTTATTTATTTTATTTGAGATGATATTTAAAACCTATTTTTTTATGATTTCTTCTGCCTTTAGATTTTTTTTCTATTAGATTTGATTCTCGTTTTTTTTATTGTAATTTTTTTTAACTTTCGAAATTTTATTAAATTCATATTTTTTCTGGTTTATCATTCAATATTAAATTGGTTGAGAATTGAAATTCTTGATCAATCCCAGGTTTAAGATTTCATAAGTTGTGAGTTTGAGAGATAAATCTAAATTTAGAAGATTCGTTCGGGTTTGCTTAATTTTTTTTTTCTTTTTTTAAGCGCATATTGTTTTAGTTTTATCATTTAGCATTTATTTATTTGGAGATTAATTGAGCTTCGTTATTTTTTTTAATTTTCTTTCTATATGATTTTTCACTAATTTTGAAAATGATACGAATTATCTAGCTTTTCAACATTGAGTTATTTAATAATGGAGCTTCATAATTTTATTCAATTTGCTTTGAACTGGGTTGTCTTGGTATCACAAAAGATTACATATTTTACATGCTAATCTATATAGGCTCGGATTGAGTTTTCTTGGCCTTTTTTTTTAGTTTATTTAATGTTATTATTTTTTTTATTCGTGTTATTAAATTAGCCAAGCTCTTAAATCCAATCAAGTCAATGACGTATCTCTTACTCTTTTTTTTTTTTATGTATTTAGAAATGTTTGTATTCCCTTAGCATCTTCTTTTAAGTTAAAAAAACTTAGGCAAGCTCACGAAATAGCGCGTGTCACTTGTTTAGTTGTATTCTAAAATAATTGCACACAAGATATTGACCTTCACAACTAAGCTTGTAATCAAAGTCAAAATGCAAATGTTGAATTATTACTGCTATAACTCACACCCTCCATTTCTAATCTTCTTTTCAATTGTGGGGTTCATTGCGTAGGAAAAATCTCTGCATAAAAAATCTTTCGATTGTAGAAATCATTGACCTTAAGAGACAACCACCGCATTGTGATTTGGACACGCCGTTGAAATATTCTGTGAGGAATTTCATCGAAGGGGATTCGAGCACTACTCAAATACCCACATTTGGACCACACAACAATGAAAGGCGACGGTAGGCGGATACCAAGTTGAAAGCCAAAGATATTTTTTTGTTTTGATTAAGCAATGCTATGCAGAAAGGTTCGGTTTCGAGAGAGATATTTTGAATTGAAGAAAAAGGTTTTGATTAAGATATTTTTATGATCTATAGATAACAAACCCACATCCACAGACTAATTGTTCAGAACTATAAAGGCTTTTCTGAGCCACCTACTGACCTCCATCACTATATGATGCCAAGTCCCGTGCAATTTAATTGGTTTGAGAAAATGTTAGGTTTCAAAGAAAATGAAGGAATAGCCTCCTTTTCACCCGCCAATAATCTTACTTGTTTGGGACCAGGCAAAACAAAACATGAATCGTTCAATTTCTCCTTTTCAACCGCCAATGAGGAAGCCTTTAATGGAAAAGCTTATGCATGTATTGATAGTGATGATGTACTAGAATTCAATATACTCAAAATAAAGGTGTTTAATCTTTTTTCTTTTGTTATTAATGCTCTAAGAATTAAAATATATAAGTTTGGAGAGTCAAAAAAATAAATCTTTTACTTGGATAGTTCAAGAGGTATTTATACTTTTTAAACCTTGTCGTTTTGGTGGAGTGGAGAGACAAAAGAGTTATTTTCATTTAATGACATTAATAAGAAACAAATATCTCTTGCATGTCATTAATAAGTAATAAATATCCCTTACATATCATTTATGAACATTAATAAAATAGAAATATGGTAGGCTATTGGAAGAATTTTTATACAAAATACAGATATAAGAAAATAATTATTTATGACATGAAAAGATCATGTCAATCATCTTAAAATAGAACCCTTGTAGTCATAACATGGATCTCTAAGACTAACTAGATCTGGCGCATAGCTAAACCTAGAGAAAATAAATATGGTAGTTCATTAGACTCACGGTAGCTTAGGCTTAGCTCATAATTGAATCCTAATATGAAGGATTTAACAACTTGTCAGATCCACGGCATAGTGAGACCAGTCCATGGCTGAACATAAATATACTAGTTTCGGTATTATGCACTCCATGGGTGTGAGTGTGAGTTCACCAAGGTAACGAATGGAAGTTGGTGTTCAAAAGGGAGCACTACTGGTGCCAATATCTTCACATGTGTAGCAGAAGAGAGAAGAGAACTACTTGAATCTTGGAAACGCTTTCCTGCTCGTATGTTTGTGTTTGCACAAGGACTGGCGCCTGGCGTAAGAGAGAACTCGTTGTAATGCAATGGTTGGCAATACACTCAGCCATTTCATCACCCTTTCTTGCATACAGATTTTTTAATTATTATTTGCTATCAAAGCGGTGGAGAAAAAAATTACCAATGAAATGAACAAATTGACCATTTGAAAGGAATTTGATAAACAAATATTAGCAATGAAAAATGGGCATTCTTCGGATGTTTCATAACCAACGGTGCCTTTTAGGCCGAATGGAACTGATTTTTAAAACTCTTAAATAATTTTAAAATTTCTTATGATTGAATTTCTTCAAATTTAGTTAATTTTTTTTTAATTTGATGATAATTAAGGGGTCTCATCATATTAGCTTGCGCATCAACCGACGAGAATAAGTCCTTTCTGAGTAATTATAAGGATTATTATTTCCATATCAATATGGTCAATTTCTCCACATACTAACACTAAAATTTATATCTAAAAGGTAAAAAAACAGAGCATTTCTTTTTATGCCCTGATTAGCACTACGGCTTAACCGTGTATTTATTATTTTTTTAACTTTAAATTATTTTTTTATATTTTTAAATTATTTTGATGTGCTGATATTAAAAATAAATTTTAAAAAATAAAAAATATTATATTAATAAATATTTATCAAAGAAAAAAAATACTAGGTAATACTCCCAAGCATGCCCTTTTCCATCAATTCAGCCTCTCATAGAAAATATGATGCAAATGTTAATTAATGTCCATGCCTAGAAATTAGCTGAACATAAAAACAAAAAACAAAATGAAAATAGAGGAGACTATTTTATGCATGTTACCACTCAGAACTCATTCAACCTCACAATCATAGCAATAGGCAATTGCGGTTGGATTTAAACTAAATAAAAGCTTATTATATGCTCAAATTCTCCACTCATCATTGCAGCTTGAAATAATTGGCGAATGCGTAGCTGCATCTTTAGGCCCCGACTGGTCCTCTAGTTCGTGTCAAAATAAAAAATTTAAAACTAAATCCTGCAGGGCGAGTGATAATGATGCTAAATTTTAATTAAAAAATTCACGAATTTTTATTTTCTTGAGAAACGGATATTTTCAATTTATTAAAAATATTCATAAATTTTAATTGGTATAAATTTCCCAATTTAATGCAGTTTAGTCCAGTTGGTTTGATTAACTAATTTTTATAAACACGAGCTAAATTTTGACCAAACTATTTTTACGTGGGACCAATTTGTCAAATTGATAGAAAGACGGGTGATTTTGAGGTTTCTTCAGAAGTGGATTTCGTGTTTCTTATTTTCTTACCTCGGCATGTTTTCGGCTGGGCTGTTGATATTGCAAGTTTCGGGCCGCCATCAGTTATGTGCTCATATTGTTTCAGTATAAGGTTGAAAAACCATTTATTTGATGATGACGTCGTCTTGTAATTTTTAAATCCATCTCCTGCTGCTATTGCTAGATGATTCAAACTAAAAAGTGGTATCAATCACTAGATATAGATATTCCATCCTTAAATTAATCGAAATACTTATATTCGTCTACAAATATGCAGTGAACATAACTGGAAAGACTACCATACCAGCAAGGCACTCTAAACTGAAAGCAGGCATTGACATATTGAAACTTAAAACAAGTTCATGTGACAACACGAGGGAAGTCTTATTCCAATTCTTCTACCATTTCGATGTTGGCATCTATTCTCCTTTCGATCCTCTAGTATTTCATTGCCACTCTGATCTCCTGATCACAGACCTGCAATACACTAATTATTTCTTGGCATAGTTAATACTGACAAATTAATGGACCATCTGTAAATGTTCTCTTAGATACTTGCAACTTATTTAGGCTGTGTAAGCAGAAAATCCAGCTTGTAAGAGATAGACATGCCCATGTATGCTTGTATTGTGTGCGTGTAACATGAAGCTCTCAGAAACGAGAATGAGCAGTACAGGGTTGCCTCCTGACTGCCATCCTTTCTATTTGTCCAGGTACTAATCAAGTGATGGAAATTTACCTTCTGGTGCAGCAATAATTTAGCGCTCCCCATGAGTCTGAGGTCCCAGAAGAATGTGCCTGATTCGACGCAGTTCAACTGCAACACTGCTAATTTCCATGCGTTCTCTTGGGAATTCTGCAGAACAAGCCACTCCAACCTTGACAATAGCAGCAAGACACTCCATATGATTTCCAATATGGCTCATCCTACGAGAGGCATCGCCACTCGTTTCCTCAGCTTCTGTTACAAGAACTGGGTCCACAACTTCGGCCACAGAGATTGACAAAGCCGTTTTAGCAAAGTTATGCAGGTCCAGCCCGTCTTTAAACAAGCCGTCCGTAGGTCTCCTTCCGGTAAACACCTCCAATAATAGGATGCCATAGCTGTACACGTCCCCATAAAGCGACACCTCACTTCCAAGTCCATACTCTGCAGTTCAGATAAAATGGTTGCAAATACTTGTCGTGAAATGGACAGTAAGAAGTCTAATATTTAGTTGAACATTCCAAACTTAATGTGACATAGAAATGGCCAGTAGGTCTTTAGAAGGAAATCCATGCTCTAGATATACATATATAATGCAGAGAAATTGAAGCTTTCAATGTAAATCAAATGAAGTCAGACCAAGATTGTAAACTGAAAGGTAAATAATGGAACGATTATTCTAATATTACCCGGGGCTGCATAGCCAATGGTGCCTTTTAAACCAATGGAGCTTGTCTGATCCAAACAGAGCTGATGCGAAGCTTGTGGGAGGAGCCTTGCTAATCCAAAGTCACCAACATGAGCAGTCATGTCACCATCAAGAAGGACATTGCTTGGCTTCAGATCGCAATGAACAACAGTAATCTGGCAATGGTTGTGTAAATAATCGAGTGCACTAGCCACGTCAATTGCGATGTTCAACCGCTGAAGAAGACTCATATCTCTTCGCTTGTGTGCCTCGTCAGATATTTGAACAGGATGCAACCACTCTTCTAGACTCCCATTCACCATGAACTCGTAAACTAGAGCTTTAAAGTCATTACCTTGAAAATCAATGCCAGAACACGCTGTTAAAACCTTTACAAGATTTCGGTGCCTGATGTTTATCAAGGCTGCACATTCCGCCATGAAACTCTTGGACGCTCCTTCACGTAGCAGGTTGAATACTTTCACTGCAACAGCTGCTCCATCTGATCTGAGGATTCCCTTGTACACAGATCCAAAACTACCAGCACCAATTAAATTAGCAGGGGAGAACCCATTGGTTGCTTGAAGCAGGTCTTCGTAGGCTACTCGCTGAAATGTGCTCTCCCATGGGGAGCCTGAAGCTGGCCTACTTTTCTTCTCTTTCAAGAGAAAGAAAAGCATGTAAGAGACGAGCAAGATAATTCCAACAAAGCCACAAGGAATTGCAATTATCAATTTCAGCTTGGTAGAAGATTTCAGCTTTCTTGACTTCTTGGATGTGCATCTGGACAGATTCAGCTGAGGCATTCCTCCACAAAGTTTTTTGTTTCCCAACATTGAAAATCCACTGGCCCTAGCAAAGACTCCTTGGACAGGCACCTCACCTTCAAGGTTATTAAATGAAAGATCCAAACTTGTCAGCAACTTAAATTCTGCCAAAAACTTGGGAATCTTTCCACTCAAGTTGTTGTGGGAGAGATTGAGAATTTGAAGTGCCCTCAAGGAACTCAAAGACTCAGGAATGGACCCTTGGAAAAAGTTGGCCCCCAAATTCAAATACTCCAGACTCACACAACTGCTAAGAATTCCGGGAATTTCACCTGATAACCTGTTTTTGTAAACGTTCAAACCTCCAAGATGTACCAGCTTACCCACTTCCGAGGGAAGGGGACCTGTCAACTGATTTTCAGCCAAGTCTAAATACATGGACAATGATGAAATTCCAAGTACTTCTTTTGGTATAGAACCACTCAAATTGTTTTGATCGAGACGCAACATCAACAAATTTTGGCAATTTCCAAGACTTGATGGGATTCTACCTTGTAAGTTATTTGCAAAGAAATAAACTTCTAGCAAGGAAGTGATATTGCCCAGAGATGATGGGATGTTTCCTGATATTTTATTTCCATTGATATTAAAAACACCCAAACGCTGTAATTTGCCAATAGAACTTGGTATAATGCCAGTCAATTGATTCAACTCCAAGCCCAAAGTATCCAGGCCGATGAGTTTTCCAATCTCAGTTGGAATGCTTCCACGTAGGTTATTTTCTCCTATTATCATTATTCTGAGCTTCGTGGAGAAGTTGCAAACTATTTCAGGCAGCACCCCTCCAAAATTGTTGTGATTTATCGCCAAGATTTCCAAACTGGTAGTATTGGCAAGGGGATAGAGAAAGCCCAGGTCATCATCCTCATTGTTTCCAAGGTTATTGAAATTAAGTAGCAGTCTCTGTAGATTATGCAGGCCTGCTAAAGAAGGCACTTTTCCAGTGAAGCTGTTGTTTCTAAGTTGAAGATCAGAAATTTTCGAGGCATTGGATAGGGTAGATGGAATTAGTCCCCTAAATTGGTTGCTGTGAATGTTAAAGGTATCGAGGTTTGGAAGAGTTGGGCCTAATTCAGGAGGAAGAATCCCATAAAGTTGGTTTAGTGGTGCACTGAAACGAACAAGGGATGACATATTGTATATGGAAGAAGGGATCGTACCACTTAAACTATTAACACCAAATGTAAAGTCTGCTAGTCTTTTTAGTTGCCCAATACTGTCGGGAATACCTCCTTGCAAATTATTCCGCACTCCACGAATTATCAGAAGTTCAGAGAGATTTCCATATGAAGGTGGAATCTCACCAAACAGATGGTTATGTTGGAAATTAAGTACCTGTAGCTTTGACAGTGACCCAAATTCCGCAGGAAGCTTTCCTGTGAGATTGTTGCTCGCCAATCCAATACTCAAGAGATTTGTGCAGCGCGAGATGTTGACAGGGATTTCACCGCTGAACGTGTTGTTCCCAAGGCTTAACTCCTGGATCCGAAACAAACGCCCTAGCTCCTGTGGAATAAGATAGCTGAAGCTGTTTAATTCCAGGTTAAGTATCCTGAGAAAACTCAAGTTGCCGATGTGGGGAGATAGGCTGCCTGCCAGTTGGGAAGAGTGCAGGTCAAGCTCTACGACCCTCCGATGCTTCCTTCCACAGATAACTCCTGACCATTCACAGAAGTGTAAGGATTCATTCCATGAGCTCAATTTTCCAAGGGGATCACTAATTTGAGTCTTAAAGGCTAACAGGGAGAGTCTATCAGTCTCATTTCCTACGAGTAAACATGAAGCAATAGAGAATTGAATTATTAGCAAGAAAAGTGAATACAGTATGTTTGAACTCAAGCCTGGAATCTCCATTTTAGACATGATCATTCAAATAGCTTCACTCTTGAAGATGTGATATATTAGCTTCACGGCAAATGAAACCAAAATACAATGCGTGAGGAAAATTCAAGCCTCGAATATCAGAATACATTAGAGTACTAGTGACGTGGGAAATTTTGGCTCAACTTAACTCTTGACATAATTTTTTTCTTGACTTATTGGTCTTCGTTTTATTTGGAAGGTTCCGACTCGAACAAATACAAGATACAAAAATTTATCCTTTTCTATCCCATGGAAATCAAAGCCCATTAATAAAGTATTGCCTTGACAGCTGACACACAGCAACCGCAATGCAGTTTTTGCAAACGCTCAGTAATTATATATTTCTGTGAGGAATTTCATCGAACCGCTTTCGGGCATCACTAAAAAAACCCAAAGCTTTTGCTTTATTGTGCTTGCAGTTGTAAAAAATAAGTTTTAAAAATTAAAAAAAATATTGTTTTAACATATTTATAAATAAACAGTATTTTAACCAAATTTATTTTACTTCATTGCACGTGAGCTACATAAAAGACAAAAGAAGCCATTCTCAATACCGTAAGCTTCTATAAGGAATTTCAGCGAACCTGGCTCGGGCATTGCTTAATTGCCCTCATTTCAACCATGTATGATCAAGGAACTTGTTTAATATTATAATGTAAATGTGTTTTTAATTTTTTTTAGTTTTAAATTTTTTTTAATGTTTTTAAATTAATTTTTATCAATACATTTGACTTATTAGCCCGCCTAGCACAGTTGGTGGAGCGCATGTCTTTTAACCCTGTGGTCATGGGTTTTATAAAAATTAATTTTTATCAATACATTTGACTTATTAGGTGTGAATGAAGTTTTGATCCAGCAAACTACGTCTACGGCACGAGAAAACACTCGATTTGTCCTCCGCTGGTGTTATACTATAAAAAGTTCCTATATATATATATATATATGCCGTGAGACGTTTTTCTTGTTCATTTAAAAAATTAGGAGTTTGACATTTTTACATGAGGAGTTAGTGGAGATAGATAATACGATTAGAGCATAGCTAGATGTTAAAAAAAAAAAAAAAAGCATTGTCCTATGATTACGAGGGTCATCATTATAATAATATAACCATGAATGTGTTGGGATGTTTTAATAATGTTTTAAAAATTATTTATAGCTTGCCTGTTTTAATTATAGTGTAAATAATTTGTTTAGAAGTGATAAATATTTTGCGGAGCGTAGAAAAAAAAATTGAAGAATTTTTCAGTATTGATGTATTATAACAATTTTTGTTATTTGTGATTTAATATATTATATGATGTTTATATGAATTGTGTTTTAAAGATAAAAAACTGATTATTTGTGATTATATGAATTGTTATTTTTTAAATGGATAGTTGATGGTAGAATAAACTATCCCTGAATATCCCTGTTAAAAAAATCATGGATGTCATTTTAAATTCTCTCAACCGTGTTAAATTTTTAATTATTTTTTTTTATGTTATTTTATAAATTAAATTTTTAAAATGTGATAACTTAAAAATAAAAATAAAAACACCTTTTTTTTCTCGTAGCTCACGACTTCACCGAGCAAAATTCTCAATTCCTTATTTTCATGCCTTGCAACAGTAAAACCATCTCCAATTTGGTCAGTAACTTCAATATTGCTTGGGACTCGTAAAGCTTCACCAACCACCAATTCATAAACTTTGTTCTGATCCATCTTTATAAAAATTTCTGAAGCAAAATAAAAATTAAATTGAGAAACCGGTATGGAGAAGAGAAAAAAAAACCCAAAACAATTCAATTAAACATCTCAGTAATTAAATCTCCTAATAATTGTATGTAAGAATTGTGTATAATGAAATTTTCAGGTTGATGTTTTACATGCTTTAGTTGGAGGGAAAATTCTAATTTACGTATCAGATTTTGATGGTGAGCCCGTTTGTCTACGCGAGCGCTTTGCGTTTTTGTAAAACGTAGTGATATAATCGTTTGGTAATGGATAAAATGTTATTTACTGTTTATAGGACCCACCATAATTTGCGTTCAAATCGCAGCGTCAATGAAAGCAGCTCAAAGCTGCTTCTCCTCTTCTCCACACTGTGGAGAGTGAATTGCTGGAGAAGGATGTCTATTGCTGGAGACCAAATGCTTGTTGCTAGAGTTCTGAAGAAAAACAAAAATCCCTCTCCTCTGCCTTGCTCTTTTTTCTCTCTCTCTCTCTCTAGCTTCCTCTCTCGTCCCCTTCTTTTTATAGGCCTAAGAAAGAAATTCCAACCTTATCTTTTTGGGATGGTGATCATGTATGAAGATAATTACTATTTTAAATTTGCTTCTGTTTGGTAGGATGAAAACACCAACAGTCATGCCATTGTTGGACTGTTGGTGATGGTTTCCTTAATGCTAAGGGTGCATCGTGGGGGTAAAGGGAGCTGAACCAACCGTGGGATTTGTGGTAGACAATCCAGCCTATGATTTGGCTTGGTTTTGGTGAGGGGATTGGATATGGCCGATACTGTTTTGGTGAATTTCTCGCACAGGTTTTCCTTGACTTTAGAGGAAGGGGAGAATGAATAGTTGATTTTAACGACGTCGTTTTAGGCCGAAATGGTCATCTTCAATTTGCCCCCTGAAGTTCTGATGTCTTACAATCAAGCCCTTGTCTTTGAAAATCTCTTTTTTTTTTTAATTTCACCCTTGGATTTATGCAATTGAACCCTTGAAATTCTACGTTATTTTACAAAATAATCTTTGGTTTCAAAAAAATATTTTATATAAAGTATTATTTATTTTCATGATGTAATATCAGTAAAATATTTAAATTAAAAATCATTGATATTAATATATATATATATATATTTAATTATTTTATAATCTTAATTTCAAAAACATTTTTAACCAAATACATTAAACTGTTTTTTGTTTAACCTCAATTTCAACCATAATTTTTACCAAACATATATTTTTTCAAATCAACCACAACTAAAAGTGTTTTTTATAAAACTGTTTTTTCAAACCATAACTACAACCGCCACTGCAATACCAAACATACTCTTAGTCTATAAGCTGACGTGATAGGCATAACCCGGGTAACAAGTCCAGTGGCATTAACAATTATTAACAATTAACATTAATAATTAAAAAAAAATAGGAGGCGAGGGTAAAATACTGTGAACATGCTCTCATAACGGACCTCAATAGTTCTTCGGCTTTTATGTTGTTTTTGCCTTTTATCTTTCTATTTAAAAAAAAAGAAATATTCTTGATTTAAAAATATTAAATTAATATTTTTTAATTATTTATAATTTTAACATATTAATATTAATATTAATATTAAAAATTTAAAAATAGTATTTTAATATATATTTTCATAAAAAAAAAACAACTTTTGTGTAATCTCAATATTTTTGCTTTTTTGTATTATTTTAATATGTTAATAAATTTTAAAAAATAAAAAAAATTATTTTAATATATTTTAAAATAAAAAATACTTAAGTAGAATCTCCAAGGTTCTTTCCGCTTGCTTCTTCTTCTCTGTTGCCTGGGTTTTGGTGTGGCTGTGTGGTTTACCATCATGCCCTTCTTTCTTCTCCCTTCGTTAACCAGCTGGCCTGGTCTTTTGGGTACTTTTATGACCTTAAATGCACTGTCTATGCATCTCTTCTTCATTGGCTCTACGATCTCTAGGGTTTTGCATTTTTTTTGCTGGTAAGCTCGTCTGGGACTGTCTAAACCAAAGATTTGACAGATTCTTCGCCATCTTTGCTTTCACCCAGCCCTCTTTCTATCTGCTTTCGGTCGTTCACAGCCGGGGTCCAACCAGATAAGTGAATTTGAACTGTTTATAGTTTGTTTTGCAATGATTAAACTACTTCAGTGGCTGTCTTCTCATGAAATTGTTTGTCGCGTTATCTGCGTTACTGAGTTGAGGCCGGGTTTTTTATCATTTCTTTTTCACTTCAGTTGTCTCTTCAAAATGCTCCGGGTTCTTCAACTTGTTGCTTGGTATTTGTTTTCCAACTGATTTGTGTATTCGATGGCTTTTTTTTGATGCGTTTTACTGTGTTTTGTAGGACCAAATTCTCTTTTTATTTTGCTTTGTCTATTTGTTAGGTTTCGCTTCCATTCAGGTGCGCTTTCACCCTGCTTTGATCACCTCTTAGACCTGTTCCTTATTTGTTTCTTTCAATTTTAGAGCTGATTCAAGTTTCTTTCCTCTCCTTTCTGAATCTGAACTTAAACTTTCTTGAGTGGTGTCTTTTACCCTGTTGTTAGATGTTTTAGCCGGTTGAACCAGACCTTGCCAGTGTATGGGATTGTTTCCAGTTGCTATAGGTTAATATATGTGCCTTTTTTGTGCACAATTCATTTCACGATTGGTTATTGATTTTGAATTTCATTTGGTCATTGATGATTTTGCAGGAAAATTTATTCTGGTAGGGTTCATATATCCATTTTTTTTATGTCATGGCAGATGCTGAGGTTGAAAGACAGGTGAAAGTACTTATATCTGTATATATTGATGTATGTTTACAAGTGAGCTAGAAGAAATATTAGAGATGATTGTTATGGATGAGCTTCTAAAGATCACAGTCCCACAATTTCAGCAAATAAGATGCTGCCTCAATAGCTCCCATTCTCTGGTGAAGACCTCTTTAAAAGAGTTGTGTTTGTTAAATCTTTTGACTCAATTTTCATGCCATGTTTCCCTGATCAATTAAATTTTCATATGATGCTATTGGTTTCTTAGCTCCTAATTTCAATAGCGTAGAACCACATTCATGATTACTTGCATTATCTAAAGAAGCTATGAAATCCTTTCAAATGAATTGGCATTGCGCCCAGGCCCTGTTATAGAATTACAAATTTTGTGATAATAGAAGTCTGTTCTTCAGCAGCTTCTACTGATGTTGTTGGCAAGATAGGTCACTTTGACTATCAAGATAGTATTACTTTGGGCTCTTGGCTGCTGATTAATTGGCTTTTCCAACTCTTCTATTGTTTTGGATTGGTCAAATGGATACGAAAGATAGCCAAAGTGACCATTTTCCTTGTGTAGATTCTTCCTTGCGTGCTTTTTTTCTTGCGAGGATTGCAAGAAGAAACAAATAAAAATTCTATTTTGCTACAGACCAGGTACAAAATCTTGGTGATTTCCAGTCTTTTTACATAGCATTGTAAGAAACAACTACTCTCTAGGTTGGTTTTATCATATTCATGACAATACATAAAAAGTGATGGGTTTATTCTTTTTTATTATCCTAGCTAGGTTCTGGGTAGGGGTCAAAGCCAGTTTTGCAAGTGATCCTGCAATTTGCACTCATCATGTTTGATAGAGAGACTAGGATAGTGATTTAGCCACCATATTTTTTATAGATTCAGTGCAAATATTCCATCCCAGTTGAAGAAGTTGATTGGCACAAGGCAAATTAATTTATCAGCCAAGATTGAAAGAAGAGAACCTGAAGGATGGCCGAGCTGGACTGTCAAAAAAACATTTGACATGAATTCCATCTTGGAAAGGAAAGATGCTTGCTCGCAAGACCTGTTAGCATGAAATTATCTTATCTGTATCTAAATAAATAGGCCATGATAATTCTTGAATCTCGGAAACGAATAATTTTATTGTGACTGTTGTGAACACCATAGTCAATAATGATGTCAATCTCGAAACTATATTTTATTTTTTACCTGCTGGGCCACTGCTGCGTTTTGGATCCTTCTTTTCACCCGTTGGCTGTTTCTTCTCACGAACTGCTGATCGCTGCCACTGTTTTGCGTGCAAATATTTGTTGGGATCGAAGCTTTACAGCTTTGAAAACTAAACTACTGGATCATAGTTTGTGCTATGGACGATTTAATGACAGTATCACTTACGTAAATTGGATATTTAGTTTGAAGCTCAATGATTTAATAGAAATAACGTATATAGTTGAGGGACTCATTTGTAGTTTCTCCTAAATACGGTTTCCTAATGTAAAGTGTCCGTTGTTGGCTGTTGAGAGACAACAAGATGCATTTAGTTTCCAAAGAACAACAAGAGATACTAAGAATACGTGAAGGATTAAAAAGAATCAACTCTTGAAACACGCGACTTGCTAGTAAAATAATGGAAAACAAGAAAATCAAAGCAAAAGGAAATAATATTTTTCAAATCATCGCTGACTATTTCAGGCAGCACCCCTCCAAACACGTTATTAGTTATCGACAAAACTTCCAAACTGGTAGTGTTTGCAAGGGGATAGAGAAAACCCAGGTCGTCATCCTTGTTATTTCCAAGGTTATTGAAATGAAGTAACAGGTTCCGTAGATTATGCAGGCCAGCTAAAGAAGGCACTTTTCCAGTGAAGCTGTTGTTATGAAGTTGAAGATTAGAAATTTTTGAGGCATTGGATAGGGTAGATGGAATTAGTCCCCTAAATTGGTTGCTGTGAATTAAAAAGGTTTCAAGGTTTGGAAGAAGTAGGCCTAATTCAGAAGGAAGAATCCCATAAAGTTGGTTAACTGGTACACTGAAACGAACAAGGGATGACAGATTGTATATGGAGGAAGGGATCGTACCACTCAAACTATTAACACCAAATGTAAAGTCTGCTAGTCTTTTTAGTTGCCCAATACTGTCGGGAATACCTCCTTGCAAATTATTCCGCACTCCACGAATTATCTGAAGTTCAGAGAGATTTCCATATGAAGGTGGAATCTCACCAAACAGATGGTTATGTTGGAAATTGAGTACCTGAAGCTTTGACAGCGACCCAAATTCCGCAGGAAGCTTTCCTGTGAGATTGTTGCTCGCCAATCCAATACTCAAGAGATTTGTGCAGCGCGAGATGTTGACAGGGATTTCACCACTGAATGTGTTGTTCCCAAGGCTCAACTCCTGGATCCGAAACAAACGCCCTAGCTCCTGTGGAATAAGATAGCTGAAGCTGTTTATTTCCAGGTTAAGTATCCTGAGAAAACTCAAGTTGCCGATGTGGGGAGATAGGCTGCCTGCCAGTTGGGAAGAGTGCAGGTCAAGCTCTACTACCCTCCGATGCTTCCTTCCACAGATAACTCCTGACCATTCACAGAAGTGTAAGGATTCATTCCATGAGCTCAATTTTCCAAGGGGATCACTAATTTGAGTCTTAAAGGCTAACAGGGAGAGTCTATCTGTCTCATTTCCTACGAGTAAACATGAAGCAATAGAGAATTGAATTATTAGCAAGAAAAGTGAATACAGTATTTTTGAACTCAAGCCTGAGATCTCCATTTTAGACATGATCATTCAAATAGCTTCACTCTTGAAGATGTGATATATTAGCTTCACGGCAAATGAAACCATAATAAAATGCGTGAGGAAAATTCAAGCCTCGAATATCAGAATACATTCGAGTACTAATGACGTGGGAAAATTTGGCTCAACTTAACTCTTGACATAATTTTTTCTTGACTTGGTCTTCGTTTTATTTGGAAGGCCCCGACTTAACAAATACAAGATAGAAAAGTTTGTCCTTTTTTATCCCATGAAATCAAAGCCCATTAAAGTATTGCCTTGACACACAGCAACCCCATGGCAGGTTTTGCAAACGCTCAGTAATTATATATTTCTGTGTGGAATTTAATCGAACCGGATTCGAGCATCACTAAAAAAAAACCAAAGCTTTTGATTTATTGCGCTTCCAGTTGATAGGAGTATGCAAGAAGTCTAGGACCAACCTGGTCTCTGAAATGATTGTCCACAAGCATACCTTTTAAACCCGGCCCGGTTCAAGACCCGACTTTCGGGTTTTGACCGGATCGCCCGGATCAATTTCTATTTTTTTAAAAAATCAAAATGACGTTGTTTTAGTAAAAAAAACAAAAGTCAACGGGTTGCAACTGGGTCTTGCCGAGTCACACCAGATTTTGACTTTTTCTATTTTTTTTAAACTCAGTCCATTTTCAGCCTCGAATCGGCCAAGTCCCGGGTTGATCCATCAAGTCTGGCCAGATTTCAAAACTATATCCACAAGAATCTTACTCTGCTACTGTTGATTTGTAAACCCAAAAATTGACTTAAATGTCAATCATTGGTATTAACTATATATATTCCACATAAAAAAAATTAATAAATATTTCATGTGATATAGCTATTTCATGTTGAAAAAGTTAAAAAATCATTTCATATAAATAAAAGTTATATATATAATTATCCTACATAGAAAAAATTATCAAACATTCTATGTGAATGAAAACTATATATATAATTATTTTATATTAAAAAAGTTTTATGAAATATTGCATGAGAATATAGATTATAAATATATTCTATATGTAAAAGTTAAGAAACATTGTATGAGAATAAAGACTATAAAAAATTAATTATATGAATTTTATTTATTTATTAAAAAAATATGAAAAGAAGTGAGGTCTCACGAGGGTTATATTGAGGTCACCTTGATTTCATGTTAACTTGGCGAGTCACTTGGGTTTGATATGGCTAAATGCAAACCCGAGTTTTGAGTATATGAAACTTGGTTAAGGCTCCAGATTTCGGATCAACCCTTAGGTTTTATATCTATGGATATTATGAGTCAAAGTCACCATGCATTGTAGTTTTAGAAGAAAAAAATATATAATTTTTTATTATTTTAAATTAATTTTTTATATATTTTTTTAAATTATTGATGTATAATATTAAAAATAAATTTAAAAAAATAAAAAAAATATTATTTTAATATATTTTTAAATTAAAAAAAACTTTAAAAAGAAATGGTTATCAGAATACCTATCATACTTATTTTAACCTGTAAAGTTCATTGCACGTGAGCTACATAAAAGACAAAAGAAGCCATTCTCAATACCATAAGCTTCTCTAAGGTATTTCATCGAACCTGGCTTGGGCATTGCTTAATTGCCCGCATTTCAACCGTGCATAGATCAAAATGTTTTAACTTTAAATTAATTTTTTTTAATATTTTTAAATCATTTTAATATATTAATATTAAAATAAATTTTTATAAAAAAATTATTTTGATATATTTATAAAAACAAACATTTTAAAAAATAATATCTATCATATTACCAAATATTCATTAAAAAAAATAGCAAAACAAGACCTGATTAAACTTATTTCCA
Organism: Populus deltoides; assembly: GCA_015852605.2. Classification (NCBI taxonomy): domain Eukaryota; kingdom Viridiplantae; phylum Streptophyta; class Magnoliopsida; order Malpighiales; family Salicaceae; genus Populus; species Populus deltoides. Next base: position 18,496,986 of record CM027577.2, read on the forward strand.
AATTTTAAAAAGATATTTTTTAAATTAACACATTTAAAAAATTATTTCTTAATCTAACATGATTAACAAGACTCTATCGAACATGCATTGCAAGCATAACCATTCAATCATGCATGTAGTACAATCGTTGAATTTGTCTGCAGATGAAGGTGGTGAATGTGCTCTTAGTTAACCACATATCTTGCTGTCAGCCCATGTCGGGGATGTGGGGGATATGAGCTTCCCTTGTCATTAAAATTAGATTGGCACTAACACCATGTTGGGCCTCATTGTATTAAATTTCACTATCACGTGTCTTCCACTTGGCTCAAAAATTAGAGTAGCATTTATTTTTTAATTAAAACTCTATTTGTTTTTATATTTTAAAAATATTTATAAAAAGATATAATTTTTTTATTTTTTTCCTTTAAATTAATGTATTTTTATATTTTTTAAATCATTTTGATATACTGATATCAAAAATAATTTTTAAAAAATAAAAAAATTATTTTGATACATTTCTGAATGAAAAGTACTTCAAAAAGCAACCGCAACCACACTCTCATACATGCTCTAACTCTGGATAAGGAATCACGACTCGGTCTATGTTGGTTTAAGTGGTGCCTTGTATGTATTTTATGTTAATTTTAAATTTAAAAGTGTTAGTTGAACAATATAAATCACAGTTTTATTTTAAATTTTCTAGAAAAAAATTATAATTTTTAATTTTTTTAAAAAAATTATAAAAATTTCAGCAATACCAAATTTAGTTATTTTGTTAATTATTATAGAACATAAAATTAATGCAAATGCATTTTTAAATAGTATCCCCAAACAATTTTACTACTACTGGACTCTAATATCTTGCAACCTGCAACCAAGAAATAATTTCCGTGTACTTTTCAAAAAGTTTAACTCTTCAAAAGAATGGAATCATTCGCAAGAGGAATGAGCACGTTATTAGAAAAAACAGGCGTGGTAGCTCCATTTTAGACATGAATATATGGAGAAACATTTGGTTGGCAGTGCTGCGGTATTGATACAAATACAGAGGAAAAGGATGGATCTAACGCTAAGATTGACTTCAGACAACGGGTTAGGTCCGCAAGCATGAGCAAAAGTTTGATGGAGAATTTTGAGCCCGGAAAGCCCTTAGAACTTATCATTATAGGACAAAAGGTCTTTTCAACATTGTTTTATATATATAATAATAATAATAATAATAATAATAATAAAGTTGATTAAGAAACATTTTAATAATAGAATAAATATAAATATTATTTAATAAAAAATAACTAACATATACAATGCACCCATCAGCAAGTTGAGGCTCTGCACTAGAGCCACTCGTTTCCTCAGCTTCTGTTAAAAGTACTGTGTCCACAACTTCGGTCACAGAGATTGACAAAGCCGTTTTAGCAAAGCTATGCAGGTTCAGCCCGTCTTTAAACAAGCCATCCGTAGGTCTCCTTCCGGTAAACACCTCCAATAATAGGATGCCATAGCTGTACACGTCCCCGTAAGGCGACACCTCCCTTCCAAGGCCATACTCTGCAGTTCAGATAAAATGGTTGCAAATACTTGTCGTGAAATGGACAGTAAGAAGTCTAATATTTAGTTGAACATTCCAAACTTAATGTGACATAGAAATGGCCAGTAGGTCTTTAGAAGGGAATCCATGCTCTAGATATACATATATAATTTAGAGAAATTAAAGCTTTCAATGTAAATCAAATGAAGTCAGATCAAGAATGTAAACTGAAAGGTAATGGAAGGATTATTCTAATATTACCCATTGCTGCATAGCCAATGGTGCCTTTTAAACCAATGGAGCTTGTCTGATCCAAACAGAGCTGATGGGAAGCTTGTGGGAGGAGACTTGCCAATCCAAAGTCACCAACATGAGCACTCATGTCACCATCAAGAAGGACATTGCTTGGCTTCAGATCGCAATGAACAACGGCAATCTGGCAATGGTTGTGCAAATAATCGAGTGCACTAGCCACGTCAATTGCGATGTTCAACCGCTGAAGTAGACTCAAATCTCTTCGCCTGTGTGCTTCGTAGATCGAATTTAAAATTAAATTTGTTAATATCTATACCTTATAAATTATGTATTAAATAAAAGAACTATCCCAAAAAAAAAAACATGCATTCAAATTATTTGAACCAATAGCTATTAGATTTGGGTTAAATTATCATTATACTGCTGAGTCTGAGTAAGTTGGGTTGATGTTTTCTTGTAAATTATATGGGAGGAGGGCGAATGCTTACCGGCAGAATCATGGTGGAGAACCACGCAAAAAAAGGGCGGGTGGACTGAAATGGAAACTTGCATAGAACAAAGGAAACAAATCTAGAAGGCCCATAAGCTACCAAAGCCTGCTCAAACAAACTTCAAATGCCCATTAAATCAAACAGAGCCCTTTTTTTAATACTTCGACAAACAGCATAACCTAAAAGTCATTTTAGAGAGTTCGTGGGATTGAGTTGGAGACAAACGGTTATATCATTAATAATTTGATTATGTTTAGTATGATTTTTTATAAATTAATTCCAGTTTTTGTTTTAGATCTTTATTTATAGAAAGTCATAGATATTCTTGGTTACGAACAACTTTTGATTTAGACCAGGAGCTTATTACAAAATTTAATGAAAAATCTTGATTTAATCAGAAGTTAAGATTTTTGATCTATAAATTCTAAATTATACTATATATTTTTTAAAAGTTGATTTGTGTTTCTTTGATAAAATATCATGTAAAGTCATTTTGATTTATTTTTTTCATAATTTATTTATGAAAAACTTTTAAATTACATCTCAAATTAATAGATAAGTACATGACAAATATATGAGATAGTTTCATCTGCCATGCAAAAAGATTTTCTTTTGAATATATGAGATTGTTGTTTTGTTTAACAAATTAAGGTTTGACGGTGGTGATTCACTGGTTAAATTTTGTGGTGATGCTAATTTTATTTGGTCACTGTTATGATGGGCTTTTAGCCCGTTTCTTACCTCTTTTCTATTTTCTTTTGTGGTACTGGGCTTTTTGTTCTGGGCTTCCCAGGTTTTTTTTTGGGCTTCTCAGTTATTTGCTTAGAATTGTCCATTTCAGTTTCCATAATAACAAACGGATGGGTTTCCATTTGAATATGTCGGCCTGGTCTTAAAACAGCATGGCCATTTCAGGATCCGTCTAATCTAGCTAGTTTCAAGCCTACAAAAACAGACACGGTCCAGCCTAATTGCAAGAGTTAAGCTTCTCGCAATCATATGTTTGACTAATGATGTTATAAAATTAATGCATTTGTAATGATTTGAGTTTCCACAACTATAGAGGTATACGTATAAACATAAATTTTCTACCAATTAAATTTCGCCATGTGTTATTTTATTCTTTAAAAGAAAGGATAAAATAAAATTGAAATAAATGACATGGAAAATAAATAAGCCTTCATATATTTCTTGGCCAATGAAAAGTTGACACTTGGGATGAGATATTCAAGATATCTTGTCATAAATATAAGATCCCATCAGATATCTTGTCATAAATGAAAGATCCCGTCAATAAATATCAACCAATAAAATTATGCCATGTGACATTGGAAAAGGACCTGAGAGCTCCTATAGATCTTTATAAATAGAGGGCCTCAACCTAAAGGAAGGACTGGATTCCGGGAGATACAAATTTCCTTCAAGACAAGCTCTGCAAGCAAGGAAGCTCTCGCTCTCTCTCTCTCTCTTCAAGCAAGGAAGCTCTCTCAAAGAGTTCTCAAGCCTCCTTCATCTACGCTTGAAGTCTACAAAAAACGAAGCTCTGTTGGATCAAGCCTAAACGCCCCATAAGAGTTCTTCAACAACACTTTGAAGACAAATCAAGGTACTCTTCAAAGCATCAAATCACAACATCTCGCTACGCAATACACGTCCAAATTCGCGTTCTTGCAAAGCACAAATCTTGACTTGATTACTCAAATAAATCAAGTCGCCATATATCAAATTCAAGGGAAGAATCAGAGGATTGTCATATTCTTTTTGAAAGAATATATTACATAGAGATTGTACCCATTCATATATTTAATAAAATCATATATTTGTACACGTGTGCTTGTTTAATTTCAGATGCTCAAAATTGTGTCTACAGTATCATGCAACTGCAACGTTGTTTTTATGGAAAAAAAAGAAAACAATTATCCTTCTTTGGATACAACCCAAAGTTACTTGTCCACTAATCAACAAGGAATTCTTTGCTTTTGTTTAGATTAACTTTGTTTTCTTGCAGGACCTATAAAAGCTATCAAGATAGGACTTGCTTGTTCTGCAGAACTCCCAAAAGAGAGGATGGCCATTAGTACTGTTGCGGCTGAATTGCATCGAATTAGGGACATTCTTCTTGGAACAAGAAGGCCTGGCATTGGACAGCATGAAATCATTCTCTCACCAGAAGGAACAGTTGATCGATATCCATCGATCATTATGCCAGTATTCAGACTTAGAGATGATTCATCAATCTGATTCTTACTAGTTCACATTCTGTTATATGCACTATATGGGTGTGAGTGTGAGTTCATCAAGGTAACAAATGGAAGTTGGTGCTCAAAAGGGAGCACTACTGGTGCCAATATCTTCACATTTGTGGATGGCACAAGTGTAGCAGAAGAGAGAACTACCTGAATCTTGGAAACGCTTTCCTGCTCGTATGTTTGTGTTTACTCAAGGACTTGCACCTGTGTAAGAGAGAACTAGTAATTGTAATGCAATGGTTGGCAATAAACTCAGTCATTTCATCACCATTTCACTGCAGTTCAACCGTGTATTAAATTTTGTTTTCTAGCTTCACACTTTTTTTTAATGTTGTTTTAGTTTGTTGTTTATAAAAATAAATTTTAAAAAAATAAAAAATATATATTATTTTAATATATTTCTAAACAAAAATAACCTTTATAATACTCTTAATAATACTCTCAAACAATACGTGGCCATCAATTCAGCATCTCATCATTTAAAAAAAAAAATATTATGCAAATGTTAATTAATGTCCATGCCTAAAAATTAGCTGAACATAAAAAAAAAAAACAAAATGAAAATAGAGGAGACTATTTTATGCATGTTTCCACTCAGAACTCATTCAACCTCACAATCATAGCAATGGGCAATTGCGGTTGGATTTAAACTAAATAAAAGCTTATTATATGCTCAAATTCTCCACTCATCATTGCAGCTTGAAACAATTGGCTAATGCGTAGCTGCATCTTTAGGCCCCGACTGGTCCTCTTGTTCGTGTCAAAATAAAAATTTTAAAACTAAATCCTGCAGGGCGAGTGATAATGATGCTAGATTTTAATAAAAAATTTCACGAATTTTTATTTTCTTGAGAAACGGATATTTTCAATTTATTAAAAATATTCATAAATTTTAATTGGTATAAATTTCCCAATTTAATGCAGTTTAGTCCAGTTGGTTTAGTTAACTAATTTTTATAAACACGAGCTAAATTTTGACCAAACTGTTTTTACCTGGACCGATTTGTCAAATTGATAGAAAGACGGGTGATTTTGAGGTTTTTTCAAAAGTGGGTTTCGTGTTTCTCATTTTCTTACCTCGGCATGTTTTCGGCTGGGCTGTCGATACTGCAAGTTTCGGGCCGCCATCAGTTATGTGCTCATATTGTTTCAGTTTAAGGTTGAAAAACCATTTATTTGATGATGATGATGATGTCTTGTAATGTTTAAATCCATCTCCTGCTGCTATTGCTAGATGATTAAAACTAAAAAGTGGTATCAATCACTAGATATTCCATCCTTAAATTCATCGAAATACTTATATTCGTCTACAAATATGCAGTGAACATAACTGGAAAGACTACCATACCAGCAAGGCACTCTAAACTGAAAGCAGGCATTGACATATTTAAACTCAAAACAAGTTCATGTGACAACACGAGGGAAGTCTTATTCCAATTCTTCTACCATTTAGATGTTGGCATCTATTCTCCTTTGGATCCTCTAGTATTTCATTGCCACTCTGATCTCCTGATCACAGACCTGCAATACATTAATTATTTCTTGGCATAGTTAATATTGACAAATTAATGGACCATCTGTAAATGTTCACTTAGATAGTTGCAACTTATTTATGCTGTGTCAGCAGAAAATCCAGCTTGTAAGATATAGACATGCCCATATATGCTTGTATTTTGTGCGTGTAACATGAAGCTCTCAGAAACGAGAATGTGCAGTACAGGGTTGCCTCCTGACTGCCATCCTTTCTATTTGTCCAGGTACTAATCAAATGATGGAAATTTACCTTCTGGTGCAGCAATAATTTAGAACTCCCCATGAGTCTGAGGTCCCAGAAGAATGTGCCTGATTCGACGCAGTTCAACTGCAACACTGCTAATTTCCATGCGTTCTCTAGGGAATTCTGCAGAACAGGCCACTCCAACCTTGACAATAGCAGCAAGACACTCCATATGATTTCCAATATGGCTCATCCTACGAGAGGCATCGCCGCTCGTTTCCTCAGCTTCTGTTACAAGTACTGGGTCCACAACTTCGGCCACAGAGATTGACAAAGCCGTTTTAGCAAAGTTATGCAGGTTCAGCCCGTCTTTAAACAAGCCGTCCGTAGGTCTCCTTCCGGTAAACACCTCCAATAATAGGATGCCATAACTGTACACGTCCCCATAAAGCGACACCTCACTTCCAAGGCCATACTCTGCAGTTCAGATAAAATGGTTGCAAATACTTGTCGTGAAATGGACAATAAGAAGTCTAATATTTAGTTGAACATTCCAAACTTAATGTGACATAGAAATGGCCAGTAGGTCTTTAGAAGGGAATCCATGCTCTAGATATACATATATAATGCAGAGAAATTGGAGCTTTCAATGTAAATCAAATGAAGTCAGACAAGATTGTAAACTCAAAGGTCAATAATGGAAGGATTATTCTAATGTTACCCGGGGCTGCATAGCCAATGGTGCCTTTTAAACCAATGGAGCTTGTCTGATCCAAACAGAGCTGATGGGAAGCTTGTGGGAGGAGCCTTGCTAATCCAAAGTCACCAACATGAGCAGTCATGTCACCATCAAGAAGGACATTGCTTGGCTTCAGATCGCAATGAACAACGGCAATCTGGCAATGGTTGTGTAAATAATCGAGTGCACTAGCCACGTCAATTGCGATGTTCAACCGCTGAAGGAGACTCAAATCTCTTCGCCTGTGTGCCTCGTCAGATTGTTGAACAGGATGCAACCACTCTTCTAGACTCCCGTTCACCATGAACTCGTAAACTAGAGCTTTAAAATCATTGCCTTGAAAATCAATGCCAGAACACGCTGTTAAAACTTTTACAAGATTTCGGTGCCTGATGTTTACCAAGGCTGCACACTCCGCCATGAAACTCTTGGACGCTCCTTCACGTAGCAGGTTGAATACTTTCACTGCAACAGCTGCTCCATCTGATCTGAGGATTCCCTTGTACACAGATCCAAAACTACCCGCACCAATTAAATTAGCAGGGGAGAACCCATTGGTTGCTTGAAGCAGGTCTTCGTAGGCTACTCGCTGAAATGTGCTCTCCCATGGGGAGCCTGAAGCTGGCCTACTTTTCTTCTCTTTCAAGACAAAGAAAAGCATGTAAGAGACGACCAAGATAATTCCAACAAAGGCACAAGGAATTGCAATTATCAATTTCAGCTTGGTAGAAGATTTCAGCTTTCTTGACTTCTTGGATGTGCATCTGGACAGATTCAGCTGAGGCATTCCTCCACAAAGTTTTTTGTTTCCCAACATTGAAAATCCACTGGCCCTAGCAAAGACCCCTTGTACAGGCACCTCACCTTCAAGGTTATTAAATGAAAGATCCAAACTTGTCAGCAACTTAAATTCTTCCAAAAACTTTGGAATCTTTCCACTCAAGTTGTTGTGGGAGAGATTGAGAATTTGAAGTGCCCTCAAGGAACTCAAAGACTCAGGAATCGACCCTTGGAAAAAGTTTGCCCCCAAATTCAAGAACTCCAAACTCACACAACTACTAAGAATTCCGGGAATTTCACCAGATAACCTGTTTTTGTAAACGTTCAAACCTCCAAGTTGTACCAGCTTACCCACTTCGGAGGGAAGGGGACCTGTCAACTCATTTTCAGCCAAGTCTAAATACAAGGACAATGATGAAATTCCAAGTACTTCTTTTGGTATGGAACCACTCAAATTGTTTTGATCAAGACGCAATATCAACAAATTATGGCAATTTCCAAGACTTGATGGGATTCTACCTTGTAAGTTATTTGCAAACAAATGAACTTTGAGCAAGGAAGTGATATTGCCCAGAGAAGATGGGATGTTTCCTGATATTTTATTTCCGTTGATATTAAAATCTCCCAAACGCTGTAATTTGCCAATAGAACTTGGTATAATGCCAGTCAATTGATTCAACTCGAAGCCCAAAATTTCCAGGCTGAAGAGTTTACCAATCTCAGTTGGAATGCTTCCACGTAGGTTATTTCCTCCGACTAACAATATACTGAGCTTTGTTGAGAAGTTGCTAACTATTTCAGGCAGCACCCCTCCAAACACGTTATTAGTTATCGACAAAACTTCCAAACTGGTAGTGTTTGCAAGGGGATAGAGAAAACCCAGGTCGTCATCCTTGTTATTTCCAAGGTTATTGAAATGAAGTAACAGGTTCCGTAGATTATGCAGGCCAGCTAAAGAAGGCACTTTTCCAGTGAAGCTGTTGTTATGAAGTTGAAGATTAGAAATTTTTGAGGCATTGGATAGGGTTGATGGAATTAGTCCCCTAAATTGGTTGCTGTGAATTAAAAAGGTTTCAAGGTTTGGAAGAAGTAGGCCTAATTCAGAAGGAAGAATCCCATAAAGTTGGTTAACTGGTACACTGAAACGAACAAGGGATGACAGATTGTATATGGAGGAAGGGATCGTACCACTCAAACTATTAACACCAAATGTAAAGTCTGCTAGTCTTTTTAGTTGCCCAATACTGTCGGGAATACCTCCTTGCAAATTATTCCGCACTCCACGAATTATCTGAAGTTCAGAGAGATTTCCATATGAAGGTGGAATCTCACCAAACAGATGGTTATGTTGGAAATTGAGTACCTGAAGCTTTGACAGCGACCCAAATTCCGCAGGAAGCTTTCCTGTGAGACTGTTGCTCGCCAATCCAATACTCAAGAGATTTGTGCAGCGCGAGATGTTGACAGGGATTTCACCACTGAATGTGTTGTTCCCAAGGCTCAACTCCTGGATCCGAAACAAACGCCCTAGCTCCTGTGGAATAAGATAGCTGAAGCTGTTTATTTCCAGGTTAAGTATCCTGAGAAAACTCAAGTTGCCGATGTGGGGAGATAGGCTGCCTGCCAGTTGGGAAGAGTGCAGGTCAAGCTCTACTACCCTCCGATGCTTCCTTCCACAGATAACTCCTGACCATTCACAGAAGTGTAAGGATTCATTCCATGAGCTCAATTTTCCAAGGGGATCACTAATTTGAGTCTTAAAGGCTAACAGGGAGAGTCTATCTGTCTCATTTCCTACGAGTAAACATGAAGCAATAGGGAATTGAATTATTAGCAAGAAAAGTGAATACAGTATTTTTGAACTCAAGCCTGGAATCTCCATTTTAGACATGATCATTCAAATAGCTTCACTCTTGAAGATGTGATATATTAGCTTCACGGCAAATGAAACCATAATAAAATGCGTGAGGAAAATTCAAGCCTCGAATATCAGAATACATTCGAGTACTAATGACGTGGGAAAATTTGGCTCAACTTAACTGTTGACATAATTTTTTCTTGACTTGGTCTTCCTTTTATTTGGAAATCAAAGCGCATTAAAGTATTGCCTTGACACACAGCAACCGCAATGCAGTTTTTGCAAACGGTCAATAATTATATATTTCTGTGAGGAATTTCATCGAACCGCATTCGGGCATCACTAAAAAAAACCAAAGCTTTTGCTTTATCGTGCTTGCAGTTGTAAGAAATCAGTTTTAAAAATTAAAAAAATATATTATTTTAATATATTTATAAATAAACAATATTTTAACCAAATTTATTTTACTTCATTGCACGTAAGCTACATAAAAGACAAAAGAAGCCATTCTCAATAACGGAAGCTTCCATAAGGAATTTCATCGAACCTGGCTCGGGCATTGCTTAATTGCCCACATTTCAACCATGTATGATCAAGGAACTTGTTTAATATTATGATGTAAATGTGTTTTTGAATTTTTTTTAGTTTTAAATTATTTTTTTATGTTTTTAGATTATTTTAATAAGTTAATATTAAAAATAATTTTTTTAGGCGTGATAAATATTTTGCGGAGTATAGAAGAAAAGGTTGAAGAATTTTTCAGTATTGATGTACTGTGGCCTCCAAAAATTTTAGCTGAATACTTGCTGATGCGGCAACTCCAAAACTTTTGCTTTGTTGTGCTTGCAGTTGATAGTAACATGCAAGAAGTCGAGGACCAACTGGGTTTCTAAAATGAACTCAGCGATTGTTGACTTGTAAACCCAGTAGTTGACTTAAACGTCAATTATTGATATTAACATAGTTATTAAACTTGATCACTTGATTGGGGTTAGCTTAGAAAGAAAAATTTTAAAAATTATTTGAAATTTAATATTTCATATAAAAAAATTAAAAAATATTTTATATACATATAAAATATTAAGAAACATTTTATGTGAATATAGTCTATATATATGGTTATCTTATAGAAAAAAGCTAAGAAATATTACATGTTGATGATGAAGACTATAAATATAGTTATCATATAAGAAAAAGTTAAAAAAAATAAGTATTTATAAATTAATTTTATATCTTTTTGGTTTATTAAGAAAATGTAGAAAAAAATCGAGTCTTATTCAGGTAATTAACATCGAGTCACCCCGGTTTTGGGTTAACCTGATGGGTCAGTACCCATATTTGATCGAGCCAAATGCAAGCCTAGGTTTTGACCATTTGAAACCTGGCTAAGGTCCCGAGTTGCTTTAATCTCGGGTCAACCCTTCAAGCCGGGCTAAATACCGTAGGCATTCTCAGTCTCATTCCAGTGATATAATTTATCCAGTTTCTCGTTCTACGAGGAACATTTGAATAATCTCCGAGGAATATGTTTTTTTTTTCCATATTAACATAGTAATAAGAAAATGTTTCTTAAATTAACACATTTAAAAAATTATTTCTTAATATAACATGATTAACAAGACTTGATCGAACTTGCAAGCATAACCATTTAACCATGCATGTAGTTAAATATTATTGTGTTTGGAAATGTAATAGCGATTATTTTTAAAATATTATTGTGTTTGGAAATGTAATAGCGATTATTTTTAAAATATTTTTTGTTTGAAAATATATTAAAATAATATATTTTAAAAAATTAATTTTAACATTAACACATCAAAATAAAATAAAACTCATAATTTTTTCAAAAAAAAACCAGTCTATCTCTGGAGAAATCATACAAGTGACAAGAGAGGGAAAGGCGGGGATCGCAAGTTTGTCCCCTTGTCCCATGGGGTGGCCACTTCTGAAAGGTGTTTATCGAACCTGGCTCGGGCATTACTAAAAATAAATAAAAAAAGGCTAGCGCTTTATTGTGCTTCCCGTTAATAATATGCGAGAAGTATTGGACCGACTGGGTCCCTAAAATGATTGTCCACAAGAATCTTACTGAGAGATTGTTCACTTGCAAACTTCAATCAATTACTGGATTGCAAGTCAAAGCCGCCACGTATAGTCTTATTTTAACTTGTGAGGTTCCTTGCACTCGAGCTACATGAAAGACAGAAGAAGCCATTCTCAAACTCGGAAGCTTCTCTAGGGAATTTCATGGAACCAGACTCGGGCATTGCTTAATTACCCGTCCTAAGATTTTTTATTTTGAATTAATTTCAGTTCAATGGATTTCATTTGATAAGAAAATTTCACTTAGATATTATTTTTCCTTCTCCTTGATTGGAAATGTGGATATGCCAGTAAGAAAATTTTTTAAGTTTAGGTTGGTTTCAAGTTTTAGATTTGTTTTTCATTTTGTTTAAAGCCATGAATAAATTTATCAAGATGTTTAATGTCACATCCCAAAAAAAAAAAAAAAACATAATTATTTAAAAGTGTAAAATTTTTTATGTGGTGTAAAATTATTATTATTATTATTATTAATTTTTTTTCAAAAAAATTTCGACAGAGTTTCCCTTATAACGAGACTATACCAAGTTATGGACATCTTCATTCCTGTCAAAACTCATATCATAATCATGGTCCAATCATCTTGGACCTCTATCCCAAACAACGCATCACAAAACAAAAACAGGTATTGTCTAATAATCAAGATGCAATTAATAATAATTATATAAAGAAAATGGTAAAACTTAGATTATGAATGTAACACCTGTTAAGATTTATTTTTTAAGTGTTATTGTTTATTGCTTAAGTGTTGTTTCCAGCTGCATAAGCTTGATTATAGCTGCTAGAACGAGTCTTTAGGAATAATCAGTAGATAAGCTACTGACTTAGTCATGCACCACGTCTCTATGATTAAAGAACGTGAGCTGCAAGTTTTTCGTAATTCTGTTTCAATTTGCATTCCTCTGTTCCATTTGTAAGGCTATTTATAGCCCAGAACTTTTCTAATCAAATAAGACATTTTCTCGAGCATTCACTATTTCCAGTAATCTTTATCACAGCAAGCATATCAGTGTTCTTCTGAGTTTTACATCTTAGGTATTCAACATCTGGTATCAGAGCCATGACAACTGAAAGTAGTTTTGTGCAACCTGCAATTCCAAAGTTTGATGGGCACTATGATCATTGGAGTATGCTCATGGAAAATTTCTTGCGTTCCAAAGAGTATTGGAGCCTGGTGGAAACTGGCATTCCTGCTGCAGCAGATGAGGAAAATTCAACAGATGAACAAAGGAAGATTATTGCTGATCTAAGGCTGAAGGATTTGAAGGCCAAAAATTGCTTATTTCAGGCCATCGATCGATCAATCCTGGAGACCATTCTGAAGAAAGACACTACGAAAGACATCTGGGATTCATTGAAGCAGAAGTACCAAGGCACAGCACGAGTGAAACGTGCCCAGTTACAAGCTCTTCGCAAAGAGTTTGAAATGTTGCATATGAAGGAAGGAGAGTCTGTGAATGTTTATTTCGCACGTACTCTCACCATTGCCAACAAAATGCGGATCCATGGGAGAAGATGGGAGATGTGGTGATCATTGAAAAGATACTACGATCAATGACTGCTACATTCAACTATGTGGTGTGCTCCATTGAAGAGTCAAATGATCTTGACACTTTGTCCATCGATGAATTGCAGAGCAGTCTGCTAGTACACGAGCAAAGGATGGGACGACACACAGAGGAAGAGCATTGACTACATCAGTCATGTTAATTTCACTGAAGAAGAGGATCAGGCACATTTAGTTCTATTTGCTGAACTAGACCCAATTACATATGCTCAAGCTATGTAGAGTGACAAATGGCAGAAAGCAATGGATGATGAAATTGCTGCAATAGAAAGGAATCACACATGGGAATTGACAGAGGTGCCTGCAAATGGGAAAGTGATTGGGGTTAAATGGATCTACAAAACCAAACTTAACGAGAAGGGTGAGGTAGACAAATATAAGGCTCGTTTGGTTGCAAAAGGGTACAAAGCCAGATATGGGATCGATTACTCAAGTATTCGCACCCGTGGCTCGTTTAGATACGTTCAGTATCATTCTTTCAATCGCTGCTCAACATGGTTGGACTGTGTTTCAACTCGACGTAAAGTCAGCTTTTCTACATGGAGATTTGAGTGAAGATGTCTATGTTGCGCAGCCACCTGGATATGAACAAAAGGGGTTTGAGCACAAGGTATACAAACTTAAAAAAGGCTCTCACGGTGCCAAACAGGGCTCCTCGAGCACCGGCACGCCGGGATTGAGTCCTATTTTCTGAAGGAGAAGTTCACCAAATGTCCACATGAACATACCTTATTTATCAAGCAAAGCAAGGAGGGTAAGTTGTTGATTGTATGTTTATACGTGGATGATCTTATATATACAGGAGATGATGAGTCAATGTGCAGAAATTTCAAGCAGTCTATGATGACTGAGTTTGAAATGACGGATCTTGGGAAAATGAGTTATTTTCTTGGCTTAGAAGTGCTTCAATCATCGACTGGCATTTCTATTAGCCAACGCAAGTATGCCCAGGAGGTGTTGGAGAGGTTTAAAATGGATCAATGTAATGCAGTCCACAATCCCATTGTTCCTGGTTTTAAGATTATGAAAGACGAAAGGGGAGTCGAAGTTGACAGCACTTTGTTCAAAAGAATTGTTGGCAGCCTTATGTATTTATCGGCGACGCCTCCAGATATGATGTATGCTATCAGTTTAATTAGCAGGTTTATGGAACGACCTACGGAGATGCATCTTAATGCTGCCAAGAGAGTGTTGCGGTACTTGAAGGGGACAATGAATTTTGGTTTGGTCTACAGGAAGGGAGAAGAACAAGAACTAATTGGGTATTCTGACAGTGATTATGCTGGAGATCAAGATGATAGGAAGAGCACTTCTGGATATGTTTTTATGTTAAGTGCAGGGGCAGTTTCATGGTGCTCGAAGAAACAACCCGTGGTCACCCTATCTACTACCGAGGCTGAGTTTATAGCTGCAACATCCAGTGCATGTCAAGCAGTGTGGCTTCGAAGAATATTGCAGCAGCTCGGGCATGAACCACGAAAATCCACAACAATTTATTGTGATAATAGTTCGACTATTAAGCTTTCGAAGAATCCAGTGCTACACGGAAGGAGCAAGCATATAGATGTTCGATTCCATTTTCTGCGAGAGCTCACCAAGGATAAAGTCGTGGAATTAATTCAATGTTCGTCACAGGAACAAGTGGCAGATATCATGACAAAACCATTAAAGTTGGATGTGTTTCAGAAATTGAGGACTCTGATGGGTGTCTATCCTCTCATGGATATAAACTGATTGCTGTCAAGCATTCAGTTTAAGGGAGAATGTTAAGATTTATTTTTTAAGTGTTATTGTTTATTGCTTAAGTGTTGTTTCCAGCTGCATAAGCTTGATTATAGCTGCTAGAACGAGTCTTTAGGAATAATCAGTAGATAAGCTACTGACTTAGTCATGCACCACGTCTCTATGATTAAAGAACGTGAGCTGCAAGTTTTTCGTAATTCTGTTTCAATTTGCATTCCTCTGTTCCATTTGTAAGGCTATTTATAGCCCAGAACTTTTCTAATCAAATAAGACATTTTCTCGAGCATTCACTATTTCCAGTAATCTTTATCACAGCAAGCATATCAGTGTTCTTCTGAGTTTTACATCTTAGGTATTCAACAACACCCTCATTAATTTATCAACCCAACATTCCTAATCATATGAACAACTATGATAGAATACAAATACTTAATTTAAAATAAAGATATTCTTAAGTATGTCATACACATTAATTACATATAAAAGCTTTGTTCTACAAATATAAAGGTTCATTCAACTCTTTTACATCATTCATAATTCTCAAAATACATGTTGATCAAAATAAATGAACAAAAGTAGCATATATTCAAGCAGGATCTATTCTACTGCTGCGAGGGTCCTGAAAATAAGATTAACATTTTATCAATAAATGCAATGTATCATTTCACTATACCCACACACACACACACACACACACACTTTATTATGAAACATTAATATCTTACACCTCCATATTCATTCCATTAAATTCCAATCTTAACCGTTTCATGGGGTATTGCTCTCTCATTAGGGACACTAAGTTATTCACTTAAGTACCGGTACTAATTTATCCACTAAATTACCGGTACTAATTCACTCTCAATTACCGGGCATTAATTCATCCGTCCAATTATCGGTACTAAATTATCCGCCCAATTACCGGGCATTAATTCACACTTAATTATCGGGCATTAATTCATCCGCCCAATTACCGGTACTAATTTATCCGCCCAATTACCATGCATTAATTCACTCTCAATTACCGGGCATTAATTCATCCGTCCAATTACCGGTACTAATTTATCCGCCCAATTACCGGGCATTAATTCATCCGTCCAATTACCGGTACTAATTTATCCGCCCAATTACCGGGCATTAATTCACTCTCAATTACCGGGCATTAATTCATCCGTCCAATTACCGGTACTAATTTATCCGCCCAATTACCGGGCATTAATTCATCCGTTAACATCAAACATACATTACAAAATTTCTAATTAAAATTAACGCTGGTTTTTCAATTAATCTTTCTATAAAAATTCAAGATGTCGCATACCTACCTGCTGGTGATGCTTGACTAGTAACTCCCTGCTGCTGTCTGGAGCCTCCAACCTCTCCCTTAAAGAATGAAGAATCAATAGCTAAAACAAGTTGAATCAAGTTCTTTTCCTTCACACTTCCCTCTAAGCTTAATTTTCTTTTTCTTTCTCTAAAAGCACTCTTAAAATCTTCAAACTCCTTTTAGTCTCCTTAATGTATCAACCCTCTCTTTAATTACCCCACACTCTTTCTATCTTATACTTTGTTTTTGATTTTTCAAGCAATTTCCATGAAAAAATAACACAAACCCTCTTTTTTTCATTTTTTTTCTTCCCTTGGCCGGCTTCACAATCCCTCTTTCCTTTTCTTTTTTTTTTTAATTGCTGGCAGCTTTTTAAAGAGGATTGTTTTGGGCAAAGTCTCACTTTGGTCCCTAAGGAATTTTTTAGACAATCATTTGTGCCATTTGTTCTTTTATCTGAAAAAAATTCTTATCATACTCCAAAAATTCTGAAATTTTAACCTAGGTTAAAATAATATTTTATAAGACTCCATGCAAAATTTCAACTTAATCCAATGACCAGATTGAAAGTTATGTGTTATAACGTAAAATTAGCCGGTTTGTAATTTTTCGTCAAAATTCAGATTTTTTTTTATTTCATACTTGCACAAGTCATATCAATTAATTTACTCAATTCTCGCGACTTATATATATATTATTTTTACCGGGGTTTACATTTAAAGTGTTTTCTAAGTGTTTTAAGTTAAAATAGATTGAAAATAAATTTTTTAACTAAAAACTGTTCAGCGATCTCTAGTTGTCGATTCTACAAATAGCGGACAACACATCATTAGTTTTTTTTCTCAAAAAATTAGACAACCAATAGATCGCCTACCCTTTTAATATATATATATAAAACTAAGTCCAGGCTCGCAAGTTAGGTTAGAAGGCTTGTGTGTTTAGGCTCTTTTTTAGAAAGCCCGGACGCACACTAGACCACTAGGCCCACCCGATTGGGCTACTTTTTGTTTTTGTTTTTTTTTATTATTTTTTAGTTTATATTTGGGTAAAAAATTAATAAAAATGCCATAAAACTCAATTAAGTCCAAGAGTAGGGTCGCATATTTGATGTGTAAATCCCCTACATTCGAGCTAATTTTTTTCTTTAATGCATTATTTTGTCCCTTGACTTAAAAAAAATAAAAAAATTTATTATTTGTTATCGATGATCTATTTTTTTATTTAACTTAAAACTAAAAAAAATGAAATTTGACTTTTTTTTATCGATGATATACTTTTGTTATCTTAGTCTCAAGCTCCTATAATGGTTTTATTTTCTTTTAAGAAAAATATTTAATACAAAAAATTCTCATACAATTAAATAAAAATAATTTTTGGAATAAAAGGCTTATTGAATCCAATGACATACATGACTTGCGTCGCGAGTTTGTTTAGTTGAGTCGGTTTCACTTGGTTTATTTTTAAAAATTTAAGTATTGTTATTTACTAAATTTAT
The DNA here is from genome assembly GCA_015852605.2 of Populus deltoides. Lineage (NCBI taxonomy): Eukaryota > Viridiplantae > Streptophyta > Magnoliopsida > Malpighiales > Salicaceae > Populus > Populus deltoides. The sequence goes on from CM027577.2 coordinate 18,514,814, forward strand.
CCTTCAACATTAAATTAATTAAGGATTGAGCTTTTCAATTTGCTTTTTTCAAGATTATCCCCGTGAGTTTTGCAAGTCAACTCGTGTTGACCCAGATAAATCCAACATGTTTTTATCTCAATGTTAGAAAAAAATATTGTTCAATGTGCAATTGATTTTGAGTTCATAGTTAAAATCTTTTTCTTTTTTATAGAGAGACGTTAGCAATACTTATATATATATTTTTTTAGCAAGACTCACAGCATAGCGGGGGCCAATGGGCAGGTTAACAAAAACTAAGCTGGGGCTTTTACGGTGCCCTGCCTTATAAAATATTATTCACTGCAATAATATTTTTTATTTTATTTTATTTGCTTTTGATTTTTAAATCTTTTTTTTTCATGCTTCTACATTTGGTTTATTGAAGATTGGATTTCATTATTTATTATAAACTGCTTTCTATAGGCTTATCTCAATTTCATGACTCGTCTTATAGGTTTGACAAATTAACTCGATTAACTTAGATTCTTTTCCTTTTCAATTGGCATTTTTTTTTTAATTTTATCGTTCAACATAGTTTTGATTAGTAATTAAGCTTCATGATTTGTTTTAATTTGCTTTCTACAAGGTTATGCATGTGTTATGACCAGGATCACGAGTTTCGTGGGTTAACATGGATTGATTTTGGTCGTTTTATAGTGTTCTTTTTTACATTGATTTTTATTTTTCAATTTCATCTTTCATCGATGTGTTAATTGAGAATTGAGCTTTATAATTTATTTTGATTTGCTTTCTATAGTGTCATTTCAATCTCATAAACCGCGTCACAAGTTTGGTAGGTTAATTCAGATTGACTCAAGTTGTTTTTATGGTTTACTTTCTATGAGTTTTTTTTCAGTCTCATGACTCGAGTTATGAGTTTAGCAAGTTAACCCGAGTTAATTTTGATATTTTTTTATTTTATTTTTTAATTGATTTTTTTTCAATATCATCTTTCAACATTGAGTTGATTGAAAATTAAATTTTAAAATTTATTTTAATTTGTTTTATATAAAATTATCATAGTCTAATGACTTGAAATGAACCAAAAAAATTTAATATATTATAATCTTAATATTTGAAAAAAAAAAATCATCTTAAACATCTCTTTGGCTTTTAAGATCTCTTATCTACGTTCAAAGAAAATAAATTTCTATAGCATCAATTTTGTTTTTGAAAGGATAGCTCATTCTAGTGTGTAGCAAGCAATGAATTCCTTCTCTGAACTTTTCTACTGGTGAATGCTAGGCAGGAAGAGACCTTACAGCACCCAGTGGCGAGTTGAGGAAGTCAACTGGAAGTAGGATCCACCTCTGTACAACGGACTAGCTGCTTCCAGAACCGGTTCAGCAATAGAAAATTTTTTAATTGAATTATATTTCTACCAGTCACTAGATTATTTTTTAATCCATTAAATTAATTAATTTAAATTGAATTAATCTTTAAATTATTTAAATTTTTTTCTATCAAAAAATTATTTGAAACCTCCATATATTTTCTTATATTAAAACATAGTTGATCCTAATCATAAAGCTGGACAACCATCTAGTTCACAGTATTACAAGTCCGCAACCCTTCCAAAATGAAACAAAACACCATAGCCATGGGCGAAGACAGGGGAGGCTGGCATGCCGGGGCCTGCAAAAAAATGATTTTTCCAATCCTTTTCTTAACAATATTTATATTTTTAATTTAAATAATAAAACAATTAAAATTTTAACCCCTTTTAATTTTATTTTCTTATTCCGGACATAACCATTCTCAGTCTTATTCCAGCTCGAAAATGATTTGGATGCTGATATCTGTACACCTCTGGAACTGAAGTATTGATTTGCAAATTTCTGATTACCTCACAGACCTGCAATACACAGCAAATTAGCTTTATTTGTAAATGTTTTTGTTATCGATAACCACTTGTATTGAGTAGATGTATCTGCCATGCATATATGCGAGTGCATGATATCCAAAAACCTAACGGAGACATTAAAATGATTCCGATTCGTTTTGATAGATTTTTAAAGAACAAGCCTGCAAACACGTGGAATATAACGCAGCTTTGATTCCTCAGAGCAATCTTATAAAGATATTTAACCAGGTATTGGTTTTAATGACAGAGCTTTACCTTCCTGGTTGGAAAGTTTCACGCTGTCTACGTATCCCAGTTCGAAGAAGAATGTCCCTAATTCATTTCGATTCAGCTGCCGCATTGCTGGTGAGTTCATTCTCTCTCTCTCTCTCTCTCTCTCGGCAATCCTGCGGAGCAAGATACTCGTACCTTGATAAATCAAATCAAACACTGGACCGTGTGAGAGGCTTAACTCTCGCAATTACACTGGACCGTGTCGGTTTTGTAGGCTTCAGACTAGCTAGATTAAATGGATTCAGAAATGGCAGTGAGTTTTAAGGCTAGGCCCATATTCCAAGTATGGAAATCAATCTCCATTATATTATCAATTCCAGTGTGGTTGTTCATTCTATTAGGAGCATCGGTGCTTCTATTTTTAGGATTTCTCAGAGTTATTGAATCCATAATTTCCACCGCGTGGTCAGGCAACGCTACTTGTATGAGGATCCAGCCCCTCTTTAAATATATCACTTGTCGGTTTCTTTCCTGTAAAATATCTCCAACAATGGTACGCCGTAGCTGTACCAATTAAAGCCGTTAATAATAAAAAGATTCCAACAAGGTCCTGCTAGCCGGAGGAAAAATCGAGCGTGATTTGATTAAACAAGAGGCAGAGGTTGGAAGGTAGACATAATACTTGCAGGTGGTCATTTTAGCCTTTAGGTTACTAGCATAATTTTTTTATTCAGTCCTTGAATTAAAAACATTTATTAGACAAGTTGTCTTGTTAGCTACCCCGTTCAAAACATTGTTCGTGATTTCACTTCTTTGTGAAGATTTCAACCCAGAAGACAAAGTATCCATGGTAAAAGCCGAGCACCACTTAGCTCAAAGCTTGTAAAATCTCTTCAACCAGCTGTGACTTTCGACATTACACTGCTTTAACATCTTATCCCATGTTTCTTGGAACTCCAACACCGATCAAAACCTTGAATACATTTATAAAACATAAAATGAAACTCCTTGTTACTATAAAGACCCCATGATAAGACGGACCACTTTTTGAGACGTGCCATAAACATAGATGGTGGCATGTGTTGGAAAAACTTCTTCGACTGCCTTCAAGTTTTGCAAATTCATGATTATGTGTGTCCACAAATTGAATCACTTTCCATTGTCCATCGTCCCCTACCTTAAAACGGATCATCGCATTACACCCAGTTCTAGTTTCCAGCTCACAATAACTACGAAATTTCCTCATTCTTAAAGCCTTCCTTCGAGCAACCATACTATTTGGTACGAATCTTTTTCGATCCACCGAAATAAGATTGTTTGCCTCTTCGTACACCAAAGCCTATACGTAATATGCATAGTTCCAGTTACAAATTGGAGTTTTTTTTTTTTTTTAACAAAGGAAAAAAGAATTGAAAAAGTAACACAATTGAAAAAATATTTCGAAAACTAGTATGTTTAAATAAGTTGCAGATAATATCACTATCAAAAACACTTACTACCAGCCCTAAAACACTCTTCTCTCTCTACAACACTCATTTTTTTCTTTTAGCAAAACCCACGACAACCAAGCTCTATCTTTTTACTAGTGACGGATGTTGGATTTTTCAGCCAAATCAGTCACCACTGATCACCTTCACCACCCCCATTTCACTCCTAAAGATATATTAAACATTTTCTCTCAATTAATTTGATGTAATTTATATTTAATTAGTATTAATTTAATTTTATTGAATGTTATAGATTGAATTAGAAATTAAGTTAATTAGATGTAATTGAAGTAGGTAATTAGATATAATTATGTTATTTTGTTTAATTATCAATTATTTTAGGTTGTTGTTGATTGTGAACTAACAAAATTATGTATTTGAAATGTTAGTGTTGATTTAGGTTAAATTATGGATTAGGTTAATTAAATATATTTTTAGTTGACAGTTTGATTATTTTGTTACATAATCAATATTTTTTTTGTTATTGTTGATTGTTAATTAAAATTATGAATTATATCGAATTTTGTATAAAATAATAATAATACTAGCTTTGAAATACATGAATTTATTTGATAATTTTGTTATGGTTCCAAAATTTGATGAATGTAGGTGTTCATCAATTAATTTGATGAGTGTAGGTGTTCACCGATCAATTTATGTTTTATTGATAATTGATGCACTTTGATTAATCCCAAGATATTAATAAAAAATATAATTCTGTTTGGTTGTGTTATTTGAAAAAAATATATAATTTAGAAATATTATACTTTCATAGAAATATCACTGTCAATACTGATAATGATATCACTTATAATGGAAGAAGTTATGAATTCATAACTATTACATTAAACATGTTCCTCAACATATTATTGAGAATGTTATGTGATCGACTTGACTGAAATATATTTAAAATAGAAGTTGAAATTACTTGGAGGATGTTGCAAATCAGCATTATTCAAGCTCGTTGTGTCGGTGTGTCAACCTGTAGTTACAAGAGTGTGAATTCAATGTGATGTTTATATAATTTGTATTTTAATAATTATTTGTGATTGTGCGAATTGTTATTTTTTGGACGGGCAGTTGATGACAGAATAGACTGTTCGTGTATACCCCTATTAAAAAAGTCATGAATGTCATTTTAAGCTCTCTCAACTATGCTAAATTCTTAATTATTTTTCCATCTATATTAATTTATAAATTAGTTTGTTAAAATGTGATAACTTTTTTAAAAAAATAAAAAACACCTTTTTTTTTTCTCGTTGCTCGCAACTTCACCTAGCAAAATTCTCAATTCCTTATTTTCATGCCTTGCAACAGTAAAACCATCTCCAATTTGGCCAGTGACTTCAACATTGCTTGGGACTCGTAAAGCTTCACCAACCACCAATTCAAAAACTTTGTTCTGATCCATCTATATAAAAATTAAATTGAGAAACCAGTATGGAGAAGAGAAAAAAAATCCAAAACAACTCAATTAAACATCGCAGTAATTAAATCTCCTAATAATTGTATGCAAGAATTGTGTATAATGAAATTCTAAGGTTGATGTTTTACATGCTTTAGTTGGAGGGAAAATTCTAATTTACGTATCAGATTTTGATTGATTTTAGTCTATAGGCTGACGTGGTAGGCATAACCCGTGTAATAAGTTCAGTAGCATTAACAATTATTAACAATTAACATTAATAATTAAAAAAAAAATAGGAGGCGGGGGTAAAATGCTGTGAACACACTCTCATAGCGGACCTCAATAGTTCCTCGGCTTTTGTGTTGTTTTTGCTTTTTATCTTTTTATTTTTTTAAAAAAAATATTCTTGATTTAAAAATATTAAATTAATATTTTTTTAATTATTCATAATTTTAACATATTAATATTAATATTAATATTAAAAATTTTAAAAATAATATTTTAATATATATTTTCATAAAAAAAACAACTTTTGTGTAATCTCAATATTTTTGCTCTTTTTTATTATTTTAATATGTTAATAAATTTTAAAAAATAAAAAATTTTATTTTAATATATTTTAAAATAAAATATACTTAAGTAGGATCTTCAAGGTTCTTTCCACTTGCTTCTTCTTCTCTGTTGCCTGGGTTTTGGTGTGGCTGTGTGGTTTACCATCATGCCCTTCTTTCTTCTCCCTTCGTTAACCAGCTGGCCTGGTCTTTGGGTTTTATGACCTTAAATGCACTGTCTATGCATCTCCTCTTCGTTGGCTCTACGATCTCTAGGGTTTTGCATTTTTTTTGCTGGTAAGCTCGTTTGGGACTGTCTAAACCAAAGATTTGACAGATTCTTCGCCATCTTTGCTTTCACCCAGCCCTCTTTCTATCTGCTTTCGGTCGTTCACAGCCGGGGTCCAACCAGATAAGTGAATTTGAACTGTTTATAGTTTGTTTTGCAATGATTAAACTACTTCAGTGGCTGTCTTCTCATGAAATTGTTTGTCGCGTTATCTGCGTTACTGAGTTGAGGCCGGGTTCTTTATCATTTCTTTTTCACTTCAGTTGTCTCTTCAAAATGCTCCGGGTTCTTCAACTTGTTGCTTGGTATTTGTTTTCCAACTGATTTGTGTATTCGATGGCTTTTGTTTGTTGCGTTTTACTGTGTTTTGTAGGACCAAATTCTCTTTTTTATTTTGCTTTGTCTATTTGTTAGGTTTCGCTTCCATTCAGGTGCGCTTTCACCCTGCTTTGATCACCTCTTAGACCTGTTCCTTATTTGTTTCTTTCAATTTTAGAGCTGATTCAAGTTTCTTTCCTCTCCTTTCTGAATCTGAACTTAAACTTTCTTGAGTGGTGTCTTTTACCCTGTTGTTAGATGTTTTAGCCGGTTGAACCAGACCTTGGCAGTGTATGGGATTGTTTCCAGTTGCTATAGGTTAATATATGTGCCTTTTTTGTGCACAATTCATTTCACGATTGGTTATTGATTTTGAATTTCATTTGGTCATTGATGATTTTGCAGGAAAATTTATTCTGGTAGGGTTCAGATATCCATTTTTTTTATGTCATGGCAGATGCTGAGGTTGAAAGACAGGTGAAAGTACTTATATCTGTATATATTGATGTATGTTTACAAGTGAGCTAGAAGAAATATTAGAGATGATTGTTATGGATGAGCTTCTAAAGATCACAGTCCCACAATTTCAGCAAATAAGATGCTGCCTCAATAGCTCCCATTCTCAGGTGAAGACCTCTTTAAAAGAGTTGTGTTTGTTAAATCTTTTTGACTCAATTTTCATGCCATGTTTCCCTGATCAATTAAATTTTCATATGATGCTATTGGTTTCTTAGCTCCTAATTTCAATAGCGTAGAACCACATTCATGATTACTTGCATTATCTAAAGAAGCTATGAAATCCTTTCAAATGAATTGGCATTGCGCCCAGGCCCTGTTATAGAATTACAAATTTTGTGATAATAGAAGTCTGTTCTTCAGCAGCTTCTACTGATGTTGTTGGCAAGATAGGTCACTTTGACTATCAAGATAGTATTACTTTGGGCTCTTGGCTGCTGATTAATTGGCTTTTCCAACTCTTCTATTGTTTTGGATTGGTCAAATGGATACGAAAGATAGCCAAAGTGACCATTTTCCTTGTGTAGATTCTTTCCTTGCGTGCTTTTTTTCTTGCGAGGATTGCAAGAAGAAACAAATAAAAATTCTATTTTGCTACAGACCAGGTACAAAATCTTGGTGATTTCCAGTCTTTTTACATAGCATTGTAAGAAACAACTACTCTCTAGGTTGGTTTTATCATATTCATGACAATACATAAAAAGTGATGGGTTTATTCTTTTTTATTATCCTAGCTAGGTTCTGGGTAGGGGTCAAAGCCAGTTTTGCAAGTGATCCTGCAATTTGCACTCATCATGTTTGATAGAGAGACTAGGATAGTGATTTAGCCACCATATTTTTTATAGATTCAGTGCAAATATTCCATCCCAGTTGAAGAAGTTGATTGGCACAAGGCAAATTAATTTATCAGCCAAGATTGAAAGAAGAGAACCTGAAGGATGGCCGAGCTGGACTGTCAAAAAAACATTTGACATGAATTCCATCTTGGAAAGGAAAGATGCTTGCTCGCCAAGACCTGTTAGCATGAAATTATCTTATCTGTATCTAAATAAATAGGTCATGATAATTCTTGAATCTCGAAAACGAATAATTTTATTGTGACTGTTGCGAACACCATAGTCAATAATGATGTCAATCTCGAAACTCTATTTTATTTTTTACCTGCTGGGCCACTGCTGCGTTTTGGATCCTTCTTTTCACCCATTGGCTGTTTCTTCTCACGAACTGCTGATCGCTGCCACTGTTTTGCGTGCAAATATTTGTTGGGATCGAAGCTTTACAGCTTTGAAAGCTAAACTACTGGATCATAGTTTGTGCTTTGGACGCTTTAATGACAGTATCACTTATCTAAGCTGGATATTTGGTTTGAAGTTCAAAGATTTAATTGAAATAACGTATATAGTTGAGGGACTCATTTGTAGTTTCTCCTAAATACGGTTTCCTAATGTAAATTGTCCGTTGTTGGCTGTTGAGAGACAACAAGATGCATTTAGTTTCCAAAGAACAACAAGAGATACTAAGAATACGTGAAGGATTAAAAAGAATCAACTCTTGAAGCACGCGACTTGCTAGTAAAATAATGGAAAACAAGAAAATTCAAAGCAAAAGGAAATAATATTTATTTCAAATCATTGCATCACAAATTACAAATCCTCACTTCAAGAGAAGACACGACACATTTTATCTATGAATTAAATTTATTTGAGGTAGTGTTTGACAGTGAAAATTTATCTATAGAAAATAACGCAGAACGAAAGCACAAAATAATTGGATGAAAGAACGTTAATTACCTTCAGATGCAACAATAATTTCACCAAGTGAGGCGTCCATGCCTCCCAGTTCCGAGAAGAATCTTCCTAATCCGATACAATTCAGTTGCAACATTGCTAATATTTATCCTCTCTCTTGGTGATTCTACAGCGCAAGCAACTCCTACCTTAATAATTAAAACCAAACACTCCATGATTTTCTCAGTCCCGTTATGATTTCTTGCACTTGAGGTAGAGGCGTGATCAGCACTTGTTTCCTCAGCTTCTCTCACAAGTGCTGGGTCCAATATCTCTGTCACGCAATTCGGCGAAGCCATCTTAGCGAAGTTGTGAAGATTCATCTCATCTTTAAACATGGTATCTGTAGGTCTCTTTCCTGTAAACATCTCCAGCAACAAGATTCCATAGCTGTACACATCCCCGAAAGTCGATACCTCGCTTCCCATGCCATACTCTGCGGTCATGTACAAGGGTTATAATTAATCCCGTAGTTTTTGGGTTTAGAGACTAGGATATTAGCAAACAACCGAGTAAGATATTCTAAAACTCAGAATTCATCATCTGCTGTAAATTAATACAAAATATGGCAGTGCTGTGGTGTTTTACTAGCTTGGCATTAGGAAGCTGAGACTGCCAAAGATATTGCACATGTATTTCATTATACAGCTACCTTGTTTCTTCATTGATCAAGATGATAAAGTTCATTCTTCCCATAATGAAAAACAAAGAATATGCAAAAGAAGATTAAATTTGAAATTAATAATGGGAAATTCCTGTATGTTACCTAGGGATGCTAAAATCAATTCCTTGGAGTCAGACCAAGATTGTAAACGGAAATAAAATCAGAACGAGTAAATAGAGGAAGGAAGGATTTATTCTATTGTGACCTGGGGCTGCATAGCCAATGGTGCCTTTTAAACCAATGGAGCTTGTCTGATCCAAACCGGGCTGATGGGAAGCTTGTGTGAGGAGCCTTGCTAATCCAAAATCACCAACATGAGCAGTCAGATCACCATCCAGAAGGACATTGCTTGGCTTCAGATCGCAATGAACAACGGCAATCTGGCAATGGTTGTGCAAATAATCAAGTGCACTAGCCACGTCAATTGCGATGTTCAAGCGCTGAAGGAGACTCAAATCTCTTCGCCTGTGTGCCTCGTCAGATATTCGAACAGGATGCAACCACTCTTCTAGACTCCCGTTCACCATGAACTCTTAAACTAGAGCTTTAAAATCATTACTTTGAAAATCAATGCCAGAACATGCTGTTAAAACTTTTACAAGATTTCAGTGCCTGATGTTTACCAAGGCTGCACATTCCGCCATGAAACTCTTGGAAGCTCCTTCACGTAGCAGGTTGAATACTTTCACTGCAACAGTTGCAACAGCTGCTCCATCTGTCTTGAGGATTCCTTTATACACGGCTCCAAAACTACCCGAACCAATTAAATTGGCAGCGGAGAACCCGTTGGTTGCTTGAAGCAGGTCTTCGTAGGCTACTCGCTGAAATGTGCTCTCCCATGGGGAGCCTGAAGCTGGCCTACTTTTCTTTTCTCTCAAGAAAAAGAAAAGTAAGAGAAGCAAGATAATTCCAACAAAGCCACAAGGAATTGCAATTATAAATTTCAGCCTGGTAGAAGATGTCAGCTGTTTTGACTTCTTGGATGTGCATCTGGACAGATTCAGCTGAGGTATTCCTCCACAAAGCTCCTCGTTTCCCAAGACTGAAAATCCACTCGCATTAGCAAAGACCCCTTGTACAGGCACCACACCTTCAAGGTCATTAAATGAAAGATCCAAAATTGTCAGCAACTTAAATTCTCCCAAAGACTTGGGAATTTTTCCTGTCAAGTTGTTGCGGGAGAGATAAAGAACTTGAAGTGCTCTCAAAGAACTCAACGACTCGGGAATGGACCCATGGAAAGAGTTAACAGCCAAATACAAATATTCCAAACTCACACAGCTTCCAAGTGTTCTGGGGATTTCACCAGATAACCTGTCATACGAAACAGTGAGATATCCAAGATTCACCAACTTATCCACTTCCATTGGAAGGGAACCCGTCAACTGATTTTCAGATAGGTCTAAATACCTTGATAAAGATGAAATACGCATTAGTTCTTTCGGTATGGGACCGCTCAAGTTATTCCGGGACAGGAGTAAGGACAACAAGTTCTGGAAATTTTCAAGACTTGATGGAATGCTTCCATGTAAATTATTTGCATATAACTCAAGATTGATCAATAAAGTAATATTTCCCAGAAAAGATGGGATTATCCCTGAGATTTTATTTGAATGAAGAGACAGAACACGTAAATTTCGAAGTTTACCGATAGAACTTGGTATAGTTCCAGTCAACTGATTCATCTCCAAACCCAACGTCTGGAGGTTGACGAGGTTTCCAATATCAGTTGGAATGATTCCACGTATTTGATTTCCTCCAAATGTCATGTGTATGAGCTTTGCTGAGAAGTTGCTAATTTTTTCTGGCAGCGCCCCTCCTAAATTGTTACCATTTATCCCCAATACTTGCAAATTAGTGTTGTTTGCAAGGGGGTAGAGAAAACCCAGGTCGTCGTCCTCATTGTTTCCAAGATCATTAGTTTGAAATACCAGCCTTCGTAGCTTCGGCATGTGTCCTAGATCTGGCACTTTCCCGGTGAATTTGTTGCTTGAAAGATCAATAACGGTAATTTTTGAGGCATTGAACAGTGATGCTGGAATGAGCCCGCTAAAGTGATTGGTGTGAAGTCCAAGCGTTTCGAGATTGGGAAGAGTTAGGCCTAAGTCAGGAGGAAGACTTCCATGAAGTTGGTTAGATGACACAGAGAGTGTAGTAAGAGAAGAGAGATTGTATATGGAGGGTGGAATTGTTCCGCTCAGATTATTTATATTAAAAACGAGATTTTTTAATCTTTTCAGCTGCCCAAAGTTCTTTGGAATACCTCCTCGCAGATTATTAGCCCCCCCAAAAATCGCCTCTACGGATGACAAATTTCCGAAAGGGAGTGGTATCTCACCCACTAGATTATTAATTTCAAATACAAACCACTGCATCTTTGATAACGATCCAAGTTCTCCAGGAAGTCCTCCAGTAAGTTCATTGCCTCCTAAATAAAGGTGTAATAGATTAGAGCACCGTGAGATGTTGACAGGGATTTCTCCTGTGAATGTGTTGTTCCGAAGGAGCAACTTCTGTAGCCGAAATAAACGACCTATTTCTTGAGGGATGGTGTGGCTGAAACTGTTGTTATTCAGGTTGAGTATCCTGAGAAAACTCAAGTTGCCAATGTGGGGAGATAGACTGCCCACCAGTTTGCATGAATTTAGGTCAAGCCCTACCACTCGCTGATGCCGGCGTCCACACGTAACACCCGACCACTCACAGAAGTGCGAGGAATCATTCCATGAGCTTAGTGTTCCGAGGGGATCGGCTTCGATTTGATCCTTGAAAGCTAGCAGGGAGAGCCTATGTGTCTCATTTCCTATGGGTAATGAAGAGGATAAAGAAAGGTGAATTACTTGGAAGATAGGTGGCCATAACAAGCATGAACCCATGCTTGGCATCTCCATTTTTATGCGATGATCTTAGAGCTTAAGTACTGAAGATATGGTCAGCAGTCTGTGCTACTGATGATAATATATAGAAGAAAGATATTGGATGGATTGCTAATTAAGATGAATCAACAAAAAAGCATATATTTTTTTATCTTGACTATATGATGCTAAGTCCCGTGCAATTTATTTGGTTCGAGGAAATGTTTGGTTTCTATGAATACGAAGAAATGGCCTCTTTTTTCTACCGTGTAGAAGGAACCCGTCAGTAATTGCTTGGAATCAGGCAAAACAAGACATAATTTGTCCAGTTTCTCGCTCTTCTAGGAACCGTTGAAAAATTCTTTGCGTAAAGGAATGCATTTTTTTTTCTATATTAGCACAGTAATAAAAAAATATATTCTTAAATTAACACATTTAAAAAATTATTTCTTAATCTAACATGATTAACAACACTCGGTCGAACATGCATTGCAAGCATAACCATTCCATCATGCATTTATGGAGTACAAACAAGTTTTTCCACAAAAATACCCTAATCTCTTATCCTTCACTGTCTTAATTTTTTTTTAAAAAATTATATTTTAAAATTATTTTGATATGCTAAAGAATAATAAAATATTATTTAATGCAATTTTCAGTGAAAAATATTTTGAAAAACAAAACATGATTTTTATGTTTCTAAAGTATTTTTAAAAATTAATTTTTTATATTTTTTTAAAAATAAAAATAAAAAGAAAAAAAATCGTGAAGTTATCTTATTTATCTTTAATTTTCTTAACTGAAACAATTTTTTAAAATTTTGATAAACTCTGCTGCGTATTAAAAAAGATTATTCAGAAGTTAAAAAACAAAAAAAAATTATTTTATTTTGTCCAAATTCTCTCTTTCATTTGGGAGCAACGACTCAAATAAATGCTTGGAGGAAACATGAGTTGAATGATCACGACTCACGAGTCTTCATGTTTAAAATTTCTAACTTCCATTGTACGATAGAAAAGAGTCATATACGAGTCTTCGAGGGTGTTTGTTTTTAAGGTGAGGTAAAGTTTTGTATGTGAAATTTATCAAAAAAAACTAAAAAAAGTAATAAAAAGTAATTTTTGTGGTTGAGTTTTGTATATAAATGGATTGTATTCAATTTCAAACTCAACCATAAAAACTAAAACAAACACACCATTATACGATAGAAAAGAGTTATAGATGCAATTAAATTTCCAAGATTTTTTTTTTAAAAAAAAAGACATAAAGAAGAAAGGAAGGAAAGAAAACAAAAGAAAAACCCATGATTGGTTACTAAAATTGATTTTCTTGCATTCTTGTCACCAAAAGTAAATTCTGAAAAGATAAAAAAAATTAAAATAAAAATGATGGCCCATACTTGGGCTTCTTAGGTTTGACAGATGCTTATTACAGCCGAATTTGTGTTTGATAATAGACCCTTCTTTCTCATTATTTTAACACCAAAGGGTCCCTTTTTGTATTTTAAAATTATTTTTGAATTTACTTTAAATTAATAATTTTTTAATATTTGTAAATTAATATTAAAAATTTTAATTTAATAACTTTTTGATAAAAAAATATTTTTTAAAAATTATTACTCCAGTATAAAACCGACTCTACTAAATTTTGGATAGAGAGATCGAGATAAATGAGCGAAATTAGTCACTGTTTTTTTTATTTAACATGTTTTTTTTAGTTTTTTTAATATTAAATTAATTGTTTTAGATTTTCTAATAATTTTAATATATTAATATTTAAAAAATATTATTTTAAAACATTATTTTTAAAAAGTATTGCATCAAACACATTTTTAGAAAGCTTAAAATGAGTAAAGACAGCCGATTACCGAAAACCCAAATTGTGGACCAAGAACAGCTCACGCCTCACAGTGGTTGCAGGGACTGTGCAATTAGTGTCATATGCATTCAAATCGATAAACGTATAAATTCTGAAAGATGTTTTTTAATTTTTCAGATTTTAAATTTATTTTTTAAAAATTATTAATTTAATTTTCATAAATATCAGGATAAATAAAGACTTATATAATTACTAATTTTAAAATTTATAAAATTAATTGAGATATACACAACTTTAATCCCACAATCATATTAATTTTTTTAAAAAAAGATAAAGGAACGTCTCATGGCTGAAAAGTTAGCTCATAAAGTCAGGTTTGGTGCTGTTCTAAATTTCTAATAGATATCAATTAATGGGGTTCATAAAGTATTTATATCTTATTTATTATTATAAATATTTATATTTTATTTATTGAGTTTTGAATATTTTATTTAAATACTATTTATTATTTAACATAATATATATATAGGACGGATTTAAATAATGTCTGAAATTAGATTTGTTAATATCTATATTCTATATATTATTTATTATATAAGATAATTATCCCAAAAAAATTATATTAAAGAAATCAATATTTATTAGATTTAAATTAAATTATCATATGTTTTGTTAATGGTTACTGGCAGAATTATGGTTGAGAACCACGCTCAAAAGCCGTACTATAAGATAAAAGAAAATTAAAAAAAGAAAAAAGAAAAAGGACGGGTGGACTGAGATGGAAACTTGCATAGAACAAAGGAAACAAATCAGAAGGCCCATAAGCTAACAAAGCCTGCTCAAACAAACTTGACATGCCCATTAAATCAAACAAAGCCCATCTTTAAATTCTTCAGCAAGTCCTATCTTGATTATTGAAGTCATCGGTACTTGTCTACTCAACTTCTCTCAGAAGTAAGGGATCCACAACATCAACTACACGGTCAGGCAATGGCATTTTAGCATAATTGTGAAGGTTCAGCTCGTCACTAAACAAGCCATCTACTGGTTTCTTTCCTGTGAACATCTCCAACAGCAGGATGCCGAAGCTGTACACATCCCCGTATGCGCACTAGATGCCATACTCTGCAAATATAAGCATTTGTTTATGTCCTTGTGCCTTGTAGCTAAGAGACACACAAGGGTCAATCTTAATTTCCTAAATTCATCATCTGATGGCAATTTACGAGATGATAATATTGTTACTTCAAAAGAATTTTAGGAGACTAAGTGTGAGAGGATTGTATGTCTTTGGCAGGAATGATGGTGATCATGTGCCAAACATTTATATATGATCCTTAATGAAAATGGAGTTGTCAATCACCTTAAGAACGGGATCATAATTAAGAATTATAATTAACAAATAATGGAAAATTATTCTACTGATACCTGGCGCTGCGTAGCCAATGGTTCCTTCTATTCCAACAGAGTAACTCTGAATTGAAGATGATTGAAGGGAAACTTTTGGACTGAACCTTGCTAATCCAAAATCACCAACACCAGCAGTCGTATCAACATCCAGAAGAACATTGTTTGGCTTGAGATCACAGTGAAAAACAGGCACTTGGCAATCATGATGCAAATAGTCGAGCGCAGCAGCCACATCAACTGAAATTTTTGACCTCTGAATAAGGTTCAAGTTTCTTGCCTCGTGTGCCTCGTCTGAAATCTGAACTGGATGCAACCACTCTTCTAGACTCCCGTTGACCATAAACTCATAAACAAGGGCTTTAAAATCATGACCTTCAAAATCAACACCGGCACATACACTTACAACTCTGACGAGATTTCGGTGCTTGATGGTTATCAAGGCTGCACATTCTGTCATAAAAGCTTTCGGAAGCTCCTTTACGTAGTAAGTTGAATACTTTCACTGCAACAGCTGCTCCATCCGATGCAAGAATTCCTTTGTACAAGGACCCAAAACTGCCTGCACCAATTAAATTGGACGAGGAGAATCCATCGGTTGCTTGAAAGAGTTATCTTTTGTTGCCATCTAATTCAAGGCCAAAGAGATTTGATCAACGAGAAATGATGGCAGGGATTTCACCACTGAACGAGTTGTTTGTTAGGACCAAAGCCTGTAGCCGAGACAAACTACCCAGTTCCCGAGGGATGTTCTGGATGAAGCGGTTGTTTTCCAGATTCATTGTCCCCAAAAACTAAGGGTAACAATGTTACAGAGTAATATAAAATTATTTTTGAAATTTCAATTGATAATTTAAATTATTGGTTTGAATTAGTTTTTTGATATAGTTTCAAATTCAAAGAACTTTTAATAAAAATAATGTGTTAAAAAATTATCTAAATCATATCTCAAGTCAACATCTAATAGCTAAAGTTTTCAAGTGAGATCTTCATGCTAGTTTGCAAGACTTCAGGTCAAGCTCAACAACTCTCTGACGCTGCTTTCCACAAATTCGCAGAAGTGTGGATTTATTCCATGAGCTCAAAATACCCAGGGGATCATTAGCAATCTGGTCCTTAAAGGCGAGGAGGGAGAGTCTATATGTCTCATTTCCTTGACCTGAGGAGAAGGAAAAGAAGAGTTGAAGTGTTAGCAAGAAAAGTGGCCAGAATGTGGATGAACTCATGCCCGAAAGCTCCATTTTTATGTTATACTACAGCTCAAAGTGTGGCAAATATGGTCAACTAGCTTTGCTATGCAGTTGATATAAATAGATAGGAAAAGGATGGATGGAAGACATAGATGCATTCACACGTACATTCATAAATAAATTCAGATATATATAAGGATGATGAATAAAACAAACAAGCCAAACATAAAATATAATTATTCAGGGAGCATGTTTGATGGAGAAACTTGGCCTGCAAGGATGCAGTTCGAATTCATTCAAAGTCGCAAGTAAACATGTAAAACAATTCAGGATCAGTTTTCAGTATGAAAAGTGGCCGCAAGGCTGTAGGTCGTATTCAATTTGTTTGGTCGCAAAATGATTAGTTTCCATGAAAATGACGGTGATCAAGACGTTTTTTATAAAGAGGAAAGACTTCAAGGTGATAGTATTTTCTAACTTGAAGTCAAACACACAGAAAACAACTTGAAGTTTCTCAGGATCAAAATTTTCAAGTGAAGAAAGAGAATCCTACGCCGGTTCACCAAGAAGGTGGTTCTAGACAAAGCAAAGCATGGAAAAGAGAGTCTACAATCATTTAAAATTGAGAAACTCCGTCACTCTAAATTACTAGGTGACTTTAAGACATTGGCTTATATATGATGCCTTGGTGGCTAACAGCCTACAGCCACAAAACTGCAACAAACCGGATCTTTTTTTAAATTAGCAAAATAACAAAAGCTAGCTAGTTAGCTAGACTTAAACTAAATCTAACAAACCATGTTTTCTTCTTCTTTCCTTTGGTTTTGCTTGCATAGGTATATTTAGGCAACCTTGGTTCCCACTGCAGAGACCATCTTGAGTTCATGATGCCACACACGCCATGGCCCCTGCAAAGAAGGTGATGTCCCTTCTCTCTCTCCAATGCTCACCCCATGAGTTCCTGATGATCCAGTACGGCTTGTAGCCAGACCTAATTAAGAATGGAGTAACCTCTTGCACCATTCCCAACAAGTAGAACACCACGGTTGAGCCATTTCTTGCCGCGAATAACTGGGCATGAGACCCCTCTAATACAAGTTTGCATTAATATTGCATTCAATCCAGCTGCATTTTCCCAGATAAAATCTTTTCAATATCATTGACCACGACATATTAAATAACGAATGCTAATTGCTGATATAGTGTAATAGAAGTTGAAACCATTAACAGCAGTCTTCTATGAATCCATATATGCTACTCTTCAGAGAAGGTCAGCTTACTTGCAAGAAGTCCATGGTGAACTAAATTTGCCGCAACTTACAGCTATTTTCTCAGGATCAAACTTGCATTCCCCACGTTTCCCTGTCTAAGGGCATGTACTCTCCTCTTGTAACGCCCCTGCCTCGATCAAACACCTGTAGGCATTGGTCATGAACCCTCCACCGCAACCATCACCACAGGAAGTCTTGTCTGTCTTGTCCCATTAATTGCACCAAAATCTCAAGGAAATCAGTGGATATTATATTTGAGCTTTCCGGCCTTGATTTTGATGACAAAACTTCTCCAATTTGAGGTGATGTCGTGTCTAAAGTTATTGGTGTTGCGATGCCTGTCCAATGATCAGAACAAGAGATAGAAAGGGGAATCAGAAACTAACCACACTGTCACAATCAACAAGCTGTTGTTCACTAAGGTTGAGAAGCTTCCTTGTTGCAATAAAATTTTCTCGTTCAACAGATCCAGTGGTGCTAAAAGCCCAGCATGATCCACAAGCACCCTGCAATATTAGTCTCACGAACTCATTAACAAATGAACTTTGCACATCTCCAGCCTTCTACAAATTTTCTTAGAGACATCCCATCAGAATGAATAAGCAGTGCTGCAGCCAGATGCTTGATCAAATTAGCCCTCCAATTAATTAACTCGAGAAATATACTAATGCTAGCAACTGTACCTGAATCTTGACATCAGTGACAACTCCTTTCTCTCTCCATTCAAAGCTAACAGGCAAACCACTAGCATCCACAAACTACACTGAACCCTCCTCCACAACAGGCACACCACCACCCAAAACACCACTATACATCCTCTCAAATTCCTCCTCTGTCGAGCCCATGAACGGAGTGACCCCGTGAATAGAGCAGCGGAATTGCAGTGCACGATTTGTTTTTTTTTTTGAGAACACGCTGATTTTAGTGTTTGAACTTTATCAATATTTACAGTTAAGTGTCTCAACTCTAATTTTTAACAATCGAGTCTTTAATCTTCTAAAAATTACACAGTCAAACACAAAAACGGATGTTTATCAAGGTGAATCCTACTTCTCAGTGAAACAATGACATGTATTTACACCTATATCATATTTTCTTTTCAAAATGATTTTTTTAGATTATAAAAGTAAATAAATTAATTAAAATAAAAAACCATCCATTCCTTCCATCCAACAAAAAGATCTCCTTCCTTTTTTTTTCCCTCACACACCCAATTTGACTCTTCCTTATTTCCATATTTTGTTGTGAAATTCAAACATTTTCTTTAATTAAAGAATTATCTAGAATTCAAATTATCAACAAAATCATATACAAAATATAAACCACTTAAAGTCCGATTAAAAATGTATTTAAAAGTTTAATAGCGGTTACTTTTCAAAGTACTTTTATTCCAAAACATATTAAAATAATATTTTTTTTTATTTTTTAAAAATTATTTTTAAAATCAGCCCATCAAAATAATTTGAAAACATAAAAAAATATTAATTTAAAATTAAAAAAATCAAAAAAATTTAAAATCTTTCTAAAACGTTTCTAAAATACAATGCCATACATATCTTTAGATCATTGGACGAGAAATATTTTATCTTATTAATAGCAAAGGATTACTGCTTGAATTAAGCTGTAGTAAAGAAGCATTATATTTCCTATAAAACAGGCAAAATATGTATAGTGAAAAAGACAGGATCATGAGGCAGGTTTCGTCAAAAAAAAAAAAAAAAACCTAAAGAGATCTGGTCTTTAATTATTTTTTTTTTGAGTAAATCAGACCCAGTTACCAAAGGGAATAAACACGACGAAGACAATGAGCATGGTTTTTCTCACATCAATTATATATTTAAGAGTGTCCCTGCTGTGAACATTGACAACCAAGACAAGAACAGGGAATTCTCTAAAGCTAGCCACAGGTCGGCCCTTGCAGAACTACGGAAGAAATTCTATTCATTTATTTATTTTGATGTGTTGAGAAGTAAAGATGCGATAAAAAATTGAACCAAGCGGTATATCTGATGATATACCCCCCTAAACATTAAACAAATATGTCAATGGATTAGATGCAGCCCCTTGGATCTAGAAACTGTAGCTTTCACTTCTTCTGCTTTCCCATCTTCCTGGAGAAAATTAGTGAGAATCTCCAGGCTAGGTCTCAAAACCTTGTTGTCCCAAACATCTTCATCTACGTTTCCACTTCTCTCGTACACACAAGTAGCATCAATCCGATGTAATTTCCATCCTTTCTCATTCGCCAAACATTTGATTTTCCTCAGTTGTTTATTGATTAGCTTCTTGGTATTTTCTTTCATTTCCTTGATACCAGTGTCAAGTAACATTTTTCTGGTCACCTCATCGGCCATTTCCATTTCAGCTTGAAAATATGGTTCCAGCTCTGGAATCCCAATAGCCCGCCAAATCCCGCTATTGTGATCTATCCCTGGAATAAACATGCCTCGGACCTCATCGACAAGACCAGCATCGAGCATCTTATCAACCCTCTTTGCTGCGCGAACAAATAAAATTGGCAAGGCAACATCCACCCATAGAAAACAAGTATCGTAATTATCCTTGAACAGTGGATCCTCGACGAGTGCTTCGATGTATCTGTTTGAGCCGCCGGCAATAATGGGGATGTTTCCATTCCCTACAATATGTCTCATGGCCATATGTACATGGTTGCAAAAATCTTGTGTGGTAAACTCTTCCCCAGGTTCCACAAATCCTAGCAAGTGGTGAGGCACACCTCGGCTTTCATCTTCCGAAACTTTGTTGGTCAATATGTCAAGGCCCTTGTAAACCTGAATTTTGTCCGAGTTGATGATCTCACCTTGAAAATGAGTGGCTAAATCGATGGAGAGTTTTGATTTTCCAGTGGCAGTTGTTCCCATTACGAACAAAGCTTTTTGCTTTGTACTGCCATCATTCGCGGAGAGTGGACTAATTATTTGTTTGTTGCGGTGCCTAGAAACAAAAAAATATCCAAATTGAAAATTAATAAAAAAATCAAAATTATGTTCCAATTCTTCTTTTTTTTTCATAAAAAAAAAATCAAATCAAATAAAAAAAATCTATTTAACTTTTGAGATTTATTGAAATTATTTTATAATTTTAAATACTAAGCGTATATTAATAATGCGATAATTTTTATAAAAGTATTTTTAATTAAAAATACTTTAAATTATTCTTTTTAATTTTTAACATTAAAATTATAAAAATAAAAAACATAAAAAAATTAATCTGTGTTTTTTTATATTGAAAAATGGATTAAACCTATCAAAAGAAGCTTAAAACACTTGAAGAAAATGTTTATAAAAAAATTAAAAATTACTTTTGATATCAGATAAAATAATCTAAAACTATTAATTTAAAATAAAATAATTAAATTTTTAAAATAATATTTTTAAAATACAGAAACAAATTCTTTAATTACCTGGTACAGTGACATTGAAATTGTAACCTCATTCCCCGCTCCATTCTTATGGGGAGAGAGGCAGCCATTGACATAGCTGTCACGTATGAGCTAAGCTTTGGTTGCAGAGGAATTATTTCCATGATTCGTGCAAAGAGTTGAAGAACAGTCGCTAGGCAGAAGAGATTAGGCAAGGATATATATCTATATATAACCTCGTTTGTAAAAAAATCAATTACATAATTTTCGGGTAATATAATATGCATTAAATACAATTGGATCTGTATATTTCCAATTTTAATATGTTTTCCTTTTTAATATTTTTTTCCTTTTTTAATTTAATTTTTCTTTTCATGTGATAAAAAGAAAATAAATTGATGAAATGTTTTTTATATTGTCCAGAAGTTTAGTGATAATATTTTTTTTTTTACTTGAGAAGGTTGAATTTTCTTATTAAAACATGTTTGATTTTGTCTTTTAAAAATGATTTTTAAAAAAAGTAATTTTCTTTTATTTTTTTCTGCAATTCAAATTGATATTTTTTTTTATGTTTGTGTATTATTTTGATATAATGATATAAAAAAATCAATGTTAAAAAATAAAAAAATAGTATCTCGATATAGTTTTTTCAAAAAAAAATATTTTAAAAAATAATCATTACATGATAATATAATAAATAGTATATTGGTCCGCGTTACGCAGCAGGTCAACAATAATTTTTTTTTTTAAATGTAAAAATACTTTAGTTGAATTAAAAGTACAAAATGTATTTGTATCATCACCGTCTTCAAATAAATTTAAAAGTATTTTCTATAATAATATCATGAATAATACATAGTGGAGCAGTGTTCAATACACTGAAAACTAATTTTTTTTCCTTTAATGATTTTGAAAATTTCTTGAATTGACTTATATGGGAATTAATATGCAAAATGAAGAAGATCTAACAATAATTCTATTTAAAATGGGTTTCACATTGTAGTGTTACGTGGTTTTTAAAATAAAATAAAAACACTATAAGGAATATAACATAAATAGTATTTTTTATTTAAAAAGCATTTTCTAATAAAAAATTATTATTTTGATGTAACTTAAAGTGAAAAGTATTTTGAAAAGTAATAATTACTACATTATCAAATGGACTTTAAAAACCCGTTTATTTTTGTGTTTCAAAAATGTTTTTGAAAAAAAATTATTTTTAATTGTTTTTCATCTGCTTCAAATTAATTTTTTTTTTGTGTTTTCATATTATTTTAATGCTAATATCAAAAATAAATTTTAAAAAATAAAAATATTATTATAATATATTTCTAAAAAAAAACATTTTAAAAAACATTTAATTCCTAAATAACAAACATACTCTAAATGGTTGAGCACATATGACATGTGTGTGTACAGCGCATAAAGGAACATCTTTCGCATCTCTCTCTCTTCTATCTTCACTGTCATGGACTGGAATATAACATAAATAAAACATCATGATTGAAATGTAAACTCTTAAAACTATAAGGATCAAAGTAAAAAAAAAAACAAGTCTCTTTAATAGTGCAAATAAATAGTGTTTTATAAATGCGTGAACAAGAGTAAAAATTCATTTTTTTCCCTTTAATTGTTAATGTTAATATCTCCTAACTACAGACTCCTCTGCACGTGGATGAAATACCTTCCATGTTCCAATCGTCTGATATTGCGGTAGGAACCTTGAATCTAATATTAGGATGATTTTACTAATTATTCGTAAAGTAATTTGCTTTCCCTTATCAATATGATTTGAATTGAAGAGCAAATTCACCTATCAATCACACTAGAAATACTAATGCTAAAATCTAGATTTTTTATTAAAATATATTTACATTTCCATTTTAAGTTCCTTAAAAATAATAAAATATTCCTTTTCTAATTATTTAAGAGATTTTTTAAGATAAATTTTTATTTTTGTTTAGAAGTGTGTTTGCGATTATTTTTAAAATATTTTTTACTCATAAATTATAGTATATCAAAATAATTTAAAAATATTAAAAAATATTAAATTGAAACAAAGAAAAAATAAAAAAATTTAAATTTTTTTAAAATATAAAAATAAACACGGTAAAAAATCCTGATAATTACCAACAGTCACGGCTTCTCGAACCCCCTACACGTCACTCGCGACTCTCTCTGCTGCAAACGTAACTAACCTAACGTCCTCGTCGAGTCCACACCTCTTACCACCCAACCAATGTCCATCATCCACGTATGCAGTTCCACGTAAACAATTCCAGGCCCCAGCTAACGGATAGCGTGGGAAAATAAAAGACAAATCCCACTCTCCGACTCCTCCGGAATAAGATTCTCAGCACTAACTGTATAGTTTCTAAGAAAATCTCGATGTGCCGATCATGTCATTTTATAGCCATCGAGAAACCTGCATGGTTCTGGGCTCTCTTGAGAAGTGAAGAGAAATAAATTATCTGTTATTATCTAGTGCTTATGCACTTATATAATATCTGGTAGGGAAAATAATGAACTCAACTAAAACGAAGACCTGGATAAGATTTTTAAATTCATCAACTCAATTCATGAAGTACGGGATCACGTCTTTCATAAATTTAGAATATTTATTTTGTTTTATTGACTTTAAAGAACTTTTGTGGTATTACTGTATTAGTTTGGCATGAACTAGTATCTAGGAAGATTGAAAATGAAGTTTAGGGAATTTATGATATATTTTTTTTGCTGTGTGTGGGGTTTGCTAGAAAATACTAAATCCATACAGGAAAAATAAAAACAATATATTTTTTTTCTAATTTCTCTATTTATTTTATGTTTCGGCTTCACAATAAATCTTTGCTGGAATGATAGAGTCACTATTGAAAATCTTACACTACAAGAGCTGAAAATGAATATTAGTACATTAAAATAATAAAAAAACATATTTCAAAGCACAGTGCCAAACATATCCTTGTTTTTTCTCCCCCTCGAGGTAACAAAGACAGAGAGAGTTAAAAGAGGGTGTGCTGGGAGAGGGAGAAGAGAGAGAAACTGGTGAGAATGGGGATATTGCAAGAGGATGTTGTAGTGATTAGTAAAGGAGAGAAGCCTGGAGAATCAACTGAGATTACTGTGAATTGTCCTGATAAAGCTGGACTTGGCTGTGATTTGTGCAGGGTTATCTTGCTTTTTGGATTAAGCATTTGTAAAGGAGGTAAGCCTTTTTTTTTACCTTATAATGTTTTTGGATTTGTTAATTTTGAGTTACTCTAATTGGGCCTCTGTGATTTGTAGCAGAAGGATTACTGAGTGTTTGCTTTTTTTCCTTTGTGGGATTTCTTTTACTGTTGGGATCAAAGATCATTATGGTTGCTGTGGTTTTGTAAATTTGCTTTTATCTGAATGATTAATTTGGGTTTTGATCCGTTATTTGAAGGAGAAGAGAGTAAAAGGGAAATGGTATATTTTTTGTTTGCACCTTGCCTTTATCTCTGCGTTGAAGGAGGTTGTTGGGATTTACAGTTTAGAAATTAGGTAGTTAAATCTTACAATTTTTTTCGTGCTGAAACATAGTGTGTGTATACTTTTTTTTATTTATCATGATTTAGGTTGTAGGTGTTTTTTTAGATAACCAAGACAATCATGATAAATTGTGTATGCATCTAACTGTTTTTTCCCTGCTATTTTTCCAATTTCATATCATTGTTTGAGTTAGGTTTTTTTATGAAACATTGTTTGATATATAGTTCATGAAATATGAGATTGCTCCTCGAGTTTTATTATGGTACACTTAGTTTCTCTGAAACTGTAGTTGATTAGTTTTGAATTGATTTTGCATGGTGAAGATGGACAAACGGATGGGAAATGGTGCTATGTAGTCTTTTGGGTGGTGGGGAAGCCAAGCACAAGGTGGAATTTATTGAAGCAGAGGCTATTAGAGGTGTGTCCATCATATTTTTCAACTTCTGAGATTGACTTCTACAAGCCTGAGAACCAACAGCCAAGGCCGCCAGATGTGTTTCTGTTGAAGTTCTGGTGCTCTTATGACTATGAAGGCCTTTTACATGGTAATCCAACATTTCATTTCTGGAGACATCATGCCAGCTTTTAAATTGGTTCTGTCCATATGGGCTTGCTCCCTGTTGGAATGTTTTGGAAACTTGGGAGATGGAAGTCTTGCGATACGGGGTATATTAGCTCTCAAAATGAGTGCCTGCTTACCATGAGGGAGCATTAGAATTCATAAAGGAGTTACATGTGTATTCCAATTACCCCTCTTTTCTATAAATGATCATTCCTGTCCAATATATATGTTTTAATATGGGATCATAGCATGTAGAACATTATCTTTTAACTATTCTTTGCTAACTATTCTTTTATCTTTTTAGATGTAACTGAGGTTCTATGTGAGCTGGAGCTGACAATAGAAAGAGTGAAGGTGTCCACTGCTCCGGATGGGAGAGTGATGGACCTCTTTTACATCACTGATACTAGGTTGGTCATTCTTGGAAACATCAATCAACTATGGTTATGTCTTTCTGTTTCTCTTCTGCCATTTCTGCTTTTAATAGTTTATTATTTTTAATTAGATGCTCCTATGGTTGCTTTACCAAAGGAAAAACAATGCTAATTGCAATATGAAAAGCTGAAAACCACATTGTGAGATTTCACATTTATTTCATCCTTCATCCCAGCAACCAGTCATGCCTGGCTCCCTGGTTTCAATCAGTAGTAAATGGCATATATTTTGCATTTGAATCGCAACCTTAAAGACATATAAGAGATGACCAATGACCAATGGCATCTATTGGATATGCCAGTGATGGGTTAAGCATCTACAAAGATAGAATTGTTGTCATTTTGTGACAATAACCTCAAATTTGTCAATTTTGATAAATATACAAGTTTTACTTTTATCTGGCGAGTGTTTAGAATAACTTAAAGTAATCCAATTGAATGCTACATGCTTGTGCCTGGTACGTGGCTTGACCTGCATTTTTCTTTGAACTTTAAAATATCCGTGCCTGTTTTAAATTGCCATGATACTAGCATCCATGTCCAGTCATTTCAGAGTTCAATGTTTTAGTTCAATATGCTGGATAAATCCAGTTATTGAGTTATCTGGCTCTTCCACATATAGTAACTTGATCAAGTCATGTTTAACTAATCCTTTATGCTAGCTATTGTCTAGAAAAAAGAGCCTTGTTCCTCATATTACCATCATTTTCATTTTTTTATATAACTGTTATAGCTTCTGAAAGTCCAGAAAATGTCTTAGTTGGCTGCAAAAATGTTACTCACTCTGGATGTGTACTTATAAAGAGTGGATTTGTCTATATGTGTGTGTTTGGAGAGAGAGAGAGAGTCTGAAGGTTGTCTTTCTTTTCTCTTGCTAATCAATGGAATTCGATCATTTGTTATTAGGGAGCTTCTTCGCACAAAAATGAGACAGGAGGAAACAATTCATTATCTGAAGAAGGTGTTAGGGAAGGCTTTGATTAGTTGTGAGATTGAATTAGCTGGGCCAGAATTTACTGCCTGTTCTCAAGGTTCACCATTTCTTCCTTCTGCAATCACAGAAGACATGTTTAGTTTAGAGCTTCCCAATAATCACCGAAGTGGCCTTCTTGCCCACAATCCTGTCTCTGTTACAGTGGACAATGCCTTCAGTCCCTCACACACACTTTTTAAAATTCTCTGCAACGATCACAAGGGTCTCATTTATGACATAACAAGAACCCTAAAGGATTATAATATCCAGGTAAGTAATTCAAACCATGAACCATTTATACCTAGGTAGTCTTGGTATCTTTGACCTTTCTAGGGGAATAACCTGTAGGCTGAGTTGGGGAAATGTTGATGAAGGAAACCCATAATAATATGTTGCAAAAACTGCCCTGTATTCTAAAGGACACATGATTGTAGCCTTTATTTAAACGAGAAAATCATCATGGTTTTGTTCACGGGACCTGTTGTGGAACTTTTAGAAAAAGGTTCTGGGTTTCATTGAGCAATGGAAGTTCCCTAATGGTTTCTCTTTCTAGGTGATTCTCCCACTGGTTACCAATAATATTTATTGTGAAACATGGATTTATCTCAGATTTCCCTACGGACGCTTCCTTGCCAGTAGAAAAGGAAACTGTGAAGTGGACTTGTTCTTAATGCAAGCAGATGGCAAGAAGATAGTTGATCCCAACAAACAAAATGCATTGTGTTCTCGTTTGAGAATGGAGCTTCTGTGTCCTCTTCGACTGGCTGTGGTTAGTCGGGGCCCTGATACCGAGCTGCTTGTTGCAAACCCTGTTGAATTGTCTGGCAGGGGCCGGCCACTTGTCTTCCACGATATTACTCTGGCTCTCAAGAATCTAAACACCCCCATCTTCTCGGTACCATTCCTTTTCCTCTCTTTGGGTGCGCACATCACACATGATTGCTATCCAAGATTATCTCACACTTTATGGTATCTTTTATTTTCTGATCAGGTAGAGATAGGGAGGCACATGATTCATGATCGGGAATGGGAAGTGTACAGAATCCTACTTGAAGGTGATGGGTTACCTGTGTCCAGGAACAAGATTGAGGAGGGTGTTAGAAAAGTATTGATGGGTTGGGAATAAATTGAGATACTAACTTCACTTAGGGGCCATCACCATCTATCTTATCCTTTTGAGTCTCTAGTACAGCTAGGCGC
The DNA here is from genome assembly GCA_015852605.2 of Populus deltoides. NCBI lineage: Eukaryota > Viridiplantae > Streptophyta > Magnoliopsida > Malpighiales > Salicaceae > Populus > Populus deltoides. Next base: position 18,542,537 of record CM027577.2, read on the forward strand.
TAACCGCATTCTAAATACAGGTCAAGAAGGTCTTTCATCTCCCCCGTGTCGAAATGCAATAAACATAATGCAGGTGCTTTATTTTTTCTTTCTAAAAAGTTATTATCTTTTTTATGACGTCTTGTTTTGGGTTTTGTTTTCGTAAAAGCCATTGCTACCACCACACTAGGATGTTGTATAAGCTACGATCACCAGTTCACCACAACCATTACTATCTCAGGTTTTTTGAACCTTTACTCATCAAGGTAGGTGTAAATATTTATTACGAAGACGATTGATGGCATGGGTTTCACGACATTGCCATTTTCTCAAGACAGTTATCAATGGGTGATGTTAGGAATCTTGTTGATGATCCTAACGTTGGTTGTTGACGGGAATGTCTCCCTGCATAATGAGGCCGACAAGGGCATGCTGCATGCATCTCACGATATACAATTTTCATTATGGTTTTCTTTATTTTGTGTTTGGTGGGCGGCAAGGAAAAACAAAGGGTTTATAAATGCATCTCAATTTACTTTAATTTCTACAATTAATGATTGGATTAGCATGTTCTTTTTTCTTGCACATGTTTTGTCATGCTTGAGGCCTCTTATGTCGTTGAATTTTTTGTTAGAGAATAACATAAATCATATTCTGAAACTTGACTGTATGAAGTATTTCTGTGTTGAAATTTCATCTCCATCACACGTCTCTGCAGCCTTCTGGTTTTTTGGTTCAATAGCTTATTGACTATTGTAGCCAGTGTTTTGAATATTTAATCCTGATTCCTAGAGTTTTTCATGTCTCCCGTCTCAAATCTGACCTCAATATCTTTGAATTCGGCCTTTAGGTAAGTGTTCCTTCTTTATACTTCTTTTGGGTCAACCGGTTCAATCAAATTTGTTTCGGTTCCATCTTAGGTTGGCCCGGTTTGCAAAGTTTTTTTAATGTTTTCTTACTTCTTGTGATGTCAAACTTCGCTAATTTTACAGCGAAAGTATTATGACATCAGCCAACAAGTCGATTCCCCGACGATGTTTTCCAATTTTTATGTTAGAGAGTTATTTTATGTATTTTTAAATTGTTTTAATATGTTAATATTAAAAATAAATTTTAAAAATTAATAAAAAAATGTTATTTTACAATAATTTTAAATAAAAAATATTTTAAAAAACAATCTTTATCCTAATATATTTTAAAAAAAACCTTTTTGATAAGGTTTGAGAAAAACTTTTTTGAGAGAAAAAAATCAAAGGTGATGAAATGAGAATTTTATTTATTTATTAAATCTCATATAAAGTAAAAGCATCTTGACAACACGTGTCGCCCATCACCTTTTCAACTACAGGTCCCCACTCTTAACCACGGTAGTAAAAAATAACAACGCTGAGGTTTGGTTTATTTTTGTATTTTAAAAATAAGTTTTAGCAAACTTAATTTATTTTTTTATTTTTTATTTTAAATTAATAATTTTGAATGTTTTCAGATTATTTTGATGTGTTAATATTAAAAATAATTTTTAAAAAGTAAATAAAAAATTTATTTTAATATATTTTTAAATAAAAAATATATTCCAAAAAATAACTATTATTATAATCCAGTCATATAAAAAAAACTATCATTAAAAATTATAATTATACTAAACGTATCTTTTATTTAGTGATTAACGATTTAGAAATATAACTACAAGAATTTGATTGTTACAGATTCAAATTCCCAGTACAACGTCAGAAAAAGGAAAACATTCTCATATTTATTTTATAATCTTACGAAGACAGGATAAGTTTAAATAAAATCTGATTTATTTTTATTAAAATGTACAACCATTTATAATTCTTTTGTCTGGCAAGATGGGCCATGTTCAAAGGCCTTGCTTAATTAAATAAGGCCCCAAGATATTTATGATCCACGGCCCATCTCTAGAAAGATACAAATGCAGTCTCTCGACGACAACAAAAAAGAATAATCACAGATATTTCTAGGGTTTCTACACCAACAGAAACACTAAAAAAAGGTAACAAATTTCTTCTCTAGTTTTCTTGTTTTAATGCCGTTTCAATCTCTGTTTAAAACGGCATCGTGTTCATGCAGAAAACTGCGTTTTTATTTGACATAGAGAGAAAGAAATGTCTGGAAAGGAAGAGAATCGAATATTTGTTGGAGGTTTGTCATGGGACATCACTGAACGACAGCTCGAAAATGCGTTTGATCGATTTGGAAAAATCGTCGAGTGTCAGGTACTTTTTTGCCCCCTTAATTTTCTGTTTGGTTGCTGAGAAAATAAGATAAAAGAGGAAAGTTTGTGAATTTTTGGGATTTTATAATTAATTAAATATATATAAAAACTTATGAACAGATAAAAAAAAATTTATTGTTGAATTACTTATTCAAGTTTTTGTTTCTGGTTTCGCGAAATTTAAGGATAATAATTGTAGTTTTCTGAATTGTTTATATATTTCCATCGTATTAATTATTATTGTTTTTGTTTTGTTTCCTGGGTTATGATCTTTGAGATGCTGTGTTTTTAGAGATATTTTTCCACCAGAGTGGTAGCTGAAGCACGGTAACATTTGTTTGATTGATTAGATTAGTTTGGTCGGATCCTTATTTTAATTTTGCAAGCAAGGGCTCAGCAGTGGTCTCGGGATGTGTGGATTGTTGAAGTTAAATACAGGTTTTTTTAAAAATTCCTATCGGGGTAAAGAGTTGTTTTTTGAGGAATGATATGACAGTTGGAAAAGTTGGGAATGGACATGATTGTTTGGTTAAGCGATTCATTGGCTTTGACAGTTGCTGTTGCCTGGATTCGTGGATGATGTACTGGGGAGTCTAACTGAAATTTCATGAACACAAAGAGCTTAATTTTTTTGAGGATCACATACATTCTCTTTCAGCTGGTTTTTCCTTGTTAATTGAACCAGAACAGTACAAAGGTTATGTGGGAAGATTTTTCAAGCTGGAAGCTTGTCTCTGTGGTTCTTCCTTGGATGTTTATTGGTGTGGATTTTATGTCATTATGCTTTCCTTCTCCGAGAATCTTGATGGTTACCTAGTGCCATGAATGTCATTCTGCGGTATAGCATATGAGGAGTTTTTTTAGGACTTCTGTGTCATCGTGTTTCTTTGCCACACTTGACTTTCCCTACACTGATAATCAGAAGTGCTGCATCCCTTATGCTTGACCTCTTTGTTATAGACAGCATGCACGAACTTCGATTTTGGCATGTACTTTGGGTGATATTGTATCTGTGGTTTCCCAGGATTAGAAAGCTAGTTCTGGCTTATCATGCTCGATGTTGCAGCTCGTTTGAAGCAGTTAAAGCTGTCTCTTTCTGCTTGACAGTGAATCCTTTAGAATGCTAGTCCTGTTTGAATTAAGGTTCCTGCTTTTCATCCTCGCATTTAGTCCTCATCTTTGAACTTTAACCAGCTTCTTGCTTATTTCCTATAACAATATTTCTGTTGGTGGACTCAATATTCCAGATAAGTTTTCAGAGCATGGACATGGCTCATAAACATTGATTAAATCGCACACTGCACCCTGCACTCCAGCATTTGTAGGTCACCCTGTTCGTTGCCTTGTTTGTCGGCGGATCCTTAGCAATTGCTTTTGTCTGTTGGGAGCCTCCGGAGCCATAAGTTGTATTTATTGTTTTGATGTACTGGAACTTGCAGAGGACAGATTCAGTGTCGTCTCAGCAATACAGAATTGGGTGCCTCGTAGCTTTTCAGTGGCTGTTTTGTTAATTTAAAAACTGCCTTTACCAGTTAGAAGCAAGGCTATCTGTTCTTGGAAACTGAAAATGCTGATATGTGGATCATGTCAGACCTGCACGTTGAACATATGCAGTTGTTAGCTGCTGGAATTGTTTTCTTTTTCTCTCTCTCTCTTTTCATATCCACCATTCTTTATCCGCTTTGTAACTGGACATCGGCTACCAGCTACCACAAGCACTGAAAGTTTTCAGCATTAACACAATTGACAATAGTCTTACTTTTCTGGTTCATAAAGCCTTGTCTGAGTGGATTTGGGCAATTCATGACTGCATATCTGACTATGTGAATCAAGTTCTTTTTGTCCATTTATTGTGTGGGCAGATGCATTGACAAATTCATCGTTTCTTGATTGCTTAGTTGAGTGGGTTCTTTTGTCAGTTTGCCAACTGAATGATGAGCTACCAGAGAAGGATCCTGATTGATGAAAATTGTCATGTCCGTTCTGTATTGATGAGGATTGATTATTTTGAGATGTTTGGTTGTGGATAACTTGGTTTAATGATAGCCATGGAGATTGATTACATTTTGGGGATTAGGCTGGAACATGATCATGTTCAATAGAATACTAGCATAGATGACCATCTTGGGATTTTTGATGAAGATTGATGCATTCAGGTTTATGGGAGGGCATGTGATGGTTATTATGGAACCCCTATCTTTGAGTGTGGCAAATAGTGATCAGAGCTCAACTTACTAGATATCAGTTACAGTTTAGAAGATTCCTCTATTTTCTTTAAGAACTCTTTGCAAAATCAAACATATTGGGATCCCTTAGTATTCCATATTACAAAGTGAAAGTAAGTTATTTACTTGTTACTTCTGATCATCTTGTTCTGGATTATTTTTTCATGCAAGTCAATCTTGTGCAGCTTATTTTTTTTATCCCCCCCTTTCCTTTTCCATTGAGAGAGATGATATCATGTTTGAAATCACATTCTAAAACCAATTATTCAGTCAGTGTACTTTGAATAATGTGCTTTGTGATGGTGATGCAGGTTTTACTGATGAGTGTGTCGAAGTTATCTTTGTGTTTTGTAGTTATAAGTTGGGGTGATGTTTCTCAAAGTTGGCGTGATGTTTCTCACCCATTATTGTTACTCCCTCTGTCCTGTTATATTGGTCCAAATTTACTTTCTTTTGTTGTCTCAAAATACATGTCCATAGTTGATAGTCAAAGCATAATTGTTGTGTGACTTATCTTTTTATCTGTATGTAAGATAAACTGCATATTTTAGATACTATCTGCTGTAAAATATTAAGGGTAAAATCAAGATTTAAGAATCAAAATGAGTAAATATGAAGCACATTTAGTGCTCTTCCTTTGTCATTGTGCCTAAAGGATAATGAACCAGCATAACAGGATAAAGCGAGTAATATATTGTGTTGGAAATGGTATAGACAAATCTAAAAGCTCTCTCAAGTCTGAGAACTGTTTTAAGAGGTAGATGTCAGGGTGTAGTTTAGGAGAATTTAAATAGCAAGTGATGTCATATAGTATCTCCTCTTATTAGAACCCAATCATAGTTGCGGGTTTTTTCCAACTTGTTATACCTGAACTAATTGAACTTTCATCATCTCCTGCTTCAAGTATGCTCAGATTCTTGTTTTCTTGATTTTGATATGATAGGTGAATTCACTGTTTAGCAGCATATACATGTGCTAGCCATTCATTTTCAATGTGAATTGGGTAAAAAGTGTAGTCGTGTCATCCTCTTTCGTAGTATAATGATAGCACTTCGGCTACCGCCTGGTTTTCTTACACTCATACAATTGCTTGCCATCACACTTTCCGGTCTGGTGTTTCTGCAGGTGATGTTGGAAAGAGATACGGGCCGTCCGCGTGGATTTGGATTTATTACATTTGCGGATCGTCGAGCCATGGACGACGCTATCAGGGAGATGCATGGACGGGACTTTGGTGACCGTGTCATCTCGGTGAACAAGGCCCAACCTAAAATGGGAGGGGATGATTCAGATCATGGCTACAGAGGAGGCTACTCGACTGGCAGCAGAGGAGGCTATGGGGGAGGAGACAGGCCTGCTGGACAAGATGAGTGCTTCAAGTGTGGGCGTTCAGGGCATTGGGCTAGAGATTGCCCTTCAGCTGGTGCCCGAGGTGGCGGTGGAGGTTTATTATCTTCACGTTCTAGGTTTGGAGGAGCTGGAGATCGTGGGGATCGTTTTGGTGGAGATCGTGATCGATACATGGATGATCGCTATGATGGAGGGCGCTATGGTGACAGGGATCGTTTTGAAAGTAGAGACAAGTATGGGGGGCGTGATCGCTATGCCAGTGACAGGTACCTTGAGTTCTGAAGATTCAAAAATGGTTGAATGATATTTGCATGCTTCATGCCTTAATCCTTACCACCGTAGTAGTAGCCTGCTTTTATCTTTCTTCCACCCAGTGTTTCTTCTGTTTGCTTTTAAGTATGCACCATATTTGATTGTGAGGCAGACCTGTTGCTGTATTTTAGGGACATCCTTCACTGACAAAACCCTGGGCGAATTCGTTAATTCAGTGTTACCATCTGTGGCATGATGAGCTGTTTGTGCTTTAATTTTCATGAATAGAGTGGTTGTTAATTTGCAAACCATGCAGGTACCCACCACCCAATGGAGATCGATTCGCTGGAGATAGGTACAGTGGGTCTGATCGCTATGCACAGAATGGCTATGGCAAAGACAGGGGCTATGATAGGGATGGTGGTCCACGAGGGGGCAATGATAGGTATGGAAGTGGAGGGCCATCACGCAATGATAGGAGCTACAAGAACAGGCCAGGACCTTATGACCGCCCTAGCAGAGGAGGCCGCCCATCTTCCTTTGAGCGGTACTAATTGTTAGCTTGTGATCAGTGTCATCAGACTTGTAGGTCTACGTCGTATTTTATTTATCCAGTTTGAACAGGCTGTAATGTCGGGTGGATGGTCTGTGTTTAATTCTCTATCCGGCAAGTGTCATGTAGGACCGATGTAATTGATAAGAAATGGCAGTGTTGATGCTGCTCTGATTTTTTTTGTTTTGTTTCCGTTTTTAACATCTATGCAACCAAATGTGAGCGCACATGCACACTATTTTTGTCAAATAACTCTCTCTACTAAAAACAAATTATTAGGTGAATCTTTGGGTGTTTTTTATTATTCTAAACTTCGTAGGCTTAAAATTACGTAGATCCCTAGATATATTTTTTAATTTAATTTGAGAAAATCGGATGGTAGGATTCAAATTAGAATTAGGGCTTTTTATGATGTTTTATGAACAGTGAAATACCTCGTCACATTTTAAATAGGTTTATAACAAGTACAGGTCTTTGTTAAGGTTTTTTGCTCGTGAGTCACGCAACTAGACTGAGGGTTCGAGCGTTGGGTTGCGTTTCTTTTCTAAATTGTGATAGACAACATTCCTGTTAATTTTAATTTTTTCAAATAAAAGTTTGATTACATAAAAAATATATATATAGAAACAGGCGTGCACGCCTCGCCTGCTTTGCGCTTGTGAACCATGTGCAAGGCTGTACCATGTGGTTGTGCTTCACTTGCTTTTTAATTGTAACATGTTTCTTAAATATTATTATAAATTTTTATTTGAATCTGAATAATTTTTCTCTATTATTATGTATTTGATCTGAAATAATAATATTAATAATAAATTATTTATGAAAATCCTATTAAAATTGAATGTTTTATTATTAAAATGTTTAAAGAGATTTGAAATATGATTTTATCACATTTGTGATTTTGTTAGTTTTCAATAGCACAAAATATGAAGATACTATTTTGATATTTTAATTTTATTTTTTTTTTAAAAATGATATTATCACACAAAATATGAACATTTATTTTAATTTACTTCTAACATTTTAAAAGGCCCTTTTCTTTTGAAGGAACAAAATCATCTCAATGCTCTTTCTTGTATGATCTTACCTGAAGTGTGAACTGGAATATTATATCACTGTAACAGGCAAATACAAATATAATATATTGATGAAAAAGCTGTCATCGAAGGTTTTCTTCCTAGAGAAAACCTAGATTTGAGGATACAATAGAGCAATTATCATGTAGTGGTTGGAGTCTGAATTTGGCCAACATTTCCACACTTTCGGAGGTTTAATATTCTATGGTTGACCATTTACTAATACTACACCGCACATCAAACTTTTCAACTTGCAAGATCGAGTCAAGAACGTGGGGTTGCAATTTGCAAGTACTTTATGGCTATCCTTTTCATTTATTTTTAAAAAGCAAACTCTTGAAAACTACTTTCTCCACTTGCCTTTTGCGTTGCCAAAATACAAAAGAAATTGAGGGCGAAACTCAAACTTTCATGAACTCAGCATCAGTTTTTCCAAATTCGGTGCACGCCAAGACGCATGATCCTGGAGACCATTCAAGTTTAAACACGTACCATCCATTTCCTAGCTACTTCATTTACGGGCCACAAAAAAACTAATTATTTGATAATAATGAACATGGATTTTCTTCTCTCTTTTATCCCAAGACTATTCTAAAGATGCTGTCACTCTTGACTGCTAGAATTATTGACACCAGCTTTTCCAACCACGCATCCAGGAAAAGAGAGAAGAAATACAAGGAAAGTGACGGAATAGAAAAGCAATAAACTTTGGAAATTTTGTGTCCATAATCGATCAAATGGCCGATAAGTTCCCAGTACTTCTGGTCCCCTGATGACATCTCTGTACATTTTAGTCAGCTGATCACGTCCATGATTTCCTTAGAATATTCAACAAAATGCCAGTGAAGGAGAGAGCAAGAGACTAATTGGCACCCAAGAGAAACGGGCGTTGACCCAAATAAAAGATATCTTACTATTCCGAGATACAGTATCTTTGATTCCTTGACTCTCGAAGATAAAGATGACACTGGACCAACTTGAGCATTGCAAAGCCCTACACAGGAAGGAAGTCGGCAGTGATGTGTATATCTTCTTTAGATTCGCAAGTTTATACATATATAAATATATCCCACTAGAATGGGAGAAGCTCTCTTTCTTCGAGTTCTTCGCATTGAAGGAGAGCTTACCTTAAGCAAAGTTATTAATGTTTTGTTGTTTAGTACAGCCTCGATCTGACAAACACATGGAAATTCTTGTTTAACTATTTGGATGTCTCTTCGACTCTCTAAACGTCACGTTGCTAATCACATGCATGCATTAATTTTTACCATCTCCATCAGTTAGTTATTTAAGCTTAATCTTTTGTTTAACTATTATTCAGCGATATTCTCGCGAATCGCTTCATTTAACCAATATCAGTTGATCAAGAAAGCCTAACCAACGTCTAACCACATTACTGTACAATAACAACACAAAAAATAATATTTTTTTATATATAATTAAGCTCGATCTTTAGCAATATGATCTTACCATGATTTTTTTTTTCGTTTGATCCTCTGGACGCCCAATGGGTTCTGAAATAAGAAATTGATGAACAAAACCCCCCCTATACAGTATACTTATGAAAATCCCTCTACACATTGAAATAATTTATATTAAAGATTTTCGAATAAAGATTATTACAAGCTTTAATTAACGACTCATTTATACTTCCTTGAAGGGATACATTTATCCATTTAAAAAAGTGGTCAATCATGCAGTTTGTTATTACGTTTTCCCTCCCTTGAATAAAAATCGACTGCCCTGGATCGGGTCTCTCCCTGGATCTTAGGTAAGAAAAGAGCGATAATTAATTGATAAATTCAATATCAATCATAAACAGCTCTCCAGTTCGGGAGTTCAATGTAGCTGTCAAACCATTAGATGAAATGTCATTGGATATAAACAAATAAATGGTAGCTGTTGTGTGTTGGATGTTGTTGTTTCTACCTTGCCTTGCCCGAGTCATTTTCCAAGCATTCGGTGGAATACTAATTCAAATATATATTCAACCATACTTTCTCTAGTGAAATACGCACCTCTCTTTTTCTACATGATCAGTTCGTCAACGAAGGCTTAATTATATACTGATCAAGCAACAATGATTTGAAGTAATTATAATTATTTTATTAGAATACGACGGTGATGTTAAAAATAAAAGGAGATGTGTCAAACGGTGACGATTTGATGTGCATGGCTGGCGCTCCTAAGTTGTTGGAATTTTCTGGGGGAAATGTGTATCAGATTTTTAATTTGATGACCAGCCTGGAGAAGATTTTAAGAAATAAAAATATCTTCTTGAAGATAATAAGCCGTCATCAGTCAGATTAGATTCCTGAATTTACAAATATTATTTTCTGGAGAGAAAAAATAGTTTATTGGAGATATTAATCAAGCCAATGAGATCATACTCGTCAATTTAAAAATATCCCTTCACATTGTCCTTATATACGTGTGTATCTGATAACTAGTATTTTATTTTTATGTTTCGGTTTTTCTCATATTAGTTTTGGTTAGTCTTATTAAATTCGATTTAATAGGTTGATACACAACCCCCAATTGACTTGGAACCTGGATAAGTTTTAAAAAATTAAGTAAGAATTGAACCAGTTAAACTCAAACAATTCAATGGATTAATGTATTGTTCAATCAATTCGGTGAAATCTTGGTTTGATTTAAAACAAAATTAAAATAAAATTGTTTTATTTTTTAAAAAAATCTCAAAATAACATAGTTTTAAATTGATCAAATAGTTAGATTCACTTAGATCAAATCATGGTTTGGGCCAAGTTTAATTATAACTTTGATTTTGATTGGATTTACTATCTTTTTGTTGACATGTCTAGGTATAGGTTTGGCCTCATCATCTTAACATGTCTCACCTGATTCCTTTACCTTCTCACAGTCTGGTTCAGTGTTGGATAGTCCTCTTGCAAGCCCTTCCTCTCGACTTGTTTCAGTATTGGATACATCACCAACAGGTTCTCCTAATGATCCTCCTTCTGCTTTGCATTTAGGCTATGTTTGTTTTCTGGAATTTACTTTCTGGAAAATTACTTTCCAAACTTTCTTGTACTTGTTTGCCATTAAAAAAGTTCATCAACGAAAAACACTTTCCAGTTAAAGAAAAATTTAGCTTAGTTTCCAGGAAAGTGTTTTTCTGGAAAATTTGGGCGGAAAACACTTTCCAGAACTTGTGAAAAAATTAGAAATGTTATATTATTTCCTGATTATATCAAATTTAGTTCTTAAATTTTTTATTGTTATATATATTTTGTTTTGAATATTTATTTTTCAATTTTATCTCTTAAAATTTAATTTTTATATTAACTTTGGTCCTCATTTTTATAATTGTTATTTGCTTTTCCCTTATCATTTTTTTATTGAAATTTTTTATGTATCAAATTTGGTCATCATTCTTTTGATTGTTACTTATTTGATTTGAAATAATTTATGAAATGTTAATTATTATTATTTTAATTTCTTCATCTTTTATTTTTTTTATTTTTTAGATTTGATCTCTATTATTTTGATTATTATTTATTTTATTTGAGATAATTTATGAAATTATATTTTTTTTCAATTTCATTCTCATTCAACTTTTGAATTTGTAAGATTTGTTCCTCATTATTTTGATAAACTTGAGAAAAATAAAATATTAATAAGTTATTTTTCAGCTCATTTTCCATGACATAACCAAACACTGGAAAATATTTTCTAACTTATTTTTCATTACACTACCAAACATCAGAAAATAATTCACTTTCCCGGAATTCACTTTCCAAAAAGAAACTACTTTTCAGCAAACAAACGGGGCCTCATCTCTTAAAATTTGCTCTTCAACAGGTCTCGGACAGTGGTGCTCCATCATCTCCCCATTTGGCTTCTCGTCAGCACGCAAGGGTTTTTCGACCATAAAAGCCTAAGATTTCCAATCTTGGTGTCACCTCTACCCCGTGGGATTCTTCCTTATCTGCCCACGAACCATCCACTTTCCAAGAGGTCAATCGTTCCTTGGCATGGCAAAAAGCCATGTAAGAGGAAATCCAGGCCGTGCACAATAATGGCATGTGGACCTTAGTCTTTAATTTTTCACTCCTCCATAAATATGGTCGATCGGCAGTCGATGTGTTTATAAGATTAAATAGCGAGTAGTGTTAAGAGATATACAATACGGTTGGTTGCTTAAGGATTTACTCAGTAAGAGGTTGTTTAAGGATTTACTCAGTAAGAGGAAATTAACTATTCAGAGAAATTCAGTCATGTGGTCAAGCCTACCACCATCCAGTCAGTCTTTATTATTGATGTTTCTCATGGTTGGCCGGTTCATTAGTTGGGTGTTCAAAATGTCTTCTTAAATGACATTCTTCAGGAAGAGGTGTATGTGGAACAACCCCTTGATTTTGTTCATTCGACTTTGTGTACTCACGTATGTCGTCTTCACAAATCTTTGTATTGTCTTAAGCAAGCTTCTCGGGCATGAAACAAACGGTTGAGTGACTTTATGCTTTTTATTAGTTTTCAGGCATCCAAGGTTAACACCTCTCTTTTATTCCTTTTTTTTAATTGTGTTTTTTCTTATTTACTTGTATATATTGATGATATTTTGTTGATCAAGAGTAACTTCGGCTTGCTTCACTGATTGATTACTTTACTAAGCTCATAGTTTAAGCTTCGAAAATTAGGTTTTATGCTTTTGATATTCTTTGACGAGCAGGTATGTCCTCCTGTAAATCGATTGATACCCCTTCATTTTCTTCATCTAAGTTGGTCATTATATCAGGTGCTTTGTACTATGATTCCGCTAAGTATAGATAGATTGTTGATGCCCTACAGTATCTTACATTTACCATGTTTGATATCTGCTATGTTGTTAATAAGGCGTGTCAGTTCATGCATGCTCCCATCGAGAATAATTGGGCGGCTGTTAAATGTATTTTATCTTATCTTCAGGCTATGACATCTTATTGTTTATATATTACCCGAGGGTCATCCTTGTCTCTTCATGGTTTTATTGATGTTGATTGGGATGACAGTGTTGATAACCGTAAGTTTATTAGTGGTTATCTTGTATATCTCGGTAATACTCATATTTTTTTAGAAATATGAGAAATAACGAACTATTGTTAAATCCTCCATAGAAGCTGAATACAAGGCTTTGGCTAATGGCATTGATGAAATTTTATGGCTTTGTTCGATATTGTCAAAACTTCATCTTCTTTCTCTTTCTGTGACTATTTAATTTGTAGTGTTATAATTTAGTAGCTATTTTTTTTATCTATCAATGCTATAATTTATATTCATACTAAACATATTAAGATATCTGTCAATGCTATAATTTATATTCATATTAAGATTGATTATCATTTTATTTGCATAAAATTGCTAAAAGAGATTCAAGTTTAATTTGTGTCTTTAAAGAACCAAGTAGGTGATACTGTGGTTGCTCATTTTAGATCCAAACTTTGGGTCCCCCTCTTCCCTCTTCATATATATATATATATATAAAGTAAGATTCATACAATGGTACATCACAGTCAATGAAATTGACCTTTCAATGTGACGATGCCCTGGCATGTCCGGGAGGGCAACCACCGCAGCCACTCTTCGATTTAAAATCGGAATGCATTTAATATTTCTATTCAGAGTCCTATAAAGCAATGATTAATTAGCCAACAGTGTTCCTTTTATTATAGGTCGATTTGATGGTTAAAATTTCTGCTGCTTCTCTTTAGTTATGAAGTGGAGAATCTGTATTTAATATATAGGAGTAAAGAAAAGGGATTTTATATCCATACATAATATATTGATCTGACATGGCCATAAAAGAAAATATTTTAAAAAATTATTTTAATATATTTTCAATTAAAACATATTTTAAAAATGAACTTTTATCTACTGTAACAAATCTTATCTACTATTTGATTTTTGCCAAAGTTTGGCATCCCGGAGTCACTCGTATTGTTGCAAACAAGCATAAACTAATGAATGTGTCAATTTTCTATTCGTTAAAACGAATACTACAATTATTGGAATGTTCAATTAAGACCATGTCAATTTTATTTTATTATCAGTTGATGTGTTCAATTATTTGTGGTTGTGAGAGGATATCTGAAGCCAAGTTATATATTATTTGAGACGACTACGTTTTATATATAAATACTAATTAGTATTGATATGATTTTTTTGCTTTCAGATCATGAATTTTGTCGACGAATTAACTGGTCCCGTTTGTAGTGCTAAGTTTTTAGTAAATGGTCGTGACTCGTGACTATATGGCAGTCGTTGGTATATTGCTTTTAGTAAATTATACCAGGAATCTATATCTGTTTTTTATTTTTAATTACCTAAAAAACACCAACTCTTTGTGGAACGATTTAATTTTAAAAACAAAGAGAGAATTTTTATTGACAAAATTCAGTAATAATTGTTTTTTCAATGCTAAAAATGGGATTTTCTAGCCAACCTGCCATATATATATATATATATATATATATATATATATATATATATATATATATATAGTAGAGTACTAACTATTTAATATAATTATAAAAATAGAGAGAGGGTGATCGATCTTTCAGCATTAATATCTTATGGATAAGATCATCGAAGTGAAAATAGAACCACAGAAAGATTATTGATCCTTCAAATATTTTCTTATACTTCTGATTTCTTTCCTGAAAGCCCCCATAAGTCAACTGGTTGGATTTTTTTCCCCTCCCTCCTCCCTCCTATGTCTCGTATATTTTGTGTTATATATGGAACCACGAGTCCCCATGCTTCCTCTTTAACACTATAAGCTAAGGGTGAGTGTCACCAAACATTACCCCCAAAGAAAAGAGAAAAAGAAGAAGAAAGGAAAAAATGGTGTTTGCTGGTCCAGGTGGTGGTGGAGGTATTGGTGGTGTGGCTGACATGAAGAGTCTGACCACCCAGATCGTCACCGGCCGGTGGTTCATGGTGTTCGCATCACTTCTAATCATGTCGGTTGCTGGTGCAACCTATATGTTTGCACTCTACTCCCCTGATATCAAAGATGCCCTGGGTTATGATCAAACCACCCTTAATTTGCTTAGCTTCTTCAAAGATGTAGGTTCCAATGTTGGTGTCCTCTCGGGCCTAATCAATGAGGTCACTCCTCCATGGGTGGTTCTGTCAATGGGGGCAGTCTTGAATTTTTTTGGTTACTTCATGATATGGCTTTCCGTGACCAAAAAAATTACTGGTGTTCAAGTGTGGCATATGTGCTTATACATATGTATAGGTGCTAATTCTCAATCTTTTGCCAACACTGGCTCTCTTGTCACTTGTGTCAAGAATTTCCCTGAAAGCCGTGGGAGTGTGCTAGGGATCTTGAAGGGTTATGTTGGTCTTAGTGGCGCAATTATAACTCAATTTTTCCATGCTTTTTATGGGGGTGATACGAAGGCTTTGATTTTGCTCATAGGATGGCTTCCTGCTGCAATCTCTTTTGCCTTCTTGCGTACCATTCGAATCATGAAGGTAATTCGCCAACCGAATGAGCTCAAGGTTTTCTACAATTTTCTCTATATATCTCTTGCCCTGGCCGGGTTTTTGATGGTCGTGATCATCCTGGAGAAAACGCTTAGTTTTACTCGAGGTGAATATGGTGGTAGTGCTGCCGTGGTGATTCTCATGCTCTTTGTGCCACTTGGTGTTGTTATTGTAGAAGAATACAAGATTTGGAATAGCAAAAGGCAAGCCTTGAATGACCCTTCTCCACTGAAAATTGTCACTGAAAAGCCACCACCAAGCCAAGAAATTCCTGCCCCGTCTCCTCCCCCGCCATCTACATCTAGTGGTAAAAAATTGGTCACCGTAGAGTCATCACCGAGCACCACAGACAACAGCAACGTATCTTGTTGGAAAACTGCTTTTAGGCCACCAGACAGAGGAGAGGATTTCACCATACTACAAGCTCTTTTTAGCGTTGACATGCTCATCCTCTTCTTAGCTACAATTTGTGGTATTGGTGGCACGTTAACGGCTATAGACAACTTGGGTCAGATTGGAACTTCATTAGGGTACCCTAAAAAGAGCAGTAGCACTTTTGTGTCATTGGTGAGCATCTGGAATTATCTTGGTCGAGTTGTATCAGGTTTTGGGTCTGAACATGTCTTGAAAAAGTACAAATTCTCCCGCCCTTTGCTGTTCACCCTAACCCTCCTCCTTTCTTGTGTTGGTCACCTCCTGATTGCCTTCAATGTTTCCGGTGGTCTCTACGTGGCGTCAGTCATTATCGGCTTTTGTTTTGGTGCTCAATGGCCATTACTCTTTGCTATCATCTCAGAACTATTTGGGCTCAAGTACTACTCTACTTTGTACAATTTCGGAGCTGCGGCTAGCCCTGTTGGGCTATATCTACTTAATGTGAGACTGACGGGGCATTTATATGATAAAGAGGCAGGGAAGCAATTGGCAGCTAAGGGTCTCATAAGAAAGCATGGCGATGCCCTGGATTGCGTTGGCACCGAGTGCTTCAGGCTGTCCTTCATTATCATTACAGCTGCAACATTGTTCGGTGCCTTTGTTTCATTAATTTTGGTGCATAGGACTAGGAAGTTCTATAAAAGTGACATCTACAAGAAATTCCGAGAGGCGGCAGAGGAAGCAGAGACAGAAATGGCGGTATCCGGGAATGGCGTCGGACGGGCGGAAACAAAGAATGGCTAGGGATTTTTAATTATTAGCTTCAACTACGAAGAAAAGGTTTTAATAGCAAAAACGAAAAGTTTAAAATTTATACGGGGATAAGTGCCATTGATGAATTGTAACACATTAATTTACGATCCTGGGATTGTATTTTTTGTGGTGGCAGGAACAAAAATATAATATATCGTGTGGCCTTGACTATTTTATAAGAAAATTGTAGGTGCTTTCTTGGAAACATTGTATAAAATAAAGAAACTTGTTTACTTGGTTAGTGTGTGACTCCTGGGTTTACTAAAAAAAAATATATATATATATATATTCTATGTAAAGCTTAATTGTTTAGATCTTGAGATTATTTTTTAGAGTATAGCTTAATTGTTTTTTAAAAGTTAATAGTTTGAATTCTATAAATTTTAAGGTTCCTGAAAGCTTACATGGTTGTTAATTTTAGAGCCTATAAGATTAATCAAGGTGCGCTAAGATGGGCTTGGACATCCACGTTAATAATAATAAAAAAAATATTTAAAAATGTGATATTAATTAATTTTAAAGTATTTTTCATTAGAAATACATGAAAATAATATTTTTATATTACTTTTTATACTAGATGCAAAAACAATTAAAAAATAATTTAAAATAAAAAAAAATTAATAAAAAATAAGTTGATTAGGAACCAATCAACAACTAAAACAAAGTCTTTGCCCAATTTTTTATGGCTCCCAATTGGGACCGCAACTCTGTGAGTAAAAGAAAGTCCCATTTCTCTCTATTTTTAATTTTCCTAGTTCCCATTTCTTTCTCGTTCTTATGTGGGACCAATTGCTTCTTTGGATATTCATGATTGACTTCGAACTTATTGGGGTTTTCTTTTATTATTATTGATAGGGACTTTAATTTCCAATATAATTTCTCATTGATTGATCTCTAAACGGAAGAAATGTGATCGATTAGGCTATTAGTCGCTGTTTCGCCTATAAATTTTAATTAATTTCACGAGCTTTAAAGTTAATAATTATATAAATTTTTAGTGATACTAAGATTTATAAGACTCAAACTGGTGATCTTTAAAAAACAAACCTAAAACTTAACCAGTTAAACTATATCTTTTTGAATTTATTTATTTTAATCCTTGCTTTGCTGAGAAGTTGAGGTAAGATAGTTTAATAAAAAAATAAATAAATTTTCTCTTAACTTGAATTTCACCACTCAATCAAAGATGATAAAAGACGAATCTTTCATTATAGATATAACATAACACTATTTGTAAAGGAAAAGCTTCCCTACTCCTAGAAATCTCTCTTGGAATTCTCCTGGTCACAATATTATTCAACCACTAAAACCTCGTCTTTTTAGATTGTCTGTCATTTGCTTGCATGCCACTTAAATTTGCTTCTTGCTAGCAATGAGTGCTCTTCCTCTGATATCTCTCTCAACTTGCCTTCATTTTTCTTAATTGATGGCCATTACTTTTATAACTCATAATATTAGCTTTTGATTTCTCAATTACCAGTCGACCAATCATTTAATCTGTGATTAAGGACCCTCTCACACAGTCCTCGAGCATCAATCAAGATTGAATTTAAAAAAAAAAACAATACTGACGTTGCAGTACTGATCATGATGCATTTAACAATTCAAGGTCGCACCGATGCATGTTCTTTAAATTTGCTTTTAAGTGTTTAAAATATAAAGTTCACTTTCTTCTGCATCAAAGTAGATTTTCTTTCTCAGTCATAATTAACGCAAGAACAAGTTCTATGTTTTCCCTCTCTTAACTGTGCATTCTGGTGAGAAAAATAGAATAGAGGTTTCGAATGTCACGAGGAAATTAAGATTAACATTATGCTTCCTTTGTTTTTCAAATAGGTGTGGCAGTATTCCAAATAATCCGAAATTTCTCCTCTTTTCACCGGTGATATTTTGAAGTGTAGGAGCAATTATTTTTTTAAAAATCAATTATTTAAAAATATATTAAAATAATATTTTTAATTTTTTTATCAATATATCCAAATAATTCAAAATTATAAAAAAAATTATTTTCTTAGAAATGTTGTTTGAAACATAATTTCAAACAGCATAGGATAATACCTCCATCTGAGCTAGCCATATTGGCTGCTCAAAATAAGAAGACCTGCTATCTTTATCTTTTTTTTTTAATTATAAATGATCGGATCAATCTCGATTAATTTTCTGATATTTTGAAATTAACGACTGTATAAGTTTTTAGTAACCCTGAAATTTATGATATTAGAATTGTTAACCCGAAAAGCAAACCCAAAACCTTATTAATTGAACTGTCTTTATATACATAGTATGTATTTCAGTGATCATCAGCATTTTGCATTGTCATTTTACACTACACGTCTCTGTGACCCAGTATGAATTCTACGATATGATGAAGGTTATTAACTCTGACCATGATGATGCATGCACTACTATTGTTAGGCATATCTAGAAATCTACAGTGGGAACGGGGCATGGTAGAGTATATAGAGCAGAGAATTCTTATCTTCTAGTGTAAACGATGAAGGGGTTGGTGTATGTTTTTGGGCTGTGTCGACTGTCGACCTATGAATCAGGGAAAATCAATTAGTACTTCGTTGTTTCGTTAAGGATTGTCCTTCTCGGGTTAAATATCAAAGGGAAAATCAAATACCCATAAATTAACCTTATTAGGAATACAACCTGACTTGACGGGTATTCCACAAAACCCGACCCGGTAGGACAGGCAAGAGCCATTTTTCCTTTGATATTTTTTGAACAATTGATCTTTTAAGATAAATTTATTATCTGATCTATATTTTAATTATACATAAGAGTTATTGTAAAATTAAATATTTATATATAATTAATATTATTTTTGTCGTTTGATATTAACTATTAAATATGAATTGTAAGCACAGAAAATATATTTTTCATCGATAAGAAATCCTCGAGACGAGCCCCAAGGCCAGCAGTGGATTTTCCTCCCGACCTCGAACTCGATCGATATAGAGGCGGCGGAAATGGTTGAAGAATAACCCACCCCTGACGGAGCCCGTTTCCATCTATATATATCACCCCAACGGGCTTTAAATCACTGGTCATATATGGGCCATGGAGTTGTACCTGGGATCGGAAAGGAAATGCCCGCCGAAATACCGAAGGCCCATTATTAGTTGCAGATGTATTTTACACTCTTGGGCCGAGCAAAATATTCCTGGCTTGACAAGCCTAGAAGACGACTGTGGAGTATATGTTCACTTTTGTTGGGTTTAAAAACTTAGAATTATTGATAGTGTGGTTGTGGTTATTTTTTAAATAGTTTTTTGTGTTAAAATACATATTAATAATATTTTTTTATTTTTTAAAAATCATTTTTTACATCAGCACATCAAAATGATTTGAAAACACTAAAAACATATTAATTTGAAGTTAATAAAAAATAAAAAAATTTTCAAATTTTATCAAAAGCACTTTTAAAACACATAAACAAACAGGCTAAACCAGAATTAATATAGAATCTCCTGGAAACAAGTAAAAGAGATGAATAAATAGGCTGAATTGTTGTAGTTCATAATCTGCTCCGTCTATTTGCAGCATTTTTAATCTCAATTTCATTATTAGCGATGATTATTCAGCTAATTGCATCGGGTGTACAAACTTTAAAAAAAAAAAAAAACTGCACAGCATGTTTAAACTCATCCTATAACATGAGAATAAAGACTTGGTTTTTTTTTTTTTCAGAAAATATACACATGCGCAAATTGCCCGGGAACACAACTATGAATAGCAGTAAATAAATATGAAAATGGGCAAACAAATGATTATAATGTTTTGATATTATAGTAGCATTACTTTTTAAAATATTTTATGAATTGAAATATATTAAGATAATATTTTATTATTTTTTAAAATTTATTATTAATTTTACCATATTAAAATGAAAAAAAATCATTAATATATATAATTTTTTTAAAAAAAAATATTTTTTTAAACCTGCGTAAATAAGGTATGCTTGTGCTGTACATGACGGTGAAAAGTGGAGGCACTTGTAATTTTCCGAGCCCAGACATAACCCACCACAGTAATTTACAAGCCCGGAAACTCTAAAGAGAAAGAAATCCATCATTTTTTCTCGTCAAATTCCAGAACAAGTGATTTTTCTCGTAAATAGCAAGAAAAAGAGATATAAATTTAAAATTTTAAAAAATTTCAGAGTGTTTTAAAAGTTTATTTTTGCTTTAAAGTTTCATACTCTCAAAGCTCGTAAATCATGGAGTCAAAATATTTGAAATGTCCTCAATTATAATCGAGGTTTTTTTCAAGAATGTGTGATAACTTATTATTTCTAAAAAAATATTTTTGATATTAATCACTTGGAGTTTTTTTATCCAAATATTAACAGCAAATAATAACAAGTTATTATTAATAATAAATTTTTTTTTAAAACCCACATTACAACCTTGTTTGTTTTTACATTTCAAAAAAGCTTTTGAAAAAATTAAAAATTTTTTATTTTTTTTATTTACTTTAAATTAATATTTTTTAGTGTTTTCAGATCATTTTAATGTGCTAATATTAAAAATAATTTTTTACAACTTAATATTTTTTAAGTAAAAAATATTTAAAAAGTAATACAACTATATTTAATAAGGAATGCTTGTGATATAGATGGCGGTGAAAAGTGGAGGCAATTGTAATTTTGCAAGCCCAGACAGCACCCACTGCAGAAATTTACAAGCCCAGAAACTCTAAAGAGAAAGAAATCCATCATTTTTTCCCATCAAATTCCAGAACAAGTGATTTCTCTCCCTCTCGAATGTGCAGGAAGCGGGCGGGGCTGGCAAAAAGTTAATACAAGTGTTCTTCAAATAAAACTTTGACACGAACAAGTGAATAGTCACAAGGAAATTTATATCAGACAGCGAGGATCATCTCTAAAAATGCTGATGAACTTGAAAGATTTAAGAATTGAGATTACTAATCACATTTAATCATCAACATAAGGGGTCTTAAATGCTACTTCCAGAAAACAAAAAAAGAAAAAGAGGAGGTAAATCAATGAACAATGTGAGTTTTTTTTTATTAACGTACCCTAAGACGCCATGGTTAATTACTATCGTTGTTGAGAAATACGCTTCGCATCTCGATGTCTCACCGTCCTTGTTCACAAGGGTGTCGATTTTGTTTCAGGAGATAGTTTGTTTTTTAATTGAAATGAAATGTTTTGATTTTAGAGTATTTTAGTATATTATTTTAGGTTGTACTGTTTATATATATATATATATAACAAATATAATTTAAATTTAAGATAAATTAATTATAAATTATACAATATAAATACAATGCCAAACAAATATAATTTTAAAATTTAAAATATTTCTAAATAGTTAAGATTAACTTAAAGTAATTAAACTTAAACAAAATATCAAAATATTATGAAAGTAAAATGTTTTAATACAAGTATTTTACCATTTTTATTAAAGGGTCTTAAATGAATATAAACCATAAATATTAGTGATAAATCTAATTTTAAAAAATTAATATCACTGTTAATAAAAATGGTAAAAATAATTTTCAATATTATTATCAATATCATTGTTATTGAAAATAGTAATGAAAAAGAGTTTTTTATAATTATGTAGTTTAATTAATTAAATTGAACAAGGTTCAATTTGATTTAATGACTTTTTAAGAGCGGAACAAAACATGTGGAATGAAACCAGAACGTTCCGGGTGGAATTTAGCCGAAAAATCCGGAACGGGCCGAGATTTAAAATGAGATGAAATTTGTTTCATTTTGTTTTGTTTTTTGAATTGGTATGAAATATTTCGGTCATTTCGGGCAAAACAGAACAGAATTGACATCCATCGTTGACAGTAAAATTATTTTTTGTAATTTCTTTTATCTATCATTAGGTGATATTTTTAAGACTAATTTAGTCCATAAAAATTCAATTTATACTTTTATTTGATTAGAGCTAAATCAAATGAAAAATCTTATCTTAAATCACATATATATGAATATATATATATATATATATATTAACTTGATAAAACTTAATTAATTAATTCAAAATAGATCCAGACCAATTTTTTTAAATCAATAATTGAATCAAATCTTATAGTCACGCTTTATTCATGCACTCATAATCATTTACTTCTTTCATGACATTAAATTACTATTATGGGGTGATTTTACGATTCAAT
The DNA here is from genome assembly GCA_015852605.2 of Populus deltoides. Taxonomy (NCBI): domain Eukaryota; kingdom Viridiplantae; phylum Streptophyta; class Magnoliopsida; order Malpighiales; family Salicaceae; genus Populus; species Populus deltoides. The sequence goes on from CM027577.2 coordinate 18,565,055, forward strand.
TCAATGTTTTAAAAAATATTATATTTATTATATATTTTTATTTCAAAGTCAAATATAGAAAATATAATTTAAAAAATACAGAAAAAATAAAATTTCTAGTAACTTAGCCTATAGTAATGTTATTTTTTAAATATTTTTAACACTAATTCTTTTTAAAAAACTGTAATAATTTTGAGAAAAATTATAAAATTCATCTTGAAAAAGCTATGGGCTCTTTGAGAGTGGGTTGTAATTATTTTTTAAAATGTTCTATTTAAAAATATATTAAAATAATATTTTTTATTTTTAAAAAAATATTTTTATATTAGCATGTTAAAATAATATAAAAACATCATAAAAATATTAATTTAAAATAAAAAATTAATTTTTTTTAAAATTTATAAAAAAGCTTTTAAAAATTAAGATGACCGTAATTCTGAGATGAACCCATCGGCCATGAACAGGCCTGGTTCAAAATTCAAGACATCTAGCCAACACATTCATAGATGTTTATTCCTCGTTTGCCCATCACGAAAAAGATGTCAATGATGAATACCTATATGCCATGCTTGAAAAGAAGGACATTAATGTAAATTGATAAATATTCCTTCCAATTTTTATTACTGCCAGAGCTCACAGACTCACTCACACAACAAACACGCTTGTACCAACAAAACCCAAACAGTCTCTTTTTCTTTCATATGTTTTCCTTTCATTTATTTATGTAAATCTTTTTCCCTTTTTTTTTTTTGAAAAAAATAAGAAAAACGATACCCGACATTATCGCTGCAGAATGTCGTCGAAGGGGAAGGGAAAGGCCGTCGCTACCGGCGGAGATAAACGGAAACGTGGCGATGTTGACGACGACAAGACCGGTGGTGGAAAGATGAAAAGGAACCGTGCGGTTCTTCAGTTCTTCGAAGACGAAGCTGATCATAGTGATTACGAGAGTGATGATAGTGATCTTAATTTTGACATTGAAGGTTAAAAAAATCCTACTTTTTCTTTTTTTTCCCCTTGAAATTCATTTTTTTTCTTACCTTTCTAGGGCTCCGAGTTGGTAAAACGATGGCGTTTTGAGGTTTTTGAATTTTTGAAGTTTGAATTTTTTGGGTTTTGACTGAAAATGAGAGACACCAGTGACTCTGGTGGTGGTTTAACGTCTTTATTATTATTATTATTATTATTATTATTATTATTATTATTATTATTATTATGTTTTGGTGGTGCTTGATGGATTTTAGGAAATCTTCTTTTTAGTTTTGATTTTCCAAGTAAAGTTTATTTTAGTGGAAATTGTGTGACATAGCAGCGATTCTGAGATGGTCAAATGGTGTGTTTTTACTTTTATGTTTTTTCCACTTGTCTTGTATCGGTGCTGCATGTTGTTTTACTAGGCTTTTGTGTAGGTTTTTCTGCGAGGTATTTTTAAAGAAATTTTGGGTTATACATTTGTTATGTCTGTGAGGTTTTGTTAGTGGAGGTGTTTTACATGCTCGCAACAAGTGGCAAGGCCCCGTGTTTTCAAAAATTCTGTCTGTGCAAGTGGATCTGTGAAGTTGTTTTTGAGCTTGCTGTGCTGTAAAACTGTTCATTGAGGGTATTTGAGTGCATTTACTTGTTGTAACTGAGGTTAATTTTACGGTGGATTCACTGGAGATTTTATAGAATTAGTATTTAGGAAATTGATGTTATGGCAGATTTAATAGAAATATTGGAGCAATCAGGATTTGTTTTGCATTGTGGATGTTCTTTTTTGTCTTTTGTTATATAGTTTGGGTTTTGAGCTAAATGGAATGCCTTTGTATAGGATCTTTTTTTCAGGTCATGCTCATACCATGTTCCTTTTCTTTTTTCAACATTACAGTATTATCTGGGTTCCCTTGCCTCTCTGCCTTGGATCAGGAAAGCTTATTTTTACTAATCTTAATCTTCTCCTAATTGTGGAGAACAGATTTTATGGATGAAGAATATGATGTAGAGCTGAAAGTAAAGAATGATCCACCAAAAACCCAAAATGTTCCAATTGTTCCCAAAGAGGAGGAGATGGACGGGGAAGAATTTGATAAGATGATGGAAGAGCGTTTCAAGAATAATCCCAGATTTCGTTTTGCTGAAGATGCTGATGAGGCTAAAAGATCCATGGAAAGAAATTATCTTGAACCTTCTGCAAAGGATCCAACTATCTGGAAAGTGAAATGCATGGTAGGATGTGCATTATATAGGCAAATATCCCCACCCCCGGCATTGTTGTTTCTATTGCATCCCTTAACATCTACCACCATTGCCTTTGCATGTGTTTACAGTCGTCAACTGGAACTTCTTGGTTGTAGGTTGGACGTGAGAGGCATTCAGCTTTTTGCCTCATGCAAAAGTTTGTTGACTTGAAGTCTCTGGGTACCAAACTGCAGATAATATCTGCATTTTCCATTGATCATGTTAAGGGTTATATTTATATTGAAGCTGACAAACAAATTGATATTATTGAGGTAACATATTTTTATCACTGAACAAGGAATTTATTATTTTCTGTGCTGGGGAATTTGCTCCTTTTCAGGTTATTTTTATTAGTAAACTAATATTTTTCTATTTATCTTCTATAATTCTGATTTTAGGCATGTAAAGGGCTTTGTAGCATATATTCTAGCAGGATGGCTCCAGTTCCTAAAAATGAAGTGTCTCATCTGCTCTCCATCCGAAAAAGTTGTAATCAAGTTTCTGAGGGCATGTGGGCTCGTGTAAAGAATGGGAACTATAAGGGGGACTTGGCACAGGTGGAGTGCCAATGAGCTTGTTGGCTGTTTCTTGCTTTGTTGCAAAAACTAATCTGTCTTTACTCTGAAGTAATTTTGTTTCTGTAGATTGTGGCTGTGAATGATGTGCGGAAAAAAGCAACAGTGAAGCTGATTCCAAGAATTGATTTGCAAGCATTGGCGCAAAAATTTGTGAGACTTTGAAGAGTGGAACTAGCATCCTCTGCTTCTAATATAGTTTTGAATTATGTTTATTTTGTTATGGATCTTCAAGTTTAATGGTGATTTCATGAATTTTGGGTGCCAATACTGCAGATATACCTTGATTATATGTTAGTTCAAAGTGGATTCCACTGCTTCAAATTTATAAGAAGACTATTAACAGTTAACACACACATGTATCTATATATTAAAATCTTGTTCCTTCTATTCTGAGGACATTATTTGCAGATTATAACATGCACATGGTGGCAAGTTTGATGCTTTATTTGTGATTTTCATGAAAAGCATTTCTTAACCAATTTGCTTCACAGGGAGGGGGACTTGCAAAGAAGAAAGCTGCCATACCAGCTCCGAGACTAATCAGCTCAAGTGAACTTGAGTAATATCCATATCCCACATATAGTTCATTTGACTTCTAATGTCATGACTTCTTATATGCAATTATATTTGACTTGTGTAGGGAGTTCCGGCCTCTGATTCAATATAGACGTGACCGTGATACTGGCAAGATGTTTGAGGTTCTTGATGGCCTGATGCTCAAGGATGGATATTTATATAAAAGAGTATCTATAGATTCTTTAAGCTGCTTGAGCGTTTTGCCTTCAGAAGAGGAGTTGTTGAAGTTCAAGTCTTCTGAGAATAATGAGTCAGAGAAATTGGAATGGCTTGCACAGATATATGTTGGACAGAAGAAAAAACGGATAATTGGAAATGAGAAAGGTGGTGAGAAAGGAGAGGGCTCATCAGCATCTGGGCAGAATAGATTCGAACTGTATGATCTTGTGTGTTTCGGGTAAGTTCCACTCCAATTAGTGGTTTTCTGTGATCTGATAATATGTAAATTATAATCTTTGATTTTGTATTACCGGCTTGCAGCCGCAAAGATTTTGGTCTTATTGTTGGTATGGAGAAAGATGAATCTTACAAGGTATGGAATCTAGTTTACTTGCTTTGTGGCTTTGCTGCTGGCTATTTAACTTTCTTTAATGTTCAATGTGAGGATTAGAATTCTTCATATTTTTTCCGCTGCTCCAGATTCTAAAACATGGACCTGAAAAACCTGATGTGGTTACTGTTGCAATACGCGATCTAAAGAATGGGCCCACTGATATGAAGTTTACTGCTTTAGATCATCACAAGAAAACCATGTCAGTTAACGATACTGTTAAGGTTTTGGAAGGTCCATTGAAGGTTTGACACTAATTTCACATTTCTTCTGTTTTTTTTTTTAATGTGATTCTGAAGCAAATTGCCACACTAGGCTTGAGACTATCATGCAAGTTGCTCTTTGCAGGATAGGCAAGGAATTGTTAAGCAAATCTACAGAGGCATCATATTTATATATGATCAGAATGAAACAGAAGATTGTGGTTATTTCTGTTCGAAAGCTCAAATGTGTGAAAAACTCAAGCTTTCTTTTGATGCTTGCTATGGAAAGGTTGTGCCTTTTGAAAAGAGCAATCGCATCATTTTGTCTACACCATTCTCTTACCCTGAATTGTTTCTGGTGCTTTAAATGACTATTTCTTTGCTCTCATTTCAGGATAGTGAATCAGGCTCTTTAGGTTTTGAAGATTTCCCATCATCTCCCAAATCCCCCCTTATCACCTAAAAAACCGTGGCAAGCGAAAGAAAATAGCCGTGGCTGTATGCATTGCAATTGTGCCTTTTGTAGTTTTATTCTTTTTTCAGTTTTGACTCTGATGTAAAGTTTCTTGTACTGGCTTTGTTATTCTTTGCAGTCAACCAAGGCGAGAAGGATGGATTGTTCTCCATTGGTCAAACCTTGAGAATCCGAGTAGGACCTTTGAAGGGGTATCTATGCCAGGTCTTGGCCATACGCTATTCTGATGTTACTGTGAAGCTTGGTTCTCAGCAGAAAGTTCTTACAGGTTCTTTACGAAAAGGTTACCTTTGGTTCTGTTTGATTTTCAGTTTACCTATTTTCTAATTTTTTTGGTTTATGTTTCTGAAGTTAAAAGTGAGCATCTTTCTGAGCTCCGTGCAAAGAGCTCCGCCATGTCTGTAAGGTGCATATTTTATAGCTAAATCCTATTTGTCTCAGCTTTTTTCACGAGTATGGTCTGGATTGCCTTTTGAAGGTGCACTGACATGGTTCTTTTCTATTTATGAAAGTGATGATCCACGATCCGGTTCTTTCAAACCATTTGATTTACTTGGAAATGAAGGTGGCTCTGGAGGTGGGAATTCGATTACTCTCAGAAAATAAAAAATTTCTGATGATATCAAGTGGTTTTTTTTCCTCGAGTTGATATCTGACATAATTAATTTTCCTTTTAACTTTGTATTCTTGAAGGTTGGACAGGTGGAGCTGGGACATCAACTGAAGGTGATGGCTGGAATGCTGGTGGCCTCTCCACTGAAAGGTTTTCCTTTTCTTTTTATTGTCAAAGTTCTGTTCATGCACTTGCTGGTGATGTATGCTTTAAAGTAGCTATTGGTTGTGTCATCATAATTCCTACGGGCCGAAACTGTAAATGGGGGTCCTAGTCATGGGCTGAAACTATAGCTGTTATATTTGCACTTAATAATTTTAAGGTTTGATATTAGTTTGTAGTATTTAGTAGACTTTTGCTTTTTCTTGCTTGATGCATGGCAGCATAAGTTTGCTATGCATTGTCACTGGATGACATGGTGTTCAGTGAAATAATGCTAACATGCAGTTGTTTTGAGTAAGAAAAGAGAATTCATCTCTAAAGAACTTCCCAGTTACCATGCAATTTAGCTCCAATAGAGGAGTGCTTGCTGAAGAGGGTCATTAAAACACAGTCACGAGCAAAGCTTGTGCAGGGCTTTAAGTTTTCTTGACAATGTGGATTTACTGTATTTTAGATAGAAACCTGTTTTTTTGTTGACATTTGTGCAAGTGAAATTCTGTATGTTTTGTGATGGGAATGGATATGGCAGTGGTGAATCCGTCTGATTTGATTATGGCCACTATGTTTGTGTGTATGATTATTGTTGATGCAAAAAGGAATTGTAAAGCTAAGCTTTTGAAGATCTAATTGTGTTGATTTAGTGGAATTTGTGTTTGAACTGAATTTATTGAATTAAATTATCAAATGAAGCAATGGTTCAGTACCACATGCTGGTCGATTTGGAAATTATCAGCATCTTCATGTTTCTTTCCTTGTAGCTTTTTTATTGAATTGTTTCTACACATTACTTTTCTTTTTGATTTGTACTTTTGTCTATAATCTGATATGCATTTTCTTGCAGAACTTCTTGGTCTAGCCCGGGCTTCACGGTTAGTGATGAACTCTCTCTCTCTCTCTCTCTCTCTACCCCACCCCAAACAACAGCATAAAGTGATAACTCCTGAGCTTTCTGTTTTCTGCAGCTTCAACCTGAAACCAACCCTGTAAATCCATCAAGTTCTGTAGATAATGAACCAAATAAAGGTGTGTAATTATTCCTCATGGTGGCAGTTCAGCCATGCCATTGTAGTGTGTTAGAAGCATCAAAGTACATGATGAGCGTATACATTATGCAATATCTTTTGTAATGAATGTATCACAAGCGCCAAAGTGGCTAACTGCATGTTTTGGAATGTGTAGATGATACTTGGGGGAGTCAAGCTAAAGCAAAACAGACTTCATCTTGGGGTGCAGCTGCAGCTGACTCTTGGAACAAAGCTGCTTCTAACATTGGTTCTAGCAGTGGTGCATCTGTTGGCTGGGGTAAAGCAACTTTATCCAATGAAGATCTGCCAGGCTCTTCAAGAGGTTCTGGAGATAACTGGGGTCAAGGAATCCTAAGAGATGAAAAATCTTCTTTTGATGCTGCAGCATCTGCTTGGGACAAAGGAAAGACTGTTATTGGAAACCAAAATGGCAGTTGGGGTGAGGCAGCTACCGGGAAGAATCAAGTGGGTTCGTGGGGAAAATGTAATGATGCAGTTGAAGCAGGATCCTGGGAGAAGAATAAAAGCTCTGTCACAGGAGAGGACTGCTTGAGTAACAAGACTACTGGGTGGAATCAACAGAAATCACAAGATGGAGGAGACCCTTGGGGTAAAGCTGCAGAAGAACAAGATAAGGGTGCTGCACAAAATGATTCTTGGGGTAAAGCTGCAGAGAAGCGGGAAAGCAAAAATGGTGCCGAAAAGCCAACTGAGGGTTGGGGTAAGGCAGGCAGGAGCAGCACTCAACCAGAAGCTGATAAAGGAAGTGGCTGGATGAAAGACAAAGCTGATAGTGCAGGTCAAACTTCAAGTTGGGGCAATGGGAAAATTTTAAGTGAAGATGCAACTGAGTGGAATAAAGATGGATCTAATAACCAGAATCAGACTGATAGCTGGAATAAGCCAAAGGCCTTTGGTTCTGATAGGGGATCTTGGAATAAACAGGGAGAATCCTCTTGGGGTAAACAGGGGGGGGGATCTTGGGGTAATGGGAATAGACCAGATGGAGATCAAGAGTTTGGTGGCTGGAACAAGACATCTGATGGGGGTCATGGTTCAGGTGGGAGCAGGGGAAGAGGAGGTGGTCATGGTGGTAGAGATCAGTTTGGCCGAGGAAGATCCTTTGGTGATGGTCAGTCTTCAGGTTGGAAAGGTGGAGAAAACAATTCAACTGGCAACGATCAAGGAGGTGGCTGGGGCAAATCCAAGGGGTTTGAGGGAAGTAGAGAGGGCGGATGGAAGTCTGTTTCTTCTGGGGGTGATAGTGGATCAGGTTGGAACAAATTTGGGGGAGCAGATAAAGAGACCGGTGGGAGCGTGGATAAATGGAACAGTGGGAACAAATCGAGTTGGAACAATGATCAAACTCAAGGTCATAATGGGAGCAAAGGTTTTGTTTCTAATCTGTCTTCAGAAGGGCAAAATGATGGTGCTAGTTGGAGAGCACCCAAATCAAGTTGCATGAACTCGTCTTCTGGATGGAACAGTGCTTCTGCTGTGGATGAAGTACCAGGTGGAAGTTGGGGTGGAGGCAGCAAGTGGAACTCAGGGAAAGCTTCAACTGGTGACAATACAACTGGATGGAAAACTGGAACGAGTGGGGCTGGCACCCAGCCGTCTGACTGGGGTCCTCCAAAAGCTTCTAAAGGAGACCAGTCATCAAGCTGGGATAATAAAACTGGTCATGTAGATGCCAACCAGTCATCTGGTTGGGGTAGTAAAAGCTGTTGGAATCAGAAATCTCCTGAACTTGAAAAGGACAGCGAGATAGATGGAAACCAGAATTCTAGCTGGGGTAAGAAAAGCAATTTGAAATCCGAATCAAGTGATGCAGGTGGAAATGCTGGCTCTGACTGGGGCAAGAAGGGCAATTGGAACTCCAAATCCAATAATGCTGATGGAAATCAAGATTCTGGTTGGGCCAACAAAAGCAACTGGAATTCTGGGTCCAAAGATGCAAACCAAGGTTCTAGTTGGGCCAAGAAAAGTAATTGGAACTCTGGATCTAGTGATGTGAACCAAGAATCTGGTTGGGACAAGAAAAGCAGTTGGAGCTCTAGATATGGTGATGGTAACCAGGATGCTTCTGTAGCCTGTGATGATGAAGGCCAAACTGAGACCTGTGGTAATAGGGCAGGTGGTGGGAGTTGGAGAGGTGGTTTTGGTGGTAGGGATGGTTCAGACAGAGGGGGTTTTAGAGGTAGAGGTGACAGAGAAGGCTTTGGAGGTAGAAATGGCTCAGACAGAGGGGGGTTATGGAGGTAGAGGCAGATCCGACAGAGGTGGATTTGGAGGCAGAGGTGGTCCAGACAGAGGGGGCTTTAGAGGTAGAGGGGACAGAGGAGGCTTTGGTGGTAGAGCCAGAGGAAGGAGGGATCAAAATGGTGGTTGGAGTGACAACAATTCTGCTGAAGATAAGACCTTTGACTGGAAGAATGGGGCAAACAATAGCAGTGGAGGATGGAAAAATAATGGTGGTGGAAGCAGTTGGAACCGAGGAGGTGGTGATAGGGGCCAACAGAATAGCTGGAATTCTGGAAGTGGTGGAACAAGCAATGAAGGTGGTAGTTGGAGTAGCCAAGGTTCAGGCTGGAACCAGTCAAGAACGGCCAAAGATAGTGGTGGCAGTGACCTTGCTGGTGGTTGGAACAAGGGAACCTGTGCAAACAGCGATGCTGCCTGGGGTCAAGGAAACAGCTGGAAGTCATCAAATCCTTCTGGTGAGGGCTGGAGTAAATCAAGCAAAGGAATTAAAGGTTCAGAAGATCAAGGGGGTGGCTGGAACAAAGGACCTTCTGGTGCAAACAGTGATGCTGCCTGGGGTCAAGGAAACAGCTGGAAGTCATCAAATCCTTCTGATGAGGGCTGGAGTCAATCAAGCAAAGAAATTAAAGGTTCAGAAGATCAAGGGGGTGGCTGGAACAAAGGACCTGGTTCCAGTGCTCAAGGTGGTGGCTGGGGGACAAAAGGAGCAGGCTCAGGAGAAGCAGGGATGACTGGAGGTGATGCTATGACCTGGAATCAATCTGGTGCTTCTGGCGGAGGCCAATTATCTGGTTGGAGTGGATCAACAGAGGGAAAAGAAGGAACTAATACAGGCGGGGAACTAACTGATCCGTGTGGTAAAGCATCATCAACAAGTTCTTGGAATCAATCAAGCAAAGACATTGAAGGTTCTGATGACCAAGGCAGTGGCTGGAACAAAGGACCCAGTTCTAATGCTCAAGCTGGTGGCTGGGGGGACAAAGGAGCAGGTTCGGGAGATGGAGGAGATGCTAAGACCTGGAATCAATCTAGTGCTTTGGGCGGAGGGCAATCATCTGGTTGGGGTCAATCTACAGAGGTGAAAGGAGCAACTGAAAGTGGTAAGCCGACTGATCCATGGGGTAATAAAGCATCAACAAGCTCTTGGGGAAACGAAGGGAATGATGGAAGTAGCAAAGGGGGGTGGTAATTGCTTTGCAAAAGAAGCCATGGTATCTAGTTTTTGAAGTTTAAAGGAGCTGTATATATTAGCTTATTGTCTTATTCACGGTTAGGAAGGATCTAACAGTGGTATTTCTTTTGGAACTCTGCCCTAGACTCAAATTTCTGTTTCCTTGACATTTTGAATTCCGGTACTCCCAGAAGGAGTTGCTCATGGAGCATTGATCATGGAGACGGTTTCTAGTTTATGACAGTATTTTGTATGTACATGGTTATTTAAGCCCGTACTTGTGCAATATTTATAATAGTTCCCTAGTGCCAGAAATATGCCTTCTAGGTTTCTATAATGAAATTGGTTTCATATTCATGGTTGTCTTGAGACTTTCGCTTGTCCAGCTTAATCGGCTCAACAGATAACATTGGAAACGATTTTTTGATTGCTCAATTAGGTTGAACAGACTATAAAACAGTTTACAGAAGAATATGGCCAAGCAAGAAATTACCTAGGCAGGCTTCAACTAGGAAGATGGAGCACCTACTCTTTAAAGCTTCGCCCTGCAAACAGAGCACGTACCTGTTAATTATCTTTGGCGCTTGGTGTTTTTCGTGCCTGAGCTTGGCTACCTGAGAAAGACATATATTGCATTAACATGGCGAGCTTCCTTCCCAGAGGAACTTAGTGAGCTTAATCTGCATGTATGGATCTGATGCAATGGCAGAATCTGCCTTCTAGGTTTGCAAGTAAAACCACGACATTGGTATCCATAATTGGCACGTGCATATTTCAGATTTTTCCGGTGGTTCATATCTCATAAACTTAACAGAAACATTGTTTATGATGTTTTGAAAGTTTAGTTTGATTTTGTTAACAAACTGCAAAGAAGACAGGGTTCATGCAGGAAGATGAGCCCTACTGTTCAACAATGCCTTAACCCATGAGGGGGATGATGTCGGGGCGGGCCTATCCAGGTTCGATACTCACCCTTGGAGTTGGATAGGATAGCCCCTTGGGTGATTTATCGTTACAATTCCTCATGGGCCATTAGATATGGGCTTCGTCCAATAAACTTATGGGCCCTTATTGAATTGGAAAATCTCATTTTGATGGGCTCGCTTTCAACTAGAAAACCAGTAAATGTATCCAGAAAAGTACACTTAGATATGTTATCCAGAAAATGAAAAGGGAAAACCGGCGTTAACTATATACTCAATCTAAATTTTATCATAAAATAATTCTTTATCTCGATTTTAATCCTAAATTATTAGGAATTATCAATTAAAAACTGACATCCATATTTTCATCTTAATTAAATATTATTTTATATATAAAAAAAAACTTAATGATTTTTATTAAGTGATTCTAACAAATTTTTTAATTAGTAAAAATTAGCTCGGATTCAAAATTAATATCGCTCCGAGTATATTTGATGCTTGCCAAATGAAAAGGGCAAGCGTTCTTGTTCAGGAAATTCTTCTTATTAGATGAAGTAATTGTGTTCTACCACAACGATCAGCCAGCCGTCTTAGCTCAGCTGGTAGAGCGCATGGCTTTTAACCATGTGGTCGTGGGTTCGATTCCCACAGACGGCGACTCTTGGCTGCCAATAATTTTGGTCTTCTTTTTGGGTCCTCTTTCTGTGTCTGACATGGAGATTCTCATATGGCAAAGTATAAAACTAAAATCTACGAGGTCGATTTTGGCAATTTTCTCCGACAACAAGAATACCCCCACTTTAAAATTTGTACTGTATTAATTCATGAAAAGAACACGGACCAAAGAGCAAGTAGAACAGGACGAACGCAAAGGAAAACAAAAATATTCTGAAATTGACATTGAATCCGAAATGCCCACCTCCACCGTCCTTGCCCTCTCCCCTCCCACAACTTTCTTTCAAAAACTTGGTGCTTTAGCTGAGCATAGAATGGACAGATGACCGGACATAATTTTTGTTCTTTTTCTTGACCTTACATAACGGGGCTCAAATCATTGATGTTATTATATACAATTGTGATAATCGGTGGGGCTTGCAATGGAATCAAACTGCTTGTGATGAATTTTTTTCTCTCTTTACATCTTAATATTGATGACAAATATTTTCCTCACTTAAATAATGATAATAAGGGGAAAGATAACAAGGCACCATTGTTGGTGATGGTGCTCAAAGCTAGAATAATTAGAAGAGACAAAAAGATTAAGCTAATAGATGTGGGAGGTCGGGGTAGTGAAGAGCCGCTGCCGAATATCATTCCAAAGTAGTCGCCATCAGCACCGCCACTGGCCCCCGTCCCTTGAGTGCCGGTGGTGGGCGTGACAGTGCTGGTCCCAGCACCGCTGAATCCAGGATTAGAAATGCCCCCGCTATCATCTCTGTGTAAATGATTGAAAACCAACCAGACAATATATTATCGTAAAGACCAAATGATGACATTTGATTCAACAGAAAATTATGCATAATAATGAATCTAACAGCAGATACACTATTATAAAATACACGTAACAAGCTCCATAAGGACAAGGATCCACAATTCTGTATAACGCTAACTGGCTCAAATACCTAATGGCTTAAAGGATAGGTGGTGGGGGAAGCCGCATATGGTGCAAATGACCTATCTAGTCTCGCCCATGGTCCAGCTGTGTCAGCATCTGGGTCATGGCCGGCGGTCCAAATGAAACAGTCACAGAACAATGACGCAACCCAGAGGAGTAACCATGGCTTAAACCCTTCTGGAAAACATGCTAATTTGCCTTTCACTTTTCAGGAAAACAAAGTTAGCAAATCCGAGTGACCGCCTATGGAGAAGAAAAGATTATAGCTGCAATGGGTCTCGCATGATATTATTAAGGGCAGACTGCGGGGCTTAGCTATGCCCTTACGACTACAATTTATCTTGACAATCTTCGAATTGCAGTTTCTGCATTTTTCAGGAACACAGGCATAGACTATCTTTGCAGACTGAGTTCTGCTATCTAATAGTTAATTAATATTGTAACTAGTGCTAAAAGTTTAGATCAAAAGAGTTTGTTTTTTCTCTGATTTTATATTCGAGTTTTATAATTGTTAATATTGATGGCTACTGTATTTAATTATTAATTTCAAGATATATAAAAATTAAACAATATACATAAACTGATCTGAATTTAATATATATATATATATATATATATATGCACACACACTCTACTTCCAGTTTAGCAGCATGATCATTGACGTGACTACATTGATTGCCAGTCAGTAAAGTCTACATTTGCCTAAGCTGCTGACTACATTGATTGCCAGTCAGCAAAGTCTACATTTGCCTAAGCTGCTGACTACATGGATCTACGAGAGGCAGTGGAAAAGCTAAAAGAGTATAACAAGCAAAAGTCAAGCATGAGATATCAAAGCACGTCAACCAGGTCACATGGAAAGCTCCTTTTACAATACTGATGTCACACCTACTTTCATAAGCGGGACCCACAATGTGATAAGAAGAACAATTGAATTGGCCCTCACATATTCGATGGAAAGCTGCACCTAACTGATAAGGGAAAGAAAAGTATAGGGATTGTATTTTTAAAGGTTTTTTTATTTAAAAATATATTAAAATAATATTTTTATTTTTTAAATTTATTTTTTACATGAACTAAAAAAATTAAAATTTTTTACAATGACAGTTTAACTGCACTCCAAAACATAAGTACATAAGTGTATGTATAGTACATATGTTTTTTTTAAAATATATATTAAAAATATATTTATTAGATTTTTTTATGTTGAAACTATTCAAAAACATTTAAAAAAATATTAATTTAAAATTATCTAAATTTTATATTTTTTAAAATGAAAAACAATTTAAAAAATATTTTAAAAAGTAAATTGTAACATTAAAACTAACACCCACTATTTTTTATTATAATATATGGTGCTTTTAAAAACAAAAACATTAAATTTTTTTTTTATCAAAACCATGTAAAAAAACATTGAAAAAAAAAAAGATATCTAAAAACAAAAGGTATCGACGCTCCAGACACTCATAAATCACCTTAACCAGTCCTAGGTGGGTCACCTTAAAATTATCTCTAGGGAATTTGCACGCATGCACATTTTTATTCAGTTAATAGCAAGGATCTGAGATGGACAAAAGTGTCCAAAAAGTTGAAACAGGGAACATAGTGGGGTCAAGAATGGCTTACCTGGGGTCACCAAAGACACCAGCATTCATGGTGAGTTCTGTAATTAACCTAGCAGACCTGGGTTCCACGCTGGAGGCTTTGCTATATTGCTCACTCAAACCAGCTCCTGAGGGCACAAAGAAGGCTCCATTTACCAAGATGTCCTCGTCTGTTCTCCAATTCCAATCTGCCCACTCTCCCTCGTTTGTGTCCACCCTCTTTGTTACCTATAAAAAATTTAAAAAAAAATCACCGTCCGACATTGTACTATAGGCAGGGAATTTTGTAATGTATCTAATGGCCGGCGGAGGCGCTAAAGACATCACTCTCAGGTCTCAAGCTGACGGTGGTTTAAATTAAATTATAACGGGGTAACAGCTTCCTTTTCTTGGATGTTGCCCCCTGCTTTAGTTCTGTTTCCGTTCTGTTTACACTAGTAACCACAGGAATTCAAAAAATATAGGGAGGGTACTTTGAAGGCAGGAAGGGCTCGTATGGCTGAAGGATGGGGAAATACTTTCTTAGACCCCCAAGTCTTAGTCCAGTTTTACTAGAGTACCCTTTCACAACCATGCCTGCCATTTCTAGCGATGGCAACCGGCATTCCCACAATGAAGGCGCGTGCAAACACGCGCCACAAAACAGTGTGGGGGGAGGCGCCGTCTAACCTCGAAACAAGAGTCAAGAGGTTCCCATTAGGCTCCCATGCAAACATCATTAATCAATCATATTCTACCTCCCTTAAATAAAGCAAAATAATTCAAAGTAGGCTAACCTCTTTGGCATTATCATCGGCTGGTGCAGTATATCGATTCCCTTGACTATTTATGGTAGGGTTTGCACTACCACCGATAGCATACATCTCCCAAGCTGTAAAATCATTGTTCACCACATGTATGTACCCTCTTCTACACCTTGGCATACGCTGGACCAGCCCTACACCGAAGTGATTAAAAGCTATAGTAACTTGCATTCCTGAGTCCAATACATACTTATCATTGTGCCCCAATAGCATCACTTCATTATGGTGCGTAAAATGGTTGTTTGATATGGTAATCGCAGTAGACCCCAGTATAGCATCAATCAAACCATCAGTACAATACGATAATGAACAATGATCAATCCAAATCCTCTGGGACCCAGAGATGGAAATACCATCACCATCCGATTCCCCTCTCTGTCCAACATGTGTTGGTGATGATGCTATATTAGTGTTACCAGAAGGCTTGCAATGGTGAACGTGGATGTTGTGGATAATAATATGTGTCACATGTTGAAGTGTTATGCACCCATTTCCTGTAATGTGCACATTTGCGCCACGGCCATCAATAGTTTTGTAACTGTTGAAAATAAGTTCATGCTTGAGCTTAATGACCATGTCCGAAGAAAAGATGATCCAAAGAGGTTGGTCTTGGATAACAGCATAACGTAATGTGCCTGGTGTGGGGTTGGCTGGGTTATGGTCCGAGGAGTCAGTGACCACATAGATCTGGCCACCTCTACCACCTAATGAGCCCTGACCAAACCCAATGGCGCAGTCAGCTAAACGTTGGCGGTTGTTAGCCCAATTGGGGTCGCATCTCCAGCAATCGTCGATGGGGTTTCCGGTTTGGCATTGGTCCTTTTCTTGAATGGACAAAAGGTTTCTTCTTGATAGAGATGCATTGACTCTCCTGCAAGGTAAAATATAAAAACATTAATAATGAGAAACAAAAGAAAGAAAAGAATATTTGGTTGTCTTGAAGAAAATGTAAAATATGGGAATATAATAGAAGCCAAGTAGCTACAGCAAGAATTTGGTTTAAAAAAAAACGGTTGAAAGAAACACGGGAAACAGAGCGTGCTCTGTTTAATTTCTGGGAAAATGCAATGACAACTTTTGTTTTGCTTTGGTGTTGTGGATGAGTTAATAGTTGAAAATGAGAGACGACCATGAGAAAGAAGCCTTCAATGAACAGAACCCAGATGGGGTTTTGTTCGAGTCGCCCCCTGTTTGGTTGCTGAGAAAACATGGCAAATCAAGAAAATGTGGTTATATTCTCCATTGCTGGATCAAAAACTACTGCAGAAGAGAGATCCTACAATGCTAAAACCTTGTGATTAGCAAAAAAACAGGTAGGGATTTCGTTCAAAATCAAGAAAACAGAAACCATCATAAACCCCGAAAGCAAAAACCCAAGGTAGCATTTTTCTCTAGCCAAAAGGCAGAGTCTTGGAAACTACAAAAAACTCATGATGCAAAACCATAAAATGAGCTAAACCCAGATGGATGTAAAGGTCTTGCCGTTTTACATCTTCAGCAACAGCCTCAGGGTCTGGATGTTGATGTGGAAGGGTGAGATTGAAGGCAGTAGTTTCAATAATGAAAGGAATGAATGAAGTAAAGTGGCAAATTAAGAGAACGCAGAAATTAGAAAGCTTCATCGAAGTAGCGATTGAAATGGGTTGGGTTCTTAGATATTTGTGGTTTACCCTTTCGCTTATCTATAGAAGAATAAGAATTTTAAAGAAGAGTGAATGAACAACGACAAAGAAAAAGTACGTAGGAAGCTGAAAATTTTGGGGAATATGTGAGGTGTTTGCAGTGGTTTATATAATAAAACAAGATTGTAATATATGACATGGCTATAATGTTCCTTAAAAAAAAGTGTTACTTGCTTGGTCGGGCTTTCTTCCTTTTCTTTGTAATTATTTTAACAAGGAAGAAAGGAAGAACAGAATGGAGGGGTATGGTGGCTGTGATGTTATGAGAAGCACAGAGAATTGTTATCTCCTTTTCTCTCTGGTTCTCTGAAATCCTCCCAGTCAAATTCGTACCTTGCTTGCTAATTATTCCAAAAAGGTTAATTTTTGAGTGTGAGGGAGCTTATCCGAAATATTTAAGAAAGTTCTTTCTTTTCTTTGTTCTCATTCGAAATATAGTTTTTTTTTTTGCTTTTGTCTTATGGTAAGGATTCTTGGTGGAATGCCTGCAAGTAATTTATGTTCTGTTCTGATCACAAAGTCTATTCTGAGGTGGAGACAAAACCCACCTCCTTTTATTATGCTTTTGCTTGGTTGGGGCTGTTCGGTTTTCCATTTTAAATCTGTTTATTTTTATCCTTGTTTTAATCTTTATATTGTTTTTTATATGATCATATTAAAAATAAATTTTAAAAATAATAAAAAATTATTTTAATATAATTTCATGTAAAAAATATTTTAAAAAATAATCATTATTATAATTCTAAAACAACGCTTAAATGTAATTCAATTGATTATTTAAAATATGGTAAAGATTATTTTTTAAAGTGATTTTTGATTGAGAGTATATTAAAATAATATTTTTTTATTTTTTAAAAAATATTTTTAATCTTAGTACATTAAATCTATTTAAAAACATAAAAAAATAATTTAAAACTAAAAAAATATTTTGTTTTAATACACTACAACGCAATAACAGACACCTCTAAAATGGAGATTAGATTAAATTATGCTAATCAAGGTTGCAGCTTTCAGTGATTTTCTCTGTGCAAGTTAAAAACTAAAGAGACTTTGGTTTATTATTAACTATTAAGTTCTCATTTTCCGAGGAAGAGAAAAAAGTGGAGGAACTGAAACCTTCAGCATCAGTCCCTGTAACTTGCAAGATGATTTGAACTGCTGGGCCCGGGGGAGATTTGCATGTCAAGTGTCATCCTTACAAGGAATAGGATTTCAGGGATTGCGAGATGCGTGGGACAATTCTTGCACAAGAAAGAGCAGCAGCGGCTCAGCACGTAGGAGAAGGGAATGTTTGCAAGTACAGTAAACATTATGTTTTAAAATGTTTTTTTATAATATATTTTTACATTTTAAAATTTATTTTTTATATTAATATATCAAAGAAAATTAAGTATTAAAAATAAAAATTTAAACAAAAAAATTCATTTAAAGTATACCGAGTTTTAGCTGTATCGCCAAGTATTTTGAGTCTGCTTGGTGTTATAGTAACAATTACTTTTCAAAATGTTGTTTTACTTGAAAATATATATAAATAATATCTTTTAAAATTTATTTTTAAAATCAACACATTAAAATAATATAAAAATATCAAAACAAAATAATTTAAAACAAAAATAATAAAATTAAAAATTAATTAAAAAATAATTTTAAAATATAAAAAAAAATATATCTTCCTAACATCGTAACTACACCCCAGCAAACTAGACATGTAAATGTCTGCATAGTCATCACTATGCATTAAATTGTATGTGATAGACTGATGGCTCTTAATACAAATGATAAATTAAAAACTAAAATTATATATTTGAAGATAAAATTAATATAAAAAGAAAAATTAAATAATATTGTACAATTACATGTCAACTAAAGTTGTTAATTTCGTTTAGGTTGGTATTTTATTTTCTTGATGGAATTATAAGTTTTAATTTCAAAATATTTTAGTGTTCAGTTCCAAAATCATTATGTATGTATAATTCAAAATATTAATTAATTATAACATAACATGTTAATTTATAGATTTTTACCAAGTACGTACATTTGTTGTACGTACGAGAATGTGTCCAATGCTATAAAAAAGAACCGAGGAAAATACAACACTTCTCCTTCCATAAGACAGTAAAGGTTTTCCAGTATAAAAACCATACAATTACACGTCCTCGACAAAAACTTATGACACGAGCTAATGTCTTCTTCCTCTAATTGTTTGTGTAAATTAGAGCAGGGAAATAAAGCACGAAAGCGATTTAGAAGGGGAGATTCGAACTTTGTGAATTTAGAACTAGAAGCTTAGCATAGGCGACTCCGAACGAGACACCGAGGAAGTAGTGACTTGTTGAGCGTGCAGGTGCCCTAGAAGCGCCCTAAAAAGTTGGAACAGGAGTTATCCCTAGCAACCCCAACAGCCCATGGTCAAATGCAAAGTGCTGGTTACAAATTTTCTCAGACAACTATTGTATGCAATAATTAGACTTCACTCTATCATTTGGACATTTAAGAAATGCCAGCAACCTCCAGTAGTCAGTCCAAATCATACTAGAGGAATCTCCACATGTGTGTGACCAAAAGGATATTAATTGGCACTGCAAAACCACGATGAAAAGAGACTCAATAGATCACAAGGAGTGAGACAAAGCTTTATGCATTCAAGACAATCTTGAGGTCCGAATTACGTTGTCAAGTTTCTGGTTCCAAACCTCCAATAACGGTCACGAAGATACAATGATGCAATTGAAGTTATATACACTTCAAAGACCGAAAGAGAAACGAGGAGAGACAAAAAAAAAAAAAAAAACATAATTCAGAATAAAATTTACTAAGTAATTTCTAAACATTTCAGCTGGGAGCGAAATAAAATTTATTTCATTTTATCTTATTTTTTAAAATACCATGAGGTATACAGTTAGTTTTAAAGAGAAATGAGGGGAGAAAAAAAAAGGTATAATTCAAAATAAAATATACTAAATAAATTCTAAACATTTTAGCCGAGAGATTAATTAATAACTTGAGATTCAGAACAAAATTAAAATTATTTTATTTTATTTTATAAAATACTAGGAGGTATACCGAAATGAAATTAAAGACCCTGTGCTAAACCATTAATTCTAATATTTTTATTTATTGATTTTTTTATAAACGCAAAGCATATGATCTCCAACAGTTGCGCTTAAAATGCGAACTCTTTTTCTTGGAATATGGTCTTTAGTTGCCGTTTTACTCTACCTCGAGGCAACGTTTTGAAGCTTTTCTTGCTATCGAGACAAAATACACGTAGATACCTACATTATTCCTTTTTATCTGAAATAAACAAAATCAAGTTCATATTATTTTATTCACTGACTTTAATTATAAAATATAGAAAGTAATGACAGTAAAAAAATAAAAAGCTCAAAATGAATGGATCATGACAGTGTTTGAGTAACATGCAAGCTTTGATATCGATCCTACTAGAGGTTATGCGGCGTGCTTAAAAATTAATCAATTGTGCAAAATCCTAAATGAAAATATCTTGAAAATTGCAGGCTTAATTGCCTGTATATTTTATCACTCTTTCTAGGCTTTTTCTCTATGGGGAACATGGAAAAACTATTGCTTTGATATTTGTTTACTAAAGGTTTGTGCAGTGTAGTTGAAAATCAATCAATTGTGAAATTTAAATTCTAGATGAAATATCTTGAAAAATCCAGGCTTAATTACCTGTAAATTAAATTATTTTTATCATTTCCTCATAATTATCCTGAATATTGCAAGCATAGAACTTTGATAGAAAAAAAAATACACAGATAAAAAAAATTACAAATAAAATCTGTGATTTGTAGTTCTTTTTTATTATTATTAATGTGAATGTTCGGGTCAGCTTGAGCACATCTTAACTAACCCTTCAGGCCTTGAAGTTAAATACCATATAAATTTTCAATGACCCTGAAAAGACTTGAACTCGTGATTATTAAGAAACAAACTTAAAATCTAATTAGTTGAGTTACCTCTCATAGTTGATTTATAGTTTTTCTAATTCTACTGGCCAGTTGAAGCAAAACTTTTCCCAGAATTATCTTGATAATAGCGTAATGATCAAAATAAACTTTGCCAATTAAGTGAATGTGCTAATCAGTTTTCTTTCAATGAAGTTAACAATTTGCCCTAGAGATAAGGTGTACTTGTGTATGGAGGTTGGGAGGCAAATTAAAGTCCGAGTCTAATTTCAGAGCGGTGAAGTGAGAATTCACCTTGTATCATTTGCAGAAGTCGGGTAGAGAAGATCACAGAAAAATTATGGTAGTGTGCTTCTCAAGGCATCATCAAGAAACTCTTTCAACCTATAAATCAATTACTCTGTTAGTTTTGTTTACTATAGAGCTTCCAGGCATAATTACTTGCTTTTGGCCTCTTTTTTGGGGTGGTGGAGTACCGAGTAATCACTTACCTGGACATGGCTCGGAAAAAGGGTATAAACCAAAACAAAAAATGCAAGTGGAGCGATTTTCAATTGTAATGGCGACTTTCCTACTCTTTATTCAATTTTTCTTGCTGGGTTCGATGCCTAATTTTGACTTTTTTTTCTGTAAAAAGAGAGGCAGAGGCTGTGTTTAGACCTGCTTTTCACTATTGTGACCTTTTAATGTTTTTCCCGGCTTACATACCACGAAGGAGAACTGCTTTGGGCTGGGAAATAGCTCAAAATTGTTCTGCCATGTGATTCTCGTAAAGCTACAAAGGTAGCCCATCGGCTCATTTAGAGACACAGGCCTAGGCAGAATGTGTATATTAGGCGAAGAAAAGATGTCATCTTTACTCCCTTTGATTCTTCAAAAAGAAGAAAGGTAGTTTCGTCTTCCTATTTTTTTATTGATAATGGCATCTTTGATCAATCTCTGCACACCAAGATTTCTATGATTAAGTTTTCGATTAGTTGTCTGGTTAGTGTATGATGCATATTCACGAAAAGTTTTTTCTCTCTCACAACTTTTTTTTTAGGTTAGTGTTAAAATGAAGTTTTCCGATATACGATATTTCAGGAGAATTTATATTTATGTTTTAGTATTTTTTTATTTGAAAATATATTAAATTTAATTATTTTAGTATTTTTAAAAAATTTTAATATGTTGATATTAAAAATAAAAAACTAAAAAATATATTTTTAAATAAAAACCTATTTTAAAAAATATTTTACATCACAGTCTAGAATATATAGAGTGTACGTAGGGCTAAAAATAAATAAAATTAAAGCAATCTCCTTGTGGCATATTAAAGTTGTGAAAACATCTCTCACCAACCGCACGAAAAGCACTTATACCTTGCAAATGAAGTTGGTTTTGCACATCCCTTCGTTTAATTTTCTTTTCTTTTTATTCATAACCCTATTTGTTTATACATCCGGACGAGCATGCCATGCACACCCCAGTAATTAAAGGAGCTGCAAGGACCCAAAGACAGTGTGTTTTTTATTTAAATTAATATTTTTTTCAATTATTTTATAATTTTCACGTCGCATCAAAATTATTTAAATAATTTTATTCTTTTCAGGGAAAAACAAATTGAAAACTTCTCTCAGAAGCGCTCAGAAAATGATGTGTCTGAAAGTTACTTCTTCTAATTCCACCAAAAATTAAAAGCAGCCATTTTGTTTTATACACCTTTTTTCTTCTCTACCGAGTAGATTTCAATGGAAAAGGTATCGAATCCCGTCATTGGTTTGTTTTTTTGTGTAAAGAAAAGTAGAATATCCTTGTCATATCTAGTCAGGAGGGTTATCAATCCTTGATTCTCCTCCTAATCAAAGATACGAATATTGATTTTTTGTTTTTGTATTTTAAAAATATTTTTAGAAAAATTTAAATTTATTTTTTTATTTTAAATTAATATATTTTTAGTATTTTCAGATTATTCTGATGTGATGATGTCAAAAATAATTTTTAAAAAATAAAAAATATATTATTTTAATATATTTTAAAATAAAAAACAACAACTAACTTACACTTAAATAAGATAATAATTGCCTCCTGCTGGTCTGGAGAGCCAGGCGTGAATTAAGCCTCTGTGTTTTTACCTTTTTTTCTGGTTTTTCTCTACGGGGGGCATGGAAAAACTACTGTGGTGGTCATTATATATACAATGCTGGCTAGTATACATGGTTCTATTTCTTTGAATACTTCTCTCAGTAAATCATCTTTCCAGAATCTCCCTTGCAGATTGTGCTGTTCGTCATATATTCTGTTGGTGGATGCCATAAATTCAACGGTCCAAATTTCTCAAGTGGAAGAGGTTTTTTTTATATAAGATTAGAATCACTTAATTTGTTTTTCCATTTGACTAATAATATTATGGCCGGCTTTCGGTATAAGAGCCGACCTGACCCAACCGATAAACCAACAAAAATATCAGTCATTAGTTCAGCAATTAGAAAGATCTTAATGAATCGTTTCTATCGGGAGACCACCAAGTAAGGCTATAATTGATAAAGATTTGTTTGGGGTTAATATTTCATCCAAGCTATTCTATTTTTCTGAAACTTTTTTATCATGTGTTATTTAAAATTATTTTTTTTTTTACTAAACTATATTGTAATGGTAAAATACCCTGCTTTTACAACATATAATTGCTTTTGAAAGGGGTGTTTATAAGAGTAATAACAGTTATTTTTTAAAGTGATTTTTGCTTAAAAATATATTAAAATAAATTTTTAAAAAGTTATTTTTAACATCAGAATATCAAAACAATCTAAAAATAAAATAAATAAAAATTTAATATTTTTCAAAAAAACTTTTGATACAAAAAATAAAAAGATACTTCAAGGTCATGTGTTCTATTGTAAGATGACAGCATGCTTTTTTTTTTTCCTCATTTTCAATTCATGGTTGCAGCATGTGAGTTTTGATTTTTTTTTTTCAATCGATTACATGGTGTTTGAGTGATTCAGGTTCGACAAAGTAGATTGTAGAGTAATATAAAATCTAAACCATTATCCGTACCGGATTCTTCGCCGATATACGATCCAGTTTTGATAGCTATCCTGGGAGGTATAATCCTTATGCTAATCATTACACCCCGAACAAATTTCCCTTCCCTTAGCTAATGGCAATGAACATAATTATTGATAATCAAGTAACTGACATTAGTGGCCTGAAGAAACTTTCAACATGGAATTTGAGGTCAAATACCATTGATGGTTATGTTTGGATCTAAATTGCATGCACCGAGATAAAGTTAGGCTGCAACATGACAACGATAGGAGTGAAATACTGTATCGAGAGCGTTGTTCGTTAAAGATCGTTGGGCTCTGTATAGAAGGCATTTAACTTTGCCCTCGGTCTCTCCAATCTATATCAACCATCAAAGGAAAGTATTGCCCGAAAAAAAATGGCACGTATTCGATCTCGATTGACACTCAAATCGATCAAAGATTTTCTCTAGCAGACCATCAATGGATCTCGCCTAAAAGTGAGATGCCACCGAAGTGTCAGACATTGCTAAGCGGATTAGTAAATTGCTGAAAAATGATGGAAAGGTTTAATCATCCTCTTAAAATTTCGGAAGGACGATGTCTCGAAAGCAGCAGAGAAATTCGAGAGAACTGATAGCCTTACATTTCTAATAACGTCAACGATTATTTATGTGTTCACCCTTGCTTTGCATTTTCAGAGAGTAGTTTAAAATCTCAGGCTTGTTTTCAAAATCTCTCCTCCTTCCAACGAAAAATGTACTGGAAAATTTTAAAGATGGCTTTTTGATGAAGTGAATCTAGTCTCTAGGTGTCATCCAAAGTTAGAATTACAAGAGATTCTAAGAAAATAACTTTTTTTTTGTTTTTAGAATTTAATTAGATGAATGATTAAGGAAAAAAAAGATTTATTTAGGAAAAATGCAGCCTTGATCATCATCAGATGGGAAAGTCGGAAAAAGGTCTCAATCTTTTAGGTCTGTGCAAGTAAGCTTATCCCACCATCATACACAAATTTTGTTGTCATTAATAATAATAATAATAATGTGTATACCAATTTATTAAAATTAAATATATAATTTGTATGAAAAAACACAAATTTAATGTATTTTTAAGTACAAATTAATTTAAATTTACGTGTAAATCACGCTCTAGTTTTGACGAGTTAATATAAAGATTTTGAAGATTAATATATATATTCAATAATGTATTATAATGATACATCGAAAAAAAGGTACAATTTATGTTGAACAAATAATCCAAAAAATTAAGAAAATATAGCAAATTCTCGCGAGCTTCATGGTGCTTCAATAACATCGTGCAATGTAGGTCACCTGCAAGGATAATTATACCTCAAGTGAGAAACGGATCTACTGATTTTTCTAACATGACAAATTTCTTGCAGTAACGTTTTGGTATTGATCAGGTCCACATCATGCAATTGTATCTTGTAACGTGACATGTTTCGATTCGTTTTTAATGAAGCCAACAAATTTAATATATATATATATATATATATATATATATATATATATATATATAAATAATAGATCACTTGTAGAGAAAGAAAAGGAAGAGAGTAAAAGCAGTGACAGGACTATGAACACAAAAAAAACTTTAATAATGCAAAAAGTAAAATTAAGTGGAAGACGATCCGAGGAAAAAAGTAAAGGAAATAGAAAAGAGGCCATGGAAATGGAGGAAAGGAGGAAGACGGGTATAGCTGATGTCGTGTCCTCATGGGGAGGCCCTCTCTTGTTCTATAGCCCTAGCTTTTGATCACAGGAAAGAATCTAAACCTTTCAAGAAAGTAAAGTTTAGATTAGGATAATTGGGACCCATGAGAACGAAGGTTTGTCAATAGCTTCACATTTTGGTAGCTTCACATTTCGGTAGTTTATTTTTTAATTTTTTTTATTTAAAAATATATATTTTTTATTTTTTAAAATTTATTTTTAATATTAACACACCAAAATAATTAAGATATATATATATATATATATATATATATATATATATATATAAAATGTAATTCTAAAAAAATTATTTTTTTACCAAGTAGTATTTATACAGCATTCTCAAACACTATCAGTTAAAAAAAAACCTTACAGAACAAACAAGGGTGTGAGAGGTTATGAAACTACAACCGAGTCAGCCAAGGTGCATTTTTCCCTAACGATGAAAGTATGCTCCAATTATATACCATTCTTTTATTTCTTTTACGTTGTAAGAGAATAAAGGATTATCTGTCTTGAAATATTTTATATAATTTTTTGTTTTCATCTAGGCTAGTAAAATAATTACATAAAAATTATTTTTAAACTCGGACTAGTTTAGTAGGTCGATCTAGTAGCAAGATTAGTGTGGATAAAATAAAAGATCGGCTAGTGCAATAACTTGAAAAAACCCGATTGATCCTATAGGTTGATCTATGACCCAGGTGAACCCGGACGAGATCCAGTGAGTTTTTTTTTTAAATGTGGTTTTTCTTCTATATCATTTTTTTTTATTTTTTAGTTGGTTATTAATATTTTTTAAAGTTCATTGTCTAAATACTAGAAAAATATTTTATTTTTTTAATGTGTGATTTGAAATCCTTTCATATATATACTCTACGTTTACAAGAAAAAAGTTAAGTTTTTTCAATGTAGGGTGAAAAAAATTTTAGTTTAAATACTTCAACTTAAAAAGATAATATAATATCTTTTTAATATGAGATTTGAAATCGTTTAACATATATATATTTCATATTCACAAGAAAAAAGTTATTTTTTCAATGTGGGATTTGAAACCCTTTAATATATATATTTCATGTTCACAAGAAAGAAGTTATGTTTTTTTAATGTGGAATAAAAAAAATTTTGATTTAAATATTTTAATAAAAAAAATAATATAATATCTTTTCAACGTAGAATAACAAATTTTTTAAAATATTATTTTAAACTTTATTATTTACAATATATATAGCATATATTCATATGCAACGTTTTTTAATTTTTTATATAAAATATTAAAATTTTAAATATATATTTTTTAACTTCTTCAGACTGACTCATAAAACTCAAGTTCCAGTCCCTTAACCGGATCGAGTCCGGATCATTGATAACTATGCACATGCACCTGTTGTGTTTTGATTTTGATAACCCCTTGCTTGGAATAAAGTAAGTAGCTCAGTTGTCCTCGTGTTCTAAACGTTTTAAACAATGTCTTCATGATTTATTTTTTCACGTGTAACTATAATTGTTATATTTTTAATTTTAATTAGATCTTAAATATATATTTTTATTTTAATTACTACAATAATATGAACTTTTTATATTAAGCCGTCAAATATTTTAATTAAAAAGAATAGATTATATCACTTAAATTAACAAAAAGGTTAACACATCAATTTTACTTTTAAAAATCTTAAATTCCCGAACAAATCACTCGTATAAAATCTAAAACCAAACCAAAAAAATGTTATCCCATGCTCAATGCAGTCTGATGTTCTCGGATTACTCACGCACGAAAACTAAATCTACCTTCTCAATGAAGTCAACATTTCAAACAATTTTCAACGCCAAAATAGTTTTTCTTTTTACCCTAAGTTTAAAGAATATACTGAAATCAATTTATATCAATGAATTATAAGGTTTTTTTTATTATATATATATATATCAAATTATCTCAAAAGTACACCCTCTCTGTCTCGAGCATTAAATGAAATAAATTCCATCACGAAAACAATAAGAAAGCTTAAAAAACTAACTATATCTTATACTCCCAGAAATCTAAATCATGGGCTAAACCCAGCCCATACCAATAATCATTGGATCAGTTGGGCTCAGGCACACCCGTGTATTGACATTGGACCTGCTTCCTCTTCTTCACAAACAAATAACAACACGCCACATGGCCTAGTCAATGCAGCCTCTTCGATTCCTTTAAACGACGGTCCATCACTTCTAAGTTCTACCTCAGGAGCCAGGAGGGTTCTGGCAGTGAATTCAAAAACATATCAGGCTCCCTCCAAATCGCCAAACACATATTTCCATCTACACCCTTCATAATCCCCCGTATTTTCATACTCCTTCATTTGGATCATTTCCCTCTTTCTTGCACAAATTCAATTTTTCTGAAGAGAGAAGCACAAGATTAGGGTTTCTAGAAAGAGAAAAGGAAAGAAAAATTCTAGGGTTTTAGGTCATGGAGGGTATTCTGGTTCTTGATTCAGAAAACATCAACGTCGCAGGTACTCTCGCTCTCTATGTATTTTTCTTAACATGAAATTTCACAAAATCTCCATTATTCATTTACAATCGATGCTTGTTTATTTATATTCACTTCGTAAAATTGCTTGAATGTGTTTAATTTAGGGGTTTAATCGATGTTAGAACTGCGAAATCTGCCGCTGATTAGGGTTTTTTAGGGTTAAAAAGTTGAAGGAAGTGTGCGTCTCGGTTTGATTTCTGAGAAAAACTGTAATGATTCAAATCAGAGTTACCAATTTGTGTGAATTTGCTGAAATCGCGTGATTGAGGAAATTGGGAATGTGTCAGGTAACAAAATAAAGGGAGAGAAACTGGGAAAAGGGTCCATGATTGGAATTGCGCCAAGGAGAACACTTGCTGACATTAGCAATTTTCCTGTATCAAGGAAAACGCTCGCTGAAGTTAGCAGTTTGTCGCAGCGAAACCAAGATGGGAAATCACAATCTGTTCTAGTCGGTAAAGATTACATTGAGAAGCTCCAACGGGTATACGTCGAATGTTTCAATATCTAGATGTACACGTGTTGATATTTTTTTTAGTATGGAGTAGAATTTGGCTTAATGGGTTGCTTTTTGAATGTTTTTGTCCAGGAAATCATGACATTGACAAAGATTGTGGTGGATAGGAAGTAATCTTTTTGTTTGATTTTTCTTTCTCCTGAAGTTCTGTTCTCATGTTGGCGATTTATTGTGTCATTTATCTCAACTTTGGTCAACAGTAAAATTATCGAGTTGAGTGCTATTGAGTTGCAGAAGCTGAGAATCAGATTTCAGCAGTTACAGCAACAGAATCAGCAACTTGCACAAACAAACAGCCAGATGTTGGCGGTAATGTCATTCACAAATCAATTTCTTCACGTATAAATTGCATAAAATTTTGGGCCCTTGATGAGACTAAATTATTCTCTTAAAATTGCAGGAACTAAATGCGGGCAAAGATAAGGTAAGTCTTTATATAAGCAAGCCTGGATTGTCCTGCTCATTATGTGCTGTGCTGTGTTGTGACATTTCTGTGTTAACTACTTGCTTCTGTTACTGTTCAGCTTAAGGTATTTCAACATGAGCTGG
Organism: Populus deltoides; assembly: GCA_015852605.2. Taxonomy (NCBI): domain Eukaryota; kingdom Viridiplantae; phylum Streptophyta; class Magnoliopsida; order Malpighiales; family Salicaceae; genus Populus; species Populus deltoides. The sequence goes on from CM027577.2 coordinate 18,593,750, forward strand.
GATGTAAGAATGGCTTGCTTGATGCCATAAATTTGGAGCTGAAGGTATGCTTAGCTGCTGCTCTTTTTGCCTCAGTTTTGAATAAGTTTTGTTGTTAGTAATATTGGTGATTGACTTCTAAAACTCTCTCTGTTTTAGGAGAAAGCAAAGAAAGTTAGATGCCGGATTAAGAGAAATGAGGTATTCGGGAACTCAACTCAACAGAATTTATGGGACAAGGGTCTTTTTCATAGTAGCCCACATAGTATTTCATCCTATTTTGCCATCTCTTGTAGGTTGAAACCATCAAAGGTGATGGGGCTGCACAACTCTCTCAACCAGAGGAGGAGAATAAACCATGTAACCCAAAAAGGAAACGCCAATCAAATGTTCAATGTAACCAGTTTTTTTCCCCCCAGACATGTATTCAAAATCATAGAAACCTTTTCATGAAGCCAGCATTTTCTCTTTTGGTTTCGTGCAGCTTTGGAAACTCGTCCTGTTCAACCACAAACTAAAGAGAATGCTGACAAGAAGAGGTTTGTATTTCAAATGCTATATTGCTGCTTGGAATCTGACTTTATATGAGTTATTTTATCTTTCCTCTGAAGTTTTAGTTGCTTAGTATTTCTCATGACAGTGTTTGTTTGAGAAGGCAATCTGCTAGGTTTAAGTCTGGAGAAGAAGAGCCTACTGAAAACAACGTTGATACAAAGAGGTTTGTTCTGACATGGTCCAGAATCTTGTATAGTTTCAGTTCACAAATGTCTATTTGAATGATATTAGCTTTTCTCTAAAGTTTTTAGTTTGCTTAGTATTTCTTTCTCCAGTTCTCCTGACGGCTTTTGTTTGGGAAGGCACTCTGCTAGATTCAAGTCTGAAGAACAACTCAATGAAAAGAACGATGACAAAAGGAGGTTAGTTCTGACATGGTTCAGAATCCTGTATAATTTCAGTTCACAAAGGTCTTTTGACTTCAGCACTCTGGAAAGAACCTAGGAGAAATCAAGGATTTGTACACTCTTTTATGCGTGTCTCAGCAGGATCTGTAGAAGAAAGCAATCCATTAGGATTAAGTCTGAGGCACAAATAGAAGAACCAACTGAAGATTTGTTTCAGACTGATGATGCTAAATTTCATGTTCCTGCAATACATGGTGATCCAGTTCATGAAAGCTGTCCAACATTATCAGCTCCATCTGTAAAAATCGAATCTGAAACAGGGAACAGTGCTCTCAGATTTGAAACTCAAGAACCACGAAGGACATCCCTTCGGCCATCGCGTCGAGCAGCTGAGAAAGTCCAGTCCTACAAGGAAATTCCACTCAATGTGAAAATGCGAAGAAGTGAGTGAGTTGAAAATCTCTCATATAATCTATCTGTACCATCTAATCTATGTGGACGCAAATTTTCTACATCCTGCCCCTTTTTGGGTCCTCTGTATGTTGTGGTCTGGAAGAAATCTCTTTCAGATTCTCTCTGACCCTGTAAATTTTCTAGCTACTGTACTTTCTTTATAATGATTCCCTGTTGATGATTAGGAAGTGCACAAAATCAATCTAGGTTTAGTTCAAGTATTTGAGTTGTAGTTGAACATAAGCAACACGCTTGTGTGCAACTTTACATTTCTTTCCCTTTAGGAAAAAGAGATCATATCGAACTTGCTTCTAAATGGACGTGCTGTATTTGTCCTGCATCATTTTATCTACATATCATTTAAATTGTAGATACGGAAGAACATCATTTGCCAACAGCTATCCATGGCTAACATTTATATCGTTGTGATCCTGATTTTAATCCGAGAAAGCAGAATGTTGATGTTAAATGATGCATTTACCAGAAATTAGAAATTGCCGGTGCTATGTCTGTACAACAGTACGTAGTGGTTAATGAGAGCAAGACCTGGTTCAGTTCTTCAGTTCGCATTCTCTCCCCTGATTTTTTGCTTTTTTGCAGACATTAACACACGTTATCTAGTTTTCTTATTGACTCGAGTATAGGTTTATTTTGCGAAATTGAAAAGCATATTATAATCAGAATAACTAGTTATGATTGGCGTTCTGGACAGGTTAAGATATAATCATATCAGTATGTGACTATGTGCTGTAGAGAAATCATATTTCTGTAGTTTCTTTCTTTCCTGATGTCCATGGATTCATATGACCTATGTATCTAACGTTATTCGATCATTTTTGGGGTACAAACTGGTACCATTTGACACTTAATCGATCATTTTTGGGGTACAAACTGGTACCATTTGACACTTAAAGAGGTCAGGAATTAAAAAATCGTGAAATGGAAAGTGGTGGACACGGGCGTTGGGGAGGAAAAGCAATTTGGAAAATGGAGACTGATTAGACTAGCAATTAGTCAGTAAGATGGGGCGTAGTGTATCTAAACTGATGAACAACTTAGATTTCTTGTGATCAGATTTGGTTTTAGAAATTGAATGAAGGATCCTAAATTTCTAACCATTGATTGGCAAAATTTGACTGTAATTGAAGATTTGCTTTGTTGTGGTTGTATTATGTTAGACTATTGGGAGACAATTTTTAGTAAAAATTTTCTATCTTTATTATTTATCCAATTACCATGCTTAGGTAGAGTAAAAGATAGGTTGAATACAGGAAATCTAAGCGAAGGAAGGGAAAAAGGAAAAAGCGTGACATATGGGTCCAGCAACTATCACCGTCTCACATGCAAATAGAAAAAGCAAGGTGACAAAAAAGAGCTGTTTTTCACATCATTTTCCTCAGCTCCAAACCGCGTTTGTGCACGAAGAGGGAAAAGGAAATATAAAATTAGATTCAAAAAGGTTGCTAATATAAATTTCAAAAAAGTATTATAACATAGAGGGAGGGAGAGGGAACTTTAAATTCACTCCTTTTTCTTGATCTTTAAATTGATTATTAGATATTTATGGATGAACGATCTTTTTTTTTTTTTTTTTTTGTAAATTTTGTAGTTGATGATGAATAGATGCATGCCCCAGCACAGAATAGAATAAGATATCTGGACATCTTATCGACTGCTCACAATACAGGAACTGCGACCTTAATGTGTTCATATCATCCATATGGAACTTGTCGAGCCTCAAATCAGGCCTAAACCACCACATCCATTGAACTTTGATTTCATATCAAACATGGGTTTAGATGGATTTGTAATGCCCTTGTCCACGCTATAGTGGACTTGACTTCCTCTCCTTCCATACAATTCTTTAGGTAACATGCAATTAGTTGTTCTACTTCCACCATGCAAGACTCCAACTGGCAAATTCCCATCATTTCAATGCTGAAACTGCAGATTGTCTTTTTTTGAACCCTTGAGATCGTTTTCTTGCAGCAGTTTGCTTCAAATTAACTCAAGAAATAAAAGGCATGTTATGATGTGTCTGGTGGCAATTGCACCACTTGAGACCCCACAAACCTTAGTGAAAAATCCTGTATACTGAAAATGAATAAGTCGCATGCATGTATGTATACATGTGAGCGAAACGCAACATAGCGTGCAAGAGGGATACTCTAAAATAACGCATAAATTGGATTTTGGCTCTCAAATAGCGCCTCACTTTGGATTGGTCAAATCGGGATCCGCTTATACTTTTTTCGTTTCAAGGATAACTTTGTTATTGCTAGGACATTGCATGAAAGAGTTGAGGACCCTACCATTATCTCCTTTGCCACAACAAATTTTCGGTTCAGCTTCTTTTTCTGACTGATATGTGTGTGCGTGTGAGTGAGAAAGAGAGATATGCATGCAGACATGATTTCGAGTGGGACAAGAAAGAAACAAGGATGGCTAAATCCATTATTTACAGTGTTCTCACCAATTTTTTTTTTTTTTAAAAAAAACTAAACCTCCCTATTGTCGATTTGTTCACTTAATTAGATAAATGCAAGGTGCCTTAATTGAAAAATAACTAATATAATGAAAGTAAAATTAACAATAATGAATCATGCAGTGAAGAAAAGTAAGTTAAATCTCCAAATCCAAGATATGCAATAAATTTATAGCTTTCATTGAGCATATTTTCTCAAACCGCAACAAAAAAAAAAAAAAACTAGTTACGATGCCTCGTTGTAGTTTGATTAGGCAAAAAACAGAAGAAGAAGAAAGTGGATATATTTCCTGACACTGATCCCCAGTTTTTTAATCTGTGATTTAGCTTAATTATCGTTGATGGAATGGGATCATTCTCACTATCTTTTTGTGGATCTCTTTCGCAAGATCCCATAAACGTTGTTAGAAAAGTATAATAACTAGTAATCCATGTACTTGTACTCCTGTGAGAGTCAAAAAGGGCAATGTAGGGGTATATACTTTCAAAGAAAGAGGTTTAAGATCAGATGCCTTTAATCATTCATGTTGGACTTCCCTTTTACATATGATCGAAGGCACCGTACAGTTCTATCTTATCAGGAGAATATTATACAACTCAAGTCTCAGAACAAACTCAGTTAGCACCGAATTAATGGTGGCAGAGATTTTTAAATTCTAGATAAAATGAGAAGAATGATGCCCTTTTAACTTCAAAAATTAAAAATGAAGGTAAAGGGGAGGATATGTTTTTTCTAAAATGGCTGTAAAATAATTTGTAAATGATTTACTGCTTTCATGAACTGTATTTTGATGATTTGTTCTAGTTAAGGGGACAGATCAAGCACTTATTTCAGCAATATCTTAAATTTTACTTTCGCTTCCACACGTGTGTTCACTGTGCTTACCCCCTGCAGCTCTTTTGTGGCTATACCAGGAAAAATCCTAGCAGCCACTTTCACTGCAATTCACATTCCCTCCAAAGTAGCAGTAGTGGCCCTCTGTGGACATGAAATCTAATGGCACGAAGATTTTTACCCGCCTTGTCTCTTGGCACTTTCCATGGTTTTGGCCTGTAGTGAGTTTTTTTATCCAACCGCTTGTCCCATGATAGAAAATAAAGCAAAAGAGAGAATAAAAGGAAAGTAAACAGAACTCTAGCTAGTCGATTCAGTTCCTATAAGAAGTTGCCACCCCTCCCATTCTTTACTTAATTCTCTCAAGACATCCATTCGATTGATTTAGACAACAAAGAAAAATGGAAGATTACTCTGGTCCTCTGAACTGGCCATGCTTCTACCAAGATGAGGTGAGCTATATATCAACATGCATTCTTGCTGCTAACCTCGCTGGGTCCAATTCTATTTCTTGTACTTGTTATGAGACTAATGTAGATGTTGTTAACTACTGACAGGGGATCGAAGACTTGAGGCATTATCTCTTGTACACTACAGAACTAGAAACAGCAATTGTATCAGCGAAGGAGGAGATCACAAGAAGAGAATTTGAGATATTCCATCTCAAAGATCTTATAAGCAAGGCAATTGAGGAAAGGAATGAGGCCCAGATACAATGCCAGGAACTGGTTTCTGACAAGCTAGCCCTCCAACAACAACTGCTACACAAACAGCCGGAAAATCAGCTGCAGCAAGAAATGCAGCACTTGAAGCAAGAATCCGCTTCACTCACAAGAACTTACAGCAGTGAAGATGAATCCAAGGCTAGCGACTCCAACAATCACAGCAGCTCTCCTGATTCAAGCAAAGTCACTGTTCCCTCGCAGTTTACTGATCCAATTCCCCAGGAAACACTGCAATCATCTCTCCCAGAAGTGATCCTCAAGTTAGCAGCTGACAAGCCACTGCCAGTGAAAGGGAAACTCTTGCAGGCAGTGAAGGAAGCCGGTCCACTTCTGCAGACCCTTCTCCTGGCTGGACCACTCCCTCAATGGCAGCACCCGCCTCCCCAATTAGACTCCATTGAGATCCCACCAGTAACCATTTCTTCACCAACAGCTCGGCTAATACACCGAGACTCTTTCAACAGTTTCAGTTCTTGTTTGAGCAAGAAGAGGGATCTTGAGCTCTGTGAAGGTCCCGATTTTTCTTCCCCTGCCAACAAGTACCAGAAAGTTGTCCCCCATTGACCAAAACCTTAGTTCTTACACACAATTCTCTAGTACATCCATCCCCTTCATGCTGTTAAACATGACAAGGAAATCAGCATGAAATGGATGGCATAGCTATCCTGCATCAGTTTGGAACTGTAAACTACTTTTGTCTTAGAAATTAATGATTCTAACTTCTCTAGAAAGTCAGATAGAGACTTAAATTATGTATAATGTGAAAATGGGCACTGAATTCTCCATGTCAGCTGGGAAATTTTATATCAATATATTTCCTTTATTTCACACAGATGTTGTAATAATCCTTGCTCCATGAAGCCAGATTTTGAGTGGTGCTCATGTTATTTCCTCATGCTTTTGCCTTTAGGGTTAAATGTTAAAAGTAAAGAAATGATGTCGAGTATGACCATGACAAGTAATCATATAAATAAATCTCCCCGTATATTTTCCCTTTCCATGAAGCACACCTACCATTCATGGTGAGTGTCCGCCATTGAAAGTGCATCTAAGTAGACCCATTATCATGACCAACTCTTTGAGCTAGACCAATTAAAGAACACAATGATATCAACAAGGCTCGTCATATCATAACTTTACATTAGTTAAGAAATCATTCACCTCATTAAGCTAAGTTTCCTGTATTTTAGATTTGTTGGACCTTACTCGTGAAAAATAATTTTCAACTCTTGATTATAATTTAATTTTTTTTTCTTACTAATTTATAACAAAAACGAGTTGAATTAAAAATATATTTAATAAAAATAACTTGTTGATTCATAAAAATAAAAGTGCTACGAGTTAAGAAAAAATTAGGGTTCTATTTGTTTCATGAAAAGTGATTTTTTAAAAATTATTTTTTAAATTTTCATATGTTTGTTTACCTTTAAAAAAGTTGATCAATTAAAAACACTTTTCAGTCAGAAAAATTTAGCTAGATTTTCATGAAAGTGTTTTCTTTTTATTTTGAACAGAAAACACTTTTTAGAAGTTGTGAAAAATTTAAAAATGTCAATTTATTTATTGATTATATCAAAATGTGCCCCTCAAACTTTTATTTACTATATATATATATATATTTTATTTTCATCACTATATATATATATATATATATATATAAATATATAAATGTGCCCCTCAACCTAAACCCACTAGAGCTGTACAAGATTTCAAAAATTAAGCATGAATTCCTCCAAACCAGAACAGTATGCCTTCACATGTAAAGAGAGGTCATGGTCATTGTTTTTCTTTGGACCACCAATGCATTAAGTCAACGAAAAATCTAGGAGCTAAAGAAATTTCACGGATGTTGATTTTTCATGATCATAATCACCATCATGATGCATTTGCACATGCATGGGATTGTGAGTTTCACAATCTTGGCCCCACACTCCGTGGAGGATCAACTTAAGCAGCAAATTACTGGGCAAGACTAGTTAATACCGGACAAATCTATGGTCTTTACAGCTACCTGAGACTAACAAAAAACAACATGGTTTTAAAAGCAATCCACACCTGGTCTCTTCACAACTAGACCAAGCTAACCTCGAACCAGATTCTGGATTTCGGCACTGGCTTAACTCGTAAGCATTACTCACGGCTCGAAGATGGCAAATTGCTGTGTTTTCGGATTTTATCATCTTGGGTTTGTCAAGAAACTCTCTCATGGCAAAATCCCTTGGGTTGTAGCCTGCTTCCACTGTGTTCCTTGTCCGCTAAATCTGTCCCCCTTTTTGAACAAGCACAAGGCATGTGATATTATACCAGGAAACCGCATGCCCTCCCTTGTAATGATGAACAATCTACACGGCACACATGAAAAAGAAATTCATCAACAGAGGCAATTCAACTTTTTGGCCAGTTCTTCCCACGTGTTTTTGTCGTGTGAAGCGAATTTAGGTTCCTAGTTTCTTTCTAAATCACATGGATTGGGGTTGATACGTGGTCTTATCGTGAAAAAAAAAAATCCATGTGTTTTATTTCTGAGTAATGTTAGTGTTATTTTTAGATTATTTTTTTTTATTTTTTTAATAGTTTTAATATGCTAATATTAAAATTAATTTATAAAAAAATTTAAAAAATTATTATTTTAATATATTTTTAAGCATAAATAATTTAAAAAACAATCGATATTAGTCTTCTGATCTTTGAAATTAGGTCATAAAAACTAAAAAAATGGGGCCCAGGAAAATAAAATCTCTTTTTTATTTGATCTGATATGGATGATGAATTTCATACTTTTCTCCATTATTTCTTTCACATGAAAATAATGAGATCCGTGATAAAATCTTCCATACATCCCATTTTCTTCATTTCTCGTGAAAAGAGATTTGCAGTTTTACTCCTCACGTGCGGAATAATATCAGACCTTGGGTTAATTTTGTAATTGATAATTTCTGTAAATTGAAAAGTTTAGAAAGGCCAGAAATCAGGCACAGTGATCGCATGGGCCATAAATCATCTAGTGAGACCTTTTGGGGTTTTCTCTTTTCCAACAAATGAGTGGAGTGTTTGGGCTTGGGCCCTACTTTCCACAAATTTTTCTGGGCTATAAATATCTTTCCATTTTTTGATTAAAAATATAGATAAATGAAAAAAAAGAAAGAAAAAAAAATATCTGATGGTGTAATATACTGTAAATACAGTTCCTAACTCTACCTTCCGTTTCCCGTAAGGAGAAGCAGAGCCAACGGTAATGTCTGCTTCGCTCTCCTCGCCTTTTCTTTATAAACACAGTTCCTAACTCTATTTTCTGTTTCCCAAAAGGAGAAGCAGAGCCAACGATAATGCCTGCTTCTCTCTCCTCGCCTTTTTTTCCACTTCCCTCTTCCGCGTCTCCTTCAAATCCCAACGCTCACGTTTCTCCTTCACCTCCTTCTCCTCGACGCCGTCTCATTCCAAAATCAAACCACCGCCACCACCGTCTTCGTCTCTCTCTTTATTTGCTCTCAATAACCTCGCGTAAACGCTGCATTCACTGGCTCCTCTTCCTCTTCATCGATGCCTCCAGAAGTCTCTTCCTCCTCTCAGGTTCCCCTCTCTATTTATTTATTTATTTATTTATTTGAGACTTGATATTACGATCGTGATTTTGTTTGAAAATGCTGATTCAGTTCAGGACAGTTTGCTATATTCAAGGGCATTTTGGGTAACTCAATCTATAATCGCGTGGAATGCGGATGCTGTTAGAGACGGTTATTGTTATTTATACGCTAGCCAAACCGCTGCATTAACCGTTACGGATACTGAAGTGGAAGAGAATCAAGATTGAAGAAGACAGCGGCGGCCTTCCATGACATGTAGGTGTTTTTTTGTTTTGTTTTGGTATTTTTGAAGAGTAGTGGTTAGTTATTAGGGTGAAAATTGAACGGTTTCTTTTTGGAATTTGAGGTAATTGCGAACAAAGCTTTCGAAGAGCCTTCAATTGTGGATGCCAAATCTCTCGTGGAATGCCAATTAGCCATCGCGGCATTCAGCTGTAAGTGTTTTGTTCAATGCTTAATGCGTTAGTGTTGTTGGCCTACCCCTGAAGATTATTGCAAATATGTACGTGAATTTGATGAACAAATGTGAGCTTAGCACTTAATCGTGTGTGATATCATCGTGTTGTGTTCTGTTCATTTTGTTACACATTTTGTCACTGTATTTGTAATTTGTGCAGCGGAATGGGCATCAAGTTGTTTGTTATGAAGGCATTTAGGGATTCTTTATAAGCATATTGAATTGATTTAATGCTTTATGGTCTGATGAAGGAACAAATGTATGGAGAAAAAGTTTAACATACGCGAGGAAGATTGGAACAGAAATGAGGAAGAATAGGAGAGAAAGCAGAAATGCAGAGAGGGAGGACAGAATAATATTTCATTTCTTTGATAATTCTATTCTGTTCCAACTGCCTCTGTATATAGGCATTAATAGAAAACGAGAGAAGGGTCTCGTGCCTTCTAGATTACAAATATATAGAAACGGTGCGTATTAAGTAAAGTAAAACTTAAGGAAAGTAAAACGTGTGAATCACTTGTAATGGTAACTTCTCTTTTAAATGCCTTTCCCCTGTTGAACTTTTTCACGTAAAGCTTACCTGCAACAATTCTCCTCCCTTAATAACCACCTTGTCCTCAAGGTTGAAGGTTGGGAACCTGAGTTTTACTTCATCCATAAACTCCCAGGTGGCCTCTGCCGGGGACAACCATTGCCAATGGATTAAGAGTTGTGTAGCAGCTCGGAACTCCTTCTAAGGCATTCATGGAAATGTGCGGGTCCATGTCTTCTGATTCCTCCGTCTCCCTCACAGACTCAAATGCACTGTCTTCGTTCTCATCCTCATCTCCCACTAAGCAAATGGAGTAAAGCCCTTTTGTTCTACATTTGTGCCCCGGAGTGAATTTGTCGTCACACCAAAAACTCAAACCTTTTGCTCTTCGTTCTTCCATTTCAGTACTCCTAAGAGTTCTAGTTGGTCTCCTCATAGGCTGAGTAGTAACTGGTGTTTGAGGGGTGGGTAATAATCCTGGCAATTTAGAGGGTGGTGTATCGTGAGGGTTATAAGTTTTGTAAAAAGGTGGTGGTTGAGCTGTCCTGTTGTTGTTGTTAACAGGTATGGTGGGGTGTTTGGTTGACTGTTTCTGAAATTTCTTATAGAGGTTAGTGTTTTCTTGCAGGCGGGATAGGTTATAGGCTTGTTTAAGGGATTTTGGTTCGAACATTTTAACCAAATTTTTTATTTCAGTTTCTAGTCCACCTAAAAAGAAGATCAAGGCATACCGTTCATCAATTTCTGCACGATTCCACAGAATGTCAAAGTCCTTGATGGAAGTTTCCAAATCGCCCTCTTGTTTCAGATCTTTGAGTTCTTCTAGAGGGTCCTTATGGCCGCCAAACCTTCCACAGATGGCTTCCACATACTCATTCTACATTACTACCCTGCCACCATTGCTGCGCATGAAATTTCAATGCCAATACAGTGCCATGCCGTCCAAATAATAAGATGCTAGTTTGAGTTTTTCAGCGTCAGGGACCTCTTCTATCTCAAAATATTGGTTGCATTTATACAACCATTTATGGACGTCTTCCACTTCGAAAGCTGGAAAATCACGCCTAGGCTTATGAAACTTGTAGTGTCCCCCATACTGCCAATCACGCCTAGGCTTATTACCTTCTTGACTATTGCGTGGATGCTCTTGGTTAGAGCTTGTCTCCCCTGTAGGTAACTGCAGTTTCTGCAATAATGTATTCTGTTGAAGGGAAATACCAGAAATGAGCTCCTCCAACCTTAAGTCGGGTGTCGCTGGACAGCTGTTGTTGCCCTTGTTGTTAAAACATTCTTGCCATCTTGTCATTCCATTAGGCTTGTTCCTTGTTAGCTGTTGCTAGTGCTCCTTCTAACTTCTTCATATCTTGGGACCTTGTGTCATGAGCCATTGTTAAGGTCTGAAGATAAAGGCTCTGATACCACTTGATGAAGGAACAAATGTATGGAGAAAAAGTTTAACAGACGCGAGGAAGATTGGAACAGAAATGAGGAAGAATAGGAGAGAAAGCAGAAATGCAGAGAGGGAGGACAGAATAATATTTCCTTTCTTTGATAATTCTATTCTGCTACAACTGCCTCTGTATATAGATTACAAATATATAGAAACGGTGCGTATTAAGTAAAGTAAAACTTAAGGAAAGTAAAACGGTGTGAATAACTTGTAATGGTAACTTCTCTTTTAAATGCCTTTCCCCTGTTGAACTTTTTCACGTAAAGCTTACCTGCAACATGGTCACACAGTTATTTTCATGATGCCGTGTTCTCTCCATCTTTCGCAGCTGATGGGTAATGCAGCTAAGCTACTACTGGTTTGCAGTTACCTGGTATTCTGAATGAATTATTTGCGAATGATGGTCCACACAGTTATTTTCATGATGCCGTGTTCTCTCCAGCTTTCGCAGCTGATGGGAAATGCAGCTAAGCTACTGGTTTGCAGTTACCTGGTATTCTGAATGAATTGTTTGCGAATGATGGTCCATCGGTGTGCATTATTAAGAACATGCTGGATTTGCTCTATCTATGGGCTCACACTGCTCAGGTGTATGACATTTTGAAACAGATTCTCTTGTTTTGTTTGTTTTCTATGAAGTTGTCTTCTTCTATGCGATAGGTAATGTTTTATTATTATTATTATTATTATTATTATTATTATTGCTTCTAAAAAGACAGTGCGTACCTGCATTTATAAGAATGTGGATAGCAGGGGTGCCATGTAAGTTATTCAGTTGAAGGAGGTTAATGGAGTGTGGAGTATTGAAGGAGGTTATTGGGAAGGTTGTTATTTTTTGTATGAAGTGTCTGTCTACCATCCTAGCATCTTACACGTTGAAAAATGCTATGCAGATGATCCATATGCTAGAGCGCTTGTTGGGTGTCTCAGTTTGCCAACAATTCTGTGAAATAGTTCAATTGTTTCCTTGCTCTGAAATTATGCAGCTTTGCTGATCATCTCAATATGTTTGTATTTGTATTTTGTGCATACAAATGTGTAAAATTCCTCTGATTTTATGCTGTTTCTTTGTGAGAGCCACCAGTTAGCCAGAGGACATCATTTGTGAATCTTGATTCAGATATTTTATTGGCCTTCATGTTGTGTTGGCGCGCTGTCTACAACCATTTGCATGGAAAGGGGCCCTTTGATGAGAATTATGTTCTTGACAATGTTCTTATAATTATTGTTCTTTTGATATCCAGTCAAACTACGCTTTCCTCACAGTACTTATGGCCTGCATAATCTCGAAAACTTTGCCAGCTATAACTGGAGTGATGCTATTCCTTGATCATTCCACAAATTTTAGTACAATCCTTCAAATAATTACTCTCATACTTGAATGTTATTCTGTAATGATATTTTCATCATCCTTTTTTTTTTTTCCTTCTTTTTAAGTGCTTATAACTTCTATTTATTCTCAAACTAAAAGCAATATCTAATTTTTCTCCAAGGACCTTGAGTTGAAATTGCAGCCGCATCTATCTCCTGAACTATCATAATACTTTCTTCTGGGTTTCTCCCTTCCTTTTCGTGTCTTTTTATACGTATCAGTCTAGTAGGGAGTATATTGTTGTGACAATAATTGGGGTTTAGGAACGGGTACGATTCCACAACAGTGGCCCTTCATGGGCCCCTGGTATTATAGTGATGTGGGTTGAAGATGGCCACTTCATGGGCCCCTGGAATTATAGTGATTAGTGTTGAAGATTGCCATGGAGGTGTTCCAGGATTACCTCAACCGGATCCCATGTGGGTGAATATATGTCACTGCTTCTACTATGATTCCAAATTATGCAATTATTGATAGTAGATTGACCTGTTCTACAGCTACTCATACATTGTGGTGATCTTCGATGCTAGTGCATCTGAGGTATCATTTGCCAGTCCTGCACTGCAGGCAAGAACTTTTCAACTGCATCCTATACAGTAAACGTGAGCAGAAACTGTGGCGGTTAAGAAGTTGCAACCTTCCAAATAGGAAGAGTTATTTCTTGGTTAAGTAGAAGCCTGGCTTCTGAAATTTCTGTGGTACAGAACACTGCTGATCTAATTTTCTATGGAACTCTAAATAATACTTCTAATAGAAGCATGGAGTTCCTGCTCTCTCTCTTCGTGGACTAGTTGGGATGTTTAACTTGCACAAACATCGACTACTACGAGTGGATGGTGCCCCTAAATGTTTTGGTTCATGCTATTTTTCTCTCATGATTCGTTGCTTCGGCTGTTAAAAAACCCAATGGAAAATGTTGTTTCCTATCTATCTATTTTTTTTTCATGGGAATCCTGCTGCAGGTTATGTCAGCTGATGAAGCTGTGAAGAACTCATTATATGAAACATCATCCACAGGATGCTTCACTGTGCCCTCAAGGAATACATGTGTTTGTGGAGTATCGGTAATTTTTCTCCATCCACCATCGTTCATGGTGAATATGAATATTTTATTTCATAAGTTGAGCATAATAATTAGAATTGATTTGCTGAGTTCCCACGCTAGAAATAGACACTGTGGAAATAGCAAATTGAAAACCACGGAACTTGAAATGTACTCTGAAACATTCAACTTTTATCAATAAATTTATCAAGGGCATACAGAAACTTGTGGGTATGGAACGAAATAAGAATTCAATGGGGTTGAACAATAGAATTTCATAAAATAACTCTGTATTGCTTGTCTCAGTGTACTCTTAATTGATCGTTGGGGTTGCTCGAGTTTTTTCCTCGGGAAGAGTCCTAGGCTGTTGATATCATTGGACATTCTTTACTTAACAGAAGCAGATGGAGACTTCTGTTCTCTTATTTTAAGAATGCGACAACAGAACCTCCACGTTGATTTTTCTAGTTTTTTTTTTTGGTGAACTAGAGTTAGTTGACTAGTTACTTCCTAAGACAAGTGGGAGTGCATAAGAGACCAAAGAAGCCCAACTATCAGAGGCGTGAACCTAACATGGTAGAGTAGCGTTCAAGTCAGTATCAATTGAGAGAAAAATTAAGCATTTTAATTTTTGTAAAACCCACGTCTGTTTCAAGTAGTACAAGTACCTCACACTCAGCCTAGAGAAATAAAATATAGAGTCAATCCATACTAACATAAAATCTGATAAAGTAACACTTGTAGATGTTGGTATTTTTCGTCATCAAATTCATGCTGAACACTAATGGGAAATGATTTGGTTCAGTGCTAAAGATGTTTAGTAAAGTAACACCACGAGAGCAATTGCAGGTTGAGAGTTGATTTATCCAGGGAAGAAAAAAGAAAGAACATGTGGTGTGCAATATTTGTGACATTGAAGGCCTGCTCAAGTCCTCACTTTATAGGTGATCTAATCTAGCATTTTTCATATTTGTGACACAGATCTCTTTTTTTCTATTGATTTTATTCACAAGTCAACAGAGCTGAGTTGAACCCTAGAGTACATCTATTCATGGGTGTAGGAGTGTAGTGTTAAAGCAAAGACTTGGCTTATTGACCCTTAACTCCACTCGATCATGGTGTTTTAAACAGACCAGAAGAAAGTTAAAATAGAAGCATGTTGCTAGAATTGCAGTCGCAATCCTGTGCGCACTGAAGTTTAGAAAGAAAAGACTTTCAGCTAAGGATTAACTGGATGATTACCGAGTGTTCCTCAATTGAGACTTGGCCGGCTCCCATCTTAACGAACAAGACAGTGATATTAAAATAACTCAGATGTCAACAAGGATAATAACATTCTCAGTCTCATTAATGATCTCTTAAATCAAAGGCCATTGGTTTCTGTCTTGTATCATCGTTAACTGTACTCGATTAGTTTCAGAGTAATTGTTGACCAATAGAGTTTCATTAGAGGGTCAGAAGTTGACAGTTCTTTAATTAGGTGAA
This sequence comes from Populus deltoides, assembly GCA_015852605.2. NCBI lineage: Eukaryota > Viridiplantae > Streptophyta > Magnoliopsida > Malpighiales > Salicaceae > Populus > Populus deltoides. The sequence continues at coordinate 18,609,051 of CM027577.2, forward strand.
ATGAAGCCTGTACAGTGATCTTGTGATGCTTAACTAGAGTGTAGGAATACTTAAATATTATTTCATCGAGAGAGATAGAGATGCCTTTCAGCCTAAATTTTAATTGGTGTAGTGGCATAATTAGGCATGTCAAACCATACTGGCCAGTTTATGCTTCACAATAAATAGCCCATTCATTAGATCTAAGAAAGTGGATCAATTGTTTTTTGTATTAATATTCTACTCATATATATTAATTCCTTGTCTGATTAAATTATTTGGGAATTTCTGGTTGCTTTAGTGTCAACGTAACATATTCCATTTGAGTGGCTCAGAAGCTAGTACTGTATACCTCTCTTCCATGGATGACTTGTGAATTACAAATAGTAGTATATATAGTATACTATTATAAAGTCGGTTATACATCATTCAATGGCACACTTGTTAGCAGCGATCTCTTCCAAGCTAGCTCTGACGCTTTTTGTAGAAGCATAAACATAAAAACGAAAGGAAAGAGAGAGATCATGTGGCCGCCTAGCTAGAAGATATTGAGGGTAAGAGAGGAACCCATGATTAAGAGATCCTTTGCTTGCCTAAATCATAGTTTCTTGGGTTGGTTTTTGGCTCCTTACGTGCCTCACACAACCAATCCATAATGCCTCTTCACGCATAGAAGTTGCCGACCTTAATCCACCCATTATGCATTGACTGACTTGCTACATACTTAAAGAATATCATTGAAAAAGAAAAATCACTAATTACTACCACTTACGCATGAATCATGTATGGCATGGTCAATTGTGTACGATATTGTAGGTAATATCTCATTTGTAGAAATTTTTGTGATCCTCTAGGAATAAAATAATGGCCCATATCAATTTTGAGATTTATCAGTAGAAGTTTCCACTTGGTTTCCAAGTTCCATAGTGGAATGAAGTGAGGTTTGTAGCATGCTTAATTAATCATCTAGGAGTTGAAAAACTAGTAGCACTTTTGCATTCATCGTGCTGTAAAAAAAAGTTTTCACTTTATTTTTTTATTTTCTGGTTCAAACAAAGATAGGTTTCATGATTTTGTGAGTTCACTGTGCTGAATATCAATTATCTGACCCACAATTCCCATTAAAAAAAAATCATTAAATTAGCAAAATTATAACCAACCATGGTGCATGTGTCAAATTAAAGCCTCCTAATTCCGATTCATTAATCAACTTAAGGCACATTTTTTGGTGTTCATCATGCACAAAAATTTGACTTCTTGGTGTTTCTTAAATGCAAAGAATATTACTTCACATGATTGGAAAATCTGGACACTCAGGTTGATTTAAATAAGATATATATGCAGTGGCCATCTATGACTGGCAGTTTATCGTCAAGAATTGGTTAATTATGGCACAGAAATGCTATAGAATTTGTTTTGCGTCGATAACCACCAATTGATTACCGTCAAATCCCAGAAATGGATCCCACATCTCTAGTATCTTAGTATCCTGAATATTGAATATATATATGCACCTTCAATTTGTTGGTAATATTAATCCATGCAGTTTTACTTCGAGACATGACAAAATATAAAACTAGTAAATTCTTGTTAAATAACTAATTTAACCTAAAAATTTAAGTTATTAGATGAAGTTTCAAGATATGATTTATATTATTTTCTAACACACCCCTTCAAGTAAAAATTCTTTGGATTTAAAACTTACATAAGCTCAAACTATCTTATACTTGATTTTTATTAAATAAATAGGGATGACGAGATTTGAATCCGTGATTACTTAATTATCACGACTCTATATTATGTCAAATAATCATTTTAATTCAATAACTTAAACTAATAGATGAAATTTCAAGATATGATTTATATTATTTGAAAATATTATTTATATTATTTTCTATTAATTCTACCGTATTCCTTGTGTAACTATCCAAATAGGTGAACCCAATGATTGGCAAGAGTAAGTCGACAGTCAGCTTGAGGAATAGGTTTGTTATTGGATGATTAATGGATGGATACTTCAAATTAAAAAAATTAAATAAATAACATGAGACATCAGGAGTTTAGTGATTAGATAGAATGGAAGAGCCAGCAGCACATGGATTGAATGATATTTAGAAATAAATTATGTACTTAATAATGCATCATTTAATTAAACACTCACTACGATACTTATCCAAGTTTTTAACATTTAAGATATTCCTCCGATAAAAAAAAATAATAATAATAATTAAATCTCAACCACCCTCTATTTGTACCGCAATTCCAGACGTACGTACCTATATTGCGTGGTGATGTATAAATGAGGTAAATCTCATAAAACATATGCTGTTTTCGTGGGTATTGGCATGGTATCAAATGGAATACGTACCTTTTAGACATTATACTGAGATTATTTTTTCCTTTTTCTTTTTATTTAATCTAGTTTTCCACTCGAGGATTGGATATTTAGGAGAAAATTTCTAAACCCACTAAATTAAATCGATCTCCTGATCATTATGCCCTTTTTCTAGTGAAAGCTCCCACCCTATCCACCCACCAGTGAAATAGTGAAATAATGGAGCACTAGTAAGGTGTTAGTTACTATGCAAGTAGTAATGGCAAAGAAAAGGCACAAGAAATCCATGAATGGCAGGTCATGCAGACATGGAAATTACAGGGACACACAGGAAAGAGGAGCACCGCAGATTCCGTGGGTTCCAGGCTTGCACTCCAATCATCGATCTCTAATTCTTGGAGAATCTTCGAGGCAAAGTAACGGGCTTTCTTCGCTTCGCTTTCTCTAACACACACTCTCTTTATTCATATTTTTATGCACGAAATGTGATTGCCTGTTTTTTGCGTTATGTATGCTTAGTGTTTTCCTTCAACAAGACGTGTGAGAAAACTAACCATATATAAAAATATATATATATATATAGAAATATATATATCTATTTTTTTACAGTAATAAATTATAAATGGGTTTTTTTTTTTATATATATAACATCATTAATGAATAAGCATTTAATTTACACACACATGTATAATATTACTTGAACCGACTATTCTTCAGAAAAGATCATTGGAAGAAGTAATTTTTTTAATGAGATTTAACTTTGGTTTTCGAAAAATAATCTGATGAGAATATATATCTCAACCATAAAATAAAATAAAATAAGCTAATAAACTAGTAATTAAATTAACACCTAGTAGGTACGTACGCACAGATAGAGATTAGTGTTGTGATGCTATAAACCAGGAGCAGTGTGTTAATTACAACTCACTGTATACACATGAGTGGAGGTGCGATTTACTGGCCAAAGAAAGGGTGGATGAGAGCAATATTAGCTAATAACATTGTGCTGCCAAGCAATTATGGGTAATTAATCAAGGTTTTAGTTGTTAATTATTTCTTGTTTATTTATTTTTATTTTTTAATTTATAGATATATACATGTTGAAGTGAGTTGGCAAAGTGTGAGAAAGAGAGTGTGAAACGGACTTGACATTAACAAACACCCTCTCCCTCCCTTCCAACTGTTAATTTTACTCCCTCCCCTTCTTGTCTCTAAATTTGTCATGTTTTCTGCTTGTTTTTGGCTGTAGTCTCCGTTTCATAGCTCTCTCTCCCACTCTTTTTTTTTTTTTTAATTTTTTTTTTGTCTAAATCTTGAAACTCTTGGCCTATTTATAACTAAGTTGATATATATACCTTGCGAACTCAACAAAGGTTATATTTTCCCACATATATATATACTAATTCACAGTACTTGACTGTTCCATTGGGTGTCCTTCTTGACTCTAAAAACTGTCACCTAAAAAAGACTTTTCTCTTACATGACATTCTTTATATATCCCTCTCCTCTCCCATTCACTATTTCATATATAGAAAGCCCACTCCCTTGATCACCCCCTTGCTTCCTTCTACAACATCCCATCAATTCTCCCTTTCTTTCTCTCAGGTGGTGGAGAAAAATGGAGGCCTCAGAGGAAGTCACGACCCGTGTTGCGAAAGGGAAGAGAACAAAGCGGTTAAGGGTTCAATCGGCAATCCCTTTTGGCCTAACAACTGATTCATCAAGCGGAGATGGTGGTACCAATTGGTCACCAACAACTTCCATCGATGAATTTCAAGATAGCACTGAAGAAGAAGAAGACATGGCCAATTGTCTTATCCTACTTGCCAAAGGCCATTCAAGAGATTTCCCCAAACAACAACAACAACATCATCATCATCGAGATCATGATCATGATTCAAGGGGAGGGGTTTACACCGCCAAATTCAATAGTAGAAAATTCCTAGAAACTGCTAATTCCACAGGTTCTGGCAGGGTTGGTTACTATGTTTATGAGTGCAAAACATGTAGCCGAACATTTCCATCTTTTCAAGCATTAGGTGGACATAGGGCTAGTCATAAGAAGCCCAGGGCAATCCACAATGATGAGAAGAAGCAAAATCTTTCGATATCTTCTGATGAAGAAGATGGACACTACAAGAATGTTTCATCTCTTTCTCTTCAATTGAGTGAAAACAATACTAATAGAGGTACGTACAGCAATCACAATAAAGGCAAGATTCATGAGTGCTCAGTTTGTGGTGCGGTGTTTACATCAGGACAGGCCTTGGGTGGTCATATGCGGCGGCACCGGGGTCCTCTTTTGTCTAGTACCACAACCTTGTCATTAACACCAATGACTATAGAATCTGAGGAACCCAAGAGAGCAAGAAACGTACTTTCTTTGGATTTGGATCTCAATCTTCCAGCCCCAGAAGATGATAAATTTGCCTTTGCTTCCAAGCAACAACAAAAACAGCAGCAGCAGAAGCAACAAAACACATCTCTTGTCTTCACCAGCCCGGGTCTGGTGGATTGTCATTACTGAAGAAGGTTGTACTTTTCTTTTTATTTTTTTCTTCTTAAGTTGTTGAGGAGTTTATTTTGTTTTCTTCTATTTGATCAGACATGGCCATTTATTAATTATTGATTCACCAGATAGTTTTTTTTAAAAAAATTATCCCTTGTAACTTGAAAAGATCATAATATAACATTCTTTTAATTCTTTCAACTATTTAGCCTGATCAAATATCGCTATGTAGTGGACTTGAATTGCTTTGTATGAGCTAGCAATTTCTGCTGTCAAAAAAGACTCTAATCCATGAGAAGTGCATGATATGCAGGCATCTTTTTCTTTCTCTTTATCACTACTTTTTGTTCTTTTTGAGTGGGAAAGGAATGTGTTGCACACTTGAGAGAGAGTGTTTAGCTCGTTTTGGTCACCCCACCAAAGCCAAAAAGTTTGTTGCTTTGGTTGATTTTCTTTGTTTCATTTACAAGGATGCCTCTCTGCGCTAGCTTCTCTTAATTTCCTTCTCAAGTTCTGGTGAGCCCCCTTTCCCCCCCCCCCTCCCCCCTCTTAATTTCCTTCTCAAGTTCTGGTGACAAAAAATAGAATAAAAATGAAGCATGATAACATAAGAAGAGCCAGTAAGGAACTGCATTTCCCATATAAACAATCAACCTCTTGCCCCTTTTCTCTCTTAAAATAACAATTTGCTTTTAAAAAAATATTGCCCTCTCTACTTATCTACTCTTTGTTCTTTTCTTGGCTTGGTCCACCTTCTTGTTAGCCACTACCCTACTCAATCTACCTCAGCAGTATATGCCATTAATTATCAACTGCTTCAAGGCCTAAGAAGATTTAACATGTTGAAATGGGGCTCTAAACCTTTGGATTCTTCTTCTACTTCTCAACTCTATGTGCTCTCTCACTGCATTTACATCAGATCTGATCAATTAACTAAGCAGTTAGGATCAAATTCTTGAGTGACAAGCAACAGTAATTTACTAACCCCTGGACAATATATGAATTACTACCACCTTACTTGACCATCAACTGCAGAGGTGTCATGAGAGAAGTTTTTAGCGAATATAACAATCTGAATTGTTAAGTACCGAATTATCACATCTATTAATAAAAGCAGGCCGATCGACCCATACAAAAAACTTATGGCATATATAAGCAAGCATGCATGTGTTAAGCACAAAGTTGGCGATGATTTCCATCAAGGGATTAATGAAGACAATGAGCCTTGTACCAAAACCTTGTCCAGGTATGACATTTTTTAAGCATCATTATATAATTAGCTGTTCTTAAGTAAGAGTGGCTGTCTAGATAGGAGAGCAGCTGTCGGTCTACCTCAGAGAGAGAGAGCGAGCGAGAGATATGTGATTGTGAGGTCGCCAATGAGGGAGTCTAGTTGTGTAGTTAATTAGGGCTAATTTAGGAGTTAGGTCAATTCTTTGAGGTACATAATTAGACACAAGTTGTGAGGTTAGAAGTGAGTGAGCCAGATTGCGCACCAGTGATAGACGTCGTGGCCTCTTTTCTTGGTTTAAGAGGAGGGCATGCAATTAAGTCAATGCTTTTCTATGCTATCATCTTCAAGTCCAAACATAGATAAAAAGTAACTTCAAAGATAGGATGGCTTCTTCCATTTTTTTTTTAATTTTTTGAGTTTGAATGTTAGTTTATATCATCATTCAAGAATTTTTATATCATCATTCAAGAATTTATTTTTCAGATACGGCGAATCGATAATGTATGAAAATAAAATCTTAAGATTGTCTAAAAAAATCTAGTCTCAATTAACATACATATTCGTTCAAAAATATTTTTTATGGTTTAAAATAAAACATCATAAAATATATCAATTTAAAATGAATAATTTTTTTAATGCCTTGTTTATTTCTCATAAAGCGGTACTTCTATTGAAAGTAAGTTCCTAAAAAATTAATTATTTTATAATATTTAGTAATGCCATAAAAAATATTATGAGAAAATAATTACTTTCCAGTATTTAATGAAAAATTAGTTGGAAATTATTTTTTTTATATTTGTACATATCAAGTCCAATAAGTTAGAAAATAAATATTTTGTAGTTATTAACTTTCTTAAAATGATAAAATTCTTATTTTTATCAAACATTTTTTGGTGGTTGGAGAACATTGAAAATAAATTTATTTTCTATGGTGTTCTAATTAATTTCATAACATTTAAAAGTATATGATTATTGTATAATATAATATGGTTCGTATTCGAATGTATTTTTTAACAATATTTTATAAATTAAAGTATTATATTCACTAATATATCAAATTAATATATTTTATATTGTATTTTAATATATACTAATATATTGTTTTCTGTATAAATATATTGGTAATTTATTGTATTTCTCATGATATTATATTTTAAAATGTTTATATATTAGTATTTTATCATTTTAGGTTTTGGTTGGATCCTTCATGAAAAGTGTTGTTTTTTTTTAAATTAAAAAAAAAATACTTTCCTTCATCTAAAACTTTTTTTGATTAGAAAGTGAATAATGTTCATTAGTTTTCCACAAAGTAGCCAAACATAAAAGAATTCAAAAGGTAATTTTCAAGAAATTGAAAACAAAAAAAAATTATGTTGTGTCCTTTGATTGATAATCTATGAATTGAAAATAATAGTACTAAAATAATGTTTGGTATTTGACAGGTTGTAGTTTACTTTTAAAATAAAGCATGCCTGAGCTAAATATTATTTTAATACTGAATAAGTACATTTAAGCTGCTATTGGTCCGCACATCAAATGAATATATTATTTATATTATTATCTCAATTTAATTACAATATTATTAAGGGGTTGCAGAAAGAAATTTCACATTAGTTTTTTTAATCCATCTTAATGCACACAACTTGCCCAAAAAAATATTATATCATAAAGTCAACAATGCTTATGGTTATTACTTTATCTTAGACCTAAAAAGTCTCCATTAAAAAAGGCCAACTACAGTTGAAATCAGGGCGTGAAAACTAACGGCAGCACAAAGAAAAAGAAGAAAAGAAAGCAACGCCAAAACAAAAATAGAATGGCCCATGCAGGTTTCGAACCTGCGACCTTCGCGTTATTAGCACGACGCTCTAACCAACTGAGCTAATAGGCCAGTTGATGCTAAGGAACTGATTCATATCTTAATTATTATCTGCTTTGTGAAGTTTAGACCAATAATTTCACATCATGCAACTTTGAGGATAGCTAACATTATGTTTGGTTCTGCTGCTGCAATCGAGTTTAATTATAATATTTAATTTGCGTTCAATTGATAAATATATTTAGAAGAAATAAATTTTATTTTTTTTATTTTCTTATTTTTTTTAAAAAAAACTAGATAGGTATTTTAAGAAAATTAGTTTTAATATTAAATTTCTTTTCTTTAGAATTGTAATTCAGAAAGTTTGACCTCTAATATATTTCTATAATATTAAATTTCAATTAAGATTTAATTTTTAATATTTGAGATGGTTTCAAATATAATATTTCAAAACATAAAATTTTATTAAAATTTCTATGCTTTCCAGAAATGATGGAAAAGAATTGAGTCAAATATGGTAATTTAGATCACCATATAAAAGACATTCTTACGAACAAAATTAAGAAATCAAAAAAATGGAAACCGCCGTTTCTTCTTCGGTTCCTTCCTTGCATTTTCAAAGAGGAAGCAGTGAACTTGAATAAAAAGGCAATTGTGCATGCTTCTTCCCATGTTAGTTCTTCCTGGCTTCCTGCATCTAGCTAGGATGGTAAATATAAATATTATTTTACAAAATTCTTTTTCTTCCGGATTTTGTGAATCTTAAATATAAAAACTTCTCGATCCTTGCACCATTCCTCTCAATTTTTGTGCCTCCTGGCCTCACTTTCTTTCGCTTCAACTTCAAGAACTTGGCCTTGCTTTGTTAATAAAAGAAGAAGAAGAAGAAGAAGAAATCAAATTTGGGAGTCGAATGAAGGACCTAGCACTTCCTCAATTTAAGTGGAAGAATTCTCAAGGAATGTCTTTTAATGTTTTTTTAATTAGCATTGACATAAAACACCAAAAAAGAAAGAAAAAAATGCAAGGCTTTCCAAGGATGCGTCGCGCAAAATCACTGAATTAATTCTCGGATTACAGAGCCACATGCTGGAGTTTCATTTCTGTCACCTTCGACTTCAGGCTGTGATGAGCTATTGCTGGCCGAGGAAGAGCATTGAAACCATGCAGATCACAGTGATGTAATACCTACAAAGCGTAGGCAACAGTGAGAAAAGAGACTTCTTAGTCAAATTACAAAGAGGCATCCCTTGTAAAATTATCAACTAATTAGTCCCCCAACTATCTATGATATATGAATTCTCAACGTTTTCTCCAAAGTGCTATAATGGGAGATTCAATTCCTAAAGCATTAGGCGTTCTTCAATTGAATCCTCCTGCTTGAAAGCAGTACAATTTCTTAATGGAATGTCAAAGGAACCTAATTTTAAATTGTTGTAATTGTTTTTTATTTTAAAAAAATATTTTTTCAAAATCTTCTCATTACAGATATATTTTTAACAAGGTATTAAATCGCTTTAAAAAAAGACATGAAGTATTATTATTTTTATTAAAACTTTTTTGTATACCATGTAATTTGTGTCGATGATGCCTGAGAAGGAGAAGGGTTAGCAGGAGCAGGAGGTGACGGAGGTGGACGAAGGCGAGGTGGACGAAGGGGAGGAGGAGGGGGAGGAGGTAAGGGACCGAAGGCTCCTGTGAACAAGTAATAAATAAATAAATAAAACATTGTTAATTTTGAATAGAAATACATCACAAAAACAAGAACAAATATATATATTGAGGACAAAGCATTTACCACATAGAAGAAGGTTATCTGGGGGTGGTCTCTCCTTGGCAGGGTTGGGGTCAGCATCATAAACTCTCACGTAGAGTTGTTGGCCCAAATACCAATTTTTCAAACTTTGTGATCTCAAATTCCACATCCCAGGATTGTCAAGGTATGCATAGACTGCAGTCCACCTTTTAGGATAAACCTAGCCAGGAATGTATTGTATTTACTAAAATCAATTCAACATTCATTTTTGTTTTTTTTTAAACAAAGAAATTTTCTGGTTAATTAGATCTATTAATATATACCTGAATGGTGGAACGAACTACAGGATCATAAAGATTGTAATTATTACGAGATTCAAGAGTCCAATTTCCGTCACCGAATCTACAAGTTAAAAATTAAAATTTTATATTTAATTATGCATATTGAAAAAAAAAAAAGAAGAAGAAGGTTGATGTTCATTCTCGTGTGCTTACCCAACAACATAGAAACCGTACCCATCCAAATGCCAAGAATCTATAACATCTAAATCATTCTTGAGCACAATTTCTAACCACCCTTTATGGTTTCCACTTGCTACAAAAACTCCATGTCTTAGGTTTCCATTGCTAGAGTTAGTAGAGAATTTATCAAGTTCATAGACACCAGACCCATTTGTCATTAGATCAGCCAGCTTTAATGGGGTATCTGTTTCTGTGTACCACACATCGTTCACTGTGTAGTAAGGCACACCATAAGTATCCTGAGCTCTTGATCCTGTGAGGATAAATGTCTGTGACAGTGTCACATTGGTCACGTTGAAGGTTCCTTGTGGATTAGGCCTAGCAGCCCCAGTGGTCAAATTCCACCTGAATTCACAGATAAAAGATTTGCAAATTCTGAGAGTTTCCTAGCAGAGAAGGAAAATATCGAATGTAATCAAACAATTGTTACTAGCTTTTTTTTTTGTTAATAGTCGAAATACAATTGTTACTAGCTATCTAGAAGATTTACTTGATTTAATGAGAAAAGGAAAGGAAGATTTACTTGATGGACTTGGCTTGATTAATGGAGAATTGTAGATCATATGGGTCAGGTCCACTTGGAAGAGGTCCAGTAGCCATTGTACTAGAATTGAGATAATGTAGCACCCCTACGCCCACAAGATTGCCGTATTTAGTGGTATTAACCATTTTTGGTGTTGCCACAATGTAATAATCAGCTGCCTTTTGGTCAGCTGTGACAAGAACTGAGTACGATTGGCCAACATGAACATCGAGGGAGTCCACCATTATCTGATTAGTGTATGATCCTTCAGTTTCTACCACCAACATGTGATGATTCTGAATCCTAAAATTGAAACTCCATTGATTTCCCACGTTGGATATCCTAAATCTGTATGTCTTCCCTGCATATCACAGAAGATACGAGAAAAAAAGAAGAAGAAATTATTTAATTTCAGAGTGCACCAATTAATTTTTATATATAGCAAGCAATTGGACCTGATCATTACCTTGAGCAACCGTGAAGGATTCATAAACTTTCGTAGAAGTATTCAAATATGGGCCTTTTCCATTCATTAAAATCCAAAGAGGGATCGTGAAGTTGTCTATCAGCATGTATACAAGATTCTGCATCATATTATATATACCAAATTAATTAGTCATCATCAAGTTAAAACCATAACGCTATTCATTAATTCTTAAATACTTAATGATTACACATAAATCTCTTGAAAAATATCAATATTAATGTTAATAAATCACCTTGTAATTCTCTGGATACCAGTCTCCAATGAGAAGGTCAAATTCATCTTCAGGTTTAGGGAAAGGTACGCTGATAACATTACGATTGTTAACTCTAATGGGACCAAACCCTCCCCCAGCCTTCTGGTTGTTGATGGAAGGGAAGTAAAAGAAAGAGCCAATTTGGTCCTTGACTTGGAACGCATAGGTCCAATTTGAGCCCGGCACGATTGGACAGTTCGTGCCGCCCACACCATCTTGCCAAGAGTTCAGCCTTTGTTGTATCCCATTCCTGCACCGTATACACACGCCATCAGGACCATTTAAAAACCAAAAGAGGATCTTGATGAGCAATTATTAAAGAGTTGTTGCTGATACCATGTAAATAAAACTGGTTCGTCCATATCGTTAAACACATTAATATGGATCATATCATTGGTTGTGGCATTGATAAGCGGTCCAGGGAACTTCCCATTGATGAGGATAACCTGTTAAAAAAACACACAGACAGATATATCCATGCAAATTAAGAAACCAAGATGTATGCGAGTTAAAGCAAAGATGATTTATAGTTATGATACATCAGTACCGGTTGTTCGGTGGATACTGGGCTGATAGTTCTGTCAATTGTTACGTGCCATTCTTGAAAGATTTCCTCACTGTTGGCTATCCCGACGAAGAGTATGAGAATGGCCACAAAAAAGTACAGTTGTAGAATTTGATTGCTGAAGATGGCCATATTTATGTTTCTTCCCCTCTTGGAGGCTCGTCACCCTAATCAAACTAGAGGCATTAATTAATTACAGTAATCAAGATCAAATAGATGAAGCAAAACAAAAGGGAAAAGAAGGGTGGATAAAACTGGAGCAAGAACACGAAGAGAAATAACTTAGTTGAATTGCAAAGGTCAACGTATTTTATATGCATCAATGGAGCCAAACTTCGGAGTAGAAACACGCAGGCCTTGATATGTTCAGCACAATGCTTCTTGTTAAGTTATCGAAGCAAATACCAATGTCTTGTGTGTGAGAAATCACCTAGTAATCCAGATTTGCCAACTCATCTTGCCGCCTTGATTGGTCTTCCAAACATATATAAGTACAGACGGGTGGTTTTTTTAAAAAAAAAATCTCTAAAAAGCTTCAAATATTAAGTAGGAGTCTCCTAAACACACACATATAAACAGAACCAACACGAGTCATAGAGGAACTCTATATTGTATGTATGTGTATACCTTTTAATTTTCTTGTTATACTGATTTTTTAAAAACTCTCTTTCCACCCAAAACGTGGATACTCACGAAATAAGATTTTTTTTTCTCACCGTGATCAAACTATGCTTTTTAAAAATTTTAAAAAAGTTTTAAATTAATATTTTTCAATTTTTTTATCGTTTTGATATATTAATATTAAAAATTAAAAAATATATATTATTTTAATAAATCCAAATAAAAAATATTTATATACCACATACTTTCAAACAGGCCGGATATATTGGCTTGGACAATATCATTTTTTCCTAGGAACAGTTTTTTTAATGGTGTTCGGCATAAAAACAACATGTCTAATGGTCGGCCGGCATGTTTAACCTAGTTTTTGATTGGCAGAATAACAAGATGACGAGAATTTTCTTTAGATGATGTGCGAAGAGTTTGTTTCATAGCAATTGAAAGAAAAAAAACACATACTTAGACAAGATCATGGAATTGAATCGATTGTTATAATATATATATATATTATTGTTATAATATACTTTTGTTGAATAATTGTTATAATATATTATATCTTTAGTTTTCAAAATACTTTGAAACTATTAATTTAATATTTACCCTCTCACCAGTAATGCTTCCATGTCTGAGCTTTTCGAGTTTTCAGTCGCCTTCCTTCTTCTTTTTTCACTGTCAATATTGGCGCCGATTCAATTAGACTTCGCCCATTCCCGGCCCCGTCTAAGTCAGGTGTGAAAAAAATCAACCATGTATTACCTAATCAAAATTCAATTTCTTAAAATTATATTATTTTTATTTATTTATTTTTAAATGATCAACACCGTTAACTCTGCCGACTGATCAGGTTGAATCCTAATTAATTTAATAACTATATATATATTTAATCTTAAGTTTTCCATGCCGCTCTTATTTCTTTTCTTCTTCTTTTTCATTGTGATGATGACATTCTATATTAAGGGAAAAATGGATTTGGATAATTTTGTTTGTATAGGAAACTCATATTATTATATTGACGGGCCAGTATATATCCAGATATATAGCAAGGTCTATGATTTCGTTGCTCAGAAAGCTATTGATTGATCCCAAAACTGGTGGGTGGCAAGGCTTGTGCTATGTTAAAATTGTAGGTTGTCCTCCTGCATGTCCTTTCAGTCTGTATCTTTGATTCTTTTAGTGAGATCCAGTCATTCAAAGCAAGAGATTTTTCCCGACGATGAGGCGACGGCGACGATGATATATGTAAAACTAGCATTACTGGTGAATCAAATTCAATATCTATAGATACCATATGACTAAAGTTCAATTACAGTAAAAGTGTCTCAAATGAAATATATAATTTTTGTTCTTGCAATACAAAAAAAAAAATGATATTGATATTGCAACAAGGCATCCTAAAGCCTGTATTAATTATTATATAATCCACTAGCAAATAAATATTTTCCTCATGATTACAAATTAGTACCAGTACTTGGATAATTATTTGATGAAATGTAAATAAATTAAGTGTAGGGTAACAATTTAATTAGAAAGATTGTATATAAGCCAGAAAACCCTTCAATATCTTGTTTATGAATTATGACTTGATCAAGTCTATCAGCTGTCATCAATTCACCATCCTGGAGATGGAGCAGGGCCTGGTTCGCTGGCCGGAGCCTCAGATTCACCAGCAAAAATACCTATTACAGGCAACCAAAATTACCAACAAAGATGACCAAATTAGATAAAAGGAAATTATGCTACAAGTTCATGAAAATCGCACTAACCACATAGAAGTAGGTTATTAGGTGGTGGACGCTCCTTGGCAGGGTTAGGATCATCGTCAAAGACTCGAATATACAGTTCCTGGCCCAAGTACCAATTTTTCAAGCTTTGTGACCGGAGGTTCCACATTCCAGGATTGTCTAGGAATGCATAAACTGCAGTCCATCCGTTGGGGTACACTTGCACGGTGGACCGGACAACTGGGTCGTAAATATTGTAATCATTGCGAGCCTCAGGTCCCCACAATCCATTGCCAAATCTGGAAAACAATTTCACATAAATTATGAGTCAATGTCTCAGCTTCGGAAAGGAATTATAGAAGCGGTGATGGTTTAGGTTTTTTACCCAACAACGTAGAACCCGAAACCGTCTAAATGCCATGCATCCATGGTATTCAAGCTATTTACAAAGACAAGTTCTATCCACCCTTTGTGAATTCCAGTAACAACAGAAACGCCATAAGCAGCTTTAGCATTGACAAAATTAACTGGAAACCGATCTAGTTGGTAGACACCAGACCCGTTGACGAAGTGATCTGCCAGTTTCAATGGCGTGTTTAAGGTGTAGTATGACACATTGTTGACAGCATAGCGTTGTGCGCCTTCAATTTCTGCCGTTGATCCATCTAGGATGAAGGTTTGAGACAAGGTAACATTTGTTACATTAAAAGCTCCTTGTCGGTTAGGCCTTGCAGCCCCTGCTGTCAGGTTCCACCTAGTATGAAGAAAGCAAGCGAGGAAAAGTACAGGACAAGCATGAATGAATACCTTAGAATTGGAAGAGGTTCAGGCCTAAACACTGGACAATCATTCATGAACAAATACACCAATTGTTTCATAGACCTTGTGGAAAATTATGAATCTTTTACTTCAAAAAACATAATGGCATTACTAGTTGAAATTACACTATATTTGTACAAAAATCTTTAATGAATTGCAACCTTTTCCAAATTTACCTGATAGATCTTGCTTGATTGACCGAAGAATCCAGATCAAATGGATCAGGACCTCCTGGGAGAGGACCCTTAACTGGTGTAAGGGAGTTCGAATAGTGCAGCACCCCTACACCATCAAAACCCCCAGGACTGCTAGTGTTGAGCAACAAAGGGCTTGCCACAATATAGTAATCAGCTTCATTCTGATCAGCTGTGACGAGAACTGAGTAGGATTGACCAACATGCACGTCAAGAGAATCCAGTGTTATCTGATTGGTGTAGGACCCTTCTGTTTCTACCAAAACCATCTTATGATTTTGAACCCTGAAGTTGAAACTGAATGCACTCCCAACATTTGATATCCTGAATCTGTAAGTCTTTCCTGCATAACAAATGCAAGCGAAAGCCAGTGCACATTAATCACATAGCACTATAAGCCTAATGGACCTAATCCCAAATTCCCATAATTTAGGTTTTTCTTTTTTTCATTTTTGGGGGTGGGAAGAGGTTATTTTACCTTGTGTGACAATGAAGGATTCATAGGCTTTTGACAATGAATGGCCATAAGGGCCTTTTCCATTCATTAGAATAACATCTGGGGTGATAATATTTGCCATGGAGGCCATCATTGATCTGGTTTTCTGTGAAAGTTTCACACCAATAAATATGGGTTGTCATTAAACAGATTCGACAAGAAGTGTCATGTGTTCTCATGAACAAATTTCGGTCACTCACATTGTAACTGTCATAAAACCAATCACCTATCAGAAGATCAAACTCAGCTTCTGGTTTTGGGAAGGGGACAGCGATAACATTGCGATTGTTGACTCTAATTGACCCAAATCCTCCAGCAGCTTTTTGGAAGTTGATAGAAGGAAAGTAGAAATAACTGCCAATTTGGTCCTTGGTCTGAAACACGTAAGTCCAGTTTTTACCAGGTTGAATAGGACAGTTTGTCCCAGAAACTCCATCCTGCCATGAATTTAGCCTCTGTTGTATACCATTCCTACAGGAGCATTAATTACCTTAATTATAGCATATTTTTATTCCAAAAATTGTATGGATACATGAGATGTTAAGACCTGAATTCAAGAAAATTTGCTCTGGTGCATTATGATGAAAACCATCATTCTTAAAGCAAGATATTCTTTGCTGGTACATTACCATGTAAAGAGCAAAGGCTCATCCATATTGTTGAAAACATTGACATGGACGAAATCGTTTGTTGTAGCATTGATCAGAGGTCCAGGGAACATACCATTGATGGTGATAACCTGAAAAAATGAACAATTTTTCCACTATAAAAACCAAAACCACAGATTGGCAGGGTTAAATGCAAAGAAAGCAACAGAAAATGATTTATAAGTTCATACTGGTTGTTCAACTGTAACAGGTCTGATGGTATTGTCAAGCGCAACATTCCATTCAAGAAAGATATCAATCCCACTAGCTCTCGCAAGGAACACTGCTAGCAGTGCAGCACACACTGTTAGTCCCCTTGGGTAGCCCAGAGAAGCCATTGCAAAGCACAAAGTGCATGCAATTGAATTCTCTCTTTCAGAGTAGATTTTGTTATGCACCCAACAGCTTTTATATCTATGCAGCCAAGGTTGGTGGTCTTGTTTCTTGTAAGAAAAGGAGAGAATAGAGCTGCCTAAGAAAGGGCCAAGAAAAAACAAACAGAAGAGAAGGAAAAATTTATAACTATCAGTTTGGTATGAACGCCTGGGGAGTGGATGTGCTCTATTATTACATGGATATTACGATGCAGTCTTGGCTAGTCTTGTACAGGAAGCAGGGCAGCCGGCATGCAATGCTGGTTGATGTGAAAATGTTGGAATAGTGTTGATTCCCTAGCCTTGTTTTGCCCAACACAGGTGGTCAAGCTAAGTCAGGCGGAAGTATATGTTAGCTGTTGATTCCTGCCTCTTGACACATTCCACTCTCATCAGAGGACGGCCCGTCCATACTTTATACCACAATTTGTTGCTTTGATTATTGAAAAGTAGTAAAAAACAAATTTGAGGATTAGGGTGAATCGAGCATCATGCAATTCTGAGCAGTGTAGGCCTATCCAATTATCATCTTTACAGCAAGCCTTTCATATTTAGAGTCGAGACGGTTTCTGAAAAAAAAAAGTTTGAGGTAGTGAATTTGACATGGTTGGCTGCATTTTTTTAAGACAATATGATCCGGATTGAAGATCAGAAGCTCGTGTAATTTCATCTAATTGACAAAATCATTTGACATTTGACATATCTAATTTTCCATCTCGAGGAGAGGAAACATTCTACTTGCTAAACTATCTAGCAAGTACTAAGGCTGCCGGTCCCTGACGAATACCCTATGAAATCTGACCTGATAGGAGTAGATATGAGAGCACATTTCCCTTAATTTAATTGTTTTTGTGTTTTTAATAAAAATTTAAATTTTTTTAAATTAATATTTTTTTAATATTTTTATATCATTTTGATATGCTAATGTTAAAAATAATTTTTAAAAAATAAAAAATATATATTATTTTAATATATTTTAAAGTGAAAAACATTTTAAAAAGCAACCATAATCAAACTTTCAAACACGTTAGGGATGAAAACATATACATTACTTTCTATGTACATGTATTGTTTATTTTATTTAATCTTGTATTTTTTTAAATAATTTGTTTTTAAATTGATATTTTTACTATTTATATCTAAAATTAATATTTATATATGCTCAGCGTTTGTTTTTTCATTAGTTGAAAAGAAAATTCCCTCCTGTTCTACAAGAGAGATCTTATTACCCATTACAGTCCCGTCCCATATGTCCTTGTAATTGAGATTAAACTAGTTGAAAATCATATGATTTCTCTCTTCCTCTAATCCGAAAGCCCAGTATTTTTATCATCAATTAAGACCAAGGTCTTATTTTCTGCGCTCAACTCTGTGTATTCATTTTTTTAAAAAAAGGTTTTTTTACAAAGAAGAGTCTTAAACCCAAGACTCGAGATGCAAAAGCCAGTTGAGCTATAAGTTCAGTGGCACTGTACACATCTACTTTGCTTCCCATGATACATCTCCTATTTGGACAAAGTATTAATATCAAGTAAAAAAAAGACTTCCCAAAACTTCACGAATTACAATGGAAGCAGTAAAGATGACCACCAGAAGAGCTTAAAATTGTCTGCAGAGCAATGAGATCAGGCCACCCAAATTGCCATTAGCACCGACTTATCTTCACTGATTTGCCACTACCTGTGCTTTACTGGATCCCATGATTACAGGTACTTCAGTTAGGAGCAACAACTGCCACCACCACGAGGTGCTTGATATACTTGTTTGTCTTTCATAATCTGTTGCTTCACCACTACTGAGCCATTTTCCAATAAACTAGGTACCTCAAGTATCTGCAAAGCACAAGAATTGATCAGAATTTAAACGAGATGTTAAACAAGCTGATGGCCGTAAAGCAAGCATTCTACATCTGTTAAGTGAACTTTTCAACTACGGTTTCCAACTAGCAATGAAGTTCGTAACATTGCCATGCATCCTTCAGTACACCTTACAAGGTTCTTAAGTGTATGCTTGCAAGAGGGATTGAGGTGGAGTTTTACTCCTTAAGCATACTTTCATAAGCTTTAACTACCATTACAAACCAACAGAGCGTAATGCAGATTCCGAGTTCAGAAATACTAAAAGTAAAGGGTGTTTCCATCGTCAAGAATGTACCTTTAATGTGAGTTCTTTAAAACATTGCAAAACATTTTCACTGGTTTTGGCACTACATTCGAAAAATGAACACTTGTGCTGTTGAGCAAGAGCCATGCCCTCTTCTCTACTTACAGCTCTTTCACTATCCTGAAAACATTGCATCATTAAAACAACCTACCCGTTAGATACACAGAAATTAAAGATATCATATAATAAGAGAAACAAATCCAAGAAGTGTCTCTCTAACTAAGTTTCAAAAATTTGAGAACCCATGACCTCTCCAACATGGAAAGCAATATAATCGATGGACTCCAATATTTTATGTGCAGCTATGCACTTGTCCGAAGCATCGGCCACTCAACTTACCCTATCAACTTTATTTCCAACAAGAATTTTGATGCAGTCATGATTGGTGGAGTAGAGCTCCACTTCCTTTGCCCATATATCGGACAAGTTCTCAAAAGTTTCTCGCCGTGTCACATCATAAACTAAAACAAAATCAAAGCACAAACCAATCAAGATTTTATAGATCGTGTATATTGCAAGGAAAAGCTAACTAATATTGCAGTTAGGTATAGGCCTTATTTTCTTCCCAGTTCTTATGCATCAGCAGAAGGGAAGAAAAGGCAGCCCTATAAGCTGTGCAACCTCACATCTCACAAAATTTAAGGACCATCGATATCTTCAATTCTGCTTTACAGCATAATTGGCTTTCGCCTTAAGCATTTAAGCAGCAATCACTATAGCATTCATATTTTGTACATTTTCAGCACTGCAATGACCAGTGCAAAATAATCATACCTCTGCATGTGTTGTTAACTAACATTTTGACCAATCTAGGTTGTTTCAATTGTCCTATAATTGTAGTTGGAATACATACCTAGGATAATTCCATGTGCACCCCTATAATAAGAGCTTATTAATGTTCCAAACCGCTCCTGCCCGGCTGCAGTAAAACAGAACACATCATTTACACACCAATTATGCAATAATGTCTCCAGAGGAAAGAAATGCCCTGTCAACTCCAATTTGATACGTTTATCAAAGGGGATAGTGTTGAATTCCAATAAATAGTTGGCAACCTTGATTTCATAGGAGTATTGAACTTCTCTTTAGGTCTCAAAGGAGTGTGGATTAACAACGAACAGAGAAGTAACATGTAATAAAATGGTTCCATTTTATTATTACCTGTGTCCCAAATTGTTAACTTCAATCTTTTCCCACCAACAGTGAGCATCTTGACCTTAAAATCCACACCTGCACATATTTTAAACGTTTCCCTTTAAAACACCATAGCGTTTAGAGCAATTCAAAATTGAAGAATGATGTGAAACAAGCAAGGCTAGTGATTTTAGTGCACTCAATGGATCTAATTAGAGTTCATGGCATCATCCAATTTCTTCAGAAAATGAAGTTATCACATGAAGAAATTAATCAAGCAATGGGGGAAAACGGCCACTGTGTTGTCTGTTATCTATCCATGCCTTTGAAAATTGCAATCACCTCATCTGCTATCCGAAAGACGTTACAAGGACAACCCACAAGCCACTTGTAGGCACCAGTTGAGCAAGAATCCTGAAAGTTCCATTGCTACTTCAATCCTAAAAGGTCTAAGAATTAAAACGAAGATTGTTGATCCAATTCTAGGCACAAGCATGGGTGGCTCGTCTCTCCTAGTTCCAGTCAGAAAATTTACAAAAACTAAAACAAAAATGTCACCAAACAAAAATAAACCAAATTGTCAAAATTCCTTGCATGTAACCAGAGGACAGCTACAGAGTCCTGCCTATGCTGCATATCCAGTGAAAACTTGCCACTGAAAGAAAGATAACAAAAAGAAACAAAAGAAAGTACCGATAGTAGGAGAAAGGTCACGAACAGAGCTGGAGATGAAACTTAAAAGAAGACTGCTCTTGCCGACACCAGAATCTCCTATCAACAGAATCTTGAACGAATAATCATAACTATTATTCCCTCCTTTAGAAAAAGAACCCGCCATTCTTTCTCAATTGCTATACACTCATAAGTATCAAGAACCAAACCTAAACCGGGCAGAGATGTTCTGTGCGTGAGTTTCGAGCTATTAAGAGGATACAGATTGAAGAGCAAGAGACCATAAAACGAAATGGGAAATTTCCTGAGCTAGAAGGGGACATAAATGGTGGGGTTGGCTGATTTCTGTTGGTTGATGATGATATATTATAAAGTAAGAATGAATATATAAAGAGCTTAATCTTTGAGACAAACGTCTTCTTTGTTTGAATTTGAAACTTCTCTGATTTTGATAGCTGCACGCGCCTTTGCAGGCTGCCCCTCAACTTGTATATATATATATATATATATATATATATATCATGCGTTATGGATTTAGGACATTAATTATTTTGTCTCCTCGTTAATCAACTCTGCCCATTGCTTAATGACAAATAAATAAAAAGAAAAAAATAATCTTTTTTAATTTGTCAATTTTTTCTGTCGTCATTTCTGATTTTGTTCACGCATATACAAGGTTTAACTTTAGATTATATCTACATGAAGGTTTTGTAAATTGATTAAGATAATCTAATGAAATTATTTGAGCCCAATGGTTCATATTATTACAAAGCCAACTAGTATAGAGTGTTTTTTTTTTGTTTTTTTTTTAAATTAAATTAGCTCCAGTTTTTTTTTTTTTTTTACTATTTATTTTAAAATACAATTAAAATCACATTCTTTTAAATTTTAATTTTTTTTGTTAATTTTTTTTATATTTTTAAATCGTTATAATATATCGATCTCAAAAATAATTTTTAAAATATAAAAAAAATATTATTTTAATATATTTTTAAATAAAATATACTTTAAACATCCACCACTAATACACTCCTANACAAGTATTTAATCTTGAACTAACNAGTCACTGTATTTCTCTGCTTAATTATTTCCTGTCTTCATTATTAAAACCTATTAAGAAAAATTTACATACTCCTTTATTGGACGAGAATAATTTATATTTATTGGTACAATAGATTCGATGACATGACAATTAATTATAAGAAAATATGCGATGGTAAAAGGAATTTTCTTTTCACAATCGAACTTTCTTGAAAAACTTTTTTGGAAAAACAACCTCTCTATATATATATATATATAGTTTAATTTAAAATAATACTTAACCTGCAAATCAAAACAACTAATTCATGACATTTTATTCCTAATAATTATGATAATTATTAATAAAATTAATTATTTGTGGTCCATTTAAATTTTAATGGGATTAATTAATTAACTTGTTAGGTTAAATAATAGCTATAACAATTATCGATGAAAATGATTAGTTGTAATCAATGTAGAGTTTTTGTTTTTAATTTAATAGGCTAATATTAACAATTATAATAACTATCAATAAAGAGAAGTAGTTGTAGTCAAATTAAATTTCAATTAGGATTCTTACTTGGTTAGTTATAGTAACTTTATATCTCAATAGAATTCATTAACTCAATAGATTAATTAATAATTATATTAAAAAATTGATGATAAAAGGACATCCGTTGTTTTTTTATAACAAATATTTTTTAAAAATTATAATAACTAGTAAAAAAAAGATAAATATGGAGAATTAAAAAAAAATTTCTTTTATATTTATTGATGTTGGAATTCTATCTCTAGCCAAGCATAACGTGATATTGTTTTTTCATCTCTATCATTTAATAACCAATTATCAATGCGGCAAATCTATTAATTAAATTCAATAAACTGGATTCATATAATATTTTTTATTAAAATAGAAAAATTTAAATTAATTTATAAAGATTTCATTAACTGCTTTGTTGAGTTTTAATTCTAGAATTAGTATAGAATCTCCATTAAATGACAGCCAAATAGTGGAGTTAAAAAAAAATACTAAATAAAACGTAAAGGAAATATTGTCATGTATACTGAGAAATAAGACTTCACCTGCTATGGGTAAAATCTGAAAATAAAACACAAATTTTTAAAATCATAAAAATAATATAATTTTAATAAATAAAATTGATTTAAATTATCTCTTAGTATATAAATTGTATGGTTTTTAAAGGATGGTTGTGATTATTTTTTAAAATGTTTTTTAGTTAAAAATATATTAAAATAATATTTTTTTTTTTTTTAAAAATTATTTTTGATATTAGTGTATTAAATTATTTAAAAATATTAAAAAATATTAATTTTAAAAAATAAAAATTAATATTTTAATTCTTTTAAAAAATATTTTTAAAATATAAAAAAAACAGGCGTTAAACAGGAGAGATGAGTCTGAGTGTGGGCGAGCGCATCCTTTACGCGCTTCAAAGGCGATGAGACGATGACGAGGAAGGGCGGAACTTACCAGGCCAAGAAATCAAAGTAACAATGCCACAGCTCAACAAGTGTGCAACATGCAAATAGCACGCAATTGTCTTCGAAAAAAAAAACTTCAAAAATCAGACGACACCACACCTGTTCCCCTTCACTGCCACATCATGGCTTCCACCCTGCACCTTGTCAAACGTCACCGATCTTTCCCGGACTCACCCTTTCGTTTATCCAATACTTGTATTTGCATATAGTTAATGAGTTTTTTTTTTCCTTTTCAATCAAGTATTTTTTATCAGCTACTTAGATTTCGTTCGTCTATTTTCTTAATCGGATCTTAGAGGACTAAACCATTTGCAAATTGTATATATTTATGAAATATTTCTTTTCCAGTGTTTTTTTTTTAATTCATATCCCAGATGCCTTATAAATTAATCTCAGTGATAGTCTAAACGATAAAAATCAGTTTTTTTACAAGATAAACGAGATTAGTCGAATAAAGTGTGTGTATTCGGTTAATTGATACTCAAAACAATGAGAATATATATATATAATTTAGCACTAATTCAATTAAAACAGAAAAGATCCGAGTAATACTCAAACAACTTGATATAATAATATATTTTAAGTTTATTTAAAAAATAAAAATTTAAACAAACTGATTTGAGAATTATTCTTACAATTGAATTTTTTTAAAAACTAATCAAACTTCTTTCGATATTTTTCAATCAGGATTAATGATGTTATATTTACATCAGGGGAGAATGTTTTAAATCATCAACTGTGAATGTTATTGATATGATTATGATTGTAAAATAAAACAATCATTAAAAAAAATCAATGGCAAACGGCAATATATATGTGTGTGAGGGGGGGGGGTTAGAGTAAGGCCCATTACAGCTCTTGGGCATTTTCCAGTACATGGGCTTATATCCCAAGCGACGACAATGAAGCCCAGGTGCTCATTCAAATTCAAAATCACGGTGATTTGGGCTATCTTGGCCTGCAAAAGTAGAGTTACAGGGTCAAGCAGGTACCTCCCGCACTGCTCACTCTTCCGGTTTTGAGCCAAACCAAAAGACATAAATTCATATTTCATAGTTGTTACTCTTGGCATTTACGTAGGAAAAACCTAGATCATCGAGTCAATCCGGATTTGATAGAGTGGTTGGAAATCTATTCGAGTTAATTCGGTTCTACCAAATTAATAAATTTTCTAATTTAATAATTTAAAACTCCATCTATATCAGACTTTAAGACATTAATTTTTTTTTTGGTGGAGTCCTAGCCAACCTTACAAATACGTCAACTCATTTAATTCTTTAAAAAATTAAACCACTTTTAAAAAAATTTAAAAATTTAAAAAATACTTATAAACCCAATAAAAATTGAATCTTGGACAAAACACCTTACTCGTGATGTCACATCAGCCTTGATTAGGCTCTTTATTAGCCGAGCCAAGCCAACTTTGCCGCTTCGAAAGCTGTAGGGCAGCACGCAACTTGCTAGTCATGAGTCATGCATGACCATAAACCCATCTGGTCAGAGCTGATCATGTTCTCGAGGGCTGAAGGGAGTTATCTGGTTTGATACTTGGTAATGGAAGGAATTAGGTCCCACGACCACGAGCCATTACCTGCCATGGTGGACGAATATCAATTCAAAAACTTAATGTTGATATTGTCTTTTTCTTACTTTTCTCAAGTAGCGAAAAGAAGGGGTCATTGTTATTGTTTTACTGTTTATCAGGGTTGTTTTCTTATAAAACAAACCAACTAAATCAGAAATTTTTATATATATTTAGAATCGGATCAACCTAAAAATTAGATTAATTTTAATTTAGTTCTGTTTTTTTAAAAAGAAAAACGGCAAAACCTTTAAATTTTTGGGAGGGTTTTCAAAAAAAAAAAATTGCTGTCAAATCTGGTTGTTCAAATTGTACCAATAAAAAAAATAGTAAATTATTAACTTAACTTGTTAAATTCATGATGTAATAGAATTTTATCAGGTTTAATTTTTTAAAAATATTATTATTTATTTAATTATATAATAATAAAAATAATTATTTAAGAATACAATCACAAACTAAGTACTAGAATATTTATAAATTAAAATTCCGAGAAGCTTATTTATGTTAACATCATTAGATTTGATGACATCTTGTGCAGTTTCCTTCCTTTTTAATTATTATAATATAAATTATACTCCATAACTCTATTTAATAGTTGAAATTATGGGGTTGAAATTATTCTTTAATATAAAATTAAAATTTTGATGACTAAGCGATCACGAATTTAAATTTTATTATTTTTATTTATTTAATAAAAATTAAACACAAAATAGTACAAGTCTCTGTAAGTTTCAAGCGCATTTAGATTTTTATTTTAAGAAGTATGTTAAAGAATAATATAAATTATATTCTAAAATTTTATAAAATAACTTAAGTTATTAGATTAAAATGATTGTTTTATGTTATTGTTGTTATTTCTTTAAAAGAAAGTGGCGTTTCTGTTTTTCTTACAGCAGCTCTTATTTATCTCTTTCTGTCCATCTTTGTTTTCATCATTAATGGCGACCCGTAAGTTTATTACTTTGCATGCTAGTTGTTTATATGATCACTGAATGTGTTCTTTATATTTCAAGTTTGATGTCATTAAGGAGATGGTGGTTGCTCCATCTGTGCGCTGCGTAATGGGTGAATTTGTGCAGGACTTCAGTTTGAGAATAATTGTGAAGTTGGTGTGTTTTCTAAGGTGACCAATGCGTACTGCCTAGTTACTATTGGTGGATCACAAAGCTTCTACAGGTAGTCTGAATTCTGAGCTGACAAGTTATCTGACTTATTTATCAATGATTTGCATGAGACTGTAATTGTATGGTGTTTTGCGGCACTTTTGAGGCAGAGTTAGCGGATGTCATTCCTGTTGTTAAGACCTCAATTGCTGGCACTCAGATAATTGGACGGCTATGTGCGGGTGAGAATTCTGGAGTTCTTTTTTGCCTTGTCCTAGAATCTGCAATGCAGTGCTTTGTACTTTAGTGATTGCAAGTGTCTACTCTTTTGGCAGGTAACAAGAATGGGCATCTTGTGCCTCATACCACCACTGATCAAGGTGAGTTTGATGAGATTCTGAAAGTAGGAAAAGAATATTATAGCTACGTTTATAGTTCAGCTGTTTCAGCTAGATTATAGCATTGAACAATTGTACCATGTTTGATGGATTAGTTTTTTGATATACTCATGTGATTTTGTAGACGTACTGCAATGCAACTCTCGTTGGTATCATACCATTTACAATTTCCAATAATTTATTATTAACAGTTGGACCTGCAAGCATCTCATGAATGGAAGAAAATGTCCTTATGCTCATGTTTAATAATATATATTCTTTTGATCACCCACCTGATAGAAGACTTTGAACTCTCGGTTATCTGTTGGATATCTTATGTACTAATTGTTTTATGTTTCTCATTGAAGAACTCCAACACTTGAGAAACAGTCTACCTGATCAAGTAGTTGTTCAACGGATTGAGGGGAAACTATCCGCCCTGGGGAATTGCATTGCATGCAATGATCATGTTGCCCTTGCGCACACTGACCTTGACAGGGTAAAGTTCTATATCCCTGAATTACTTGTTTCATGACATAATGATCAAGCTGTTGTTATAATCATCTGGAAATATTGGAGATGTCTGAAAACAATTATTGATCTCATCGTTCATTTAATTTCTCTGTCACGTCCTTAAGTTAGGACTGGCTCTCTCTTGGTTGGAGACCTGAAGTTAAGCTTGAAACCTGTCTGAATGAATTTTATATTAACTAGCCGGTTCATCCCTTGTGTGCCATTCAATTATTTGGAGCTCCTCAAAATTGTCAAGAACAAATTCTTCGGTAGTAGCAGGTACCCCATTTCAGGCCCTGAAAGTGAATCAGAGGTATAACATGGCTTCTTATCCCTACACCTGGTGGAACTTTGCTTTAAAATGTTTTAAAGAAAGTTTTTGTTAGAAGTTAAGAATATTCAAAAAGCTTTCTGAAGAACACTTTAAAGAAAGGTATAATATCTTATCACTTTTCATTATTATTATTTTTTGGGTGCTCACATCTACTGTCACGTGCAACTTTCATCAGGAAACTGAGGAGATAATAGCTGATGTTCTAGGGGTTGAAGTTTTTCGGCAGACAATAGCTGGTAACATTCTTGTGGGGAGCTACTGTGCCATCTCCAACAGAGGTGGTTTGGTAAGAGAGACTGGCTTCCCCTTGAAGGCTCGAACAAACTTTTTAATAGTTGTGCGATCACAGAACTTCCACTAAAATCTTGTGTTTGGTATATGGACAGGTCCATCCTCGTACATCCATTGAAGACCTGGATGAGCTTTCCACCCTTCTCCAGGTCCCTTTAGTTGCTGGTACTGTAAACCGCGGCAGCGAAGTGATAGCCCCTGGAATGACAGTAAATGACTGGACATCCTTTTGTGGGTCGGACACTACAGCTACTGAACTATCTGTCATTGAAAGTGTCTTCAAGTTTAGAGAATCCCAACCTATTGCCATTGTTGATGAGATGAGGAAATCATTAATTGACAGTTATGTTTGACTTGACAGTAGCCATTCTCTTACCTGTCAACTGACACCTTATCCTCCTGTGATGCTAAACATCAAAACTTCTTGATTCAGATTTTGTTATCTGATCAAGAATACATGCTTTCAGAATGGGTTTCAAGTTCCCTTTATGTTACTGGCTCACAATCTCTCTAGAATCGGTTGCCATTATTTGCACCTCCTCTCATGTTCTCTGCCACAGGATATTTGCTCCTTGCTCTCAGTCTCACCTGTGTGGGATTCATGTTGCAAGTTAATTCAATGAGAGTTAAATTTTGATGAGTTTTTTGCACGGGCAACTATCACCCATTTCAAAACCAACAGCGAGATTTAGAATGCTACATGAAGATATAAATCCAGTTTTGAGTATTGTTCTTGTTGCCAAGCGGGGGTGTCATGGATTTGCCACTGTAATTTTTTTTTTTATCTGACTGCTAACTTTTTTTTACCAGGATTAATTGGTGAATTTTTCCTCAATATTTGCAAATGAGTCCATAACTTGGAAATACATCCTAACCTGCCAAGTCTGTATTTAGAACAGTGGCTAATTTTTTAAAGTATATTTATTAAAAAATATGTTTAAAAAATATTTTTAATATGAATACTAAATTTAAATTTTTAAAAAATTAAAATTTTTAAAAATTACAATTGGACTGCGTACTCAAACATCCTCTAGTCAATAACTGTTATTTTTGTTTTTTTAATCATAACTTTGATTGATTTGTCAAATAACTTATTTAACATATGATGTAAATTTTGGGTCAAATCAATCCTGGAGCTGGATGCTATGAGTATGAGACAAAAACACATGCAACTACCGGTTTCTTTTTTTCAACCGAAAATAATTAACTATCACGTGAATTTAATGTAATATTAGGTAATTTAATAGAGATTTTAAAAAATTATTTAGAAATATATTAAAATAATATTTTTTATTTTTTAAAAATTATTTTAAATATCAATACATAAAAATAATTTAAAATATAAAAATATAATTTCAAACAAAAACGTTTTTTAAATAATAATGAGATACAGTATAGACGCATAAACATACAGCCCCTGTAAAGTCCAGTCAAAATACAAAATAAATAGAAGAATCCAGAAACAAGAACAAAGATTTTCCTTCGAGAACAAGAAAAGAATCAGTAAAACTCACGCCTACCGTAAGGACATGACCGTCATTTCGTCTCCACCCCCTCGCTCCTCTCGCTCTCTCTCCTTACTTTGACGGATGCAATTGCGTCAGTACTCTAACACCTGCCTCACAGCCCGATTGTTTTCTCATTTAAAAGCGTTTTTCCATTTTTTAAACTTAAATTATTATTTTTTAATATATTAATATTAAAAATAAATTTAAAAAAAAAAAAAAATATATTATTTACTGTGAAAAGCTACCAAAAGCCCCATTCGCGGGTACAATCTCAATTTCTCCACGCTTCAGTTTGTTTACACGCCACGTACTCAACTCAGCAAATAGGCCCCACTTTCTAAACCCAAACTAGCCCGTCAAAAACCGCCACGTTGCCATCAAGCGATACTTCACATTTTCCTCTCCTTGTCGCTAGAGCTTTTCCCTCTCCGGATTTTCCTCGAAAAAATCAACTCCTTGTTTGTGATTAAATAGAAAATGAAAGAAAAGAAAGACTCTCACTTTTTGACGCCAAAATGATGGCTTCTCCTTCGTCTGTCTCTCGTCAACTTTCAGATTCCGATTGAAGCATATAGACCCTAACCCTAAGAACTTCGGTTTTTTCTTTAAAATTCTCTTCTGAAAACTACTTAATCTTTTCTTTTAACCCTAAAACGAACTCTCGTTTGGATTTTGATGGGCCGTAGTGACTCTGCAACTTCACTCGCTCCGGGGTTCCGATTCCACCCGACCGATGAGGAACTTGTCCGGTACTACCTTAAACGGAAGGTCACTAACAAACCGTTCCGCTTCGACGCCATCTCCGTCACCGATATTTATAAATCTGAGCCGTGGGATCTTCCAGGTCGCAACTTTTTACAACTTTCTCTCTTTAGATCCACGTGTCTAGCTCTTTCCCTAATTACATAAATTCTTTTATTTTTTCTTAATTGTGAAGCAGTTGATGCCTTTCTTTTGTTTAATCGTAGATTAGCTAGTGATTTAGCTTGATTAGGTTTTGATTTTGAATTAAAATTTGACTTGGGTTCTTATAATTATTGATAGGCAAGTAATTGGCTTTATTAGCTTGTCTTGACTGGGGTTTATGGATGGTAAAGTGATTTAATTAAGTTAAAAGTTAAGTTTGGCGATTATAATTTAGTCTTGCAATAGTGGCTTATTAATCAATGATTATTATTGATGTGGGGATTCGGTTTGTGGATTTTGTAGATAAGTCGAAGTTGAAGAGCAGGGATTTAGAATGGTATTTCTTTAGCATGTTGGATAAGAAGTATGGAAATGGGTCTAAGACGAATCGTGCTACTGAGAAAGGTTACTGGAAGACGACTGGGAAAGATCGGCCTATTCGTCAGAACTCACAAGTTGTGGGGATGAAGAAGACCCTTGTGTACCATCAGGGTCGAGCTCCACGTGGTCAGCGCTCTAATTGGGTAATGCATGAGTACCGCCTTGTTGATGAGGAGCTGGAGAAAGCGGGAATTGCTCAAGTGAGATTGATATCTTAGAAAAGATGTCTAAGCTTTTGTTTTTATTGTAAATTTGTTGGGATTTTTTGTGTTGATTGTCTTGTGTTTTTTGGTGGGGAAGGATGCCTTTGTGCTTTGCAGGATTTTCCAAAAGAGCGGGACAGGACCAAAGAATGGGGAGCAGTATGGGGCACCGTTTATTGAGGAGGAATGGGATGATGATGAAGTGCCTCTGTTGCCAAGTGAAGAGATGGTGTTGACTGAAGAAGCACCAGTTGGTGATGATGCATACCTGGAAATGAATGAGCTTGGCCAGGTTTGTACTTGTATAGTTACTTGTGGTAAATTATTTTGAATTGTTTGGTTGGAAATTAAATGGATCTCAGTATAGAAATGCATAAATTTAAGAAAATCTATTAGACCTACTCTATGAATTTGAGGTGCGGATGAAAACATTTACATGCAAAGAAGTTAACAAAAGTATTTGTGGTGAGTTCATAAGCATGGAATGCTATTTAGTTGCTTGTTTAGGTGGTAGTACCGAATCTTTGTATTTGCAGGGAGTTCATAAGCATGGAATGCCATTTGGTTGCTTGTATAAGTGGTAGTACCAAATGTTGCTTATTCTGTACATCGTATAAGCAAAGTTGTCATCATTTTAAACTCCAAATAATATATGTTAAAATTTCAAAATCATAGAATGCTTATTTTGTCAGGGTAATAAGAAATCTGGATACAAGTTCTTAATCTAGAAGTGCTTGATCTCACATGTGTATATGTCAATTCTGTCCTTGATGAGGACTATATTAAAACTTTTAACTTGTTTCGGCAGTCCTATTTTCTAATGATAATTTTTTTTTTTCTCACTTTGCTTAAGTCATTGTAACTTTTTTGTATAAAAGGATTGCCACTTTTACATGACCACAACAGCTTGAAGTCATTTTTGCCATCTGATAATTTTCAAGGTGTTTTCTTTGAGGCTTGAAGTTCTCTCCAAGCTCCTGAGAAAAAAGGATCTACTTTCCGGTTCTCCTTGTGTTTTTTTCCCCCTTTTGATCAGCTATGTATTGATTACAGTTGCAAACTAATGCACCTAGTCTCTGTAACATGCTCTCTGGGGTCAATATGTCATCAGACTTCTCACGTTATTCCTCTGAAGGGCTAGCTTCCTAATAAGAGTTACCATGCTTTAGCTGTATTTTGGATCGCTAAGCTATGTCATTTTATGTTGCATTTTTTTATTCCTTGACTTCTGTGCTTGGCAATCTTGGTTATTGCACCTAGGCTTGTCATATATTCGTCGGGGACTACTTGTTCTCAGATGTATTGCCATATTCCCCCAAATGGACTCACTTTCTATTTAGAATCTCAGTACCTGGCTGTTAATTTGGATCACTAAGTTGTCCTTGTTTGCTCACCTTTTCTATTATTGGTTTATGGTAAAAAAGATTAAACATATTTGTCCTCCAACTTGTAGATTTGTCTTATTTAGAGTATGTGCTGTGTTGGTCATGTGTTTTTTCCATAGTGAAGATCTATAAATCTGTTGTGGGTGTGTTTTCAAGCATTGTCTGTTTCTTCAGCATTACTTGTGATCCATGCTCCTCTGCCCAGCTTTCATCCGTTAATCCATCATGTTTGCATTTCATGATTAAAGGCCTCACCACCAATTAAATTTTTCACTATTCTGTTTCTTTTTATGGCCAGAATTTCGACACTGGAATTACATCTGAAAATACTGCCCTTCCACAAAACTTCTACTATGGGGAAGCAAGCAACTATGTGGAGCAGCCCAGAGACTTCAGTGAAGATGATCTAAAGCCCATGTTAAGAGGGGCTGAAAATCGACATGGTCCATCTCTGCCAGTTGAAGAAAACTTGGACATACCTAGGCAATATGAGACGGATGCAGTCAAAAATGAATACAACAACGTGGAGCCAATGAATAATGTGAATGCTGTTGATGTGAATTATTTGTTTGATGAATCATACTTGGACGCTCTCAATAATCTTCCACAGAGTGAAGGACTTTTCCTGGAAGCTAATGATCTTTCAAATCCTGTGGAGCCAGAGACTGGCGGAGATTCCTCAGGTTTTGACATGCTGGAAGAGTACCTCAATTTCTTTGATGCTGATGATGAGAATATGTCTTTTGATCCCTCTGATATCTTTGCAAGTGATACTGCTGTTTCCAATCAACAACCTCCTCCCCAAGAGGTAAGAATTTACTCAAATCTTCATTGCTTAATTCACTGATTGAACTGCATGCGGCAATTAATTAGTAACTGCATAACAGGATGTCAAGGGTGGAACTGAGGAAGTGTTGAAGGCAATCCAAAAACCATTAGAAACACATGGCAATGTTGGTCCATCCTCATCAAAGCAAAAGCCAGAGGCTATGGAATTTGATTCTGGTAAATTTAGATTCCGGTTTGTTTCATCAATACTCTTTATGGTTTGCTAACCTGTATCGGTTTAGGGATGTTAGATTTGTTTGATAGATCTACATGATTCAGTTGGACTCAATTTCACCCACTGGCCACTATTTTTGACATTTCCTTGTTTTTCTGGGCTCATTCTTCTGTATCTCATTTATGGTGCAGATTTCAAATATCCATTCATCAAGCAGGCCAGTCACATGTTGGGGAAAATTCCTGCACCCCCTGCACTTGCTTCCGAGTTCCCTTCCAAGGATGCTGCTCTTCGCTTACAGTCAGCATCTTCCAGCTCAATTCATGTTACTGCTGGTATGATAAGAATAGAAAACATGAGCTTAGGTGGCAACGGGATGGAGTGGTCATTTGGCAAGAATGGGAATGTTGATGTCATCCTTTCCTTCGGTTTGCCACAACAAGAAGGTGGTCCTGCCAGTTGGGTGCCGATGACTAGCTTATTCTCAGGCAAAGCAGAGTCTGTGGTGTCACGGGGTTGGCTCTTCTTGATGTTCTTTTGGGTCCTAATTCTCTCTGTAAGTTATAAAATTGGGACCTGTATCTGTGCCAAGTAAACCTAAGGTGAATGGAGTTGGCTAAGAGGTGCCCAAATCCTGTTTTTTGGTTGAGTATTTTAGGGATTTGTTGTTAGTTAATTCCATATAGATCTATTAGGACAGCTTGACATCAAGATAAACCATTACTTTATGATTGTTATTCATGCTTGACTTCATTTCACTGTAATCATATGAAATTGCTCACAATGCCTACTTACTGTTTTTTTTTTTTTTTTGAACCGCACTTCTTGGTTATTTGTTCTGCATTTCACTGGCGTTTATGCATGGGCTGCATTAATCGTTGTTTGGTGATTTACAAGTCCTATTTCTAAATCAAGATGATGGCCGATGGTGCAGCAATCATGTATGTTGGCATTGTGGTTTAATTGAATTATTTTTTTTAATGTTTTTAGATTATTTTAATGGGTTATTATTAAAAATAAAATTAATAAAAGATTGTTTTGATGTATTTAAAATAATCTCAAGCACACTTCTCAACACCTTTAGAATTGGATGATTGTTTTCCATCCTTTACGTTGATTACTAGCTGTAGTTCTCTGTAGTTAGTGCAGCTTTTAACTCTTCGGCCGCCTCTTTGGGTGGGAAATTGTCATTTTTTGTCGGGGAAAGTTAAACACTTTATTACGGGTTAGAGTGAGTTTGTTTATATTTTTTTAAAAAAAACATTAAATTATTTGTTTTTAGTATTTTTATCAGTTTTAATGTGTTATGTTAAAAACAAAAAAAATACTTTAATGTATTTTTAATTAATTCTTTTTTTGTAAAAACAATCTTCAATATAGTAATTTTGTTTTTTCAATTAAACACGTTTTTTTTCTTTGTTTTGTTCTTCTCATATTTTTTATACCGGAAACTAACCACTGTACAAACGCAATCTTAAAACATAGAATTGTAGAAGCACAAGTATGTATATCAATAAAGGAAGTATTAAAGTACATCTTGCAATGACCATCTGATCTTCAAGACCCAACAACAGCAATGATTTGTAAAGTAAAAGTTACAAACTGGACATACTACGAAGTATTACCAGCTAAGGCTGTTAGCTGTTCCGGATCATTTTGAGTAACGATCTAATTACATCATCTGGTTTCTATTCCACGAGCTCCATTTCAGTAGCTGTAAGAAGACTTCCAGCAAGCAAGAACTGTGAGCGACTTTTATTACATTTCCCCAGGAAGCATCGTGTCTTCTGGCAGATCACAGAATGCAACACCCTGAAAAGAGCAGAATAGTTAGTAATTGATGGGCAGAATCAGCACTAGGAAGCAACGATGTAATTAGTTTGACATCAACCTCTCCTGTGAGGTGGGCCACACATCTCTTCTCAGCTAGCAATTCAGCTTCAGACTGCAAAATGACGGCAAAACATAAAAAACTGGTCCATGGGTGTAAATTCTAGGTGACCATGCGTGCGTCTTAATGTACATTGCTAGGAACAATCAAATCATAGGAAACTATCATGTTGTCTTCAGAAGTAGAACATCCAAAACTGAGGACACAATCAACAAAATTACTGCAATCATTCTCGCAAATGCTTGTGATGTCTTCACCGGACTCTCAATCTGTACAAAGAACATGTACCTTAGCAATTCTCTTGAGAAGATACTCATCAAATGTAACGTCCTTGACGAGTTCATAGTCACCATCTCCCTGGAAAATGCGAACAATTTTTGTAGCAGCGGTACTCCACATATATATGTATGAAGGAAGGAAATTTCTAAAAGAGAACTTACTTTTGATCTACAAGGCATGCTGAAAACTATATCCTGTGCTATACCATAAGGATTCCCATTGGTATAAACCTGCGTTTTCATGTAAATTATGAGAATGGAGATGCAACTGAAGCAAGTTTAAGCAAATGAGGATGTCAACTTGAATATTTCATTAAGATCTTCGATCATTACATAGAGGTGATGCTACACTCTGCAATAAGCGTGGAACTACTCTTTTTTACAGGAAGGGAAAATGAGGAATAAATTTCATTGCAAGATTGACAGGAAACCTAATTGAATGGCATCCGGAATTCTATTCCTAGTGTTTTCTCTGTGTGAAAGTATAAATGACAATCTGTAACTGTATGATGCTTCAGAAATTGCAGCTTGGTTCTTAACTTGCATAAAACGCAAAAGCACAAAAGGGAAAACATATACTCCACATCCAACCCAACATGAACTTACTCCAGAAGAAAACCAATCACCCTCAGGGGTGGGAGTTACTAGGGACTTCATGGCATCAGCAATCGACACAGCAGTTGATGCAGCTGAAGACCGTCCCCATTTCTGAATCAGCACTCCACCTCTCTGCAAACCAAAGTACAAGTATATACCCAATTGGGTTTCCACAATTACCATGCTGGTTCATTGCACATTCCAGTAGTCATGTTTATTCGTTCTGTAAATCTCAGGATGTAACAAGTCTTACCTTCTGGACCTTCTCAGTGAACTCTTCCTCTAACCACTTGTGATCCTTGATAACCTCCTTGACAGGTACACCATTGATTCTAGCATTTAGAAAGTCTGGAACCTGCAGAAAATCTTATAGGAATACATTTCGGAATAGACCAGGGGAATTTAACGCAAGCACACTTCTTTCAACACAAAAAATAATAGTAATAGTAATAATAAAAAGAAAACAAAGGTAACCTGAGTGGTTGAGTGATTGCCCCATATGGTCATATTTGACACTTTGTCATAGAAAACACCTGCTTTCAAGGCAAGCTGCAAAAATCATTACCACTTTAGCTTATTGGCTTGAGGGATGTTTTCCGCTTATTATAGAAAAAGGTAATATTCAAGATCAATAGTTACCTGGCATTTTGCCCTATTCTCATCCAACCTTGTTAAAGCATGAAAATTCTTTGCAGGTATGTTTGGAGCATTTTTCAAACAAATTAATGCACTGCACCAAGAAGAAACGAGATGACAATGAGAAGAATCAAAGGGAGCCACATAAGCAGTGAGAGGAATCAAAGGTAACCAAAGCTAGACTGGTGGCATCAATATGTTTACTTACTTGGTGTTACAAGGGTTTCCAACTACTATCACCTTGACATTACGAGATGCAACAGCATTGAGAGCCTTTCCCTATCATGTTTAAAACAAAGACTATAAAAAACAAAAAGCAGCAACAAAGACAAAAAAAAGATTACAAGATGTGAATATGAAGAATGTACCTGCTCAGCAAAAATCTGCCCGTTGATATCTAATAAGCCAGCACGCTCCATCCCAGGCCCTCGCGGCTTTGCTCCTATCAGAAGAGCCCATTCTACATCTTCAAACACCTCATAAGGATTTATTCCGATACTCACCTCCCTCAACAATGGATACAAGGAATCCTCAAGTTCCATTGCTACCCCTGCTTGTATAAAGACAACATTTTGAAGAGCATGGAGAAATCTGAATTGTCATTCCAAGTTACAGGAAGTCCATCATGCGTCCAAAGACAATAAAATGTATTCTATATCTGTTCAATTATGACTTTCCAGGATTGCTCCAAAAGTATGCCAGTTTCTTTTATGAGCATTAGATTCAGGGAATTTTAAGTCCTTTTCTTTATGATTAATATAATTATGTGTCTTGGTCTCTATGCATGGAAATCCATCAAAAATTTTGATCTATGTGAAAGATACATGCATATGCTGATTACCTGCTCGCTAGATAGAAAAAATATTTATATCTGATCCTCTAAAATTTTTATGTGAATATATATACTCAAGATAATACCTTCAAGAGCTTGGAATGATCTTTCAGATCCAAGTAGTTTCAACGCAATTGGCTGATCTGGGCCAAAAACCTCACCAGATGCAAGCTGGGATAAGAGGACAAGTCAGTGGTCTATTCAGATACAAGCATAAATATTAACGTTCATATAGAACATTTGTTGGGCCTACAGAAATAATTCCTGAAGTTCAAATGCAAACGAATGCTACTGTGGCATTCAACAAGATGAAGGTTAATTATCAGGGCATGATTTAGAGATTTTACAGAAATTAATGATCTATTAACATTTGCCTTAACATTTGAAACACTTCTACCAGGCATTTAGAGAAAACAAGAGTAACTGCCACAACAGAGCCCGGACATTCTCTTCCAAATCCTAAATCCAATATGTAGCGAAACACGATGAACATCCAGGTACGCCCTTCATCAAAACTAAAAAACCTTCCAGACGGTTTATTTAGATTCCATATCGTGGCTACTTCTTGAGTTTCTGAACATTATTATAAGTGGAAGTCCCCTTTCAAATGCAGACCCTTTAGTTTTATGCAACAGCTTTCTATAAATGCTTTCACTAGTTCACTAACAAGTTGAGAGTATTTCTGTACCCAGAGAGGGAAAAATTGGCATCATATGATCCTAAAAAAAGAGAGAGAAAGAATTATGATTGCTTACTTTAAAAAGTAAGTGATTAGATATCATCCCGGCAGCACCTGAAACCGCTACATTAATTAATTTCTTCCATGATTTTGTCTCCTCTTCCTGTATATATATATCAATCCATTCGACATGAACCAAATAAATCCAACAGCAAAGACAAAAAAAGAAGGATACATGAAAAGACAACAAATTGTAAATAACTGACAAATCATAGAAATATTTAGCCACCTTTGTTTTTTATTAACTCAATAAAAAATTCAAGTCGACAGATCTATAAAGTTTAGTTTGAAAGAAAACCTGCAAATTTTACTAATAACAGACATGAAAGAAAGGAAACTAACATTGTAACTCGTATTTACAAACAGCAACTGTGCAGTCATGTCTTATAAGAGCTAGTTGCCCCAAAAGACTTAACTTATTCAACATATTAATTAAACATGATCAAAATATGCAGAGCATAATTGCATTAGACATAAGCATTAGCACAAATATTACGAAGGGTAGAAGCATTTACAGCTTTGAGATCATATGTTTGGCAGAAAACACCGAAGCATTCAGACTTGTTTTTGGCTTCTTCAGTCTGAACTGCAACTGGGGATGGAGCTTGACTGCTCAAAGAAGAAATAAACACAGTAAAAGGAAGTCAACTAATTATGCGCGCATCAAGAAAGAAGAGAGAAAGAGAGAGGAGGTTAATTACTTGACAGAGCAAGTGATCTTGAAGTTTTGGGCTCGAGGGTTTGGTCTAGGCGAGCGACTAAAGTGAACAGAGAGACGGGTTGATGAGAGAGAAAGCTGTGGAGAGGGTAAGCGACTGCTTGTCTTTGTATATGTGGAAGCAACAGGGGATGTGGTTAGGTCTGCCACAGACATGGTAGCAGGGAAGAAAATAAGCTTAGAAAAAAACTAGATAGAGAAAAAGAGAGAGTGAAGAAGGGTTTTAAGAGAGAACTCAGAGCAATGGTGGAGAAAGACAGAGGGTGAAGGGTTTTAAATTAGAGGTTGTGGTTTGGAGGGAGAAGAAGAAGAAAGAAACAAGAAAAAAGTACGGAAAAAAAGGAGAGAAAGGGGTGGTGATTAGTATTTGAAGAGAAGAGAGGGCAGTATAAGGCCATGCATATGACACCTGGCTACAAAATGTAATCCATGAGAAATCTATCTTCTTCTTGATAATAATCAAAGACTTTAGGCAGAGTACACATTGGGGATGTCTGCTGCTACTTGGATTCTACCATGTGAGAGAATAATCAAGCTCACCAACATTGGTTGGCTTGCATTTTATTCTCAATTTTTTTTTACCGAGCATATATTGATGATAATGAGGTAAAAAAGGTAATTATTAACAGAAATCAACTTGGGAATGGATGTCAATATGTCATGTAGCTTAGTAATGTTTAGGGTATTGAATGTTACTCACATGGTAAAGTTTTAAGTACACTGTAAATTTTCTTTCTTGGATCATTTTATTGGATTTGGATTCCTTAAATAAGCATATAAAAACAAATTCGTTTACGATGGATGGTTTTTATAGTGATTTTTGTCTTAAAAAAATAGTAAATTGATGTGTTTAACTAAATTTATTAACATATTGTTTTTTTAAAATAAAATAATATTTATTAAATCAGTAATGATGTTCAAAAAATCAAAGTAGCCTTGAAACAGAGTTTCCAGGTTGATAATTAGTTAATTAATTAGCCTTAACAATCTCATTCATTCTCTCTATTTAAGGTGATTGATAACTTGTATTTAGTGTTTGACAGGTTAAGGTGGCTCATACCTGTAAAAGGTTTTTTTAGATGAATGTGGTGACTCTCAGATGTTGAAGTAAATATCTTTTTAGATAAATAAAATACAATAATATTATAAAAAGATACTTTTAAATAGTCAAATACGTATGTAGTAAATAATGGAGTATTTATAACCTATGAGTATTGTTTTTTATGAAGAAAAAAGACTGTAGTGTAATTTTATCTTTGTGATATTTTTTAGTTATATTATGAGCTGTATTCTACTCATTTTATTTAACTAAAAGATAGAGA
Source organism: Populus deltoides (assembly GCA_015852605.2). NCBI lineage: Eukaryota > Viridiplantae > Streptophyta > Magnoliopsida > Malpighiales > Salicaceae > Populus > Populus deltoides. The sequence continues at coordinate 18,648,998 of CM027577.2, forward strand.
CATGATGGGTCATGAGAAACTTTAATACATATAATGGTGTTCATTAACATGGACTTATTTAATTAAGCTTATTGGTTGAGGAAAACTCTTGTAAGATTTTATGTAAAAATCTATATAATTAATAACATTAGATTTAGATATTATGTTTAAATCTTCTAGTGTTGCGCATATGCTATACCTAGGGTACGATGACAAAAATCATTGATAAATCATCGAGCTTGACACCCTCGGATAAGATAAGCCCACTCTATTAGCTTGGTAGTGCGTCAGGCCAAACTATTTAGGTATGACACATGTTGTCAGACCTATCAACTTTAGGGTTTGGGTTTGACCAGGCTTAATAACAACTGAATTTGTTAAATACCAGACTCAACGCGCCTTTACGAGGATGCATTTGATAATAATGCCAACACGCTAAAAATATATAGAAAAATTATAACTATATATTTCTTTTAATCTAATAATTTTTTGAAAAAAATATATGATAAAATCTTGGTTCGGTGTCTTTTTAAAAACATGGGTAACGTGGATATGATTATCCAATTTATAACATAAAGGTTATAGTCATTATTATTTTATTTAAGACATATTATACTACCCAATGTATTAAGAATCCAACGAGAAAAATCTTGAAAGATATAGTTTAATTGATTAGGATTTATATTTGTTTTTTAGAAGTTATTAGTGCTTATATAATTATTAATTTCAGAATTCGTAAAATTAGTTGAAGTACACGTAAACTGATCAGGATAACCATGTTAATTAAAAAAAAAAATTCAACAAGAAATTTCCGAAACACGGTGAATAGTGTAACGATCATACATGCTTCAATTTTTAATCCATTTAAAGATTTTTGCCAATCTTTAATTTTCTTCTGGTCGAAGGGATGTTTTGTCGCCAGTGGCATTGGCAGGTTGGACTTTGGAGGACGAGGGACCAGGAGCCTGCTGCTCATGGCTGCTTTGTTAATTTGCTGGACCAACTTTCCACTCAACATGGACCTGTCCAGGCCCATATTCATGGGCTTGCTCAATTCATAGATCCAAAAGTAAGGTGAAATCATTATTGGGACAGCTCCTCCTATCTCCGAGTAAGTACGGGGTGTTCTCCTCGACATGACGAGTTTATGTATTTTCAAAGTAATTTTAAACTGCCAACACAATTTTATGATTTTGTCTATTTTCCTCTCCTTAAAAAAACAAAGAAAGGAAGGTTGTGTTGGGATTGATGATTGTTTGGCCTTTGGATTCTATCAAGGCCAGACAAATACAATTACAGAACTAATACAAAAGATCCAAGAATCTTGGATGGTAAAATAAAAGACTCTTTCAAGAACATTTCAAAGAACTTGCTTAATTTTATGGAAAGGGAAAAAAATGAAGAAGAAAACAGTTGTTGATGAAGAAAAGCAGAGAGTGATTCTCTGTTTAACAGAGTCATTCTCTGCTTTTCTTCATCTTTATCTTTCTTTTTCTTTTTTTTTTCTGTGTAAATCTTGCTATCTTTACAGTGTTTACATTGTGTCGTAAAAGTAATTAGTAATATGTGTTGTTATAATGTTTTTATTTAAATAAAACTTAAAATAGCTTTGTTTTGCAGGTTTTAATTTTTTTTATTCCAAAAAACTTTTGAAGTATTTTTCAGAATTTTACTTTTTGCCTTTTGAAAAGAAAAGAAAAGAAAACCTCAAAAGCCAAAGATTCTCAAACTTATACACGCCAAATAGATAGAAACCCCATCAATTATCAACACCGTTGGAAAAACACATATATTTGAGGTTCTTGATCTCCACTTATCCCTATTTGAATCCAGCTCATGCCTTAATTTTTACACAAGTTACTTTTTCGATGCTAAATATCAGTGTCTCACCTTAATTATTTATTCGATTCTGACACAGATAGGAATGCATCTTCACCTTCCATATCAATTTGAAAACTGAAAAAAGAGAATCTTGTTCCTGAAAAAATGTAAAATGTGGAGCGGATTGAGCTTAATTAGCCTCTGCTATCATTATAAAAAGGCTTATCAAGTTATGATCTTAAGACACTAAAAGCAAGCCAACACTTTCTTTCTCGAGTTAAAGAGACAATAAAAATGGCTGTTCCCCCAGAACCCCATAATGATGGAATTGAACCCCAATTTCATACGGGTTTGATTATGATAGATGGCAAACCTTGTTCAAGTCATGATGGGTACATGTTTAAACAGCCAGAGCTCAAGTCTCTTGACGAGCGCTGGAAGGAGCAGAAATCAGGAGCTCATCTGTGGACAAACTCCAGCGGCGAGTCCATGTTGTCAAGCAAGGTTAAAGAGTCAGAGCCCGAGAATCTTGACTTGAATAAAGCTATTGAGGTGCCGAGTTCAGGAGTCCATCTGTGGACAAACTCCAGCGAGTCCCTATCCTGCTATCTTACAGGTGGACTTGCAGTTGATCCATTCTCAGGTGTTTTGAACCCCCGGCCTCTTAAACCAAAGCAACTTGAAATTGGGTTGAGATTCGAGTACAGTGGTCCTTCCGCAACAGTTAAGCCATTTTTGCCTGAAACGGCACCGAAACAAGACTTGAAGAGCAAGCAGAGGTCTCAAGAACCAGAATGGAACAGCTCCAGCTCCAATTCCAACAGTTCGTCAACCTGTTCTATTCAATAAATTAATAAAAGTTAAGAAATGGATGCTATTTACTTTCTCGTTCAGATGACCTTTCATATCAACTTGGAAAGAAAAGGAAAGATTCCATGTTGCGTGGTACTTTATAGTATCCTAAGAAGTGGAAAAGGCTTTAGCTAATGTTATTGTTACTTTGTTAGGATCTTATGTCTCTGTGGGGCACTTGTATAGGTCCAACACCAAAAAGAAAACTAGTCGGTGTGCCAGTTTCTTCTTAATCCTTGGATAAAATGACCCTTTCGGTTTCTGATAATGATTTGAGCAGGCATAGACATCTTTCATAACCTCCCAGAATCAAGCTTTAATATCATTAATTCGTTTGACTGCAAGTCTTATTCGGTCTCTCCCTAGCACACAAGCACTGGTGGGTGGACAGTTTCTTCTCAGTAGAGAATGCTGATAGACAAGGAAGCAGAGTAATAACTTGATTCCGCCTTTCGAACAAGACAACTAGCTAGATTTTTGTAAGGAAATTTTAAGGATTAAGGACTATCGATGGAGACTAAAGGGTAATTCCAAGGTGGTCACCCTCTTTTAGGCACTACTTGTGTTGCTTGAGAGATAATGTAATATGCTAAAAGCCTTGATAATTTCCCAGTATTGGGCCCTCAAAAGTTAAAACTCCCACCTGGAAAAATAAGAGGACAAGAACGAATTTTTCAAGACCTGGTCCATATGGCTCTGTAGTACTGATGAAGTGATCTCTCACAAGTGTAAACTAGCCTGTTGTCTTGTTATTTTCATCAAACTTAACTTCTTTATATTCTGGGCGGCAGCAGTATATTAGCCTTCAGAAGAAAGACAAGGTTCCATGGCATGTGATAAAGACGCATGACTTCACGTCTCTTTTATCCATCTAGTTGATCATATCGTTCTAGCCGGCTAATACGTCAATCGTCGACGTGTTTACCAATGTTGATTGTCCAGGTTCAAATATGGTTTACATGTTGAGGAATTCGTTTATAAAATATTCAGTTTTTATTCATTTAAGTTTTCATTTGTTAAATAATATAACGATTTTTTTATATATAAAAAACTAGGAAATTAACTCTAATAATATTGAATATAAAAATATACTAGAAAAATTATCCCCTTTAATTAGAAAAAACTAAAAAAACATTATAATATAATAGATTAATATTATATATACACACAATAAGTTTTACAAATGTTAATATTCCATGTCATAACCAATTTTCCGGCAATATATGCTAGGAAAGCTTTCATACTCTATCCAAATAAAAATTTACTCCACCAAATCCGATTCTTTCATTTTTTTTTTTTTACCAAAATACTTTTTTTTTAAATTAGTAACATGCCTTTTGAATTAAAAGTAAAGGTAATTAAAAAAAAATAAGAATTAAGAAAAATGAATTTAGGCTGAGCAACAGTAACAAACTGTGAAAAGTCATTTTCTTTTAGGTTCATTGTATAATTGTATAAATAGCAATTGCTTATATAGACATTATGCAGCGCAGGGTTCAGTCTAGGACATTGTCAGTAGCTTAGTAAATTTCACCAAAAAATGTCTGTCGAAGAATCGTGGACGACTAGAATCATCACGGAGGAGGAAGCTGGCACTGCCCAATCCAAGAGTGGTTTCGATCCACTGACCGGGATTTACCACTCATTGCATCAGCTCGGAGAGAATTTCCAAATCCCCACCAGACATGACATAGACACTTCCACTTATGTGCTTTCCCAATTCCCTCATCCTGATCATGCTCAGACTAAAGTTGCCCTTATTGATTTGGCCACCAACCACCAAGTCAACTACTCACAGCTCCATCGATCCATCCGTGCCCTTGCATCAGGCTTGTACAATGGCCTAGGAGTCCGAAAAGGTGATGTGGTGTTTCTTCTGTCACAAAACTCAATCTTGTATCCGACAATATGTCTCGCTATATTTTCCGTTGGAGCAATCCTGAGTCCTGCCAATCCCGTCAACACAAAATCAGAAATTTCTAAACAAATACAGGACTCGGGTGCTAAACTTGTTATATCAGCACCAGAGGAGCTGCATAAGTTGTTAGAAATTGGAGTGCCTACACTAGTCACAACTCGTGAGTCGAATGGCGATTCACTATCTGTCGAAGAACTGATTGAATACAGTGATCCGCTCGAGTTACCACAGATCGGTATAACTCAATCAGACACTGCAGCTATACTATACTCTTCAGGTACTACTGGCACAAGCAAAGGTGTGATATTAACGCATTCAAACTTTATAGCCGTCATGACACTCCTCAAATGGTCTGTCTTTGCAACTTCATCGCAAAATGACACATTCTTGTGCTTCATCCCTATATTTCACATCTATGGCCTTGCATTTTTTGGGTTAGGATTATTTTGTGCAGGGATTACGACAGTTCTGATGCAAAGATTTGATTTTCAAGCAATGCTTGATGCTGTTCAAGCTTACAAAATTAATAACATACCTGCTGTCCCTCCAGTGATACTTGGGCTAGTGAAGAATATTGGCAGCAAAGTTAAGTGTGACTTGTCATCTTTAAGAAGGGTGGGATCTGGGGCTGCCCCGTTGAGCAAGGAATTGTCTGATGAGTTTAGGCGAAGGTTTCCGTGGGTAGAGCTAAGACAAGGATATGGGCTTACAGAAAGCTGTGCTGCAGCAACGTTTTTCATCTCTGATGAGCAGGCTAAGAAACACCCAGCTTCTTGTGGACGGCTAGTGCCTACTTTCAGTGCTAAGATTGTGGATACTGAAACAGGATCAGCTTTGCCACCCGGTAGAAAAGGAGAGCTGTGGTTAAAGAGTCCTACTATAATGAAAGGGTACTTAGGAAATGAGGCTGCTACGACTGCAACAATTGATCCAGATGGGTGGCTAAAAACTGGTGATATGGGTTATCTTGATGAAGATGGATTTCTTCATCTTGTTGATCGGATAAAGGAGCTGATCAAGCATAACGGGTACCAGGTATTTCAGCCTGCCTTTTCATCGATTCTCATCATGTTTCAGCGGAAAGCTTAGCCCTCCCAAGTCCCAAAATCCAAAACCAAGCTCCTTTCTACATCAAATTTGGGGATTCGTTTAATCTGGTGCTAAATGCAGGTGGCTCCGGCAGAATTGGAAGCTATTCTTCTGGGTCATCCCCAAGTACTTGATGCAGCAGTTATACCGTAAGCTGTCTTTTTCACATCTCTTTCTTTACCTCTCTGAGATCTATCTAAATATATTAACACTTTTTGCAGTGTGGAAGATGAAGAAGCTGGACAGATACCAATGGCATATGTGGTGAGAGCAGCTGGTTCGGAACTCACTGAAGAACAAGTCATTCAATTTGTTGCTAATCAGGTTGATCTGATAACTTCTTCCCCTTAACTTAAAGTAGACTCTAAAATTGCACTCTTCTGATCTTGTTGCATGAAAATCTTAGGTTGCCCCATACAAGAAAGTAAGAAGAGTGGGTTTCATCAGCGCCATTCCAAAGTCTGCTGCGGGCAAAATCTTGAGGAAGGAGCTTGTTTCACACAGCCAACAAATTAACTCGAAATTGTAACTTCCCTCTATTTCTTACTTGCTGGTGGGTCAAGAAATGAAGGAACATTCATCTCTCCTTATATAAATGGGCTGTCTGCCTATTTATTTTTACTGGAAAGACAGAGCAGGAACACCTCAAAAAGGTAATTAGAAGAAAATAGTTCTTGAAACTTTTTTTTTCCGGTCTTGTAATATGGTTTCTGGATGATTAGACATGTGTGTAAGGTAACATAGGACGCAGTGATGGTATCTGAAGATGAAATAAAAATGGTTTTGAAACCTGCGACCATCATCTTTTATTGTCAAATTACGAGTCATAAATTCGAAGATTATATCCGCTACCCACCCGGACTTCACACTCTATTGAAGTCAGCTTCCTGTTGTTCATCTCATAGTTTCCCACGATTGAGGAAACTTTACGGCAAAACCCAAAGAGAAGATTACTGGAGGAACAACTTCTGATTCTCGATAAGAATATCAGATATAGAAGAAAACGGGAGCAAGCTGGATGAAATTTTACAGAATTTTGAGTGCTTCTGGAGAGCCTTTAACATCGCCAACATGCAAGCAAGCAAAACGCACGCAGTCAACATAAACTGCATATTCACAAGGAACTATTTGTCATCGGAAAGAAAAACAAAGCAAAATATAGGTCTCAGAAATGCATCCCAAGAATCGGTTCTCTTCCAATAAAACATATGATATATTAAATCAAATTAAATAAAAACTAATTGTTTATTATATGATATCCAATGAAATTTATGGTGTGCTGAGAGATAATAATTCAGTTAGAGTCTCTACATCCTGCACACCAATGAAATCAAGATTGTTAGGAGCAGGAACTGTCACTACTTTGATTTAATTGTTGCTAGATCTTTTGCTGGAGAAAAGAGTAAGAGGGAGCTATATGGAGGGTAGGGAGTAGAGGAGGCTGGAGAGGCTAGAGATGAAAGTTTGAGAAAACCTAAACTTTTTATTTATACAGACCTTTTATAAAAGTAATTTTGCCAAACTTTAAGGTGATATATTTCTTGTCGGTTCAGGCAAGGTAGGACAATAATCATAATAACCTACTTGAACTCAACCTTTTCACTTCAGTTATTACTCAAACTTGAACAAGTAAAAACATTTCCTATTCATTCCAGTCAATTTGAATCGAGCTGAGTTCAAGTTTAATTTATATTTTTTTAATTTTATTTAATTGAGTAATTTTTTCTATTTACTTTCTATTAAATTTTATCCTTGAACTCTGTTATTTTTTCTATTTGTTTTCTATTAAATTTTTCATTAATTTTTTAAATAATTTGAGTTATTTCATCATTTAACTTATAATTATTAGATAACTAAGCTCTATATTTTTATCAAATTTACTTTTTAGATTTTTTTTTTTGAAGTCCGACAGTGAGTATTATAACCACCTGCAGCAACTGCCAACGGGAATGCGCGTATAACCTGCTAGCTGCTAATTAATGCATATTTATTGCACGCCGCCCCCTTTACGCTCCACCCCATGTTAATTGTCAACTGTCAATCCTTGATTAATCAACCCACTGGCCATAATCTAATTGCGGAAACCAATTGGTCGTGTCCATTTCCTTCTTAAACTCCTCCGTTTCCATACAAATCTGTTTAGGGCTCCTAAAATAATCCAGTGACTAAATTAATTAAAAGATTAATTTAATGCAAATAAAAAAGGAGGCAGAATAAGGAAATCAGAGAGATGATATGTAACTTAATTGGATTGAAGTTGAAGAGGAAATATGGGGCGTTAGTAGATCAGATCGAGGATGTTTGTGGATCTGATCGGAGGAAATGTAGGGTATATAATGATGACGATGGATTAGACGTACGGAGTTGATTCTTTGAAATGAAAAATCAAAGACTATAGCTAGCAGCTGTATGTTTCTTATAGCGAAAAGACGAGGAAAAAGAGTAAAGAAGAATAAAAATTTATCCCTGTGAAAAATTAATTCATCAGACAATTTTTTATTTCAGTTAAATTCTTGATATTTCAAATTTCTTAATTGAGTTTTTGGTCTTAACTCTTCACAAAGTTTTTCGTTAAATTCCCTATAAAAGGAGGAGTTTTTAAAAGTAAAAATATTTATTTTATATGTAAAAAAAATCTCAAAACAATTTTAACTAAAAATATATATTTTTTCAAAAAAATTTTTTTATCTCCACACTCAAAACTCTGCCAAACCAATTCTATCTCCCTGGTCGTTCGTTGAACAAGCATTTTCTAACATCCAATCTGCTATTGGAGATCAGGAACATTCGAGAGCACCTTTTCAGCCAGCCATTGTTGACAAATGTCGCCATAATAAACAACGAATTATACAGTACCTAATCTTTTTGTGCATTTCAAACGCACAAGTGCTTGGAAGTTGCGGACGGTTCATTCACAGTACTTGCTTGATAATCAGAAATTGACGATAGCCCATTTCCATTTTGGTCGAGGATATGATCATGGCTAGGTAGCATGCTATGCAAATGGACAATCCTGGACTGCGAGTTGGTACTGGGTGTTTGTGGCCGGTGATTTTGCGGGTATTCTGGAGAGTTGAGTATTGGATTGAGAAGCACATAATTGGGTGCTAGATACGTGTGATATGATGACAGCAATTTAGTCACATTAATTTATGGCTTAATTTATAGGAAAACATGAGAAGAATGCCTACTAATCTTGATGGCATAGATAGTGTTTGTGGCCTGTGATTTTCCTGGTAGGTACTCTGGAGAGTAGAGTATGGTATTGAGGAGTATATACATTGGGAGCTTAGATATATTACAACAATTTATTCACATTAATTTATTCCCTAATTTTGATAGCATAGATGGTGCTCTCATCAACGAGCGCACCAAAGTTAAAAACTATTGGCTTGTTGAAGAAAAATTGTGGAAGAAAAAAGAGAGGATATGTGTCATGGCACAACCACTCTAGGGATTAATTGAAGTAGTATAGATCAATAGTTCGGAATAGAAGATCCCCAATAACGGAAAATAATAATAATAAATTAAATGTACTTGCGCACTCTCACGTAGATTTAATAAAGCATGCCGTCGAAGGAAGTGATAATCTGTGCGTGCATGGAACTGAATTCAATTTGCGCAAGAATAGAAGACTGTTCAGTATGTCAACCACGCAGATGGCGTCACACTCTGCTAGCAGCGATGCAAGGACGGTGTGCTTCCATACACCAGAATTAACAGGCACCAAGATTTTAATTTGAAGTCTATAAATCAGACATTCGAACACGGTTTTTGAGGACAGACCTATTTAGATTCAATGATGGAAAGTGTTGGGAAAATAAATTTAATTCCAAGTGTAACAGAAATAAGTAAGAAATATTGACTGATCACCAACCCAGTTTGTCGCGCAAGCTTATAAAGCCCATTGTTAGCACACACGCGGAGTAGACAGATATCTGTGTGCATGAATCAGTACCGTTAGCGGATAAACTTGTGCTTAAGGAGACAATCGTTGGCATAAATCAAGGCAGGACAGCTACCAGTACATGGGAAATTAATACGTGAATTCAAAAGTGGAGTTCAAATTAATATTAACAGAATGATAAAGAGGACGTGGGAAATGCATGCTCCTGCTCCCATTGCCCAAGTCAAATATTACGAGACACTTCCAAGTCAAAAAAGATAAAGCTTGTATTCTATTGCATATAGACAGAAACAGACAGTCCTCCGCAGGACCGCCACCCCACCACCAACACCCCCCCTTTAGTACTCAAGATCATTAACTAACATATGAGAGCTGGCACTAGAAATATTTTAAGAAACTTTTCAAAAACCATGTCTCGTCACCTTTACAATTAATTCTAAAATCTTGCCTTGTTATCGTTACAGTGCCTATATATAGGGTTACCACTTCAAGCATTTCCAGCCAACAAAGCATCCTTTTTCCTCATACAGTGAGTGACACGCAGAAACATATACATTGAGCCGTACTGGAGAGAATAATCTGGAAATGGCAAGTCCAAGAATGTTAGGGACTGCTTTCCTGGTCTTGCTTATTGTAGACATCGCCTTCGCTGCGAGGACACTACAGGCAATCAGTGGAGGTGGAGGTGGAGGTGGAGGGAAGGGCGGAGGTGGTGGTGGAGGTGGAGGGGAAGGGCGGAGGGTCAGGTTATGGTTCTGGGTCTGGATACGGGGCTGGTAAAGGATACGGTGCTGGTGGTCGAGGAGGAGGCGGAGGAGGAGGCGGAGGCGGTGGCGGTGGAGGAGGCGGCGGTAGCGGAAGTGGGTCAGGTTCTGGCTACGGGTCCGGTAGCGGCTCAGGCTATGGTTCTGGTGGTGGGATAGGTGCTGGAGAAGGTGGAGGTGGTGGCGGAGGCCGTGGAGGTGGAGGTGGTGGTGGTGGAGGTCACGGCGGTGGATCCGGAAGTGGGTCGGGCTATGGAAGTGGGTCAGGCTATGGAAGTGGAAGTGGAAGTGGCAGGGGCGGGAATGGAAGTGGTGGAGGAGGAGGAGGGGGAGGCGGAGGCGGAGGCGGAGGCGGTGGAGGTCACGGCAGTGGATCCGGAAGTGGGTCGGGAAGTGGAAGTGGAAGTGGGAGTGGAAGTGGAAATGGGAATGGAGGTGGAGGAGGAGGAGGAGGTGGTGGTGGGGGTGGGGGTGGAGGAGGAGGATCTGGCTCTGGCTCTGGCTCTGGCTCTGGCTCTGGTAGCGGGTCAGGTTATGGCTCTGGCTATGGAGGAGGGAAAGGCAAAAGCTTGCCTTGAACACAAAATTAGTTACCTTTTCTTTTATATAACACCATTCACAGTCGTATTCCAAAATAAAATTGCAGGAGCTCACACATGCATGAACATAGCATGTTGGCGAGTGATTGCATCTGTGCATGCGTGTATCGCTATCAATAAAGTCACCTTTCAAATGCTATAAATAAAAGAAAACATTTTATTTACCCTGTATATTTTATAGATAATTTCTCTGCAAACCCTAATCAAAAGTCAATGTTTCGTTTCCATAAGAACGGGATTTCATCACAAAAAAGGACTTCAAATAAAATTAAAAGAAATGAGCTTGAACTTTCGAGAATTGAAAATTTCCTCCCCGGTCCCAAGAATGGCAGTGTTCAATTCGCATGCAGTAAAAAAGCAACGTCACAAGTGAAAATAGCGAACCTCAATACATGACTGCCAAGAAGAATTCCTTGGTAAATTTCTGACCTCGTTAATGATCCATCGCCGAAGGCGGCCAAAAGGCCATTGGAAGCTGCAAAGCGAGTTTTACAACCTATGAATCACCAGTAGGTGCGCTCAATAAATATTCTGAAACGTCCTATTGGAGTTTCATAAAATGGTCATTCTTAGAATAAGAAATGTCTGGCAAATAATACAGAACCAGAAAAGCCTACCAAGTGATATAGAATCAATCACATCCTGTGTCAGCATTCGATTCTTACGTTCTTCAGACAAGCTATATATAATTTCCTCCACTGCTGAGTTTATTGCTAAAAATTTTAGTAAGAAAGAGATTACAAAATTTGAAATGTAGATGCTGGTGAAATTTGGGGTTAACTAGACACGATTGAGAAGGAAATTAATATTTCGGCAAATTCCATTTTAACCATGGCAAAGTATCCTTTGAAAGGATAGCTCGGACGTAAAACATGTATTGATTTAAAAGTCAGGAACCGTATCAAGAAGATAAACATGGCTACATCTAATATTCTGACAAGCCAACACGGGCCAGTCCACCAACTGTTTCCAGAAACAGAAGTTGTACCGTGTGAAGAGTTTCCTGTAGAAACCTCTCTATAACGAAGAGTTTTCTTCTTTCTCCTTCCATCACAATTTTTGCATACTAAATTCCAGAAACACCAACTAGATTAGGCAATTGCAAGGTCCACGGAGGAATTTGCAGCAAAAATAGTTAAGAATGGTCAAAGGCTGAGCTGTCTCCCTCTCTGAAGCATATATAGGATACCGTCCGCATTATCATGTCCTCAGCTGCATGGATGGCCCTCTGTGATCCTGTGATTGTGATTTTCCTGCCAAAGAGTACGTACAGAAAAGAACTGAATTAAAACCCTCGTCACTTCAAAATACATTTTAGCGCTAAACTTATTGAGATTGATTCAAAATGCTAGAGAGAGCACCTTTAGCCAGCCATTGTTGACAAATGTCGCCATAATAAACAATGAATTATACTGTACCTAATCTATTTTTGCATTTCAAACGCACAAATGCTTGGAAGTTGCGGTTCATTCACAGTACTTCCTTGATAGTCAGAAATTGACGATAGCCCATTTCCATTTTGGTCGAGGATATGATCATGGCTAGGTAGCATGCTATGCAAATGGACAATCCTGGACTGCGAGTTGGTACTGGGTGTTTGTGGCCGGTGATTTTGCGGGTATTCTGGAGAGTTGAGTATTGGATTGAGAAGCACATAATTGGGTGCTAGATACGTGTGATATGATGACAGCAATTTAGTCACATTAATTTATGGCTTAATTTATAGGAAAACATGAGAAGAATGCCTACTAATCTTGATGGCACAGATAGTGTTTGTGGCCTGTGATTTTCCTGGTACTCTGGAGAGTAGAGTATGGTATTGAGGAGTATATACATTGGGAGCTTAGATATATTACAACAATTTATTCACATTAATTTATTCCCTAATTTTGATAGCATAGACGGTGCTCTCATCAACGAGCGCACCAAAGTTAAAAACTATTGGCTTGTTGAAGAAAATTTGTGGAAGAAAAAAGAGAGGACATGTGTCATGGCACAACCACGTACTCTAGGGATTAATTGAAGTAGTATAGATAGTTCGGAATAGAAGATCCCCAATAACAGAAAATAACAATAATAATAATAAATTAAATGTAGCTGCGCACCCTCACGTAGACATAATAAAGCTTGCCGTCGAAGGAAGTGATAATTTGTGCATGCATGGAACTGAATTCAATTTGTGCAAGAATAGAAGACTGTTCAGTATGTCAGCCACGCAGATCGATGGCGTTGCACTCTCCTAGCAGCGATGCATGGACGGTGTGCTTCCATACACCAGAACAGGCACCAAGATTTTAATTCAAAGTATGCAAGTCAGACATTCGAACACGGTTTTTGAGGACAGTTCTATTTAGATTCAATGATGGAAAGTGTTGGGAAAATAAATTTAATTCGCATTATAGAATATAATTATATAGGATATATTGTATATAGAAAATATTGTAGATATATTCTTGTGTGGTAACTTCCACCATTACTATTGTATATTGCCCTACCTATATATATATATATATAGAAAGGGTTGGTTAACCATTAGGTTAAGCCTCCCAATTATTTTTAACTTGGTATCAGAGCCTTCTGCCGTTAGAACTCTTTTCTTCCTTCCTCCCTTTGCAATCGGCCCTCTCTTTACTTTCTCTACATGGATTTTACTGCTGCCGCCGACTTTTCCCTCTCCACAAGTAGTGCAGCACAGCCGGCCAGCCCTCCCCAAGCTACTGCCGCTGGTGCCTTTTCTTCCCCACAGCAGGCTCCACCTGCAGAGCTTGTCTCTGATTCTTCCTCCCAAGTCCCTGCCGTTCCTTTACCTCTCATGGGAACTCACGCTACAGCTATTGTTCCTTTAGCGAACACTCACCAAGTTATTTCGCTAAAACTTACGAACACAAATTATCTCTATTGGAGAATGCAAATGAAGTCATATCTCCTCGGTCAAGGTGTTTTTCACTTTGTTGACGGTTCCGTGCCGTGTCCTCCATCTCATATTTTTGACAGCTCTGCTGGTTCTTCCTCCATCATCAACCCTTCTTTTCTTCGTTGGAAGCAACATGATCAACTTATTTTGAGTGCTTTGCTCTCCTCTCTCTCCGTCAATGTGTTGCATCTCGTGGTAGATTGTTCTACTTCGCATTGTGTTTGGCGCACTCTTGAGAAAGCGCTTGCCTTTCTGTCTAATTCTCGCATCATGCAACTCCATGGCTCCTTTCAAGACCTTCGGCAAGGTGACTCATCGGTTAGTCTATACATGCAGCAAGCCAAATCGTTATTTGACAAATTGGCTGCTGCTGGTCACCCTATGTCTCTTGAAGATTTCAATCTTTATGTGTTTCGTGTCCTTCGTGGTGAGTTCAAAGACTTGGTAACGAGTCTCATAACCAAGGCAGAACCGCTATCCTATGCTGATCTTCACAGCCACCTTCTTACCCATGAATTTCTGCACAAGAACTCTTTCCATTCCATGGCTGCCGCTCTTTCTCTGTTGTCTTCTTCTTCTCTGCCGCAGCAGCCACCTCTGCTGCCAACACCACAGTTTTCTGCACACCATGCTATGTCTCATCACAGCCCCAACTTCAGCCGCAACAGGGGTCGCTCTAGAGGTAATTGGCGTCCCCACAACAACCGTTCCACTCCCTAGAACATGGGTCAATCTGCTGCAAATTAGCGACCAAACCACTGGTAGCACACCAGGCGCAATTCTAGTGCTGGGCAGTGGTCTGGACAGCAACATGTACGCTGCCAATTGTGCTCCGGTTTTGGGCACATAGCTCCCCATTGTTCCCAGTTTCGTAGCAGCTCTCCGCAGCCTTCTGCTCATCTTGCTGTTGGGAATATCTCTGTTGTGACTTGGTTCCCTGACACCGGCACAAATCAACACGTCACACCTGATCTTGAAACTCTGACCGATTCTGTACCCTATCTTGGTAATGATTATTTGCATGTTGGTGATGGTAAGGGCTTTGACATATCCCATATTGGACATACTAAATTACATTCCCTAAAACACATGTTTACATTATCTAATATTCTCCATGTGCCTCACATTACCAAATCGTTGTTATCTGTTCAAAAATTCTGTCGTGATAATCATATTTATTTTGAATTTCACGCTTCTATGTTTTATGTGAAGGATCTCGTCACCAACAAAGTTCTCCTTTCCGGTCACAGTCATGATGGTCTTTATGTCCTCTCCGAGTCTTCTACCACGTCAGTTCCTCAAGCTTTTTGGTCTCCTTGCATCTCCGCGACTGCCGACCTGTGGCATCGTCGTTTGGGTCTTCCAACCCCTTGCATTTTCAATTTGTTAGTTTCCGGCAATAAAATCATATGTACTTCTAGACGTTCTCTTACTCAGTGTCAAGCTTGTCCTTTAGGAAAGTCATCCCGTTTGTCATTACGACCTCCGGGTCACAAAACTTCTGCCCCACTTGAATTAATTTTTAGTGATGTTTGGGGTCCTGCGCCTATGTTTTCTTCTGATGGCTTCCGCTATTTTGTTAGTTTTGTTGATGCGCATACCAAACATATATGGTATTATCCTCTTGTTGCGAAATCTGATGTTTTTTCCATTTTTCAATGTTTTCAAACACTTGTTGAGCGTCAGTTTTCTCTTAAAATTAAATCTGTTCAAACTGATTGGGGCAGTGAATAACGTAAATTAAATAATTTTTTTCAGACCATTGGTATTCACCATCGGTTAATTTGTCCTCATACTCATGAACAAAATGGCACTGTTGAACGTCGTCATCGACATATTGTCGAAACTGGCCTAACCCTTTTAGGCTAGTGTAGTGCCCCATTGCGATTTTGGAACTATGCTTTTGAATCATCGGTCTACCTTATTAATCGCATGCCTACTCCTGTTCTCCAAAATACATCTCCATTTGAGTGTCTGTTTCGACGCACTCCTGATTATAACTTCCTATGTACTTTTGGGTGTCTTTGTTTTCCCTTTTTGAGTCCATATCATGCTCATAAATTAGATTTTTGGTCTTCTTCTTGTGTGTTTTTAGGTTATAGCTCATCCCATCTTGGTTATTGTTGTCTTGACTTAGAATCTGCTCGTATTTATATCTCCCGTCATGTTCGTTTTCATGAAAATGTCTTTCCTTTTGCGCAGTCTGAACAGGTAACATCCTCACCGGTACCTCCCACCCCACCTACCTATCTTCCATCCTTGCACCCTCCTCCATCTTTTTAGCTTACTACTTACCAAACTGGCCCCAACCACAACCCAATTCTGTCCTCTGCCGCACCCCACCAAAACTACCCCTTTGCCCATTGATTTTGCCACCCTTTCATCACCATCCCACACTACCATACTGTCACCATATGCTTGTCTTTTCAATGATCATTGTGCAGGTACAGGTTCTCCATCACCAGATGTGCATATTCTCAGGTCTGCTGTAACAAAGCAGCCCGGTTCTGCATCAGCTCATCCCATTTCTACAGTAGCCTCACCAGTGTCTGCAGTGCCAACCAGTTTCTCTACTACTTCTCCAGCTGGTCTGCAGCTCTGTGTAGACCTCTCCTCCTATCCTCTTCAGCCTCTTCCAGGTACACGTCACACTTCTCCATGTCCAGCTGCTCGTCAACATCCCATGGTTCTTCGTCCAAGGCAGCCCAAGACAAAGATCCCCCACTCGCCATGGCCTCTGCTGTCTCCTTCAACCGGGTAGTTTCTCCTCCCTCTCATAAGCCACTTGTTTTTAATGATGCTAACAGATATGAGGTGTGGCATAGTGCTATGCATGAGGAAATTCAGGCCTTACATGAAAATAGAACTTGGACCTTAGTGCCGTTTCATCCCTCCATGAATGTTGTTGGTAGTCGGTGGGTATACAAGATTAAACACAGATCTGATGGCAGCATCGAGAGGTATAAGGCGTGTCTGGTTGCTAGAGGTTTCACTCAGTAAGAAGGTATTGATTACTCTGAAACCTTTAGTCCGGTCATCAAACAAGCGACCGTCAGATTAGTCTTCTCCATTGCAGTTTCGTGTGGTTGGAAAATTCATCAGCTTGACATCCATAATGCCTTCCTCAATGGTGTTCTTGACGAGGAGGTCTACATGAAACAACCTTCAGGTTTTGTTGATTCTGCTCTCCCCTCTCATGTGTGCCGATTGCATAAATCTCTATATGGTTTAAAACAGGCTCCGCGGGCTTGGTACACTCGTCTGAATGATTTCCTGTTATCTATTGGTTTCCGTGCCTCTAAGGTGGATACCTCATTATTTATCTTCTCTGTTGGTGCTGATATTTGTTATCTTCTGGTCTATGTTGATGATATTCTGCTTACGGGTAGTAACTCTCTTCTGCTCCAATGCCTCATTCAGCTACTAAGCTCAGAATTTAAGCTTCGCGACTTGGGTTCTGTTCATTACTTTTTTAGTATTGAGGTTCAGTCTACTAGTATGGGTCTTATGCTCCGCCAACATAAATATATACTTGACATCCTCACTCGGGCTGGTATGTTATCTTGCAAACCTGTTGATACCCCTATCTCTACATCCAAAGCTACCATTCTGCCCGATCCATTGTTTTCTGATGCTACCCACTTTCGTCAAATTATAGGTGCTCTTCAGTATCTCACTTTTACGCGCCCAGATATTTTCTTTGCTGTTAACAGAGTCTGTCAGTTTATGCATGTTCTTACAGATTCTCATTGGGTTGTCGTGAAACGCATCTTGCGTTATCTTTGGGGAACAGCATCACATGGCTTACATATTACTCGCAGTTCTTCTTTTGCCTTACATGGTTTTACAGATGCAGATTGGGCAGGCAATGTTGAGGACAGAAAATCTACGGGTGGTTACCTTGTGTTTTTTGGTCAGACGCCAATTTCATGGAAATCCGGTAAGCAACGCATAATTGCTCGCTCTTCTACTGAGGCTGAGTACAAAGCCTTAGCTGATGGCACTGCTGAGGTTATCTGGCTTCAGTTTTTATTAACAGATCTCCAGATTCCGTCTACTTCTGCTCCTATTATCTGGTGTGATAACCTTGGTGCCACTTATTTGTCTGCGAATCCTGTTTTTCATGCTCGCACAAAACATGTTGAGGTCGATTATCATTTTGTCCGAGATAGAGTTGCAAAGAAGAAGATTCAGATTCATTTTATTTCCTCTCAGGATCAACTTGCCGATGTCTTCACTAAGCCACTTCCTACTTCTTCGTTTACTGCTTTTCGTTTCAAGCTCCGGGTTGATCCTCCACCCTCAGCTTGAGGCATATTATAGAATGTACTTATATAGAACATATTGTATATAGGAAATATTGTAAACATACTCTTGTGTGGTAACCTCTACCATTACTCTTATATATTGCCCTACTTATATATATAGAAAGGATTGACTAACTATTAGGTTAAACCTCCCAATTATTCTCAACTAATCCAAGTGTAACAGAAATAAGTAAGAAATATTAACTGATCACCAACCCAGTTTGTCGTGCAAGCTTATAAAGCCCATTGTTAGCATACACGCGGAGTAGACAGATATCTGTGTGCATGAATCAGTACCGTTAGCGGATAAACTTGTGCTTAAGGAGACAATCGTTAGCATAAATCAAGGCAGGACAGCTACCAGTACATGGGAAATTAATACGTGAATTCAAAAGTGGAGTTCAAATTAATATTAACAGAATGATAAAGAGTGGGGAATGCATGCTCCTGCTCCCATTGCCCAAGTCAAATATTACGAGACATTTCCAAGTCAAAAAAGATAAAGCTTGTATTCTATTGCATATAGACAGAAACAGACAGCCACCCCCTTCTACTCTCCACCCCATGTTACAATTGTCAATCCTTGATTAATCAACCAACTGGTCATAATCTAACAGCGGAAACCAATTGGTCGTGTCCATTTCCTTTTTAAACTCCTTTGTTCCATACAAATCTGTTTAAGGCTATTAAAATAATCCAGAGATTAGATTAATTTAATATAAATAAAAAGAAGGTGGTTTAAGGAAATAAGAGAAATGATATGTATCTTAATTAGATTGAAGTTGAAGAGGAAATCTGGGGCGTTTGTAGATAAGATCAAGGATATTTGTGGATCAGATCGGAGGTAATGTAGGGTAACAGCGACGGTAGATTAGACGATGTTGATTCTTTAAAAAGAAAAATCAAAGACTATTGCTAGCTATATCTTTTTTATAGTGAAAAGACGAGGAAAAAGAGTAAAGAAGAATAAAAATTTATCCCCGTGACAAATTAATTCATCAAACAATTTTTTATTTCAGTTAAATTCTTGATATTTCAAATTTCTTAATTGATTTTTTTGGTCTAAACTCTTCACAAAGTTTTTAGTCAAATTCCCTATAAAAGGAGGAGTTTTTTCTACACATATATGTATTATTTGGACGAATTCGTTAGCAAGTACACATATAGAAATCAATTGGAAATCTCTAAAAATCATACCCTAAAATCATTCATATCAAGAATTTCCAATACTTGTTTTAATTGTTGTGGATGACCTACACACAATACTGTGTAATAATGGCTTTTTTTTTCCAATTCAAAAACAAAAAATCATTTTATTAGCTAAATAATATTTGTCTTTTACACTAAACTCCACAGTTCAAACCTTGATTTTTAAAAATAAAATTAATTTATTTTTTATTTATTTTACATGCAAAAAATTAATATCATTTTAACTAAAAATATATTTTTTAATTCTTTTTTTTTTTTATCTCCACAACAAAATCTCTACCACACCAATTCAATCTCCCAGGTAGTCCGTTGAACAAGCATTCTCTAACATCCAATCTGCTATTGGAGAGGAACATTCGAGAGCACCTTGAGCCAGCAATTGTTGACAAATGTCGCCGTAATAAACAACGAATTATACAGTACCTAATCTATTTGTGCATTTCAAACGCACAAGTGCTTGGAAGTTGCGGTCGGTTCATTCACAGTACTTGCTTGATAGTCAGAAATTGACGACAGCCCATTTCCATTTTTGTCGAGGATATGATGATGGCTAGGTAGCATTCTCTGCAAATGCACAATCTTGGACTGTGAGTTAGTGGGTGTTTGTGGCCTGTGATTTTCCGGGTATTCTGGAGAGTAGAGTATGGGATTGAGAAGTATATAATTTGGGGCTAGATACGTGTGATATGATGACAGCAATTTAGTTACATTAATTTGTGGCTTAATTTATAGGAAAACATGAGAAGAACGCTACTAATCTTGATATATAGCATAGATATATAGTGCTCTCATCAACGAGCGCACCAAAGTTAAAAACTAGTGGCTTGTTGAAGAAAAATTGTGGAAGAAAAAAGAGAGGATATGTGTCATGGCACAACCACTCCAGGGATTAATTGAAGTAGTGTAGATCAATAGTTCGGAATAGAAGATCCCCAATAACGGAAAATAATAATAATAAATTAAATGTACTTGCGCACTCTCACGTAGATTTAATAAAGCATGCCGTCGAAGGAAGTGATAATCTGTGCGTGCATGGAACTGGATTCAATTTGCGCAAGAATAGAAGACTGTTCAGTATGGCAACCACGCAGATGGCGTCACACTCTGCTAGCAGCGATGCAAGGACGGTGTGCTTCCATACACCAGAATTAACAGGCACCAAGATTTTAATTTGAAGTCTATAAATCAGACATTCGAACACGGTTTTTGAGGACAGATCTATTTAGATTCAATGATGGAAAGTGTTGGGAAAATAAATTTAATTCCAAGTGTAACAGAAATAAGTAAGAAATATTGACTGATCACCAACCCAGTTTGTCGCGCAAGCTTATAAAGCCCATTGTTAGCACACACGCGGAGTAGACAGATATCTGTGTGCATGAATCAGTACCGTTAGCGGATAAACTTGTGCTTAAGGAGACAATCGTTGGCATAAATCAAGGCAGGACAGCTACCAGTACATGGGAAATTAAGACGTGAATTCAAAAGTGGAGTTCAAATTAATATTAACAGAATGATAAAGAGGACGTGGGAAATGCATGCTCCTGCTCCCATTGCCCAAGTCAAATATTACGAGACACTTCCAAGTCAAAAAAGATAAAGCTTGTATTCTATTGCATATAGACAGAAACAGACAGTCCTCCGCAGGACCGCCACCCCACCACCAACACCCCCCCTTTAGTACTCAAGATCATTAACTAACATATGAGAGCTGGCACTAGAAATATTTTAAGAAACTTTTCAAAAACCATGTCTCGTCACCTTTACAATTAATTCTAAAATCTTGCCTTGTTATCGTTACAGTGCCTATATATAGGGTTACCACTTCAAGCATTTCCAGCCAACAAAGCATCCTTTTTCCTCATACAGTGAGTGACACGCAGAAACATATACATTGAGCCGTACTGGAGAGAATAATCTGGAAATGGCAAGTCCAAGAATGTTAGGGACTGCTTTCCTGGTCTTGCTTATTGTAGACATCGCCTTCGCTGCGAGGACACTACAGGCAATCAGTGGAGGTGGAGGTGGAGGTGGAGGGAAGGGCGGAGGTGGTGGTGGAGGTGGAGGGAAGGGCGGAGGGTCAGGTTATGGTTCTGGGTCTGGATACGGGGCTGGGAAAGGATACGGTGCTGGTGGTCGAGGAGGAGGCGGAGGAGGAGGCGGAGGCGGAGGCGGTGGCGGTGGAGGAGGCGGCGGTAGCGGAAGTGGGTCAGGTTCTGGCTACGGGTCCGGTAGCGGCTCAGGCTATGGTTCTGGTGGTGGGATAGGTGCTGGAGAAGGTGGAGGTGGTGGCGGAGGCCGTGGAGGTGGAGGTGGTGGTGGTGGAGGTCACGGCGGTGGATCCGGAAGTGGGTCGGGCTATGGAAGTGGGTCAGGCTATGGAAGTGGAAGTGGAATTGGAAGTGGCAGGGGCGGGAATGGAAGTGGTGGAGGAGGAGGAGGGGGAGGCGGGGAGGAGGCGGAGGCGGTGGGGTCACGGCAGTGGATCCGGAAGTGGGTCGGGAAGTGGAAGTGGAAGTGGAAGTGGAAGTGGAAATGGGAATGGAGGTGGAGGAGGAGGAGGAGGTGGTGGTGGGGGTGGGGGTGGAGGAGGAGGATCTGGCTCTGGCTCTGGCTCTGGCTCTGGTAGCGGGTCAGGTTATGGCTCTGGCTATGGAGGAGGGAAAGGCAAAAGCTTGCCTTGAACACAAAATTAGTTACCTTTTCTTTTATATAACACCATTCACAGTCGTATTCCAAAATAAAATTGCAGGAGCTCACACATGCATGAACATAGCATGTTGGCGAGTGATTGCATCTGTGCATGCGTGTATCGCTATCAATAAAGTCACCTTTCAAATGCTATAAATAAAAGAAAACATTTTAATTACCCTGTATATTTTATAGATAATTTCTCTGCAAACCCTAATCAAAAGTCAATGTTTCGTTTCCATAAGAACGGGATTTCATCACAAAAAAGGACTTCAAATAAAATTAAAAGAAATGAGCTTGAACTTTCGAGAATTGAAAATTTCCTCCCCGGTCCCAAGAATGGCAGTGTTCAATTCGCATGCAGTAAAAAAAGCAACGTCACAAGTGAAAATAGCGAACCTCAATACATGACTGCCAAGAAGAATTCCTTGGTAAATTTCTGACCTCGTTAATGATCCATCACCGAAGGCGGCCAAAAGGCCATTGGAAGCTGCAAAGAAAGTTTTACAACCTATGAATCACCAGTAGGTGCGCTCAATAAATATTCTGAAACGTCCTATTGGAGTTTCATAAAATGGTCATTCTTAGAATAAGAAATGTCTGACAAATAATACAGAACCAGAAAAGCCTACCAAGTGATATAGAATCAATCACATCCTGTGTCAGCATTCGATTCTTACGTTCTTCAGACAAGCTATATATAATTTCCTCCACTGCTGAGTTTATTGCTAAAAATTTTAGTAAGAAAGAGATTACAAAATTTGAAATGTAGATGCTGGTGAAATTTGGGGTTGACTAGACACGATTGAGAAGGAAATATTTCGGCAAATTCCATTTTAACCATGGCAAAGTATCCTTTGAAAGGATAGCTCGGACGTAAAACATGTATTGATTTAAAAGTCAGTAACCGTATCAAGAAGATAAACATGGCTACATCTAATATTATGACAAGCCAACACGGACCAGTCCAACAACTGTTCCAGAAACAGAAGTTGTACCGTGTGAAGAGTTTCCTGTAGAAACCTCTCTTTAACGAAGAGTTTTCTTCTTTCTCCTTCCATCACAATTTTTGCATACCAAATTCTAGAAACACCAACTAGATTAGGCAATTGCAAGGTCCACGGAGGAATTTGCAGCAAAAATATTTAAGAATGGTCAAAGGCTAAGCTGTCTCCCTCTCTGAAGCATATATAGGATACCTTCCGCATTATCATGTCCTCAGCTGCATGGATGGCCCTCTGTGATCCTGTGATTGCGATTTTCCTGCCAAAGAGTACGGACAGAAAAGAACTGAATTAAAACCCTCGTCACTTCAAAACACATTTTTAGCGCTAAACTGATTGATATTGACTCAAAATGCTTTCCCATACCCCTCATTTGTTCCAGACATGAAACCACCTCTGTCTGATATTTTTATCCTGGCTCCAATATTCTGCCAAAACAGAGTGCTCTTCATTAAAAAAAAATAATGATAACGATAATACAGAATAATATGGATCATTTGTTGTATAAAACCTGGATAATTTCCATTATATTTCTTCCTCCACGACCAACAACCAATCCAATATATTCGTCAGCAACACCAATCGTCACAGAGTTAGTACGATCCTCCTGGAAAACATCAGAAGGCCTTCTTTCAATCACAAACAACATGCTCTTTAATTATACTTCATAGCATGCAAATGTTTTCAGAACAGCACCAAAACATAAAGAGATATTGTTGATAGAATTCGCAATGCTGGATATTAGAATACCCATTTTAGGATTGGTATCAAACTACCAAATGTAACCCTTTTGCAACCTAAGAGATACATATATAAGGGACTCAAGCTCTGGTATGTGTTTGCCACATAGACAGGCAATGCATTCTATTAAAGGGGAACTCTTTAATGTATTAACTGAAAAGGCCAAAAATTAATATGACATGATGCTCGCATAGTACCTAGAGGAGCTGGCTGCCTATATGGAGAATAATCTTGATTAATTAACCAAGAAGGTTAATAAATACGCACATATTGTAAAATGATACAAAAAGTTAAGGTCAAATAGCACAAAGAAAATTAATTAGGCCATTAAACACCTATATAATTATAACCGATCAATATAAGACCGTCTGGAGACCTGTTGCCCAAATTTCCAGTGTCTGCGAATGAGTCTCCGAAGACAAAAGGCTTTGGCTTTTTATTGTCTTCATATCCTGCAATTCATAGGTTTAATCTTCGTTTTAATTAATTAAGGACTAGCAGAGCAGAGAATTAATGTTGAGATAAGAAAAAATAACCTCGAATAAATTGTGCAAATAGAAAGCAGGGAAAGTAGCAGCAGAAGAGCAAAAATTTTCCTTGGAACTAGAGAATTTTGTAGACGGGGTGAAATTTTTGGAGAAATGTTCGGTTTTCACAGCTATGGTTTTATTCATGGTTATACAGCTCTTTGACAGAAATTCTTACAGTTTTTTATGCGTGGTTTTTACTTTGCTAGTTTTGGCGAGTTACATGATAACATCCGTTGTTCCAACTGCTGACAGATCCTCAGGAGGAACCCCTTCCATCGGAACTTGTGCTGCTTTCAGGCGTACGATTTTACAGGGACAGCTCCTCCAAGATAAGGTTACTATCTCCGAGTAAATACGTGGTGTTCTACTCGATACGACGAGTTCATGTATTTTCAAACCATTTTTAAACTGCCAACACAATTTTGTGATTTTGTCTCTTTTCCTCTTCTTATATCGTTAGTTTGGCTCAACATTCTCTTAAAAAAACCAAAGAAACGAAGGTTGTGTTAGCATAGGACGCAGTGAAGGTATCTGAAGATGAAGTAAAAATGCTTTTGAAACCTGCGACCATCATCTTTTATTGTCAAATTGCGAGTCAGCTTCCTGTTGTTCATCTCATAGTTTCCCACAATAGAGGAAAATATACTGCAAGATCAAAGACCCTCCAATGAGAAGATTACTGGAGGGATAGAAGATGGCGACTTCTGATTCTCAATAAGAACGTCAGATGTAGAAGAAAACGGAAGCAAGTTGGATGAGATTTTGCAGAATTTTGAGCGCTTCTGGAGAGCCTTTAACGTCATCAACCTGCAAACAAAAGGCATGCAGTCAACGTAAAACTGCATAATTACAAGGAACTATTTGTCATCGGAAAGAAAAACAAGGCAAAATATTGGTCTCAGAAATGCATCCCAAGAATCGGTTCTCTTCCAGTAAAATATATGATATTGTAAATAAAATAAAATAAAAACTAATTGTTTATTATATGATATCCAATGAAATTTATGGTGTGCTGGGAGAGAATAATTCAATTGTACATAACAAATAAAATCAATATCATGAATGGGGAGGGAAAAAATCAAACAATTACCCATTTCACAGAGAAAAACAACAGCGTGACTTCACAGACTACAAGCTGTACCCGTTTCTAACTTAAACCTCCCAAATAAACTCTGAAAATGGCCAAGGGATAGCAAAGCCTGCAAGCACACATTGACCAGATACACACAAGGGTCAGCATAAGATAATAGCATTCCTATTAGCTTGAGATGGCTTCGGCTGCCAACATTTTGGCACAATTTTGAGGCAATGGCTTCAAGCGGTTCTGTGATATGCCACTTTAGCCAGCTATCCAACGCCAGACACCACCAGAACCTTGTCTTTGAGCTGCACTACGCTCTATCTCCTGATCCAGTGCAGACTTCTGTCTTCTAAGTAGTTGTACTTCATTCTCTATGGACTGCAATGATTCCATCATCTTCTGTAACTCGGCAATTTGTGCCTGGAAATCCCAGTAAACCCAAAGTGAACCAAATTTAGGAAACAGGAAATCAAGGTCACACAGAAAACCAGTCAGATAACCAAAAGAGAGATATAAATGTTAGCCAAACGGGGGGAAACAGGATAGAGAGTAATGGGATGTGAGAAAGAGGAGCACCTCAAGTTTAAAGCATCTTGATCTCTCAGCAACTAGTTGACCATGGACAGAATGGAGTTCCTGGAAAAACAATGAGAGAGAAAAAAATGATATTAAAACTATATATTACCATTTAATGAAAGAATGTGTTCTCTCGTAAGAGAATATATTTCTCAAGTACAACAAACCTTGGAGAGTTCTGCATGAGTACCATTAACTTCATCAATCTTTTCTTTAACCCTATAATTTTCTGCTCTGACTTCTGCAAGGGACAATTCCAGCACCTTTTTCTCTTCTTTCAGTGCATCAATTTCAGATGCTAAATCTTGTTCAGTAGAATTCTTTCCAGTTCCATTAGAGTTCAGATTTAATTTGGAGAAATCCAACTTTTCGGATTTGGCCAAGGCATATGCAGCAGTAACAGAAGCTGCAGCTGCAGCTGCTGCTGGTGACTGAAAAATCTTTGGACGCAATGCATCTCTTGGTTTAAGTCTCATAACAAAAACCTAGAAAATAGAGGCCATTCAAGGAAACAGGGTTGAATTAAGAAAGATGGTGCATATAGGCACTAAATCAGCGCAAATGTTAGTAGAGCACGTACCTCATTGTTGTATTTCCCATTATAGCCACCAAAGGCAACCAAATGCCTCTCTCCATTAATTAATACTGAGCAAACACTAAGTCCCTGCTTTTGAGATTATAATTAGAAAATTTCGCAAGCATGGAGGTAACTTCTCCATCAATTCAGCCAAAACTAAAACTAGGATAAACCATTAAAGTTGACTAAGCTATCTTAGACACATAATAAGCATACGAGTTCTGCAACCATTTTATCACATCCACCAAAGCTTTTGCATTCCCCCAACTAAGAATTTTCAATACAAGTTAAATCTTCCATCAAAATCAGCACAAGCATGGAATCCATAAACAGAAAATACTGTAGTCTATAACCTACACTCAGGTGGTGAATTAATGGCTGAAACAGGGAGTTCTTCAAATTCACGCTAGCTTACAGCCATGCAATATTAAAGGAGATCCATAATGATAAGTCCCATGTTTCAAGTTGATTTTGATAATTTTCAGTTCTTTTCAAATTAGTCATCTTTGACCAATGAAATTGATATCCATAATCTAGTTTTTCTGAAAAATGCAGATGTGCTAACAATGTGTTGCTTCCTGTCCAAAAGTTCTGTCAATAAAATAAATGGCTAAAATTACAGAGTACAACTTGAGAAAGGCACAAAGTACTCACCTCGCTAGCAAGTGGATCTCTTTCCTTTACACTAGCCAATGCTGACCAAGCAAGCTTAGACATATTTAACACAAGGGTCTCTGGGCAACCTGTAAGTCATCAACAATTGAAGTCATGATTTTTAGAGAATAGTGCTAAGCAAATCCAATGATTGGAATTAGACGAAGAAAAGCTACTACTCACCATTTTTGTTATCTCCACCACCAACAATATACCAGTTCTCACCAATGGTTACACCAGAATGACCAGCCCTAGGAGTCACCAAATCACCTTGAACTTGGGCTGGGACCACTCCATCTAGAGTAAAGGAAGACTTTGTCATTGTTAAAAAAGAGATGGACATCTAGATGTACGAAAATCTGAGAAAATACAAAATCTGTCTATATATTCTATATAATGATATATCGGAGTAGTTACTGCTCAGTCAAAATAATTCCTTATGTGCATAAAAAAATCCCATCCAATAAAATGCAAAATAAGCATGTCCTGGTTAGTCCAGAAGCAATCACTGGAATGCTATCAATGAATAGGCAAGCCAATGCAAACACTTGCAGCATGCTTCTTCTGTTTAAAAGTGTCTCATGGGCTAAATGTTTCATCAAGAAATATTATCATTCATAAAACGCAATGCAACACCATGCTATATATCTTATCTGATGCCTTAGCAATCCATTTTTCAACACATTAAATTATATGCTATTTCTCAATAACGAAATTAAACATGATAACATTTACTTCACATTCCACATGTCAATTTAAACCCCACATCCCCTACATACATCTCATCCCAAAAGATAAATAAATGGCAGCACTTACAGTCTGCAAGTCAAGTACATGGAGATCATTGAAGAAGATTGAATGGGAACAACCACCAAAGATTAGAAGATAGCGGTCCCCATTAATTGCAGCTGTGTGATCAAATCTGGGAGCTGGAGGTGTCTGCCTATCAAGACACAAGAAAATGATGCAGAAGACTTCTGAAAATTTGCAAGCAGCTGGATCTAAAAGTTGAACAGATGCTTACTTTGTCGCTACCACATCCCAAGTCATTGTTTCCAAGTCAAGGGCATAAACATTATTCAGCAATTTCCTGTTCCTATCCTCTCCACCAAAAATTATCAGTCTAGAACCAACCAGTGTAACCGAATGTCCCCCTCGGGACACCTGAAATACACTCCAGAAATTTACCAACCAAATTTCCAAAAACAAATGCTGCATTTTTTGCTTTCTTAGAATGCATAACAACTTAAAAACAAATCAAAAGGGAAAAGCATTTCAATGGGCAAGCCTGAAGACAGAATAAAAAACGAGCAGTTAATAAAGTCAGTTACCGGAGCTTCTCCTGAAGTCTCGATAACACCACAAGCATGTGTTTCTAGATCAATGAACCTCACTACAAGAAATCAACACAAGAGCGAAAGATTCTTCTCAATAGACATTTACAAGCATCGTCAGCTGATTTAGGAAACCATCTAAGCCCGTCACTTAAAAAAAAATAAAAATGCAGCAAGCAAACCTATCATGCTATCAGAATTCGCCTTCGAATGCCCACCGAGGAGAAGAAGTTTGTTTCCCCACTTAACCTAACAAAACAATCAATAAACAATCTGAATGCATAACACAAATCATGTCGAAATACTACACTAATGAATCCAATGTCTTACCATACTATGATCTGAAGTAGCTGGAAGAACTTCCGGTGCACCATTCTCTTCAACTTTTCCACCATCTACTTTACTTTTGAACTTTAAACTAGACCACACCAAACCTCTAAAATCAAAAACCTGCAAAAACAGTCCAATCCAATATCACTTGAGCACATAACCATCATCGGACTTTCCACAATAAGCAAACGACACCAGCAACATCATTTACCTGGACATCAGGCAAATACCGCCCGGTACGACTCCCGCCAGCTATATATAATTTCCCATCATCATCAGCAACTGCCGCAGCATGCTAAAAGAAATGACAACACAAAGTCACATTGTCGTCATACAAATCAACATTTAGGGTTTTAAAAGCTGCAACAAACATCACCTTGTAGCGAGCTGATGGTCTTGCGCCGGAGACAGGGATTGGTACCCACCGGTCATAAGCTAATTGCGAAAACCAATTGGCCGCGTTCATTTCCTTCTTAATCTCCTCTGTTCCCATACAAATCTGTTTAAGGTTACTAAGTTAATCCACTGATTAAATTAATTAAGTGATTGCACATAAAACTGCAGCTGATTAAGGAAATCAGAGAAATGAAATGTGCCTGAATTGGATTGCAATAGATGAGGAAATCACGGGCGCTGGTAGATCAGATCGAGGAATTTTGTGGATCTGATCGGACGAAATGAGAGATGATGATGATGGATTGGACGGTGTTGATTCTTCGAGTTATGGAATGAAGAATCGAACACCAGCAGGCAATCGTAGAGATCGCTTGCAGTTCGTGAGAGTGTGCTGTGGCCTGTGGAGCCAATAGAGTCCGTATGGTACCGTAAAACGCTGAAAGTCGTCTGTGATGGGATTTTATAGTCTGCTACTACAGTATTAACTAGCTGCACCTGTTTATAGAGAAAAGACAATAAAAAAAGAGAAAAGAAGAATCAAAATTTATCCCCATGACAAATTAAGTCATCAAACAATTTTTTATTTCAGCTAAATCCTTGATATTTTCAAATTTCTTAATTAAGTTTTTTGTCTAAACACTTCACAAAGTTTAGTCAAATTCCCTGAAAAAGGAAACATTCGTTTACACATAAATGTATTTTTGAACGAATTCGGTAGTAATTTCTATAATCTTTCATATCAAGAATTCCTATATTTTTATATATATAAAAATAGCACAATAAATTAAAAAATTTAATAAAATAATATTACTTGAATTTTTTTTATATAAAATAACATATCTCCACCTCATCAAACTTCTAAAGTGCTGCAATTATTTTGCCATAAATAACGATATTTAGTAAATTCTCACAGTCAGTTCTCTAGTTTAACCGGTTGGTTAATTAATCCAGTTACATAAATCAGTCAATAATTTCTCACACACACACACACACACATATATATATATATATATATATAACACATCTCCACCTCATCAAATTTTTAAAGTGCTACAACTATTTTGTTGTTTTTATAAATAATGATATTTAATAAATTCTCACTGTTAGTCCTCTAATTTAACCGGTTGGTTAATTAATCCAGTTACATGAACTGGTAAATAATTTCACACACACACATATATATATGTTGAACTTGCATACTAAAATTAGACTTTCATTAAAATCTAAAAAAATTATTATTCACGTAATAATTATAATCTGTTTTTTAGTGTTAACCGATCAACAAATTTAACTAATTATCATGGATTGATTAATTGGTTCATTCTAAATATAATTGATATTGTGGTTGTGAACCATGATATCAATTAAAAATTTTATTGTTATTATTAATCATGATATTTGATTAATATCATTATTTTAAAATATAATATTTAATTAAATATCACAATTAAAAATTATAATATTTAAAAATATATTATTTCTCCAAGTTTATTTTTTTTTGCTGCTATATTAATTTTCTCCTTTTTTTTTAATGCTAATTGCCTGTACGAATTCCTAGTGCCTGTTTCAATTGTTGTGGATGACCTGCACACAATTCCATACTACTTAGAAGTTATGGCCCAGAAGCTATCATGGTTGATCCAGCCATGGCTCAGCCTGGCCTCAAGTGTTCAGCTGGCTGGACACTTGTTCTAGCAAGCCCATAGACGACCAGCAGTCCAGTCCGTCATGTTTTCATGTTGGATTTTGTTCAGGGACAGTATTTTTCTTTTAATTAATGTTACCAACTCGCAAATAAAAATCTTCAGGGTTCAAAGGCAAATAAAATACTGGTTCTTAACGCTTGTTGATGAGCATCATCGTAAAAATAACAAGTCACGCCTAATGAAGCTGTGCACTGCAAAAATCTAAGTACTCAATGTTTTTTTTTCAGTATTATAATGGTTGTTTTTTTAAATATTTTTTATATAAAATATATTAAAATAAAATTTTTTATTTTTTAAAAATTATTTTTTATATCAACATATTAATATAATATAAAAAACTAAAAAAATATTATTTTAAATTTTTTTAAAAAATACATTAAAAACCAAAAAACAATCAAGAATTAAAAAATATTAGCTCGTACACACTTACAGTCAGCAATTGACAAAAGCCCATTTGGTCTTTGGTCAAGGATACGACGGCTAAGTAGAAGAAAGTAAGGTGCCAGTTGTCAGTGTGAGCGTACGTCTAAAGAAAGAAGACAGACCCCTCTGACATTCCTTAGTGGTATTTGCGGCCTCGGATTTTGACGGTGTCCTCAAGAGTAAAATATGGGGTTGGGTAAGCTTAGAAGATGCTCTCCCGCCTCTTCAAGCTAATGAGTTATTTCATATACGAAAAACTCTTGAGAAATTAATTTGATGGCACATATCGCATATGGAACCCTCGTGTGAACAGAGGAGGCACCGAAGCTCAAGGCTGTGGCACATATCGTGGAAATTAAAAAGGAACATGCAGGCGTATTGCAGCCATATATTATATATACATACCAGAGATTAATTAGATATATAGCCTATGATCAATAGATTACACCAATGTATTTACAAAATCTTATTAAAATGAACTTGAAGTGAAATTATATAATGAGCTACAACTATCAAAATCGATCTAGCCATAGTTTGCTTTTAAATTATCTAGAGAGTTGACGAAATGAAACTTGGATAATCTAATCTACTAAAAAATTCAAATTAATGAAACTTGGTTAATATTTATCATTTATTATTTTTATATCCAAAGTAGGTTTGTTTTATATTCTAAAAAATAATTATTTAAAGCAACATTAATTGTTTTATTAAAAAATTTCACGTCAACTTACCGGCTTCAAATTGACTCGCTCCGATCCATTCACAATGCCTTTAGATTAGGTCGGGTCTCAAAACTACGAATGGAACTTATGCTAATCTGTAAAAGTCCAACGTGCAAGAAGATTACAAGGTTTGACGATCAACCATGCATATATAAGTAGGACTTTACATTCAAATACCGGTGGCAGAAGGACGACCACGTACACTCTACACAGACGCTTAAATATTACCGAAACAACTGTCTGCATAAATCGCTACTGGTAGTTTATACACATATGCTCAGGGAGGCGGGAAAAACAAATCACCAAACATATTGTGCTAGCGTAAGAAAATTCCACGCACGCCGTCGACAAAGTGGACTAATTCAATTATGAAACAAATTAAGTGGGAGAGGCATGCCATTGGTCCCATATTAATTACAAGACAAATCAAGTTAAAATGTGGAGGTAAGGCCTTAATTTATATTCCATGCAGAAATTGCATGACGACAGAGACGGACAGTCCACCATAATCGATAAAACCACCACCGTCGCGCTTCTACCTGGCCACCACTATAGTAAAAACCCGTAAAACATGTTCCTTTCTATACATCATCATGTAGACTAGTAGTGATAGAAGGTAGTAGAGATTTAAGAACTTAATTTTAAAATCCTGTCTTGCCATTTTACAATGCCTATATAAAGGGTTACCACCTTCAGCATTTTCAGTCAACCAGGCATTGGTTTCTAATATAGCAAGTGACACAAACAGAATTACAGAAGCACGCAATTTTCTTCACTAGCTAGCAAGTTTCGAAATGGCAAGTTCAAGAGTGATAGGTGCTGCATTCTTGATCTTGCTTATTCTAGACCTCACTTTTGCTGCCAGGTTACCAAAGGCAATGAGTAAAGGAGGTGGTGGGGGTGGAGGCGGTGGTGGTGGCGGTGGCGGTGGCTCAACGACGGGGCTTGGTTCGGGTTCTAGTTCAGGATATGGATATGGATCAGGGGTGGTGAGGGGATATGGTGGTGGGAGTGGAGGAAGCGGAGGAGGAGGATGGAGGTGGAGGTGGAGGTGGAGGAGGTGGTGGTAGTGGTAGTGGTAGTGGGTCAGGTAGTGGCTATGGGTATGGGTATGGCAGTGGCTCAGGCAATGGGTCTAGTGGTGGGGAGGAGGGGGGGGTGGAGGTGGGGGGGGAGGTGGGTCAGGTAGTGGATATGGCTATGGGTATGGGTATGGGTATGGCAGTGGCTCAGGTTCTGGGTCTGGAAGTGGAGGAGGTGGAGGTGGTGGTGGTGGAGGGGGTGGAGGCTCTGGGTCAGGTTATGGAAGTGGAAGTGGGTCAGGGTATGGAAGTGGCAGTGGCAGTGGCAGTGGCGGTGGTGGTGGAGGAGGTGGTGGTGGAGGAGGAGGAGGAGGATCAAGCTCTGGTTCTGGCTATGGTAGCGGGTCAGGTTATGGAGAGGGCTACGGGTCAGGTGGGGGCAGTAATGGTTTGCCATGAACCTGAAATTAATTGAATTATTTTTTTTATTATGTATAAAAGTATCATTCTGTCCGTCAATTGTATGTTGAATAAAATTGCAGCAGCTTCACCAATGCATAATGGTCAGCTGCAACCTGCATGCATACAAGTTGAAGCTCCATCATTGTTATTAGATTTTTGCACATTACATGAATAAAAGAATACCATTTATTCTCAAATTTTATATTTTATCCATCTCCCACCCTAATTTCAATAAATAAATACGTACAATGATTTATTAAAAATAAAGGCTTTCCATGAAATGAAAAATTCAAAAAACCTTTGTAAAAGAAAATTAAGACGATAATATATAGATTTGCGCTGTTAGAGTCTCTACGCCCTGCACAACATTAGTGAAATCAAGATTGGTAGAAGCAGGATCGGTCACCACTTTGATTTAATTGTTGCTAGATCTATTGCGGCTATTGCTGGAGAAAAGAGTGAGAGGGAGCACTATGGAGGGCAGAAAGGAGAGGAGGCTGGAGATGAAAGTTTGAGAAAACCTAAATAATTTTTTAATTTATACAGGCTTGGTATAAAAGTATTTTTCCTAAACTTTAACGTTATTTATACAATTTTAGTCAAAGAATAGGGCAATAATCATACCGTACTCTGAACTCAATACCGCATTTGAACTCAACCTTTTGATTTCGAGTATTATTCAAACTTTAATGAGAAAAAACATTTCATATTTATTTGGATCAATTTGAATCGGATTGAATCTAGGTCTAAGATTTTACAGGTTATAGATTTAAAAGATTAATCTGTATTTAGAAAATTCATCCGAATTATTTTTAAAACTCATGTTTTTTTTATTTTGATCGTTTTATATTTATTTAATTGGGTATTTAGCTCTATTAATTTTTTATTTTTTTATTAAATTTTTTATTAATTTTTAAAATAATTTAGGTTATCCACCCTTTAACTTTTGATTATTGGATAATTAAATTCTATAATTTTATCCTATTTACTTTCTAAATTATATATATAATTTTTTCTTTAATATTTTTTTTTCAAGTCCAACAGTGAGTACTATAACCAACAGCGACTGCCAACGGGAATGCGCGCGGATAACCTGCTAGCTGCAAGTGCATATTTATTGGACGCCACTGTATTACTCTCCTCCCCATGTTAATTGTCAACTGTCAATCCTTGATTAATCAACCCACTGGTCATAATCTAATTGCGGAAACCAAGTGGTCGTGTCCATTTCCTTCTTAAACTCCTCTGTTTCCATACAAATCTGTTTACGGCTACTAAAATAATCCAGCGACTAAATTAATTAAAAGATTAGTTTAATGCAAATAAAAAGAAGGCAGATTAAGGAAATCAGAGAAATGATATGTAACTACATTGAAGTTGAAGAGGAAAATCTGGGGCGTTTGTAGATCAGATCGAGGATGTTTGTAGATCTGATCAGAGGAAAAGTAGGGTAACGACGATGGATTAGACGGTGTTGATTCTTTGAAATGAAAAATCGAAGACTATAGCTAGTTGTATCTTTTTTATAGCGAAAAGACGAGAAAAAAGAGTAAAGAAGAATAAAAATTATCCCCGTGACAAATTAAGTCATCAAACAATCTTTTATTTCAGTTAAATTCTTGATATTTTCAAATTTCTTAATTAAGTTTTTGGTCTAAACTCTTCACAAAGTTTTTAGTCAAATTCCCTATAAAAGGAGACGTTTTTTTTAACACATACATCTATTATTTGCACATATAAAACTGTCACAACAGTTTTAACTAAAAATATTTAAAAAAATATATATTTTTTTTATCTCCACACTCAAAACTCTACCAAACGAATTCTATCTCCCTGGTAGTGCGTTGAACAAGCATTCTCTAACATCCAATCTGCTATTGGAGATCAGGAACATTCGAGAGCACCTTCAGCCAGCCATTGTTGACAAATGTCGCCATAATAAACAACGAATTATACAGTACCTAATCTTTTTTTGCATTTCAAACGCACAAGTGGTTGGAAGTTGCGGTTCATTCACAGTACTTGCTTGATAGTCAGAAATTGACGACAGCCCATTTCCATTTTGGTCGAGGATATGATCATGGCTAGGTAGCATGGTAGGCAAAGGCACAATCTTGGACTGTGAGTTAGTGGGTGTTTGTGGCCTGTGATTTTCCTGGTATTCTGGAGAGTAGAGTATGGGATTGAGAAGTACATAATTGGGAGCTAGATACGTGTGATATGATGACAGCAATTTAGTCACATTAATTTATGGCTTAATTTATAGGAAAACATGAGAACAACGCTACTAATCTTGATATATAGCATAGATATATAGTGCTCTCATCAACAAGCGCACCAAAGTTAGGAACTACTGGCTTGTTCAAGAAAAATTGTGGAAGAAAAAGAGAGGATATGTTTCATGGCACAATTCCACTCTAGGAAGTAGAAAAGATAGTGCAGAATAGCAGATCCCCAATAACAAAATAATAATAAATTAAATGTACTTGTACTCTCACGTAGACTTATTAAAGCATGCATGCCGTCAAAGGAATTCGTGATATCTGTGCATGCATGGAACTGAAATTTAATCTGTGCAAGAATAGAAGACTGTTGATCAGTATATCAACCACGCAGATGGCCTAACATTCTGCTAGCAGCGATGCAAGGATGGTGTGCTTTCATGCACCGGAACAGGCACCAAGGTTCTAAAATATAGAAGTCAGACATTGGAACACGGTTTTTAAGGACAAATCTATTTATATTTGGAAAGTGTCGATGATATCGTGGGAAAACAAATTTAATTCCAAGTGTACGTAGCAGAAATAAGAAACATTGACTGAGCAACCCAGTTAATTTGTTGTGCAAGCTAGCTTAGCCCATTGTTAACATATATACACGCATGCAGAGTAGACAGATATCTGTGTACCTAAATATTCACTACCGTTAGCGGATAAACTTATGCTTAAGGAGACAATCGTTAGCATAAATCAACGCGGGAATGCTACCAGTACATGGGAAATTAATACTTGTATTCAAAAGTGGAGTTCAAATATGAACAGAATGATAAAGAGTACGTGGGAAATGCATGCTACTAGTCCCATTGCCCAAGTCAAATACTTCCAAGTCAGAAAAGAAAAGGTTGGGATAAAGCTTATATTCTATTGCATATAGACAGAAACTGGCAATTCTCCACACCCCCGCCACCCCACCACCAACACCCTCCTGTAAAAGTCAAGATTAACAGATGAGAGGCACTAGAAATTTAACAAACTTTTCAAAAACCATGTCTCGTCACCTTTACAATTAATGCCAAACTCCTAAAAAGCCTTGTCTTGTTACCTTTACAATGCCTATATATAGGGTTACCACTTCAAGCATTTCCAGGCAACAAAGCATACTTGTTTCTCATACAGTGATATCAGTGACACGCATAAACATATACATAGAGCCGTACGTGAGAGAATAATCTGGAAATGGCAAGTCCAAGATTGTTAGGGACTGCTTTCCTGGTCTTGCTTATTGCAGACCTCACCTTTGCTACTAGGACACTGCAGGCAACCGGTGGAGGTGGAGGTGGAGGGCAGGGAGGAGGTGGCGGTGGTGGTTCTGGATCAGGACTTGGATCAGGTTATGGTTCTGGGTCTGGATACGGGAGCGGTGAAGGATATGGTGCTGGTGGTCTTGGAGGAGGCGGAGGCGGGGGTGGAGGCGGTGGAGGTGGCGGTGGAGGTGGCGGGGGATCCGGAAGTGGGTCGGGAAGTGGAAGTGGAAGTGGAAGTGGAAGTGGGAGTGGGAGTGGGAATGGGAATGGAGGTGGAGGAGGAGGAGGAGGTGGTGGTGGGGGTGGAGGTGGAGGAGGAGGATCTGGCTCTGGCTCTGGCTCTGGCTCTGGCTCTGGTAGCGGGTCAGGTTATGGCTCTGGCTATGGAGGAGGGAAAGGCAAAAGCTTGCCTTGAACACAAAATTAGTTACCTTTTCTTTTATATAACACCATTCACGGTCGTATTCCAAAATAAAATTGCAGGAGCTCACACATGCATGAACATAGCATGTTGGCGAGTCATTGCAACTATGCATGCGTGCATCACTATCAATAAAGTCACCTTTTCAAATGCTATAAATAAAAGAAGACATTTTAATTACTCTCCATATTTTACACACAATCTCTCCGCAAACCCTAATCAAAAGTGAAAGTTACGTTTCCATGAGAACGAGACTTCATCACAAAAAAGGACTTAAAATAAAATTATCACAGTTTCCAGAAACAACTGTTTCCAGAAACAGAAGTTGTGCCGTATGAAGAATTTCCTCTAGAAACCTCTCTATAAGAATGGTCAAAGGCTAATTGTTTGATATTCTGCCAAAACAGAGTGCTCTACATTAAAAAAAAATAATGATAACAATAATACAGAATAACATGGATCATTTGTTGTATAAAAACCTGGCTAATCTCCATTATATTTCTCCCGCCACGACCAACAACCAATCCAATATATTCGTCAGCAACACCAATCGTCACAGAGTTAGGACGATCGTTTTGGAAAACATCAGAAGGCCTTCTATCAATCACAGTCAACATACTCTTTAATTATACTTCATAGCATACAAATGTTTACAGAACAGCACCAAAACATAAAGAGATATTGATGGTAGAATTCGTAATGAGATGAGGTGGATCAGCTGGAACCAAGAAGGTTAATGGCTAATGTTTACCTAGAGGAGCTGGTTGCATATATTAAGTCCTAAGAAACAATTCGATGATTCAACATGGAGAATAATCTTGATTAATTAACCAAGAAGGTTAATAAATACGCACATATTGTACAATGAAAAAAAAAAAGTTAAGATCAATTAGCACACAAAATTAATTAGCCCATCAAACACCTATTTAATTATAATCGATCAATATAAGACCGTCAGGAGACCTGTTGCCCATGGTTCCAGTGTCTGCGAATGAGTCTCCGAAGACAAAAGCTTTGGTTTTTTTTGTCTTCATATCCTGCAATTCATAGGTTTAATGTTCGTTTAAATTAATTGAGGACTAGCAGAGCAGAAAATTAATGTTGAAATAAGAACAAATAACTTCGAATAAATTTTGCAAATAGAAAGGAGGGAAAGTAGCAGCAAAAGAGCAAAAATTTCCCTTTGAACTAGAGAATTTTGTAGACGGGGTGAAATTTTTGGAGAAATGTTCGGTTTTCACAGCTATGGTTTTATTCATGGTTATACAGCTCTTTGACAGAAATTCTTACAGTTTTTTATGCGTGGTTTTTACTTTGCTAGTTTTGGCGAGTTACATGATAACATCCGTTGTTCCAACTGCTGACAGATCCTCAGGAGGAACCCCTTCCATCGGAACTTGTGCTGCTTTCAGGCGTACGATTTTACAGGGACAGCTCCTCCAAGATAAGGTTACTATCTCCGAGTAAATACGTGGTGTTCTACTCGATACGACGAGTTCATGTATTTTCAAACCATTTTTAAACTGCGAACACAATTTTGTGATTTTGTCTATTTTCCTCTTCTTGTATCGTTAGTTTGGCTCAACATTCTCTTAAAAAAACCAAAGAAACGAAGGTTGTGTTAGCATAGGACGCAGTGAAGGTATCTGAAGATGAAGTAAAAATGCTTTTGAAACCTGCGACCATCATCTTTTATTGTCAAATTGCGAGTCAGCTTCCTGTTGTTCATCTCATAGTTTCCCACAATAGAGGAAAATATACTGCAAAACAAAAGACCCTCCAATGCGAAGATTACTGGAGGGATATAAGATGGCGACTTCAGATTCTCGATAAGAACGTCGGATGTAGAAGAAAACGGAAGCAAGTTGGATGAGATTTTACAGAATTTTGAGTGCTTCCGGAGAGCCTTTAACATCATCAACCTGCAGACAAAAGGCATGCAGTCAACGTCAACTGCATATTTACAAGGAACTATTTGTCATCGGAAAGAAACACAGGGCAAAATAGTGGTTTCAGAAATGCACCCCAAGAATCGGTTCTCTTCCAATAAAATATATGATATTGTAATTAAAAAAACACTGATTATTTATGGTGTGCTGGGAGAAAATAATTCAATTGTACGAAACATATAAAATCAATGTCATTAACTGGGGGTGAAAAAAATCAGACAATTACCCATTTCAAAGAGAAAAACAACAGCGTGACTGCACAGACTACAACCTGCACCCGTTTCTAACTTAAACCTCCCAAATAAATTCTAAAAATGGCCAAAGGATAGCAAGGCTGCAAGCACGCATTGGCCAGATACACATAAGGGGCAGCATAAGATTATAGCATTCCTATTAGCTTGAGATGGATTCGGCTGCCAAAATTTTGGCACAATTTTGAGGCAATGGCTTCAAGCGGTTCTGTAATATGCCAGTTTAGCCAGCTATCCAACGCCAGACACCAACAGAACCTTGTCTTTCTGCACCACTCTTTATCTCCTGATCCGATGCAGACTTCTGTCTCTGATCCGATGCAGACTTCTGTCTTCTAAGTAGTTGTACTTCATTCTCTATGGACTGCAATGATTCCAGCATTATCTGTAACTCGGCAATTTGTGCCTTGAAATCCCAGAAAACCCAAGTGAACCAAATTTAGGAACCACGAAATCAAGGTCACACAGAAAACCAGTCAGATAACCAAAAGAGAGATATATATATATATATATGTTAGCCAAACGGGGGAAAATGGGATAGAGAGTAATGGGATGTGAGCAAGAGGAGAACCTCAAGTTTAAAGCATCTTGATCTCTCAGCAACTAGTTGACCTTGGACAGAATGAAGTTCCTGGAAAAAAATTGAGAGAGAGAGAGAGAGAAATGATATTAAAACTATATATTACCATTTAATGAAGAATGTGTTCTCTCGTGAGAGAATATTTCTCAAGTACATACCTTGGAGAGTTCTGCATGAGTACCATTAACTTCATCAATCTTTTCTGTAAGCCTAAAATTGTCTGCTCTGACTTCTGCGAGGGACAATTCCAGCACCTTTTTCTCTTCTTTCAGTGCATCAATTTCAAATGCCAAATCTTGTTCAGTAGAATTCTTTCCAGTTCCATTAGAGTTCAGATTTAAGTTGGAGAAATCCAACTTTTCAGATTTGGCCAAGGCATGTGAAGCAGTAACAGAAGCTGCTGACCGAAAAATCTTTGGACGCGATGCATCTCTTGGTTTAAGTCTCATAACAAAAACTTAGAAAATAGAGTGCAATCAAGGAAACAGGGTTAAATTAAGAAAGATGGTGTGTGCAGCCACTATAATCAGTGCAAATGCTACTAGAGCACATACCTCGTTGTTGTATTTCCCATTATAGCCACCAAAGGCAACCAAATGCCTCTCTCCGTTAATTAATACTGAGCAAACACCAAGGCCCTGCTTTTGAGATTATAATTAGAAAATTTTGCAAGCATGGAAGTAACTTCTCCGTCAATTCAGCCACAACTAAATTTTTAACATATTCCACCACAGCTTTTGCATTTCCCCAAAAATGAATTATCAAAACAAGATAAGTTTCCCATCAAAATCAGTACAAGCATGGAATCCATAAAAGGAAAAATTGATGTCTGAAACAGGGAGTGAGTTCTTCTTCAAATTCAAGCAAGCTTACAGCCCTGTAAATATTAAATGAGATCCAGAATGATACGTCCCATGTTTCAAGTTGATTTTGATAGTTTTTAGTCCTTTTCATATTATTCATCTTTGACCAGTGAAATTGATATCCATAATCTAGCTTTTTCTGAAAAATGCCGATGTACTAACAAGGTGTTGCTTCCAGTCGAAAAGTTCTCTCAATAAAATGTGTGGCTAAAATTACAGGGTAAAACTTGAGAAAGGCACAAAGTACTCACCTCGCAAGCAAGTGGATCTCTTTCCCTTACACTAATCCAAGCAAGCTTAGAAAATATTTAACACAAGGGTCTCTTGGCAACCTGGGAATCATCAACAATTGAAGGCACAGTTTTTAGAGAATAGTGCTAAGCAAATCCAGTAATTGGAATCAGACGAAGAAAAGTTACTGCTTAACATTTTTGTTATCTCCACCACCAACGATATAACAGTTCTCACCAATGGCTACACCAGCATGACCAGTACTAGGGGTAACCAAATCACCTTGAACTTCGGGCTTGGACCACTCCATCTAGAGTAAAGGAAGACCTTGTCATTGTTAAAAAGAGATGTGTGTCTGGATGTATGAAAATCTGAGAAAATACAAAATAATTCCCTTCATGCAATAAAATGCAAAATAAGCATGTCTTAGTTAGTCCAGAAGCAACCACGGGAATGCTATCAATGAATAGGAAAGCCAATGCAAACACTTGCAGCATGCTTCTTTTGTTTAAAAGTGTCTCATGGACTAAATGTTTCATCAATAAATATTATCATTCATAAAATGCAATGCAATACCATGCTATATATCTTATCTGATGCCTTAGCAATCCGTTTTTCAACTTGTCAAATTATATGCTTTGTGTTTCTAGTAATTCATTTCTCAGTAAAGAAATTAAACATGATAGCATTTAATTCACATTCCACATGTCAATTTAAACCCCACATCCCCTACATACATCTCATCCCAAAAGATAAATAAATGGCAGCACTTACAGTCTGAAGTCGAGGACATGAAGATCATTGAAGAAGATTGAATGGGAACAACCACCAAAGATTAGAAGATAGAGGTCCCCATTTATTGCAGATGTGTGATCAAATCTGGGAGCTGGAGGTGTCTGCCTATCAAGACACAAGAAAATGATTCAGAAGACTACTGGAAAGTTGCAAGCAGCTGAATCTAAAAGTTTAGCAGACACTTGATTTGTCGCTAACACATCCCAAGTGTTCAAAATTATTAAAAAACACTAAAAATTTTGATTTTTAAAAAACAGCGTTAATTCACGGCCCAGAATCTATTATGGCTAATTCAGAGCCTGGCCTCAAGTGTTCAGCTGGCAAACCCATAAACGATCGGAAGTCCAGTCCGTCATGTTTTCATGTCGGATCTTGTTCAGGGACAGTATTTTTCTTTTAATTGACGAATTGCCAACACGCAAATAATAATCAAAGGCCAAGAAAATATATATTGATTCCTAAGCTATTTTATTTTTGGTTCAGTAGATAGTCATTGGCCTTAGGTTACTTAGAACTAAGCAGCACTCTTTCATATCCCCCGTCCTTGATGTGAGGAAAATTTCCTTCGCTTCCTTTAACACTTATTTCATTGCTTCATTCCGTTTTCATGAGCTAATAAGATTATTTTTATGAGAATATAAGCTAATAAATTTGAAATATCTTGATTTACTTTAAATAAAGTACATCATCTTATAGTATATTGATTCGCATACATAAACAAAGGTCTATATAATAATTTATGCATGAGAATTGGACCTTGCATAGTGTAATATCTTCTGGGAAGCTTAAAAATAGACCATTAGAGACTAAAATTTTCAAGGAATACGTTTGTGTTGACCTTGCATAGTGTAGGATTTTGACATAATAAAATGCAGAGACTAGCAATTGACATACTTATTCTAACACTTCCACATAACTTTATTTATCATTAAAGGTCTTATTTAAGTAACTTGAAAAAAAACAGAAACGCAAGTAATAAACAGCTAAATCTGTTATTGTTACATAACAAAATTAAAAAAAATCATAAAAAAAAAATTATGTTTATCCTAATAGATTTTGACAATTTTAAATCAGTAAGTATTTTATTAAATCTAAAATTTTTATCAGCTCCACATCAGCAGCTTCTAAAACATCAATTCAACACATGGCCATATGTGTCATGTAGGAGATTATATTATTACGGCCGTAAAATGACATTTCTGGAGAGGATATTGCTACATTACTAGTTGAGCAACTCCGACTGCAAACCCAAACGTACAAATAGTCAATTTTCACTTCAAACTTATTAGAGCATGTTTTATGGTGTGGTTGTGATTGCTTTTTAAATAATATTTTGTGTTAAAATGTATGTCAATAGTATTTTTTATTTTTAAAAAATTATTTTTGATATCAGCACATCAAAATAATTTAAAAATATTAAAAACATATTAATTTGAAACTAATAAAAAATATTAAAAAAATAAATTTTTTTCAAAAACATTTTTAAATTAGAGGTGATTAAAAGACTAGTTATTATAATAAGCAACAACAGAGACAGACTTCAAAAACTACTTATCTTCAACGTATCAATATCCCTTTGTTAATCCATTTGAAAATAATAAATCCTCGGAAAAGATCTGTTTTAGAATCATGGTATGTCTTCGATTTTAAGTGTAGATCCATGAAGAGGATTTTCAGATCACATTCAGTACTATTGGAGTTGGTAAAATACAACAGACGAACATCGTGCATGTACGTTCTTCTGAAGAACACATGCACACAATGGATACCACTAACGATGGTCAGTCTTCTTAATATGAGGGCCCTCAGACTCCCACTTCTTCCTACATGCTTCATGGTTCACACCTAATCAAGTTGTGTATGCAAAAATACAAGGGCTTAAAAGAAGTGGTTAGTTCACACTTGCAGTCGGCAATTGACAGGACGTAGCCCCTTTCTACTTG
Organism: Populus deltoides; assembly: GCA_015852605.2. Lineage (NCBI taxonomy): Eukaryota > Viridiplantae > Streptophyta > Magnoliopsida > Malpighiales > Salicaceae > Populus > Populus deltoides. Next base: position 18,693,162 of record CM027577.2, read on the forward strand.
ACCAATCTGGTCAAGGATATCATGGCTAGGTTACTATAATTGAAAGAAACTAAGCAAACATCCCATGCAAATGTCCATCACAGAAAAAGTAGAAGAAAGTGAGGTCCCATGTGTATGGAAATATATAAGACAGACCCCGCCAGGATTCCTTGGAGAGATTGGGACATGGAAATTTGGGTGGGTACGGTATTTTGTCCCAAGATTCTGAGGGTATCTGGAAGGGTAAAATGTGGGGCTGGGTAGTCCATTAGGAACTTGATACGCGTAAGCTTACAAGTTGTTCTTCCCCTGCTTTAAGTTATGGCTTATTTCGTTGGTCAGGGAAACATATGAAAAACGCTTTAAGAAATTTGATGCAAATATCACATAATGTGCCCTCGTGAATAAAAAGAGGCATCGAAGTTGAAGGCTCTTGGCATTTGATAATGCCAAATGTTGTTCAAGAAAAATTGTGTGAAAAAGGGAGATGCATGCGTGTTGCAAGGCACATTAACCATTATAATAGAGATTAATTAGATCACCTAAGACCATTAAATTAGACGCTTAATTACCCAAACAGATGTGTGGGTGAATCACCGCTATTAGTTGATACACATATGCTTAATTAGGAGACAATTGTTAGGATAAACAAGTCACCAAACAAAGTGCTGGTGTAAGAAAAATCAATGTCTTCAGAGTGGAGTTCAAATATGAACAGAATGGGAAAGTAGGAAAGGCATGCCATTATTGGTTCCATGTATATTACAGGCCAGGTCAAGTCAAAAAGCGGAGATAAGGTCTTTATTCTATGCAGAAATTGCATGAGAACAGAGAAGACAGTCCAACATGATTTATAGAACCACCATCGTCGCCCCACCAGGCCACCACCAACACCGACCACCAATAAAAACCCAAAACACACGTTCCTTTCTACCATCATGCAGTTAAAAATTGAGCATTGGACTGAAGCAGGGATGCAAGGATGGTGTGCTTTCCAAACTCCGGAACAGGCACCACGGTTTTTAATTATAAGTCCAGACATTCGAACGCGGTTCCTAAGGACAGATCTATTTACATTCAATGATGGAAAGTGCCTATGATATTATGGGAAAATAAATTTCATTCTATTAATTCCAAGAGCAACAGCGAAAACTGAACAGTCCAGTTTGTTGTGCAAGTTTAGCCCGTTGTTAATATACACGCGGAGCGGACAATCGTTAGCATAAATCACCGCAGGACAGCCACCAGTGAACGGAAAATTCGTGTTTTCGACAGTGGAGTTCAAATATGAATAGAATGATAGCGTGGGAAATGCATGTCCCATTGCCGGAGTTAAATATTATAAGACACTTCTTGGTCGAAAACGAAAAGGTAGGGCTAAAGCTTTTATTCTATTCAGATACTGCATATAGACAGAAACAGACAGTCCTCCACAGTATCGCCACCCCACCACCGACACCCTCCACCAAAACAAAACCCAAAGCACACGTTCCGTTCTATAATCATCAAGTTTACCAAGCGAGAGGTCCTGGAAATTTAAGAATCTTTTCAAAACCACGTCTCGTTTCCTTTACAATGCCTCTATATAGGGTTACCACTTCATGCATTTCCAGTCAACAAAGCATACTGGTTTCTCATATAGCGAGTGACACGCATAAACATACAGATACATTGAGCCGTGAGAGTATAATCTGGAAATGGCAAGTCTTAAGAGTGTTAGGGACTGCTTTCCTGGTCTTGCTTGTTGTAGACCTCACCTTTGCTGCTAGGACACCAAAGGCAGCTAGTGGAGGTGGAAGGAAGGGAGCTGGTGGTGGTGTTTCTGCATCAGGATTAGGGTCAGGTTATGGTTCTGGATCCGGTGGTGGTGGTGGTGGTCGTGGAGGGGGGTGGTGGCAATGGGTCAGGTTCCGGCTATGGTTCTGGTAGTGGCTCAGGCTATGGTTCTAGTACTAGTGGTGGGATAGATGGTGGTGGTGGTAGGGGGAGAAGGAGGAGGCAGAGGAGGTGGTGGTAATGGAGGTCAAGGCATTGGATCGGGAAATGGGTCAGGCTATGGAAGTGGAAGTGGCAAGGGTGGGAATGGCGGTGGTAGAGGAGGGGGGGGGTGGGGGGGATATGGCTCTGGCCCAACTTATGGTAACAGTTCAGCTTATGGGGAGGCCTATGGCTATGGATATGGTGGAGGCGAAGGAAGTGATGGTAATGGAGCAGGTGGAGGTCAAGGCACTGGATCTGGAAGTGGGTCAGGCTATGGAAGTGGAAGTGGAAATGGCATGGGTGGGAATGGAGGAGGGGGAGGAGGAGGCGGGGGAGGTCGAGGCACTGGATCAGGAAGTGGGTCAGGCTATGGAAGTGGAAGTGGCAATGGCAAGGGTGGGAATGGAGGTGGTGGTGGTGGTGGTGGTGGTGGTGGTGGTGGAGGAGGAGGAGGAGGAGGAGGAGGTGGTGGAGGCAGCACTGAATCAGGAAGTGGGTCAGGTTATGGAAGTGAAAGTTGTGGCGGTGGCGGTGGCGGTGGCGGTGGTGGCAAAGGTGGGAATGGAGATGGGGGTGGAGGAGAAGGGTCTGGCTCAGGTTATGGTAGTGGGTCAGGTTATGGCTCTGGATATTGAGGAGAGAAAGGTGAAAGCTTGTCGTGAACACAAAGGTTACCTTTTCTTTTATATAACACCATTCATAGTCATTTGTATTCTGAAATAAAATTGCAGGAGCTCACAAATGCATGTATTTAGCATGTTGGCGAGTGATTGCAACTGTGCACGTGTGTATCCATATTGATCACTAATAATAAACTCACTTTTTCAAATGATATAAATAAAAGAACATATTTTACTCTAAAAAAATATTTTATAGATAATATCTCCACAAACCCTAGTCAAAAGTGAATGTATTGTTTTCATAACAACAGGATTGATCACAAAAAAAAGACTTCAAATAAATTAAAAGAAATAAGCTTGAACTTTTTGAAAACTAAAGATTTCCTCCCAAAACTCAAGACTGGCAGTGTTGACTTCACATGCAGTTAAAAAACCATGTCACAATGAAATAGTCAACCTCAATACATGACTGCCACAGAATTCCTATGTAAAAGTCTGACCTGGTTGATGGAGTCCAGTCATCTTTGGTATTGAAAACTACTTACCTCTCATCCGAAATGTCACCCAGAGTTTTTGATCCCTCACCGAAGGTGGCCAAAAGGCCATCAGAAGCTGCAAGGTGAATTTTACAACCAACGGACCACCAGCAGTCTGCTCAACAAATATTCTGAAAAGCTAATTAGATAAGTCCATTTAATATTTCATCAAATGGTCATTCTTAGAATCAGAAATGTCTAACAAATGATACGGAATCAGAAAAGCCTAACAAGTGATATAGAATAGCAACCACATTCTGTTCAGCATTCGATGCTTACAGTCTTCAGACAAGCTATAATTTCCAGCACTACTGAATTATTTGCCATAAACATTAGATTTCAGTGCTCAAGCCCATTTATAAGAAAGAGATTACAAAATTTGAAATGTCAAGATGCGGGTGAAATTGAGGGTTAACTGGACAAGATTCAGATGGAAATAGTTCAGCAAATTTCCATTTTAACTATGGCAAAGTATCCTTTGAAAGGATAGCTAGGACGTAAAACATGTATTAATTTAAAAGTCAATAACTGTATCAAGAAGATAAACATGGCTACATCTAATAATATGACAAGCCAACATAGCCTAATCCAGCAACTGTTTCCAGAAACAGAAGTTGTACCGTGTGAAGAATTTCCTATAGAAACCTCTCTCTAATGAAGAATTTTCCTTCCTTCTTTCTCCTTCCATCACAGTTTTTGTTTACCACTTCGAGAAACACCAAATTAATTAGGCAATTGCAAGTTCCACGGAGAACTTTGCAGCTAAAATAGTTCCGAATGGTCGAAGGCTAATTCTGTCTCCCTCTCAGAAGCATAGGATACCTTCTGCATTATCATGTCCTCAGCTGCATGGATGGCCCTCTGTGATCCTGTGATTGTAATTTTCCTGCCAAAGAGTACAGAATTAAAACCACCGTCACTTCAAAACACAATTTTAGCTTTAAACTGATTGACTCAAAATCCATTCCCATACCTATCATTTGTTCCAGACATGAAATCACCTCTGTCTGATATTTTTATCCTGGCTCCACTATTCTGCCAAAACAGAGTGCTGTACATTAATAATAATAATAATAATAATAATACAGAATAATATGGATCATCTGTTGTATAAAAACCTGGCTAATTTCCATTATATTTCTTCCGCCACGACCAACAACCAATCCAATATGTTCGTCAGCAACACCAATCGTCACAGAGTTAGTACGATCCTCCTGGATAACATCAGAAGGCCTTCTATCAATCACAATCAACATACTCTTTAATTATACTTAATAGCATACAAATGTTTTAACTAAAAAGGCCAAAAAAAATAGCCACACGGACAAACAATACATTTGATTAAGCCTTCATGGGGAAATCTTTAAAGTATTAACTAAAAAGGCCAAAAAAATATATGACATGATGCTTGAATTTGAGTATTGAAAAGTATTTCTAATCGCTAAAACATTTTAAAAACTTTCAGCAACACAGTTCAAATGTTGTGGAAAAACCTAAAGACGGGGAAAGGAAAAGGAAAAGCCAACTTGAACTGAAAAGGCTGAATACATCCGATGGACACACGGGAACATCAACTAGGAATGAATAACCATAAATGAATAAGCATTATTGAGAAAATCTGATATAGCATTCCAAAATGAAGTACTACTATCAAGTTTTGCTATGCAAACTGCATTAACACCAGAAGACTCGGTTAAAGCATAGAGAATTATAGAATAGAATGAACCTTGTTATGCTGAAACTTTACTCCAGCCCCATTTGGCCCATGGTTCGTTGAGCTGTACGCTGCTGTAGCAACATGAGGAAGCACATATGCATATGGAATACCGTCAAAACCAGAGAAGAAAACACCTAATCAAGTTAAAAGAATCTTAAATGGAATTGAATTTTAAAAGAAAAGGTTTAAATAGAACAGATTTTCAGAAACCTCAAGGAAACCACACCACCTTTGCTAAAATATTCAGGAGTTTTATAAAGATTGGATAAATAGCTACCAATTAACTGAGTCAGATTGATAGAAAAAACAAAGTCAATACTTCCTTCGTGTAGAATGCAGTCAGAAACGCATGATTCTGATTAAAGAAACTCTAATACAAGTCATCAGTGGTACCTTTAGAGTCTGGTAGGTCATTTAAGACTAAGAAGTTACCTAAATCTCACCAATTTACTAAAAGATGCTTATAAAGAAACAGTCCTTTGCACTAAAGAAAGACCACGACTTAATCAGCAATGCACAGTTGTTTGAATACAACTGTGCTTTACAGTCATAACAATAGAACTCAATGGACATTCATATTTTTCTAGTAAAATAAGCATCTGAACCAAATACCAAACTCAAATTCTAAATCACCACTCCCTCAACGCTGATGATCTTTTACATGGGCACCCTGACACAGTTTAGAACATTCCCAAATCTTTCCACGAGGTAAAGCAAGGGAGATGAGAGCTTCGCATCATAATAATGCCCTTAATCATGCAGATAACTAAGAATATGAATTCATAAAGAGCCAAAACGAGATAAGAAAAAAACTAGGTAAACATGGAAACTAGAAGCTTTTTCTTCCAATAGAAAGAGAGTGTGAAGCTAATGATAAGAGTCACACCTGCATATGAAAGTGGAGCATGCATATTCTGCAAGTAATGAGTGTCATCAGTTAGCTTAGACAAAATCAAATCAATTGCATGCATTTGCTCTTCTAGAGTTCCCGTTATTGCAACCAGCCGATCAGTCAATCCAAGAAAATCTGTATCCAGTGGAGAAATCTTGATGCCAGCATGGGACTCTTCAATGAATGACCTGCAGTAAAGGCAGATATCAGCGTTTTACGCTATTTGAAAGAATTTGCTTAACTTCTAGACAGTCTTACAAGAAACAAAATAAGAAATTAAAGCTCCCCTTTAGTAGACTCACGGGAAAAATGGAGCAGGAGCATAATACACGAAACCCAATCATAGACTAACAGAGCATCACAACCAGCAAAGACAGGATGCAATAAAAAATAAAGGACCTAATTTCACGCATTTACAATTGATATCTATTCACTTTATGCATTTAGCTGAACTGGATGGTTGAGGTTCCTAATGAGGTACTATAAATCAAAATACATATATAAACCAACAGGAGTAGCTCAGATGGTGTGGCATGTGAAGCAGCAACCATAAGCTCTCAGGTCTAAGACCAAATCTTCGCAATACAGAATTCTTATTGTGACAATGCATCCAAAGTTTGCCACAGCCCTTAAAAGAAAGGGGATCATGGATTCCTAATTGCCATGAAACAAACATCTACACGTAAAAATTGTGCTTGAGCAGAGCATGATTCTGGGGATAGAACTCTAAACAACAAGTAGGGATACCATAAAATCTCATGGAATTAAGTACAGGGTAAATACACTTCCTCACAGACCAGCATGCATTAATGCCAGCAGCTATTGACTAAATAAATCCAAGTGAAATTTCCAGATATAAAATTAATTTTTGACTTTTCAGGCAATAGCAATTAAAAATATATTATAAGAAGAATTTTAACCATACTTTATGATGGACCCTCCTTTCCCAATAATGCTACCACAAGCATTATTTGGAACAACTAATCTCACTCTCATTCTTGGTTCAGCATCATCTCCATCTTCAGTAGGAATCTGACCACCAAAACAAATTAATATCAGCAAGCACTCAGCATATTAAACAAACCAACCCTGTGACACAATAACTACCTCACTGAGCAATTTAGCAATTATAAGTTCCAAAGCCTTCAATGCATCGTCAATTCCTCCAGATATCAGAATTATCCTATCAGATGTTCCCGGAAAAAACTCATAATTTTTCGACAACTGAATTCTTGCTCCAGATTGTGACTGAAAATCAGTAATAGTAGCACCACCCTTTCCAATCACAGAACCAGCCGCAGCATTTGACACGAGCAACTTAATATACGTCGGTTTCTCCACCGCATCTGGGAAAAACAATAAAGCAATTAAAAAATTAAAAAACAAAAATATTAGCACGGCAAAAACCTGAAGAACTATCAATTTCAAAGCCACAAAGAGACTTCAAATTAAATTTTCTTTCATTCTCCGCAATTTTCTCACCGACCAAACTGAACCTAAAACTAGCGATTTCTCTTCCTTTCATAAATCTAGGGTCAAGGCTTCAACTTCAAGTCAAAACTACCAAGATTTAGCAGAAATACAACAAAATCCTCATTGCAGTCAGTCATAAAGCAGAACAGAAAAAATGTAACCTAAAAATACAGAAATAAAACCGTTGCCGCAACTCATTGCGTTGAGAAAAAAATATAAAACGAGAGAAACAAAGCAGGAAAACGCTAGATCAGATCGGATCAGAGAAACCTGAAAGCGGCGATGAAGGCGGTGGAGGTGATTTCTTCCGCGGTTGCTCCGGTGATGAGACGTAAGACGACTCCGTCGATTCCATTTCTCTTTATCTTCTAAAAACACAAACTATCGATTACTACACAATAAAATCAATAACCTTTTGTGGAGGTTTTTGAGGGTGCCTGTGCCTGCCAGCCTGGTGGTTTTTGTAGAATGAGAAATGCTGATTTACGACTTGCTGTTTCTCTCTCTCATTTATCCATGGTGGTTTTTGTATTTGTATTGGTTTTAAGCCTTGAAAACAGCCCTTGTGTTTTTAATTTTTTATTAGTTAGTTTCTTTTTTTCCACCTTCATTTTGAGCTTAGCTGGTTAGAAAGTAAGTGAAAACAAGTGTTATTCCGTTACATGTGCCCCTTCTCTGCCCTCAGCCATGGTTTTTTACTTTTTACTTTTCTAGGGATTTTTTACGACTGTGAAATGCTGGTTTTTACGTAAATTTCTGCTTGTTTTTGTAAGATGTTAAGCATCCTTATCAAACCTCGTCTAGCCGACGGATCAACTTGTAATTCAGCTATTTAAAACAACATTGTTTAGGTCAAGTTTTATTTTTTAAAAAAAATAAATATTGATTTTATAAAATTCGAATGGACTAGCTGGTTTATTTTGGAATTAATTGATTTAATTACTTGTTTGGAAATAGAGCTGGTTGGATGTGAATAGAAAATCTTTCACAAAATTAAGCTTTTTGAAATATTTAGTAAAAGTTTAATTAATATTATATATATATATATAATAAGAAGTGGAGACTTTAAAATTTTTCATTTTATATTTAAAGTTTTTTATTAAATAACAGTAATTTTTATTTCATAAAGTATATATAATTGATAAATATATATTATTTATTTTAAACTTTTTTAATGGGGTTTGGCATTAACATCAACCCGTTAAAATCATAAAAAAATATAAAAAAAAAAAAATAATAATAATTAAACTATAATATCAAACACTAACAAATAATTAATTTCAAAATATTTTTATAAAAATTAAAACAAATCATTGAACAATGTTGAACCGACAACCTGTAAATTAGATCATCATCTCAACCTTTAAACTAAATACTCTTTTTGTGACTGACCACAAACCCTTCCAAACATTTTGAAATCTTTTTATTAAAATTTAAGGTAATTTATATGTTTGATTTTTGATGTCATAAAAATGGAATTTTAAAAATAAAAATTACTAAGATAGGATTATAAATAAAAAATTATTAAAAAAAAAAATTATATGAAATCTCAGGAATGGATTTGACAAATGGAGATGGAAATTACTAAGATAGGATTATTGTACCTGTTGCATGAAATCATTTATTATGAAACCATAGCAATAAATACCTTTTATAAAATAAGTTTAAGCATTTTCCTTCTCTAATTTGTGCCCCAGCAAAACTCTATAGTTATTTTTAAAAATGTGTTTTTTTATAAAATATTAAAATAATTTTTTTATTTTAAAAAAATTAATTTTAACATCAACACACCAAAAAAATAAACAAAAACTATTATAAAAATATTAATTTAAAATAAAAAAATAACTTTTTCAAAAATATTTTTAAAATACAAAAACAAACAGATGTTAAACGATATATTAAGATTTTCTTCCTGTAAAAAATCTACCATTAGCATACTCTATCATTCGGAAATTTACCTGAGCAAATGTATTGTTCAGAAAACTAAAAAAAAAAGTGTGTGTTAATAGACTCTTCTTTTTATTTTTGATAATTTTGTGGAGTGGAATATTCAAAGTAAGAGATCTGCATAAGGGTATGATCATAGAGATTAAAGGCTTGTGGGATTTTCCAACTCTGTAAGAAAATTACATTTCTGCTTATAATTTATGTGATCTTAAAAAGCACACTCGAGACAGATTCTGGCCTCTGGTTATTAATTAATTACCGTCACTTGCTTGAAATAAAGAATCAACTTGACACATATGTACGTGAACCTGTCCATGATTCGAGGTGCATGCATGCAATGCGATGGGCATGGTGCAATATTCAAATCCAATTGGAGACTACGTGAAACAATAGAAAAATGTGGTTCTGTGCTGTGGCCCATGAGAATTTAGATGCGATCTCTATTGTTCGGTATTGCTTGTCTGTCAGTTTTAATCCTTTTTTTTTAATAATTTTTAAAACAAAATATATTTTAAAAAATAATCAATGTGACACTTTCAAACATTATATTCACTCTCAATGCCAGGGTGTCCATCGTGATTTTTATTTAAAAATATAAATAAATAAATAAAAGTCTTCGTGATTTTTCTTGACCTTGCTTCAAATGTAATCACAGGTCAACTTTAACCATGAAATGTAATCAATGGTTTGGTCTCATGGAACATGTTAGATTTAACTAACTAGATCAGTCACTTTAATCAATTCGAGATGTCAAATAGATTTTCCTAAGTGTGTATATATATATATATATATATAGTTATTTGTGAAATGAAATCTTACCAGGTCGAGTACGTACTGTAAAAAATTTATACTGGCCGGGTGGGTAAATAAAAATTTTGCTATATATTAAGCATGGAGGCATGGAACTCGTCAACCCCTGCTTCATTCAATTACCCACAATGGCCAACGCCCTTGGGTCGGCCCCCCCACCCCTGCGCCGCTGTGGATGCCCTTAGCAGCACATCTAGGAAATTAAAAAATTTACATTTTCCTCCGTTTATGATGATGACTACAGTAAAGGTTTTTAAGGGTGACAGGGCTTTGATGGCTCGAGATGAAGATCCATGTTTTCACTCTTTTTTTTTTTTTTTTTTTTGGGGTTAAGTTTTCAACGATAGACGGGGAAGGGAGATAAATTTAGAAAGATAATCGATCCATGAAAGAATGGAGGTGTGTTGATGGCATGAAGAGATGGTTTTGAAACTCGGGCAACTTGTGTTTTTTAAAAAGTTAATTTTTTTATTGTTTTTAATTGTTTTGATATGTTAATTTTAAAAATAATTTTTTTAAAATAAAAAAATATTATTTTAATGTATTTTAAAATAAAAAGTCAATCACACTTCTGTCCAAACAGGTCCAAAAAGGACGGGTGAACATTATTGTTTTAAAATAAATAAATTAAGATGATATTTTATTAATAATAAAAAAAAATCATGACTAGAAGAATAATTTTTTCACCGGTGATGACACTAAAACTGCAGTGAAAAATTCATATGCAGGAAGATTAGACACCTGAATCTATTTTTTTTTAAGTTTATAGTGATGCAAACATTACAAAAGCTAATACGCAAACTGAGCACGTGTATAGACTTGTAAGAAATGTAGAAAAAACAAACATAGCATATAAACTAAACAAGTGTGTGTGTTGAAGACCTTGAAATATATTTAATATAAAATTTTATTATTGTTGGTAATTAATTTTTTGTCTTTTAAAACTTTATTGTTCACCGCCGGATGCAAAATAATTTTTTTCAATAAGTCTCTTAATATTTCAACAACCTCGTTCGTCTTATTTGAATGTATTTTTCAAATAAAACCCAACAAACTCAAGAGAATAACAATTAATATCTTTATACAAATATCAAACATGGGCTTTATAGTAAACAGGAAGAATTAAAAAACAATTTTTTGAAAAAACCAACAACAATGAGAAAAAAGAACTCAAGAAAATTCTTCCCAGCCTAAACTCATTAAAGACATGTTTATATGATTTGGAAATCAAAATATTAATACTTGAATTTTTGTAATTCATAAATGTTTATTAACCATGATGAATATTTATAGTTAATGAATTCTTTATAATTGATAAAAAAATCATGAATATTCAAATTCACAAAACATAATCATGGATATTATTGAATGTTCAAGGTTTAGAACTATTCATAACTCAATAGTATTCATAATCAATGAAACAATACATGAATGTTGAAATTCATGAAATATATTTATAAAAAAAATATGAATGTTCATGGTCTATGAACAATTATTCATGTTTAATGTGTTACAAAACATTTTAGAGATTTTAAAGAAATTATTAACTAAATATAAATTTAATAGAAAAAATATTTTTTTCATTAATCATATACAAATCCGAACTCACAAGCCCACAAGTTTGCAGCTCAATCAACATGCTATTTTAGGTTTGGAACTTTTGTTATCGAAATATTTATTGAGAACAATTTTTCACTTACTTGGTTTTTAAAATATATTAATATATTTATATTAAAGTAATTATATTAGATAAAAAAATACAATAATGTCGTAGGGCAAGGATAATGATGATGATATGTCATTACAACAATATCTAAATGGTGTGGGAGAATCATTGTTCCCCCACATTTAAATTACTGTGGATTACAACAATAATCTACAGTGATTCTTTCATTTTTTTTTCTAACTTTTCTCTTTTTTTTTTGTTTTTTTTTTCAAATTTTTGTTTCAAAATTACTTTTTTTTTTCCAACTTCCTAATTTTTCTTTTTTTCTTTTGTTTTTTTTCAAAAATATTTTTGTTGATTTTACTTTTTAAATATTGATCTAGTTAAAATTATTATTTTGTAATTTTTTTTAAAAAATACTGTGGATTACTGCGATGTTTTTCCACATAGTTTTTCTATTTTATTTCTTTATTTTTCAAAATTATATTTGTCAATTTTTTTTAATATGGGGCTGATTGAGAATTTAGTTTTGTAATTTTTTTCTTTAAAACATTGTTGACTGCTACAGTGTTTCTCCGCATGGTTTTTTATGATTTTCTCTGACATTATCTTATTTTATTTTATTTTTTAATATTGAGTTGGTTAAAAATTACAGTTACAATATGTGAGGAAATCACTGTAACTTTTCTTGAAAATTACTGTTGGTTGCTACAATGTTTTTTTCCACATGGTTTTTTCTGTTTGTGTTATGTTTTTTCCTAAAATTATCTTTGTCAATTTTATTTTTTAAATATTAAGCTGGTTGAGAATTGCAATTATAAGTAAATACAAGTTTTTCCTCACAAAACACTATGGATTGATATAGTTTTTCCTCACATGGTTTTTTTCAAGTTTCTTTTGTGTTTTTTTTGTAATATTTTTTTCCAAAATTATCTTCGTCGATTTTATTTTTTTAAATATTGAGCTGGTTAAAATTTAACTTTGTAATAAAGTTTGATCATGTGAGGAAAGCATTGTAGCTTTGCTCATAAAACATTGTGGATTGCTATAATGTCTCTCCGCATGGTTTTTTTTTATTATAATTTTTTTCATATTATCTTTTTTTAATTTTATTTTTTTAATATTGAGTTGCCTGTGAATTGCAATTACAGGTCATTACAAATAAGGTTAAATCATGCGAGGAAGCACTGTAGCTTTTATCACAAAACACTATGAATTGTTACAGTGTTTCCAACATGATTTTTTTTCTTTTTTTGGTGTTTGTTTTGGTTTTTTTTTCCTAAAATTGTCTCTGTCGATTTTTTTTTAATATCAAGCTGATTAAGAATTTAGCTTTGTTATTTTTTTCTTTAAAACACTGTGAAATGTTGCAGTGTTTTTCCAAGTGATTTTTTTATGATTTTTTTTCAAAATTATCTTTGTTGATTTTTTTTTGAATATTGAGCTGGTTAAGAATTATAATTACAATAAAGTTAAATTATATGAGAAAAGTGTTGTAGTTTTTCTCACAAAAAATTATGGATTGCTACAATATTTTTCTAAATGGTTTTTTAGTTTGTTTTATTGGAAAAAACGCTATAGTTTTCCTCACAAAACATTGTCAATTACTGCAACATTTTTTCTCATGGGTTTTTTTCCTTCCAAAATTATCTTTGTTGGTTTTTTTTTAATATTAAGTTGGTAGAGAATTTAGCTTTGTAATTTTTTTTGCTTTTTATTAATTAAAAAGCTAAATCATGTGGCGAAAGCACTGTATCTTTCCTCACAAAACACTATAGATTGCTACAAATCATTTTGTTCAATCTCTAAGTTTTTGATTACTAACATAACCTTTTTTTCCATCATAAAATATTTGCTCCATCATACTTTTAATTTTTATTACTTATCTAGTATTGGTTTATAATTATAATACCATTAAATATATTTATTTTATAAGCCCACGACAGCGTGCGAGCAATTCATCCCATGTTTTCTTAAATGTCATCATCACGAAGAACGATGATAGTGGGGCCATGGTTTAGGAGATGATGTACTGGTGGAAGTAATTGATATACTACTCTTTAAAAAAAGAAAAACTATTTTTTATTAATATTATTCTCACCTGCTCTTGCAACTATAAAAATCACATTTAATTTCTATCAATTCTTACTATTTTTCTATTAATTTCAACCAGAATTTTAGGAAGTAAACATAAAACTTTCATTTTCATTCTTATTACGTTGCTCTTCGCTACCTATCACCACCTTAAAGTCCAAACACATGACGTTTTGGAATTCTTATCTGTTTTCCTTCTAACTCTTTTTTTCTTGCACGACTCCATCTAAGCCCTAGTTTGAGACGTATGCTAGAATTTATTTATTTTTATTTAAAATTATTATTATTTATTTTTTAAATTATTTTGACATGGTATAAAAAATAATTTTTTTTAAAATATTATTTTAATATATTCTAGAACAAATAATAATTTTAAAAATAATTGTCATCATACTTCTAAACACCTCAATAAATTCATACTGATATCCTATAGTTTCTATCACTATACAAATTTGCTTTCTTAAATATCATCGAGAATAATTAGGGGGTGTTTGGTTTGGAGGTATGGTTGGTTTTTTTAGTGGGATTCACATAAAAAACATGTAATTTTTATTTTTATAAGGTGTAATTTGTATTTTAAAAGGATTATATTCTTGAACAAAAACCACACAAACATCATTATTCATGATAGAAGGTTTATTTCTTCAATCTATTCGAATAAGATACAAGAGTTTTTGAAATCATCAACAGACACTATACTTCTAATTAATCCTGGGGAATTCAAGGCTTCTTTTGATAACCAGTCATGTTGTTTTGCTCATCGATTCAAAGAAGAGCGTCGAAGATTGTCGCCCTTGCTAATCCTTCCCCTTCTCAAACTATTCGAGAAGGATTGAAGAATTTCAATACCACGCTTGGAAAAATACATCACCCTTCGGTGCTTTTCCAGGGCCAGTCCCGGTAGATATTTGTTGGGAAAAACTCAAGAACTTTCAATGCTTTTTCTGGAGCTAGCTCCCCTGGACGTTAGCTGGCAATAAAATAAAATAAAATCCAGGACCAATTGATGCTTTTCCAAGGCTAGCTCCTTTAGACGTGTCTTAGACAAATTTCGAGATCTCTCGATGCCTTCCCAAAGGCTAGCTCCGCCAGACATCCACCGGGAAAATCTCAAAAGATCCTTCGATGCTTTTTCTGAATTAAAATTTTTAAAATGGGCCTTTTAAATTAAATTTACCAATATTATTGGTGATCAGTGTGTATCAATCCGTTGTTACCTCTAATGTCTAATTTTGATGATTAAGTACTTGTTTATTTGCTGGAAAGTAATTTTTTTTGAAAAGTGAATTCTAAAAAAATAAATTATTTTCTGATGTTTGATAGTGTAATAAAAAATAAATTGGAAAACACTTTCCAGTATTTGGTTATGTCATGGAAAATGAGCTGGAAAATAATTTATTAATGTTTTATTTTTCTCAAGTTTATTAAAATAATAAGGAACAAATCTTACAAATTAAAAAGTTGAACGATAATGAAATTGAAAAAAATATAATTTCATAAATTATCTCAAATAAAATAAATAATACTCAAAATAACAGAGATCAAATTTAAAAAAAAATAAAAGATGAAAAAATTAAAATAATAATAATAATTAACATTTCATAAATTATTTCAAATAAAATAAGTAACAATCAAAAGAATGAGAATCAAATTTCATACATAAAACATTTTAATAAAAAAATAATAAGGGAAAAGCAAATAACAATTATAAAAATGAGGACCAAAATTAATGTAAAAATTAAATTTTAAGAGATGAAATTGAAAAATAAATATTCAAAACAGAATATATATAGCAATCAAAAGTTTGAGGACCAAATTTGATATAATCAGCAAATAATATGACATTTTAAAATTTTTCACAACCTCCGGAAAGTGTTTTCTGCCTAAATTTTTTAAAAAAATACTTTTCTGAAAACCAAGTCAAATTTTTCTTTAACTGAAAAGTGTTTTCCGTTGACCAACTTTTCTAATGACAAACAAATACAGAAAAATTTAGAAAGTAATTTCTCTTAAAATAAATTTCAGAAAACAAATATAACATAAATCAACATAAATAACGAGAGAGATGTGAGCCTAAAATTAACAAAAATAACACAATTTTTATTTTAAAAAATAAAATAACATGTTTTAATAAAAATAATTAACCTGATTAATCAAATACCCATAAATTAACCTGATAAGGGCCTTAAAATTCAAAGAAATACAAAAGAAAATAACACTTTTCCTCTCCCGGGCTCAGTATTCTCACAAGCCCAATTCTAATCGACCTCCCGCCTCCCTCCAACTAACCCGCGAAACCCAAAATAAGGCCCCGCGACAAATTTTCAACTTTCAAAACCAATCCGGTTCCTAAGACGCAAAAACCAAATCTCTAGCCGTCTATTTAAATCTCCCCAAATCCAACCTTCCACGTCATCAATCCGCGTCTCCCCAAAACTGACCAATCACCACTCACCTCCTCTCCCTATTTAGACACATCACGAACCCAATACTGACCAGAACTCTCTAAAATCCATCTGTTCACCAACTCTCAGTAGAGGAAACCTTTTCGCTTTCGTTTCCAAGAACCCCAAATGGCTCCCAAAGCAGAGAAGAAGCCAGCTGAGAAAAAACCGGCAGCAGCAGAGAAAGCTCCGGCGGAGAAGAAGCCAAGGGCAGAGAAGAAGTTGCCAAAAGAAGGCGCCGGTGACAAGAAGAAGAAGAGGGCAAAGAAGAGCGTCGAGACCTACAAGATCTACATCTTCAAGGTCTTGAAACAGGTTCACCCTGACATCGGGATCTCGAGCAAGGCTATGGGTATCATGAACAGTTTTATAAACGATATCTTTGAGAAACTTGCTCAGGAGTCATCAAGGCTTGCAAGGTATAATAAGAAGCCCACTATCACTTCAAGGGAGATCCAGACTGCTGTGAGATTGGTGTTGCCTGGGGAGCTTGCCAAACATGCTGTTTCAGAAGGGACTAAGGCTGTTACCAAATTTACTAGCTCTTAGGCGGATAGGTGTTTTGTGGGTACTGATTGTTGAATTATGTTCGTTTTGATGTAAAGGTGCAGGTTATCATTCTAGGTGGAATTTGATGTAATGCTGTCAGTGATCATTGGAATTAGTATTCGGTTCACAATATTATCTGATCAATTTTTACTTATTTGTTTCTGCTTTTTGATAGATTTTGTTATTGTGGTTTGATAGCGTCCGAGGATTTTGAAAATAGTTTCAGATTCTTGGATCAGAGGGGCTGGGTGATTTGTGGTTTCTCATTAAGGATGGTGAATTTGATCGATGTTAGATCTAATCCTATTGAAAAAAGGCTTTTTCTCGTAGAAAATGATTGATGTTATTATTTGAAAAAGACTCATATGCACGTTGCACATTCAAAGAGGTTTTTAGCTATGGAAGGAGAAGAGTAACTATAAACCAAGGATCTAATTGCATATAAAATTTGCAATGCAGGTATGTAATTGAATAATTTACAAAATACTTGGTAAATTTTTATAAAAATGATTAAAAATATTTATAAAAATAATTGTTAAAAAATAAAAAATATTTTAAAAAAACTATAACTATTAAATTTTCAAACATATTATATTTTTAAACATCTCCAAGCAAATCAGAATTTTATTTCATTGCACAAGAGTAAATTATTACTAAGTCCCTTTATTTTTTTATTAACTAATATGTTAGTAATTTTAATTATTAAAAAATCTATCTTAGGCCCCGTTTGTTTGCTGGAAAGTAGTTTCTTTTTGAAAAGTGAATTCCGGGAAAAGTGAATTTTAGGAAAGTGAATTCCGAGAAAGTATTTTTCGATGTTTGGTAGTGTAATGGAAAATAAGTTGGAAAACACTTTTCAGTGTTTGGTTATGTCATGAAAAATAACTTATTAATGTTTTATTTTTCTCAAGTTTATTAAAATAATGAGGAACAAATCTTACAAATTAAAAAGTTGAAAGAGAATGAAATTAAAAAAAATATAATTTCATAAATTATCTCAAATAAAATAAATAATAATTAAAATAATAGAGATCAAATCTAAAAAATTAAAAAAAAATAAAAGGTGAATAAATTAAAATAATAATAATTAACATTTCATAAATTATTTCAAATAAAATAATTAACAATCAAAAGAATAAGGATCAAATTTGATAGATAAAAAATTTCAATAAAAAAATGATAAGGAAAAAGCAAATAGCAATTATAAAAATAAGGACTAAAATTAATATAAAAATTAAATTTTAAGAGATGGAATTGAAAAATAAATATACAAAACAAATTATATATAACAATCAAAAGTTTGAGGATCAAATTTAATATAATCAGCAAATAATGACTTTTCTAAATTTTTCACAACTCCCAGAAAGTGTTTTCCGCCCAAATTTTTCAGGAAAACACTTTCCTGAAAACCAAGCCAAATTTTCCTTTGACTGGAAAGTGTTTTCCACTGACCAACTTTTCTAATGGCAAATAAATACAGGAAAGTTTGGAAAGTGGTTTCCCGGAAACCACTTTCCGGAAAACAAACACAGCCAAAGGAAAAACATTTTTCTGGAAACTAAACCAAATTTTTCTTTGACTCGAAAGTGTTTTTTGTTGACCGAAAAGTGTTTTCCTTGACTGGAAAGTGTTTTCTGTTGACCGGAAAGTATTTTTCGTTGATCAACTTTTCTAATAGTAAATAAACATAAAAAAATTTAAAAAATAATTTTTTAAAAAATAAATTTCGAGAAACAAACATGACCTTAGCATGAAAGCACTGAGAAAGGCTAAGACCTAAGTATGTATGGGATTTTCTTAATCATCACAGACTCATTTGATTTTCTTAACTCTAATTCCTTTTTTTCCGTCATACAGGCCCTAATGCAGATAGTTGGGCTGGGCCTGGGCTCCCTTTCAAGTTAGATTTCTGCCAACGTACGGATTGATCCTTCAAAAGGCCGAAGTCATCTTTCACCGCCAACTCGAGCCTCCGTTAATCCAACCATCCATGTCATCAATCCGCGTCTCCACAAAACCAGCCAATCATGCTCATCTTATCTCTCTATATAAACACACAAACCCGCTAGACGCAAACTACTACACCAAACTCTAGACGTAAATTTCTCGATTTCGCCCTCAAATCACAAAAGGAATCTCAAAATGGCTCCCAAGGCAGAAAAGAAGCCAGCCGAGAAAAAGCCAGCCGCAGCCGAGAAAGCGCCGGCAGAGAAGAAGCCAAGGGCAGAGAAGAAATTGCCTAAAGAAGGAGCGATTGACAAGAAGAGGAAGAAGGCTAAGAAGAGCGTGGAGACGTACAAGATTTACATCTTCAAGGTTTTGAAACAAGTCCATCCTGATATTGGGATCTCAAGCAAAGCAATGGGTATCATGAATAGTTTCATCAATGATATCTTTGAAAAGCTTGCTCAAGAGGCTTCGAGGCTCGCTCGGTATAACAAGAAGCCTACCATTACGTCCCGGGAGATCCAGACTGCTGTTAGACTGGTTTTGCCTGGGGAGCTTGCGAAACATGCCGTT
Source organism: Populus deltoides (assembly GCA_015852605.2). NCBI lineage: Eukaryota > Viridiplantae > Streptophyta > Magnoliopsida > Malpighiales > Salicaceae > Populus > Populus deltoides. Next base: position 18,712,389 of record CM027577.2, read on the forward strand.
TCTGAAGGGACTAAGGCTGTTACCAAGTTTACCAGCTCTTAGGCGGCCAGGGTTTGTTGGGTTCTGGATGGTGGGTATTTTGCGAGGTTCGATCTATCAATTAGGGTTTCTGTTCATGTATAGTTTCAGGTTTCGATTTTAGTCGAATTGATGTAGCTTTTTGGTTTTTTTCAATGATACATGGATCTTGTTCGTAAATTGTCCTTGATTATTGGGTTTATTTGTTTCTTCTCACTCATTTTACTTTCAGTTTGGGTTTTTGATTCGCTTTGTTGATTTGGGTTCCTTCTCTTGTGGTTTCGTGCATTTTTTGTATCTGAAATTGTTCTAGATTGTTTCATCGGTTGCAATTCGACTGGAACTTAATTGAGTTTGTTGCACTTTTTTGTATAAATTTTGTGAAATGAGAGCCTGTGAGGCTATGTTTATCTCTCGAATGCTTTCAGTTGGGTATGGAGAATTATTGAAAATGTTTGATTCATATAACGAACCTTGTGTATTGTTGTAAGTTTCCCTTGTGTTATATGGCACAACGTCTGAGAATTGGCTTGTTCTGGTCGGGATTAGAATCCGTCGATGTGATTTATCGACTTCATTTAGCTATTCAAAACGGTGAGATGTATGATCATCTCAGAGTATGTGACAGGTGTGTTTGTTTTTGAGGCGTGGCGAGGTGGGTTTGAGTTTTTTAGTCACAATCTACTTAAAAGCACAAACCACGCCTCACTACTTAAGTATAGCTCAGAATGGTAGAATTCCATCTAATTCTAAGGTGTCTGATAACCATCATAGGCAGTTACTGGATTTGGCCTCGTGCAAGGTCTGGCCATTTGTTGGAGATTCAAGGAGCTGTTTTTGGTTTGATCTTTCCGATACCTTGCTGAAGACATTATTGTGTGGAAAATAAATATTCTGCTAGAAGTGCTTGGGTTTCATCAGAGTGAAAAGGCTGTAGGTTGAACGTCACAAACTGATTTGGAGCATTCTTCTTATTCCCATTCACAGCTTTACCTCTTATTTGGCACTCGGCTGTCCTCAATAGACTACCTATCAAAAGTTACAAAAACCAATAGAGGGAATGTTGATCCTATTTATGTTCTTTGTGGTAATACAGACTAGCATTGTGATCATATGTTCTTTGATGGCTTTCCATTCTGCAAAGAAGTTATGATAACAAGAGTTTTTCCTTCTTTGCTTCTAAGATATCCTTGAACGCCGCTTCCTTTCTGTTCTATTGAAAAGGAAATAAACAGGAGAGCTCATGGCTTTGCTGGGTCTTCACCTTATGCTGCAATCAAACATTTATGTAAGTTGTTCCTTGAGGTTGCCGAATACTAGCATGTTGCTGCAGTCTCTGATTAAGTTTTCTGCTATATGTCATGGCTGGAGTTTCATACGGGCTATTACTAATTCAATCTTTGCAGTAGATTTTCCAACCCCCGATCACTTTGATCTTCCAAAGATTTCCAGTCTTTGCAGCAGTATGAATGAACGCTATACATACATGCATGAAAACCCGAAGAGCTGCTTCTCATTCGGTTAAGTCCTGGTATTGGTTCTTTCATTGCATCCTTGAAATATTATTCTATTCAGTTTTCAGTTACTTCCTATTTTTCAACTTCTTTACAGCATGGAGTTTGCTCTGATCACTTCAATAATTGGCCGTCGCACAATCGACAATTTCCTCCGCCGCGGACCAACTCGCTTGAACATTTTGAACTAGTGCAAAAAATACTCAATTTGAGCACACAATTGATTACTCTTCCGTTGGTGATCTATTTAAAGCAGCAGGGTGGGCCTGTCTGACCGAGCGGTGCAACTCAAGCTGCATATTCTTGCAAGCTTCCAAAATCCTCTGGGAGCCTTGCCGGCTCTCTTCTCAAATCATTAATCATTCCATGATTTCCCCTTTATTCTACGTATCAGCAGTATAAGACCTGTCCCAAGTCCTGGTTAGCCTGGTTAATCTATTTTTTTTTAAAGCAAAACAATTTTTTTTTTGTTTTATAAAATAAAACAATGATGTTTTGGTAAAAAAATCCATTAAAAATAAAATCTTGCGCAAGCTAAGCGGCTTGAAAACCAGTTTGTTTCTGTGGTTTAATTGTGTTTTTTTTTTTTAAATATTTTATTTAATGTTTTTGGATTATTTTAATATATTATATTAGAAATGAAACTTTTAAAAAATATTATTTTAATATATTTAAAAAAAAAAAAAATATTATTTTAATATATTTACAAGTAAAAATTACATTAAAAAAATTATTATAATGATAAACACTATCAAAGTCCACGTGTCATCGGCAAGTGATCACAGTACATTCTAATGGATGGATGTTCATTATATTGATCATGTAGAAAGTCATTTTTTTATATATATAAAAAAAAATAGCTGGTGCAAGGTTCAGCTTGATATATCTAAATTGTTCCTCCCGCTCTGTTACCTGAGCTAAATAGCTACAACAATATTGACTGTTGGGCTATTTTCGATGATTAGGACCTTCAATGTGCTGTTGTCGAACATTGGGCTGGGCCTGTGAACCCCGACAGTACTTGGACTTTAGCGAAGGTGGTAATTGCTCAGGCTTCCCATCGGTCTCCAAAAGTTAGAAGGAAAAACCCACATCTCACCGTCCATTCAAACCCCTGCAAATCCAACCATCCACGTCATCGATCCGCGTCTCACAAACTCAACCAATAATCACTTACCTCCTGTAACTATATAAACAAACCAAACAATTCCATCCCATCACCGAAGCTCTTAAAAAAACCTTCGTTTCCCTTTCTTAAAGCAACCCCATCTCAAAGTCTCTTTCTCAAGAATCCCAGATGGCTCCTAAGGCAGAGAAGAAGCCGGCCGAGAAGAAGCCAGTAGCGGCCGAGAAAGCCCCAGCAGAGAAGAAGCCAAGAGCAGAGAAGAAGTTGCCCAAAGAAGGAGGAGCGATTGACAAGAAGAAGAAGAGGGCAAAAAAGAGCGTCGAGACCTACAAGATTTACATCTTCAAGGTCTTGAAACAAGTCCATCCTGATATTGGGATTTCTAGTAAGGCTATGGGTATCATGAACAGTTTTATCAACGATATCTTTGAGAAACTTGCTCAAGAGGCTTCAAGGCTTGCTAGGTACAACAAGAAACCCACAATTACTTCTCGGGAGATCCAAACTGCTGTACGATTGGTTTTGCCTGGAGAACTTGCGAAACATGCTGTTTCTGAAGGGACCAAGGCTGTTACCAAGTTTACAAGCTCTTAGACAGCTAGGACTCGTTGAATCCTTTGTGGGTTCTGTTGAATTGTGCGTCTATGTAAAGGTTCTATAGATATACTCGGTTGAGAGAATTTGATTTAGGCTTTTTTTTAATTTAATTTAATTTGCTGAAATTCTCCTTAAATAAATTGTTTAATTATTTTGATTCGAATTTTGATTATTTATGTGGGTTTTTTTATCCAACTCGATTAGATTAATCAAAGAGGCTAAGAGAAGAGACAATCCGGTGTCGTTATGCACGGATTGTAAAGGTGCCTATTTAACACCCTTTGCGCTTCATAGTACAGCATGACGTAACTTTTCTAACATGCTTACTCATGTATCTTATCAAAGTTAAAAAAATGGCCCACAATCATCGCCATCATCACCTGTTGGCAATTTACCGGAGCAGCTTAGGAAAATGAAACCGCGAGGCTAAATATCGCCTCGCTACGTGCAGAACCACCCGTCCTCTTATCCTTATTTTATCAGCTTCAACAACATACTAGCTTGCAATCTTTGAATTTTCCATTAATTAATGGCGCTAAATTCCTCGTCTCTTGGTTCAACAATAAGCCTAAGTTCAATCTCTTTCAGATCCAAAAACCCTAGAAATTCCCTCACTTGCAAGCACCTCTTTCTAAATTTCTCCTCACCAGTAACTGAATCTCTTCGTGTTTCGGCTGATTCCACTCCCAAAGCGAAATTCGTTGCCAGACGTAAAGAGTCCGTTTCGGTCCGGCAACTCGGACGCCCTCTAAGTAATGTCAGGGTGGATTAATTTTTTAAGCAAAAGATTCCAAAATATTTAATTTTGAAGTTTAAGAACTGATTTATTTTATTTTTTTGTAATTAATTTGATGTTGAGGTGGCAGTGGAGTATATGAGTTTGCCAGCGAGTCAGTACTCTGTGTTGGACGCGGAGAGGATAGAGAGGGTAGACGACAACACGTTTAGGTGTTATGTGTATAGTTTCAAGTTTTTTGCTTTTGAAATTTGTCCTGTTTTGCTTGTTAGAGTTGAAGAGCAGCCTGATGGTTGTTGCATTCAGCTTTTGTCCTGTAAGGTGATACACTGATGCTTGTGGTCATTGCATTATCGTGTTTGGGGATGATCTTTGAAGTTTAGAATTTTGTGGTCATGATATGTATTGATATTTGTTTCTCTGTTTGATTTGTTGAATGCTGTACTTGGCAGCTTGAAGGTTCGCCGATTGTGGTTGCGCAGAATGATAAGTTTGACGGTAAGGCTCTGTTTAGGTTTTCTGGCTAGCATAACATGGATTATTTTGAATTTCTTTCTGTAGTGAACCCCTATTTTGGATTTGCTTTTGTATGATGGGTTTGAAATGTGATAGTATAATTGTCACTGGCCAATGCTTCACTCTCGATTTTACAGTACAGACGTTTGTGACCTCGCCTATATGCTTGTGGTGATGATTCTTCTGGCATTACAGCCTCTACCATGATTTTCTGCCCATTGATCAAGTTATTTCGTGTTGGAAGAATAATTATTTTTGTGAGGTCTGAGTTGTTTGAACCTTGTATAAGTCTCTAGTTTAGTTATTATTCAGTGTTACAGCTTTAAGAATGAGCAGTCTTGTCATGTTTAATTGGAAGTTAGTTTGAATTTGCGATTGGATTGGTTGCTGTAGATCAATGGTTTCTTTCAAAGGTTAATTTCAAAACCATGGCTTCACTAAAGGAGGACACAAAACACTTTCGTTCTTGTTTTTGTTTCTCTCTTGCTTGGAACAGGAAAATGAGAAACCAGTCTTAAATTTCGTGACGCTTAAGGTGTTAATCTTTTGCAGTACAGAATGAAATGCGCAGCAACTAAATTTTACCATGTATAGTGCTGTCATGGTGGCAAATAGCAGACTAGGTTTTTATATATAAAATGGCCATAATTGAGGCATCGCAAGAAAGAATGGAAATGCTGTTTACCATCTCCTAGAAATTGGTTTCTGTTATTTATTTTTTGGAAACATTTTGTCCATGGCTATGTTTTCAAATAATTTGTACTATGTCAATTCCATATTAATATGCAAAGATTGTTTTCATATAGTTAACCCCTTTGAAAAAATATGAACTCTTGTTATTCTGGGCAATATGATACTTACATCTTTGAGTTAGATATCACTCCGCTACTTGCATGTGTGATTGGCTCCTGGACAGTTAATGCCGGTAAGGTATCAACGTAACAGCTACACCAGGTCTTTAACATCAACCTCTGCTGCTTAGCTGATGAAGTTAGGGGCACTTTAATAATTCATCTGTCATGGAGAAAATAGCATCTCTCTGCAAACCTTGAATGTTGTACATGACAAAAATAATTGTCCGGGACCTTGGTTTTATTGTATGTAATGATTTTGGCTGAACTGTGTTCTGTATGATGCAAAGGGTGACCGTTTTCTTCTGAAAAAATAGCGTGCATGAGTGTTAGCAGTTAAATTTCTAAATTTATTATTATACATGCTTTTTTCAGGAATGCTTTGACACTGATTTGGTGTGGAAATGCAGCTTACATGGTCAACCAAATTTCTTGTGATAGCAACCAAAGCAACTCAACAATACAACAGCTTACTTCAGATGCAGTCATTGAGGTACTTGGCAAAGTGTTCTTTGCATGTAGTGCTGTGTTCTATAATGATTTCATTATTGTAGATGGTCATATGTGCACGAAAATATCAATTTTAAACTCATTTGTATTTCATTCCAGGTTAGCATCGATATTCCTTTTGCATTTAGAGCAATTCCAGCTGAAGCAATAGAATCGACTGGTGCCCAAATCCTTAAGCAAATACTTGGGCAGATACTTCCCCGCTTTATGGCACAGGTTTGAGGAAATCTCATTTAAATTAGCTCATGAAGAATGAAGTAGGCTACCTGCCAGTTGCAAAGCTGGCATTTGATCTCCTAGTACCTCATTTTGGTTAAACCCCTGCGTGTTCACTATTTGGACGAGTCTTGAGGTTCTTGGTCCAGGTTGAATTCCACTTGCCTAAGCACCATGGAAATTGATTTCATTTTATTCTACATGGCAATCAAAATAGACATCCATCAATAAAATTGGGGAATTCGATGAAAGAAAAAGTCCCAGCAACGTATACTAACAGCACAGCACGGGAGCATTTTTCAGAATTCCACAAAACTCCCTGTTATGTGATAATAATCTTGTTCATCAAGTAGTAAATGATGTCCAATTTGATGATTCGACTTTTAAAACAATGTAAAAATGCTTCCATAACCTAGATTTACTAATTTGATTCCTCTGCCTGTACATCTTGCCACCATCATATAGGATTGATTCATCCCCATCACACCATCCGTAGACTTGTATTTGTTGGTCGGGAATGGTTACTTTTATTCGTGACATTAATGCTTGAACAAACTGGCAGCTTGTGAAGGACTATAATGCATGGGCCTCTGGTGATGCATCAAGGCAGCCTCTTGGAACTGGTGAGATTTGAGATTCATGGAAGGCAGCGATTTGTAGCAGTGTATTTAAATCTGTAGCCGCCTCCAATTCAGGTATTACATGTTTATATTGGATAGCAGGCAATGAGAATCCTGGCTGTTCTAGATAGACTTGTGCTTTTTTACTTGTTTCAGAGCTAGTCTTAGTTCAGGACAAACCATACGATTGATTTCTGTTAAGCAGTGATTCTATTTATGTTCTTGTTGTTGATTGACGGACCACCATTTCTTCTCGGAACAATTTCTGCTAGCTTGTTTCCTCCATCTTCTCTTCCTGAACTTAAGTAGACATGGTTCCTTACATGGACCCAAATCATACTCGAAGAAAACAACTATCACGAGAGCGCATGAACACAGATAGGCTTAGAAAATAAACAGCCGCAAACTTGAATATAATCACAAGTCTCGCCATAGCCCATCATCATCATGGTTTTTTTTTTTTTTAATAAATGTGGGTGTCTGGGCTAGCTTGTATGTACCTCGATTAATTTCACGAGTCCTGAAGTTAATGATCATGTAAGTCTTCAATGATTCTAAAGTTTGTAAAACTCGAATTGATGAACTTTAGGAAGTGAATATCGTGGTTTTTCTTTGTTGGGTTACTCCTTGTTCCTAGGTTATATTTTTAATTAGTTTTCTTCAACGTATCCATGACTTTTTCTTTGCTAGGATCGGCCCACTTCGGAAAGGTCTTTTATTTAAAAAAAATTAAAATAAAAAATAAAATCGAGCATGCCTATGAGCATAAACAATAGGCGGATGCCCTTCTCCGATCTGGATTCAGCCAAATCACCCCCTCCACATTAAATTTCTCCAGATCAACCCCTATCTGTATTTCCAAGTTTTGGTCTGCACAACCCCCTCCGTCCATCATTTATATTAATCAGTGTAAATGAGATTGTATTTTTCTTATAACAAAAATCGGGAAAAAAACATGTAATGGATTTTATTGTTGGTATTAAAAAAGGAAAAGGATGAAATATTAAATAACACCGAAATAGTTTTAGTTTTATTCATTATTCTTAGTCGTCGTCTTTTATTAATACCAACAACACGACCCTTGAAATAACTTTCTTTCCCACAATCTAGTGATCTATTTCTTGTGAAATAGCAAGACCCTGTCGCAAATATTTGTCTATCATATCAATTCAGATCACATGATTGATTTTATCAACTCTAGATATTGATACCGTAAAAATTTTCTTCCATTGATTTCATGATTACAAGCTGGATCACCACTAAGTGTCCAAGGTGAAGAGAGATAGATATACACAGCTCCCTCCATGATTTTCACTTGTATCTTTGCAAAGGTTCCATGAATGTAAACATTCACAAACAATACGAACGATATACATATACATATACACATAAATATATCTCATTAGAGACGATAAATAGACTAGAGTTTACCTATCGTTGAAAGGGGTAATCTTGATGACCAGGCCAGGGAAAACATCATCTGGGTCATGAATGTGTGGATTTTCTTCAACAATATAAGGATCCCGACATTTTTCACTAATAGTATGCAAAGTCTCACCTTCTCGGACCACATATATCTCATCGCATGGCTTGTCCTCAAAAACCCTCGGATGCCCAACAGCAGCCAATTCACTTTCACTCACTTCACAGCAGCTCAAAACCAGCATTAGCGCCATCAACAAAGCACAATACCAAGAAATCTTTTCTGCCATCTCAGTTGATGAAGAAACAGAACCCATTAATTACTTATCAACAAAACACAATTTCTTGGCTTATATAAAGAGGAGGATATGGTTTTAGGTTTCTTGAAGGGGTAATTGTATGTGTATGGAAGCTGGCAATTTAAGGAAGGGTTACTGTCTATAGGTGGTTGGACGGATTTGGATGAGCTCTGGCGCGATTTGAAAGCGTTCCTCAGTGTGGTAGGTACGTGTCAGCGGGAAACGAATCCAAAAGAAAATGGAAAGAGTTGGTTTAACTGTCTCAATTTTTAACGTTGACCTTCATTCTATTACACCAAAACTTCGTAGCATCAGTGCTGTGGTTAGTGTGTAGTTGTCAGCGAGTTTATTTTCGTGGTTGTTGGAAACTGTTTTTATAAATATTTAATTTTATTTTAAATTAATTGAATTTTTAATATTTTTATATTATTTTGATAGATTGATATAAAAATAAATTTTAAAAAACAAAAATATTATTTTAATATATTTTTTTAAAAAATATTTTTCAATAATTGTCACAGTATATTAAACTAATATAATAATCATCAAGGGGGCAATCAATTCCATGATTTGATGATAGGAAAGCCTGACATTTGAGCTCACGGATATTCATTAATTAATTCCCATGGCATTGCGGATGAAAACAGTATAAAATTGCAGGATGTATAGAACGATTAAGATACTCTTATGCATTTTTATCATATTTATGTTTTACAGTGGAGTTTGAAGTTATTTTCAGTGGGAAAAACATAAAGTTGATGTTATTTTCGACATCTTAATATTTTTTTATATCAAATTCATAAAAAAAAACATCAACATAATATTAAAAATCAAAACTAATTATAAAATTTAAAATATCACCAGTCGTGTTCTTCATCCAAACTTGGTTATTAAATTTCAAGCATACAAGGACTTATTTGTTTTTATGTTATGAAAGCATTTAAAAAAAATAATTTTTTTAAATAAATATTTTTTAGTGTTTTGAAATTATTTAAATATACTAATATTAAAAATAATTTTAAAAAATAAAAAAATTATTATTTTAATATATTTCCAAACAAAAATTACTGTTAAAAACAATATTTATTACCATTACAAACACTCCCTAACAGATATCCATGGCAAATAAGTTTTTCTAATAATATCACATCTATTGATGGTGTCATAGGGAATGTACCAGTTTCATGTTGATATATATATGTGTGTGTGTGTGTGTGTGTGTGTGTGTATTCAACACGAGATATTTGTTATGAATGTCATCACCAGACAGGCATCGGGTTTCACGAAGCAAACATTTTAAAAGGAGCAAGTATACAAAGTATTGAAGAGGAGGCAGGCATTGAAATACTCAAAGGGCTGGCGCCATGAAATTGCAGGTTCACCTCTTCCACTGCGGCCTTCAGGAACTTTAAGGGGTAAGGACAAAATATTCTTGTTTCCAACACTACGTTACATTAATCTAATCAGCACAGTTACGTGTGTTTGAAAACTGTCGATTTGCCCTAACAAGTCCCTCGGTTTATGTGTACTCACCGATGATCACCGCTCATTTTTGTCTCGTTGAAGAATAACAGAGTACAAACCGAAGGCCTTTCAGACATCTGCATGTCCTTTTGCCATGGATGTTTTCTCTATTTATCAGTCTTACCTTTTGCAGTATGATATTATATTGCTGTGATGGTTAAAAAGGATTTTCTTCATAATTAACTAGAACGCAAAATTAAGGTAGCAAGTAGTAAAAATCTACTAATATTTTTTAAACCCGCTCAAAAGATTTGTCTTTTGATAAGTGGTAAGTCTAGAAAAATGTTTTATGAGAACTGTTACAACAATACTCTTTAATATTATATTATTTTTTTTAAAAAAAATTAGCTTGAAAAAATAAAATTGATTTGCTAGGTTAACTTGGAATTTTACTATTTAGAATTTAATCCAAGCTGAATTTTAATTTAAAATTTAAAAAATATTAATATAATTAAACCTAGTTAATTTAAAAGGTTAACTCATTACTCATTTAATTTAGTAAAACCTGATTCATCCATTTAAAAAGAAAGAGATGGAAAATCATATCGGAGTTAACATGTTACCGAGCATTCTCTAAATCCCAACGAAACTAAGTTATTGTTAAAGATAATTATATAAATTATATTCCGAGCTCTCATCTAATAGCTTAAGTTACTGGGATGACATGATTCTTTTACATGGTATCAGAGTTTTATTGACCAAATGATAATGGGTTTGAATCTTATAATCTTCATTTTATTTAATAATCACTTGAGGAGATGTGTTAATCAAAATTATCTATATAATCATCTCAACCTAATAGCTTAAGTTATTAGGTGAGGCTCCAATATATTATTTATATAATTCTCTCTAACACACTTCTTAAAATAAAAGCTCTTTGGGCTTCAAACTATCACAGACTAATATTATATTGTGTTTAATTTTTATCAAATAAAATAAAGTTGGTGAGATTTAAACTCATAACTATTTGATCAATAAAGTTTTAATATCATGTCAAATAATCATCTTAATTTAATATCTTAAATAATTAAACAAAAAAATCTCAAGATAATAGCTAATACAAAGATCCAAAAGAAGTCTGTCGTGATGAATTGAGTTTACATGGCCTACCCATGCCCACAACTCATGTCTTACCTATGCCCATTTATCTCATGGTCAAGGCCCAAGAGGCAGGCTTTTATTTAGAAATATTTTTCGAGAGAAGCCCATAGTTTGTAAGAGGGCCAGGGACCTTCCCTGCTACAGGGAAGGAGAAGGAAAACCTAAAGTAGACGGAAAGAGGCAATCTAATGCTACGAAAAAGCGGGGGAGAACAGCTATAAGCTAGTAAATTTCCAAAAGAATGATAGAGCTAGTGAAGTTGCTCGATGATGTAGGCCATGGATATCTGGATAAAATCTATTAATGTTTCCAATTTCACGAGAAAAAGCCAATACCATATAGAGCAAGACAAACAGAGCCCCCCAAAGGGCCCAAAAAGAGAACATGTAAGATCAGGATCGTTGCCTCCCCATATTTCCCCTTTTCAAAATTAACGCGTCGTGTATTGTTGGTGGTGCAAATTAAACACTTGTTTATGGCCACTTTGTTGCCCCCTGATCATGCGATCTGCAATCTCTGAAAAATATCAGAACAACCCGAGTTGACAAGAAGCCACCAAGAAAATGACATGGTCACTTGTAGACCAGTCAGTTCGGAGGGGCCCATGAGTGTTGAAATAAGAATTGAATACAGTTTGGGTGAAGTCTACCTGTGTTGCTCTTCGCTAATGAGATTAGATAATCTTCAGAGTTTGGGCGTGAAGGATAAGTCTGTCAAAATCAGGCATTCAACTTTGCACTGCCGAGGATGTTTTGGTCACTCTGAGAATTGTCGGTGAAAAGGAATGTATAATAAATACCCTTCATCTGAGTTCGAGAACCTCTCAAAATCAGGATAAAACTTGGATAAAGTAGTGGACATTCCATTAAACGTTGAAACAGAGGTAGCCATCTTTTAGTGCCTCGTTTAGGAGATTTGACCCTTTGGGCCAAAAAAAAAACTTATATTTATTATTGTTGTTGCTGTTGTTCTTATTCAAGAGAGGATATACAGAAGAATTAGAGATGGAATCATGGGATAAAAACCCTGAGGAGATTTGAAAATGACTTGTAAATTGGAGAACATAGAAAGAAGGGGACAGGAGATCACTATCATATGTTTTTCAGACGGGTCTTCCATCCCTTGAACTTCATGAGTATCATGATCTCACTCGTTACAGATATTTCTTAATTAATTGATTGAATTACGAAATTATACTTGACATGTATCCAATATATATATATATATATATATGTATTAACAAATTGTATGATTGAAACCCAATCACAGTTAAATATAATTAAAGGAGAGGGTGTGAAGAGATTACTGTTAAATGTATGAAAAAATTATTTATTATTATATTCAAGTTCAATGGTTTAAATAAACATCGATATAGATGCAAGCATCGATCGATCGTAACAGCTCCAATAAATTGATAAAATGGCAACTTGACAAGCTAGCCCATGCTAAATATATCATGACACCGCCATGTCCCCTCACTTCGAAGGAAAACCAAAAAGAACAAGCAAGAACATAATGTCCAAAGTATAAGCTTTATAGGTAAAAGAGAAGTGGCATATTCCTTCGAAGAACTAGACAGCAGCAACGCCTAAGCGATAAATGTTAATTACATGGACCCAACCATGCAGCATTTTCTTAATTTCATCTTCAACAACATAGGATTCTAATCTAATACAACTACAGCCTTAATTTGAAAGCCCTAGAAATCCAGCAATGACACTGAAACTGTATTAATATGATTTGATTCCCAGTGATAAAAACTCCACCATTTATCTGACTAAGTCTCGTATATTGTCCATGCCCATGTAGCTACAAAGGGTGCAAAATGTCATGGACCGGTGATAGTTTTTTGGCTTCTTGGAGATGGAGTTTTGCTCAAACCCTAGAGAATGATTTGAGAGAAGTGGAGGAGACAACTTGCATGGAGATGGAAAATTGAGTGATGGATAACCTAACATAAGTTTACAGCTCTTGTCTATCTCAATGCTCTTGTCTGCATGCCAATGGACACATATAAATAATTGCCCGACTATCTAGGCCCATGCATATATGCTCGGTTAGTTCATGTTATTCATCTTTTTCCGATCTTTATTAAGTCAATATATATATATATATATATATATATTATTATTAATCAAAGATTTAAATTCTCAAACTAATTCCTCTCATCTTGTAAAAATTATAAAATTCTGACTTGATGTTTATGTTTTTATTTTTAATATCACTTTCCAAATTAATTTATAATCATTACGTACCAAAACATGATGTTAGAACGAAATGTCAGCATCTAGCTACTAGTAATTGATTAATTTGTAAATATAATCAATTATAAATTAATTTTATCAAGCGATTTATTCAAAACCCGACCACAATTTTGCTGGGTGTTAGAATATTTTGATGAAGAAAAGCCTATTATTTGGGCACTTCAATTTTGTGTCTAATATTTCAGGAAAATTATTTGTGTCAATTTCAGTATGAATAATTTATTTTTTTATAATATATATATATATATATATATATATATATATATATATATATATATATATATATATAGGACGCCACACATAAAGCCAAATAAAAAAAAGGAATGAAGAGGAAGAAGCAGCGCAGGATATCACCATGCAAGTAGTGCAGTGGAGGCACATGGGTTCCACGAGGAACACTCGTCCTTGGTCGACATGGTCATGGATCCAAAGCTTGACACTGTATATTTATGATGCCTTCTTGGAAGAGACAACAGCTCCATGATCGTATTGATTGGCCTGCAGGATAGAAAATATCCCTTTCATTATTGCCTTTTGATAAAATTTTCATTTCTATGCTCAAAATAAGCGGCCATCATGTTTTTCTCTTGTTTTTGTTTTTCCCCTTGTCATCAAAAAACATGTAGTTTGGAACTACTCTTCCTCCTGGCTCCGGTTTATCGGTTTTTCTTTTATTGTTATTATCTGGATTTTGAATTTAGTTCGGAGAGATCATATATAAAAATAATTTATACAATACGAATCATTTATATAAAATATGAGAGATTATTTTGTAAAATTATATATCAATATTATATATAATGGTATAGTAGAAACAATTTTGATTAAAAATAATTAAATATTTAATTGGAGTGTTAATGGAGTGATATATATGTGGATTATTAAAAAACTACTTGTTAAATAAATGAAAATATCATTAAGTGGGATGAAAAAAAAAACAATAAATTTAAAATCAACAAACCCAAAAGAAAAAAAGAAATATATTAATTGCTAAAAAATATATTTTGTTTAGAATGCATATGGACTATACTTAATGAGTAAAGATACATGTGTTATATGTTTAGAATGCATATGTTATATGTTTAATATAATTAAACACACACAACACATTTATTCTCTCTAATCTTAATATTTATTTTCATTTGGATGTATTATTAAGGAATATATTTTTTAGTATATCAAAATCATTTATAAAAAATAAAAAAATATTAATTTAATATTTTTTCAAAACAAATATATTTTTAAAATACATCTAAATTAATACAATTTCAAACACAAAAATAATTCAATAAAAATGCTCGGGGAAGGATTATTTGGGAAAATGTGGGTTACTTGTGTAAAAATAAAATAAATGAACTGTCCAACTTGCCCAGTGTTTGTCAAGGTCAGATAGAAAAGTGACCCAAAATAAGTAGAAATGATTAAAAGTGAGTAGGTGGCTAAGATAGCCATCGATTCTTGCAAAGAAGTCAGTAGACAAGCTTAAACTCTTTAATCAATGGGTCCATGCATTAACAAGAGTAATTAATGCCGTATCATCAAATCTTTCGGGCATGCTAATTAATGAAAGAAGAACCCCTCATCTGGAACAAGCAATTTTGCTGTATAATATTCTATGGCTAAAAGATGATTAATGAGTAGTATTTAATTACTTCAACTTTAAATTGCAATCAAGCGTGACATTTTTTCTTGGCTTAAACTTTCTTCACTTTGCGAGAAAGCAAGCTCGGAGAATCTTGTTCTCCAATCACCGGAGAAGTCTTGACTGGTTTCCGAGTCACTGGCATGAACAGAAGGAAGAAAAGTGGATATTTCCGAGTCACTGACAGGAAGAAAAGTGGATCGAATCATTTCTATAAGCAAATGGTTTCTGTTTCAAAGCGTGAATTATCATGGAAAACAAGTTCGATCACATGGATGAATAATTTTAACTCGGTAAATAACATGGAAAAGAAATAGTTAGGCTGCTTGTTAAAGGGTATATATATTCTTTCTAGTTTAATTTATATTACCAGTACTGTCTTATTATCTCAGGACTAGGATTATTAATTTAAAACTCTTGAAGGAGTATATGTCTTATTAGTAAGTAAATAATTAATAAATATAGTTCGATATTTGATTTTATTGATTGTGAAATCTAATTAGATTTAAACTATATAATCAATCAAGATCTAGCACTCCATTAATATTATAATAAATTAAAATATATAATTATTATTAAGACTCGATATATTGAACCTCACCTCATTTATAAAAGTTACCAGAAATATATAATCTCCGGATCAAACCTGTTTTTCAATTAATATCCAAAGACAAATATGTGTAAACAGATTACTTGAAACGATTTTGATTGCTAGTTTGTCACTTTGATTTAGGTGGTGTTTATGAATGTAATAATAGTTATTTTTTAAAGTTATTTGTTTTGAAATATATTAAAATAATTTTTTTATTTTTAAAAAATTATTTTTGACAATCAGTACATCAAAACAACATGAAAATATAAAAAAATAAAAAATAATTTTTTTCAAAAATATTTTTAAAAAAAAAAAATAAACAGGAGATTAATAATTAATCCAAAATCATACTGAGTGGCCGCAGTTCTTATTAATTATGTACTGTAGCAATTATTTACATGAGTTCATTTTAAAAAAAAATGTAAGTATTTTTAAAAAAATATTATTATATAAAATATTATGGGACCGCCTCTCATAATAACAATAACAATAATACATGAGAAGAAAAATATTTTTGTTTTCTTCAATCCCCAATCTTTCTTATTACAAAAGAGTCCACTCACTCCACTCATTACTCGACACATACTGTAATTATACCAGTCAATTAATTATCATAATACATTATATCTTGCCGTCTTAATGCTAATTAAGCTCTTAATTTTTCTAACAGTAGATGAAACAGTGATATTCAGCAGGGTGGTCCTCAGAGGTCAACCAATAGGCAGGTAAGAAAGGGTCATATTCTCTGGAACTGTTTGTCTGGCGCACCCTCGATCAAGAACATTGACCCATCTCTCTTTAAGATCTTCAAAACATATGCGTGAATCTGCAACAGAGCTATCATTGAAAAAGGCAGCAAGGCGTACAGGAATGATGCTCACCCAACATCCACACCCTGTTTTCGATCGAAAAGAGTAGGACAAGGGCCTCATTTCCCTCGTGGCATTTCAAGACCACCAAACGGTCCTCCCTCCCTTCCTCGCCTACAAAGGATAAATATCTCCAAGCTCCTGCTCCCTGTTCTTCCTCAAGATCTTCTTTTTTTCTTTTTAATTGGGTATTAGAATTAGTTTGTGCATGACTAAATTCTCGAGCTCTTATACATACTCGTGCCTGAATAAATTTCTCACATAAAAATATAAGATAAGTCACTATTTTTTTACACCCAAAAAACATTACTCCAAGAAAATATAGCAAGTGAAATTTGAATCCTGAACCTAAGAAAAAACATACCTGTTAAGTACAAAAACTTTACCACTAGGCTAACCCCGTGAGATTTGCTTTGCTTTTTGCCAGGTGTCATTCTACGCACAGTGATTTGACCAATCCAAATATATTTGAATGAGTGAGATATTCTTACAGCTTACTTATTTAATAAGTTATAAATATAATATAACTAGTGTAAAATCCGACCAAACTCGATTCCAGATATATATTAGTATCTCTCTCTCTCTCTCTCTCTCTCACACACACACACACACACATATATATATTAGTTTTATGAATAATTACCATTTGAATATCATAAAATATTCCCTTTCAGGACGACCTGGTCTCTCTATTTTGAATACTTTTTTTAACAGAAAACAGAAAGTAAATTCTTGAGTTTTTTTCATCCAATTAATTTATATCTTGGGTCATACATACAGTGCGGCTATGATATCAATACTTTTTCTTGATTTCCAATGAATTTCTATTTATAGAAATAATAGCACAAAGAACTGTATTGATAATTAATATTTTGAAAGCTAATATCCCGAATAAGACACGCATTAATATATATTTAAAAACTTGAAAAGCAAGTTAATTATTATTATTATTTTAATTTGAGCATAGATGAAGCTTAAATAATTGAAGGCTCCCTTTTCTTTTTGGAACTTCCAAGGTTTCACTGTTCAGATAAGGAAAGAAAATCCAGATGTTGCTCGCGTAGATCTTTTGCTAATCTTATGACGTGGCATTAGGTAATTGACCAATAATAATAAAATTGTTAACAATCAAAAGCCAAAATCTCCTACGTGGCATTCATCCGTCGCTCCCTTTAGATCCGCGGTCCATTCACAAACCAAAAAATAAAAACCAAAAACCAAAAAGCAAAATAAAATAAAATAAAATAAAATCTCTCTCTCTCTAGTCAAGGACCACGCTTTATCTCTCTATTACACTCATAATTTCATTTTTTCTCTCTCTAAAAAATTTCCATGGACACTAATTATAAATTCTGGTATCATTCTCTTCTTTGATCTCCCCCCCTCCCCCCCCAATCTTCTCTTCTTCAACAAATCTCTCTTCGCACCTCACATTTTCCATTCCTTAAAAAGGAATAGGATTTTTTTGGTTTTGGTTTCTCTCTCACTTTCACAAAACAGAACCCAAACGTAAGACAATAAAAAAAAAAAAACACTATACATTTAGCTTCTCAGGTACGTTTCCGTCAACAATATTAATCCTTACTTTTCTCAATCTGATTAATTTTCGTGCCTTTTTTAAAAAGATTTGATGACTCTATCGATCGAAATCCAGTTTTAGGGCATATATTTTTATTCTTGGTATGAATTTCTGAGTGAATTTAGGGTTTGTATTTGGATTTTTGGGGTTTGATTATTTTTTGTTAATGTTTTAGGATTGTGTAGTTATGCGTGATTGGTGGATTTAGAGAAGGGTTGTTGTTGTGAAGGGGGGGTGTGAATTTTGAGAGTGGAGGTTGTGAGGTGCAGGGGGTAGGAGGGGTTGTGTGAGGATGACGGATTTTCAACCATTGCAACAAAAGCCTGAATCAACGGATGATGCCCGGATGGAATTTGAGAGGGGGTTGGAGGAATTGATGCGTGGGCATTTGGATGATTGTATGCCATTTGCTTCGTGTAGTTCTAATAGGAACGTGGATGAGGAGGATGATGAAGGGGATCAGCTTGTGCGAAGGAGACGTAGGTCTGAACTTGAGGGTGATGATTTGGCTGAGTCATCAGCTGTGAGGCGGCGCCACTCTCGTATTTTGAGTAGGTGGGCTGCTCGCCAGGCGCAGGAGATGATGACGCCTATGGAGAGGAGGACTCGTGAGTCAGAGCTGATGGCACTTGCAGGTTTGCACACGGTTTCCATGCTTGATTCCTCATTTTTGAGGGAGTCACAGTCGCCTACTGCAAGAAGGCAGGGGGCAGTGGAAAGGCCGAGTACTCAGGCGTCTGCAATTTTGCAAATGTGGCGGGAGTTGGAGGATGAGCATTTGTTGAATAGAAGGGAGAGATTGAGGCAGCGAAGGAATGCCGATTCTAATACAAACATGTCGGTTTCAAATGCATCAGAGAGTCGGGGGAGTGAGAATCAGGGAAGTTTGGAGGATGCAAGTGAGAGTGAAAATGACTTTGGACCTTGGTCACATGACCATATGGTGTCACAGAATGATCGTGGGGATAATGAGTCTAGCAGGGAGCAATCTCCGGATATTGGAGAAGTTGAGAGGAGCGTGAGGCAGATTGCTCGGGGATGGATGGAGAGTGGCATTAGTGACCGTGCTTCTAATGTATCCCAAAGGAATGGTAGTCCCAGAGCAGAATGGCTTGGTGAAACAGAGAGGGAAAGAGTTAGAATTGTCAGGGAGTGGGTGCAGATGGCAAGTCAGCAGCGAGGAGCTCGTGCTAGCCGGAGGGAAGATCAAGCTGCTGGACACAATGCACAAGTTGACCAAGCTCGTGATGGGTCAGTTGCTGACCATGATGAAGGGCAACCGGAACATATTCATAGGGACATGCTGAGGTTGCGTGGAAGACAAGCGATTCTTGACTTGCTTGTCAGGATTGAGAGAGAAAGACAGAGAGAACTTGAGGGACTATTGGAGCATCGGGCTGTCTCGGATTTCGCTCACCGCAATCGCATTCAGGTCAGTTCTTTGTCGTAATTGGATTTTGTTGGTATCATTTCTTAGTCATTTAACCTAACTTGTTGTTCAGTGTATGTTTAAAGATACAATCACTATAAGTTTGGGAAGCTTGTCTTAAAATAATTTAATCGTTTACAATTTCATTGGTTTAATTTATTCCAATGGTATATGCAAAGACATTAGAAAGCTAGGTTATATAAATTTATGATTAATTTAAACATACTGGGATTTCTATATCATATATACCCATCCTCAAGGCTAATATCTGCCATGTTTGATTGAGTTAAATTTAGTTAAGACATAATGTTTCTAGTGGAAACTCTATTAGCTAATCATAACAACACTCTGACAATCTACTTATATTCGATGATTGGAAATTCTCTCTTCTAGTCCCTTTGCGATTCCTTGATTGCTCGCTCTTAAATCTTTTCCAGTCATTACTAAGAGGTAGATTCTTGCGAAATGAAAGACCGGTTGAGGAGGAGAGACCGCCTTCTATGGCTGCTAGTGAACTAGTCCAATTAAGGCAGCGGCACACTGTTTCTGGCTTAAGGTATGTGTTTTCTTCTATTCCTGCTTCAATCCGTAGTAGACTATTGAGAATGTTCATCTGATTGTTCAAAAACTTCAACAGTGGTGCTCTCGAGGATACTGTTTTCTTTATCTTCCTTCTAAGCTGCACATTGTTTAGATGTATTAGGATACATATTTTGTTAGAGATGTATTAGGATCATCCTATCAAGGAAACATATGGAACACAACTTTCACTTCTCAGAGCGATTCAGACAAATTTGTTATGGAGATGTTCCCCGTTCCTCTGAGGTGTTTGTATGTAATCCAGTGATTATTTGGCTGTTGATTGCTGATGAGATAGGGAAATTCATGGGTGAAAATGGGAATTTTAATGCTGCCAAATTCAATTTATTAAAAAAATAAGTTTTCCAGGCTTTCCAGTCATAGATGAGAGGATGGTGTATGCACTTGGTGGTTTGGCAAATTCATTGTCTTTCTGTGCATGTTATAGTTGGAAAAGATGATATTGTCCATACATCATTATGGTAGTTTTGCTTGGGGCATTGGATGGCACATTTTGACTTTTATATTGGTGATATCAATGGTAAGATAAGAGTGGATTTATATACATAAATGCACAATTAAGTGTGTTTGTGTGTTTGGGGTAGTGGGTTAAAAAGATTAAATCAGGAATTGTAGAAAACAAAATTAAATCAGGAACCATGCATTGGAAGGCAGTCGGCCTCTAGACAGCAAGTGATGGATCTATTGGGTGTGAAAAGATCTTAAGTTTCTGATTTGTATTGTTAACCTAACTGAGACAAATACTGTGTGTGAAGGGTAGATGCTGAAGCTCCAATGTTTGAAATATAATCTATTTGTACACATGGGTGCCAATAGTTTATTATAAGCAGCTTCAGATGCAGATATCAGTTATTTATCAATTCCAAAACCACTTTAACAAAATTAACAGTTTCAAGAATATATCCTTTAGTAACTGATGCAGAGTTTTGAATCCCAATTTCATATCATTGGAAGAAAGAATACTGGACACCACCTTTCTTCCCTGTTTCCTACAAATAGATGGAACTTGCCATGGAGAAATCTGCAATAATGAAAGCAAACCATATCTTGCCTGCAAACAAGACCCTGGCATTTTCTTCCTTCTTTATGCATCCCCCTTCTGACTTGGCCTTCTTCTCGTGGAGCAATGTTACATCCTCTTAAAAATTGAGTTGTTGCCTTTTGGCTTGTTTGCACTTGATTAATGTGTTGCTGCTATTGCAGTTACTGAACAATGAAAAAAGAAATGGTTTCAGTTGACTGTCCTAATGCCATTCATCTTCTTTCTTTCAGGGAAGGGTTTAGGTCCAGGTTGGAAAATATTGTTCGTGGTCAAGTAAGCAGCCATTCTGATACCACACCTAATACTAACATCAATGATTCTGGAAATGATCGGACTCAAACAAACACTCATCAGGACATCCAGCATGAGGAGAATGATCAACCACAGCCTAGGAGTCAAGAAAGTGACGTGCGTCGTTTGCCTGATCAAACAAACAGCTCGGGGGGCAACAATGCTACTGATAACATGAACCGGCAAGAAACTGCTAATCAAGGAGAAGGTTGGCAGGAACTAGTAACCAACGACGAGAGAGGAAACTGGCAACAGTCTGGCTACAGTCAGTTGGATGAATGGAGAGGTAGTAATGCGGAACCTATGGATGGAAATTGGCAAGAGAACTCAGTGAATGAATGGTCACGGGAAACACCTGGAAATGTGCCTGGTGAACAAGGACGACCACAAGGAGCCCAGGAACTTTGGCGTGAGGATGGCTCGAGTGAAACTGTTGAACATTGGACAGTGGGGTCTTCTGATCCTCCAAGAACTCGCCGTGCTGTTCCAATGAGAAGATTCAATAGATTTCACCCTCCTGATGATGAGAATGTGTATAGTATGGAGCTTAGGGAACTATTGAGCAGGTAATTGATCTGTTGTCGAATGCCTTTTATGTGTTGAAAGTCATAAGAATTCACTTTGATCATTCAATGGAATTTACCTTTCGTGTTTTAGGAGAAGTGTTTCTAATCTTCTTCGTAGCGGTTTCCGTGAAAGCCTCGACCAATTAATACAGTCATATGTGGAGAGGCAAGGTCGCTCTCCCATTGACTGGGATTTGCACAGAAACTTGCCAACACCAACTCCCACATCACCAGAACGGGATGAGGAGCAGCAAAGAGATGAACAAAATGAGGGTCAACGCGATGCTGTAAACAGACCTTCACTCGTCTTGCCATCTCCACCTGTGCCTCCACCTCAGCCACTGTGGCACCAGGATTTGCATCACACTAGCTGGTCCCGTCATAGCATGCATCGATCAGAACTAGTGAGTCATCTTTATCCTCTGCAGATATTGAAACAATGTGTATATTATTACCAGATTGATAGTGTTCATTTTTCTTCTTCTGTCAATTGATCATGTTGGGCATTTTGTCTACTTCTCCATAATAAAGGGCATACAAAAATCTGCTTTCTGGCTTGTTCTGAAAACCGAGATTGGTTCATTTTTTATGATTAAAGAGTTTGGGTTACAAAATCATTGCCATATATTTTCAGCTGAGATGCATTAAGATTCAGTAGAATGTATTTCTTTGTTGTAACTTCTGTTTCCGGTGTCTGTAGTACTATAAATCTGCCAGTTTTTACACATGCTTGCTTTCAGTACTTTGTGCTATTTCTTCTAGTGCAAGTTTTATCTGAACGTGGATGCTGATACTGATGAGCAGGAGTGGGAGACAATTAATGATTTAAGAGCAGACATGGGAAGACTTCAGCAAGGAATGAGCCACATGCAGAGGATGTTGGAAGCCTGCATGGACATGCAGCTTGAGTTGCAACGCTCGGTCAGACAGGAAGTCTCTGCTGCTCTGAATAGATCAGCTGGTGAAAAAGGTTTTGTTGGCTTTCAACATTTTCGTTGCAAGGTTGTTGATCATTTACCCTATCCTTGATTGTTGACTTGAAAGATGTCTCATGTTGCAGGGTTGGGTGCAGAGACATCTGAGGATGGGTCTAAATGGGGTCATGTAAGGAAAGGGACATGTTGTGTTTGCTGTGACAGCCATATTGATTCTCTATTGTACAGGTATCATTGCCTTTTTTTCTTCTGAGGTTTTTCGTGGTCAACTCAAGAGAGCGTTGGAATGAGTCTTCCCCTTTCGGGATTTGCTGATTTGATTTTGCTGCTGCTTTTCTTTTATTAACACATCAGTTCAAATTGGATGCAGATGCGGGCACATGTGCACTTGTTCAAAATGTGCAAATGAGTTGGTCCGTGGCGGAGGAAAGTGCCCATTGTGCAGAGCACCAATTGTCGAAGTGATCCGAGCATACTCGATACTGTAAAGATGTGGATAGGAAATAAGTAATAAAAAAATGAATTGAATTGAGTGGTAAGGCTGGAGGGAACCAATGGCGGCAGTTCCTTCTAAGTGAATTAGAAGCTGCTGCTTATCAGTCTCTCGTGCCTGTAGAGTGTCCAGTCATTGCCTCTGTTTCTCTGATTATATGTGGGAATGTTTTGAAAAATGTATAATTGGAATAACAAATGGCACCTCCATTCTTTCATCCGTAAATAAAATGTTCGGCTAAAAAAATTCTTTCCTTTCTTAGACCCTTTGTTCTTGACAAGCACATCTCTTAGGATTGGATAGTTGAGGCTGAAGTCTTGAAGAGTTTCTATTCTTTAGTCTCTCAACGAGGAAATTCTAAATTAAAAGGAAAAAAAGAGATTGAAACTCAAATATTTAAATCAATGGAGAAGCCGTGAAGAACTCATTGATAAATGAGATTGATTGCGGCAAAGACCATGTGCCTGCCAAAAAGAAGAATTTGACATGAAGTTTGTTTTTCTGACGAATAATAAGCAATGATACATTGATTACAAGATTACAAGAACTCCTCCAGCCAAATTTCCCGTGTCAAGGACGTGGACAAGCACGTAAATGGCAACAAATCTCCTCTCCAGCTGGCTGTTCATCTGGAGATGCTGGGGGCTATGGTAACGCAGTTCCTTGGCCGTCCCCCCCATCTAGCTTCTCAACTATTGTATGGACACCAAAATTTTCTACTATAGCGTTATCTTCCTTTACTTCCACATATAGTTTCAATGCCTCTCCACCTTCCATTGCACATGGAAGCTCAGTAAATGGCAAGTATTTCACCAAAGAATGGTTGGTGGATATTTTACCACTCGGAAACAACCTTTCGAAGAATTGAATATAATTACTAATTATATCTTATCACAGTAGAGGCATGCGCAACACCAAATGATCCTTCATTTGCTGCAATGGCTACGTAAATAACCAAACAACCAATGCTTGGAGTTCCCTATCTGCAACTGCTGGAACATAAAATGATAATGAAGACCGGTCTCCACGATAGCTGAACTAACCTGGTATCTCACCACTGAGTGTAAATTATCATACTGTGCTCACCCTTGAACAAAGCCTGGTTCAGGTACAGATAAAATTCTAAACCTTAAAATATATGCAATATACTAATCATGCGTGTGCGTGTGTGTGCATGCAGAAAAAGAGGGTAAGGGGTAACCTGAGCAAGAGTCTTCTTAAAATTATTTGCTACATTGCTGCGGTCATCCAACAGAATGGGCCAGACACTGACACCTTTCATGCCATGAATCTCAATTAGTTTTTGGCACCCACTCAAGAACAGTGGAGGAATTGTTTTTGTACGACTTCAGAGTCTTTCCATTGATGTGAAATGAAGAGCGTAAAACTCCTTTGAACATGAAGGGAACTCCGAGATTGATAGAAGATCTATGCAGTTTATAACGAACACACGCTCTAGCTTAGAAAGGCAGGTGACTCTAGAAGGTAGATTTAAAGGATCTGTTTCCTGATAAATCCAATTTCTCAACAAGCTTCTGAGTATTATTTTCTCTAGACCTGAACTGTGAAAGTTTGGTGTCTTAACAAGGTTTTGGAATAGCTGAGACTTGGGATTTTCATCTTGTTGAGAAGCTGTAAAGACAGCAAGGAAAATGAGCGAAAAACAATCATGAAAAACAAAAAATGCAACTGAAAAACAATCATGTGCCTTACCTTGATCTGATTCTAGAGTTCTTTGATGTTGCTGTTCTGCATAGCAAGAACAACTAGGCTCTTCCGTTGAAAATTGGATGGTAAAGATTTCAAAGGGCATTAAATATCTCATCCTTACAAATGATTTAGTGCTTATAGGTAGAGTTTTTGATGTAAAATGTAGAACCATTTACACCTAGTGCGAGCCCCTCCACAGCTTACGTTCCCTGAAAACAGTTCAAAAATAGCAGAAATTTTACATATAATGATGTGGAAGATGGTCCGTGCCAAAAAATTTTGTTAAAATTTCCAAAAAGTTGACAGACAAGAGGTGGAAAATTGTTTTTGTGCGCAAGACCAAATTAGGTATATGCAATTAATTCTTACCATCCTAATGTTGAGGACATCCTGCACATCCTCGGGAAGCTAAATTCTGCTGTGTTTTCCTGATCAGGTGACATTTCACGAGCAATCTCTCTTCCCGTATCTCGTAACAAATCATGCATCTCTAACTTATTCAAGTTGATAATAGTTAAAAGAGACCTCACAATGAGAATACCAATACTAATTTCTTGAAAGCAACCATGGCCATATAGCATCTCAGCTATATGTTCTTTGTCCGAATCAAAGAAAAGGCATGCAATATCACGGAATATGGCTCACATTATCATCATCATCTAGTATGTCAAAACATATTCTGAATTTTCTCTGAATTTGTTGGTATGGAATTTTTTTGTAGTTTCTCATTAACACTTTTCCATACAAGTATACTTCTTTTGAACAAACAAGAACTCAAAACTTCAAGAGCTAAAGGAAGTCCTAGTCCACTACACTATCCAGAAGCTCCACATAATCTCATTCGGATGGGTGCTCCTATAGGCATGCCAATCCAACTTTGTAGCTAATTCTTTTCATCTGGTTCAATTTCATTTAGCAAATGATCATTTCTAGTTGTAATGATTATTCTGCTTTTAGAACTAAACCAACTTCGCTCTCCAAACAAGGCATCTAATTGTTCCAATTTATCTACATCATCAGGAACAACAAGAGCTTTTTGGCGGCAAACTCATTCTTTGATCAAATCCCTTCCTCATTCTTTGATCAAATTGATTCCTCTTAAAGCATTTTTTATCTTTAGAATCTTTAGTTCAAGAAATTGTTCTTGTAATTGAACCAGACCTTCCAATTACGTTGAGATTTCTCCGACATTCAAAAGAAAACAAATTCTCTCAAACATTTAACATTCGTTAAGCACAACCTTTGTTATAGTTTTCTTGCCTACTCCTCTCATCCCATCTATGGCCACAACGTAAGCATCGTCTGTAGCAATTTTTACCAACAAAATAATCTTATTGACACGGAAATCAATACCTACTGGATGCTTGGAAACATGCAAGTATTTGCGATCCAATTTATCCAACATCTTCAACGATCCTGGGATTAATCTTGATTCATTCCTACACAAAACCAAATCATCAAAGAAGAATAAATGAACATGTATTTAATTTTATAATCAGAAGCCATTAGAGGACCATGCCGTGCTAAAAATAATTATTTCTTCTACATGTATAAGAGCGGATCTTATCATCTCAGAACCAAAAAAAAAAACCTTACCCGTTTGACATATTAGTGAAGTCCCACTACTACCTAGATCGAAGGATCTGCAACCTTCATGAAAAGAGACTTTCTCCGCTTGTTGGCCTTTCCCATTAAGCACCCTTCATACATCTCAGACGATTCTGTAGATCGGTAATACTATCTTTTCCTCAAGGAATTTCGATACCGCCGCGGAAAGTATGCAGTCTTGCCTGGACCAAAATAGTGTAAATATGATCGGTACAATTCAGTAGTACATCAGGAATATATATGAGATAACACGGGCCGTTTGTTTGTATCAACATAGTTTTCTCCCGAAATGTTTTTTTTTAAGTAAATTATTTTTTAATATTTATTAATATAATAAAAAATAAAATAAAAAATACTTTTTAGAACCCAGCTAAGTTATTAAAAATAAACTGAAAAATAATTTATTAATATTTAATTTTTAAAATTTATTAAAAAAATAAGGATCAAATCTAACAAATAAAAAAATTGAAAGATTATAAAATAAAAAAATTATAATTTCATACATTGTTTTAAATAAGAATAAATATCAATAAAAAAAAAGAAACCAAATATAATAGATAAAAAATTTTGATTAGAAAATGATAAGAGAAAAATAAATAACAATAAAAATAAAAAAAGGATTCAAAACAAAATATATAGTAATTAAAATATTAATGATCAAATTTGATATAATTAATAAATAACAAAAAATTTCTAAATTTTTCACAATTCCTAAAAAAGTGTTTTTTACATAAAATAAAAGAAAAACACTTTTTTGAAAATCAAGTCAAATTTCTCTTTGACTGAAAAATATTTTTCGTTAACTAATTTTTTTAATGGTAAATAACCACATGAAAATTTAAAAAATATATTTTAAAAAAATTACTTTTTATGAAACAAACATGCTAAATATTATTTTTACTTTCTTAGAAAATTCTTAACTTATTAGTTAACGGTAAATAGTTGTTAATGTCCGGTTAAAAGTTAACTTGAAAAAAATTTTTAGTGGAATTAAATAAGAAATTCATTTTAATATTGGATCAAATTTAATTTAAACTTGAGCCTCAATATTTTTTAAAAAATAATTAATGTATTTTTTCAAATTAATCCTTGAACCCGGTCTAGCAAACACAAAAAGAACTGTTTCAATTTTCAATTTAATTCAAAATCAAAGTATTTTTATCAATTAGATATTAAATGATGTTTTTTATAGCATGGATTTGCATATTTGTTAGATGGTAATTATTTGTAAACTTTGACCGGATAACCCAATCGAGAGATGTCTAAAATATTTATCCAATTGATGAAATCATACTCAATTGAGAATATATATATATATATATATATATATATATATATATTGTATTATTCATTGATTTGATTAAACCATTGAAATTAACGAGGTTGAAAAAAATTATTAAGAGAAATGAGAAAGATTAAGAGCGTTTTTTATGAGTTGATAAAATTGGATCCAAAAAACTTAGTGGAGCCAACAATATATATATATAAAAAAAACACTATAATACTTAATTCAGTATAATATTTAAACAAATAGCAAAACATTAGTTGTATTTTCTAGAATTAAATATTTTTTAAATCTTGTTTCAAGTCTAATATCATACCTGTGTTGTCTAAATAGAGAAATTCTACAAATATGGTCCAATAGTTTTTTTTGGCCACGAGAGACTTAAAATCTAGAGAAATAAAATTATGTTTAAATAGATATTTTATACATAAATATCTTATCTTAAAAATTTAATATAAATATCTAAGATATTTATAAAAAAATATATTAAAATATGTATATTGTATACAATGCTTATGGAGTTTTTTCGGAAAAAAAAACTCAGAAATTCATTGTAAAGAAAACGATTAGAATATTGCTAATTGAAAATGATGGAGAAGCGTGGGAAGCTAAAGAAACAGCGAGAAAATCATTCAATACCTAACCTATCAGAACCGAAAAAAGTAAATTTTGTCAATCGAGTCCCAAATATTCTAGGATCTTCAATCGAGTCCATCTGTTAATATTCATTAACTTTCCATCAAATTTCATTGAAATGAAGTTATTTTATTGCATAGAATATGTAAAGTAGTCTTAAAAACATAGATGAAAATTGATGAAAGTACTCAATCAAAAAATCAAGAAAACATTTGGAACCTAATTGTTAAGAGTTGTAAATTGGGAATTCAGTCTAAATTGTGCACACAGATTAGAGACTGTATTCCTTGTACTGCTTTAGCGCTTCATGGATGCTGCAAAGATGATAAAAGGTAAATGACTTCCATGCTTTTCTTCTTTTTCTTTGATGCATGTTTTGGTTCTCTTCCATGATCTTTTGCAAGGTTTCTTTCATGTCAGTTACTGTACTGATTGAGCACCCTATTGAGTGTTATCACAGCAGCTATCTTGCTGTGCCTTCCAGCTGCTTGTTAAAATGCACAAACAGCGGTCTCTTCCTTAAATCCTAGGCTGTTATGGATACTTTTGCCATTTCAGTCTCATCTTTTAGAGATTACATATAATAAGAATGATTGCTTGGTGAATGGAAAAAAAAACATCAACCTAAAAGAAAACGTTTGTTTTGTCATAGATCACAAATGTTGATAACCCACAAGACAGGATCAACCTCTTGGTGCGGAAGATAGACAAGCCTACATGGGAAGAGATTTGCAAAGCAGGGTTTTGTTTTTACGGAAAATTCGTAAGGTTGCTGTCCTGCCACAAATGACCCAGTCAAGGAAAAACCCCAAATCCTCCAACCCTAACTATTTCCAAACAATCAAAGCACAGAATGGGACGGGGAAGATAAGCAAATCATTCAAAACAGGTATAAAGACGATACAGGAGCTAAGACTAAGCTTCATTGATTAGAACAAAAGAAACTACATGGATTTTGTTCAGATCAGGACCTAAACAACCTTTACATCAAACACATCCTAATTCCACAAAAGCCCAACAAGCACTAACCACCTAGGAGCTAGTGAACTTGGTAACAGCCTTAGTCCCTTCAGAAACAGCATGCTTAGCAAGCTCTCCAGGCAAAACCAATCTGACAGCAGTCTGGATCTCCCGAGAGGTAATGGTGGGCTTCTTGTTATACCTAGCAAGCCTTGAAGACTCTTGAGCAAGCTTCTCAAAGATATCATTGATGAAACTGTTCATGATACCCATAGCTTTGCTTGAGATCCCGATATCAGGGTGGACTTGTTTCAAGACCTTGAAGATGTAGATCTTGTAAGTCTCCACATTCTTCTTGGTCCTCTTCTTCTTCTTGTCGCTAGCTCCTTCTTTGGGCAATTTCTTCTCTGCCCTCGGCTTCTTCTCCGCTGGTGCTTTCTCTGCTGCCGCTGGCTTCTTCTCCGCCGGCTTCTTCTCGGCCTTGGGTGCCATTTGGGACTCTTGAAAAAGAGAGATTAATATAGAGGGGTGAGGCAGATTTTTTTTCTTAGGAGAATTTTTGATGGATGGGGTAGATGGAGTTACGCGCTGTGTTTATATAGGGAGAGGAGGTGAGTGGTGATTGGTTGGTTTTGAGGAGACGCGGATCGTTAACGTGGATGGTCGGATTTGAAAAGATTTAAATAGACAGTGAGAGATTGGGTTGTTACAATTTAGGGACCGGGGTTTTTCGAAAGTTGAAAAGCAGGTAGGGTCAATGGTTCTTTTGAAAATTTTCGCGTTTCGCGGGTTTATTTTGGACTGGGCCAGACCTTAATTCAGCAAGCCCAACTTTTAAGTCCAGTAGTTTAACAAGTAAAAACCCTGAAAATCATGTTTAATTCTCTCCCAAAAAACTTTTCTTTTGGTATTTTGTCATCTAGGATTTGATCGTGAAAGACTATGAGAAGGAAATTTCTCCTTGATGCACCACCAGTTTAAGTGTACATAGACAGGTTAAAACCTGATTAGGAATAGACAAGCTCGAAAATATTTTGATTACTGATATCATTGATGCTGAAAAAACCCTCTAAATAGACTAGGTTATAGCTATTAAATTCAGTCCATTCCAGCAGATTGACTCTGAAAACTCGTTTCCAAACTAGGTTTTTAGCTGAAGTAAAAAGCATTAATTTAATGTAACTTAAATTGATCTAGATTAACTCACTCGCCTAATAATACAAACTTTTATAATGATTAGTCGTTTAACCAAGTCTGATAACTATGAGCTCATCTAGTGCGGGAGGAGAAGATAGAAGGAAGGAATCTTTAGGCGAGACGTACAAAAACAGCTGCAACATTATGGCTGGGACAAGAGTTGAACACGGGATGCAAGTGTGAAACGGTTAATAAAAAAACTTGAATTATACTTCGGAATTGGCACGTCCAATCACTGCTGTGTGATTTTACACAAGAACATGCTATGACGTGGCAAGAGGGAGCATCTTTCTAGTTCAGTTTTCGTTGTGTTCAATAAGCAGACACTATCATTTCATATGTGACTTCGATCTATGGAGAAGTTATGATGTTCTATTAAATAGGGTTTGTAGCAATGGGATCTACAATAAATAGAATTAGTGAAAAGAATGGAGCTCCGGCAAGGGGTGCTCCGGCCAGGAATGGAAAAGGTTGAATTTTAGAAACCACGGGAATGTCCTCTGGACTCATGAAAACCACCTTCGTCCATTATTGACAGGCTTCAGCTTTAGTACAAGTTTCGCACGTTCAGCTTCAACTTCTGCATATTTGAGGCTCATGTCGAAGTAGCGCTCCTGTAAATCTTTTAGCTCTGTCTGAAGTGATGATATCTTACCCTCATATCCATCTCCTTCTACTACTACATCTTCATCCAACAACTTCTTGGGAGCATTTAATGGATCCTTGTACTCCTCGGTTAACAAGCTGAAACAGAGGCAGAAATTAAAACATTGTGAATTAGACATAACGTGACAGGGGCGCATAGTTGTCTAAGATGACATTTTGATACTGTCGAATTTCAAATGTTTGTGCAAGCGAAAGCAGAGAGCACTTGTACCAACCTCTTAAGCTGGGCTTTGTACATATCATTTGCCTCCAAAGCCTCAGCTAGTTCATTCTCGAGTAGTTGGATCTTTGACAAAGAATCCAATCCCATACCTGGAGCATTTCCAGTATTAAAATTTGATTTCGTACCGACCTGCATTGGAGAAAGAATTTCAGAAATAAATAACCAACCATGTAGTCCATTATTTCATAGACAATACTTCTAAACTATTTGCCTCCTCTTTTTCATTTGGTGAGAAGTAATGTACAAGCTAATAATTTCCCTGATAAAAAGTTACATTAACTATTCTCAATTGAAAATGAGATATAAATTGTTCGTGCTGACCTGTGTGACATTTAATTCATCAGGAGTAGAAGAATTCATGTCACTGGATTCAGGACCAGAGGGGAGGCTTGCATCACTGAAACTATGTTGATCCTGTTTTGATGCTTTCCTCTGTTCAAGTTCCTCTCCAAGAGCTTGAGCTTTCTTCAGGCACTCCTGCTTCTCCTCTTCGAGGTATCTTATCTTCCTCTGGAATTCACTATTAGCTCTCTTAGCCCGAGCAAGCTCATTTTTCAGCTCAGCATCCTGAGCACCTATTGCTTCTCTTGCGGTTAAATCCCCATCCAGTCGCAAAAGCTTCTCCTCCAGGGCAACTTTACTCCTTTTGCAGTCTTCTAATTCAGACACAGCCCTCTGCATGTCAGAAATCTTCTGCATAGACAGGATTTTCTCGGTCTTCAGTTCCTCGTAATCCCCTGATAACATCTGCAATGAAGCTTCAAGCTTTTGATTCTCAAATTTGACCTCATTAAGCAATCTTTTAAGATCCAGAATCTCGTCCTGAAGAAGTGATGTTTTCTGCAATTGGATCTTAAGGCTGGAAGTTTCCTCTGCAACTTGTTGCCTCGCATATTCAGAAGCTTTAAGTTTTATTTCCAGCCCCTTAACACTGCTTTTATGTTTCTCTTCATTGGATTTGACATCTTCTAACAATTCAAGCAGCTTTTCATGATCAGCCATCAGAACTTCCTGATTTTGTTTGGAAGCATCAAGTTCTTGCATAAGTCCAAGCACTTTAATCTCTGATTCCATCTGGAGGGTACAGAGGTTACTCTCAGATAATTCGAGTTTTCCTTGTAATTCTTGCAGAGAAGCTTCCAGCATAGCTCTACCTGAACGCAGATGAGACACTTCAATCACAGCTTCTGAAGCTGTCCTTTCCTTTTCTCCATGAGTTGCAGATATCTGTTCAGTCAGATGTGCAACCTCTCTTTGAAGATTCTCAACTTCAACTGTCTTCTCCAAGTGCATCTGGTTCAGAAAATTCTCCTCCATAGCAAGTTTCTCTTTATATTTCTTGTTTTCTTGAAGAAGTGAATCTAGTTCTATACCAAGTGCTTGCTCTTTTGAGGCAATTTCTTGCTGCAGCAATATATACTTTCCTTCAAGAGCTTCTACTTCCTTCGACATATTAGAAAAACACTTTTCTGAATCCCTTAACTCAGCTTCCAGAATTGTACAATGCTCATGTAACTGCATCTTTTGCGTCCTCAGTTCTGCATTTGATTTCTGAAGCACACTGCATTCTTCAATAAGACTTTCAGCTGTAGTTTGTAACTTTGGATTTGCTACTTTCAGATACCCGCACTCTTCTTGAGCTTCTAACCACCGCTTTTGCATGTCCTGCATCTTTTGCCTCGCATCAACCTTTTGTGCCTCCAATTCACTTTCCAGTCTTCTTATCTCTTCCCGGAGACTCATATTACTAGATTCCGAGTTATGCAATTCCTCGCTGGTTGATTCCCTATCGTTGGTCAAATATCTTAATTGCGCTTCCAAGCCACATATTCGCTCTGATAACTGTACATTTTCTTTTTCTAGTTCAGACAAGTGAACTTCCATCTCCAATTTGCCACTTTCCAGCTCTGACAACTTCCTTTCTAGGATCTCCTTGGCTGAAGCTTGTGAATCCCTGTTACCACTAAGCTTCGTCATTTCCTTTCGTAAATCATCCAAGCATTTAGAGGTCACCATGCTTTCTCTTAGCGTAACTTCAAGATTTTGCTCCAACTGCCATCTCTCGTTCTGAAGATTAGAAATCTGTGTTTCTAGCTCTGTTTGGGAATGCCTTAGAGCATCTATCTCTTGTTCATTCAAAGAATTAAGCTTATCCATGCCAGATATCTTTTCCAAAAGCTCCTTTTCTAAATCTGTCATCTCAGGTGTAGATTCCATTTGCATGCTTTCTGGTTGGGGACCACAAGTGCTGAAAGTATTTCCCCCTGAATCATAAGCCTCCAAATTGTTCCGGAGCTCATCAGGATTCACCACTTTTGCTCTTACCTCTTTGCTTTGGTGAACTTCATTTTTGAACAAAGCAGATTTTGCTTCAAACAAATCTTTTAGCTGGACAAAACTGTTCAGAATAGACTTTGCTCTCTCTTTTTGATTAAACAAATCTGTATCATTTGAAATGACAGGTTTATCAAAAGCAGTACTACATTCTCCATTTATCGGAAAACATGGATCACATTGTTGCTTCTTCACATTGGCTAAGCATGATTGGATGTGCTCCTGCAACTCAGATAATGTTTTAGCCATTTCAGCAGTAGCTTGTGATTCGGAAAGCTTGACATCTGAACAGATGTCTGCAGGATGGACATTGACCCCAGTTTCCATTCCTTCATAATGTTCTAACTGTTCTTGTAGTGTAGCAATCTCGATTTCCTGTCGCTCTGCTCTTGCATGATATTTACTGAGTTCAGAATCAAGGTAGAGTGTTTTGTCCTTGGAAGCTTGCAGCTGAAGCTCCAGGTCAGCACACCTTTTTCCAAGATCTGCACATTGAATCTGCGAACAATCAGTGGAAAGTTGTTGACTAATTATTTCCTTCTTACGCATCTCTTCTTCAAGCTTGCATATTTGGGATCTCAATTTTCTAACCTCAGATTCAGAGGTGAAGAGAGAATGATTCCCCAAACATTCATTTGATGAAGGGCTAGTCGAGGCACCATACTTTTCTGACTCTTTGAGCTTAAGTACAAGTTCTAGATTTTCTTCTGTAAGCTCACTGCAATCTTTCTCAAGTTCCTCCATCTTCTGTGTCAGAACTTCAATTTCTTTAATCAGTTCGCGATCATCTCCATTTTGAAATTGAAGAGGATTAAGAGCTTTGAATAACTCTGCTTCCAAATTGGTGATCTTTTCATCCTTGGCAGCTAATTTTTCTCTCCATTCTGCTTCGCAATCCATTAGAGTTTGAGTTTTTAAACTTTGCTCAACCTCAATTGCATGGATTTTGTTCTCAAGAGATCTTTCCGGAGGCTTGATAGTACTTTCTAAATTCTTTTGTGAATCTTGCAGTAGCTGAAACTCCAGCTCCAGGCTCCTGCTGTCCTCTGATTCAGAACCTACAGGTAAACCATCCAATTCCTGCTCAATAGTACTGCCTTCCATACCCGAATCACAAGAGGCCTCTCTTGTATCCTTAGCAAAAGATTTCTTCATTCGTTTGGTCTCCTCACTGTCTTGGACTTCAAGGTGATACTTTCCTGCTTTTTGACTTTTGGATTGAATTTTTGACAGATCTGAAATTTCTATTTTCTGTATTTCTATGGTATCTTCCAGTTCCTGAAGTATGGTAACAAGCTCAATGTTTGACTCTTGGGTTTTCTTTAGCTGTAAAGCCAAGTCAGCATTCGTTTCTTTCTGAAACTTTAATTCATCTTCTATTTCTTTCTGAAAATTATCCATTTCTTTGGCCTGAAACTTCAACTTCTCAGTGGTTGTTTGCTTTGCTACGGATTCCTCCAACAGGATCTTCAATTGTTCAATCTTCTGCCTCGAGCCATCACATTCTCTGTGCGATTCTGAAAGCTGCATTTCAAGACTTGCACAGTGCATTGATTGGTCTGATAAATCCTTCTGCATTTTTTCCATATCAATCATTAATCTACGAGCATTTTGTTCCCACATCCTCGCTTCTGCTCGAAGCTCCTCAATTGCAGCTTCTGCAGCTTCCAGAAGGTCTTTAGATGAATCAGCATTCCGTAAAGGTGATGAGGCAACAGTTCTTGAAACCTGATTAAGACTTTCTCTTTGATTCTGAAGATGGCTTCGTGAAGCTGAATTAAAGGACGAGTGATTTGATCTGGAAGAATCATTAAAAGAATAAGATCCGTAAGAACTGTTCTGGGAGCCAGTTGAATCTTGTCTCCCAACAAGATTGCTGGTGCCAATTAAGTTATTTTGCAGGGAATAATCCAATGAACCCTCCATTGAGTCAAAGCTATAGCGTGATCCTGATGCTGAGAAACTTAATTCCTGTGGCAGCAAGCAAAGCCTTTGTTAACCACACCAAAATAAAATTTAAGAGAACATGCTATAATTGAGATGTTTCAGATGCTGACAAGTACAAGGATCAGACTAGTTCAGTGGTGCTCATTAGAACAGCAACAAGAGGACTCGAAGTTTGTTGAGAATACTTCCCATAGCAGACAGATATCAAGACACAGTTACTTGATTAATTAAAACCAAAGACCTCCAGCTCAAATTGATACCCCAAAGATGTGAACATGTTTCCTGTTTCCTGAGCAACCCAAAGACTCTTTTACAGCAGCCAGGGCAAATCCAAGGCAGTAAGGCGTGTTGGCTAAGCCTGACTCATTGGTTTTAGTCCATGACATCCACAAAAAGTAACACAGGTAGATTTGTGATACATGCACACACGTAGGGAGCATGGTCTTGTGACAGGTATGCTTGAATAAAGCAATAATGACCAGGGTCTCACAGTGGAATTTTGTAAACAAAATACCAGCAGGTATGAATGCCTTAGCTCCATCAGCAACACTTATACTCGTTACTAATAAGTACATAACTAATAAATAATCCCATTTTCAGGAATTTATAAACTGTCCTTAAGCTTCAGATGAAGAGAAAATTATCAGAAAATAATTAAATAATCAAAATAAAAATCCATAATCTCATGGCTGTTCGTATGTAGTTTAAAACTAGGTCATTCACAAGGCTGGCAGCAGATGGCAAAATAATGCTTTAAGTGCAGATGTAACTGTAAAATAGCTTGAGTGGAATGTGAGCATACCCTACTATGTTCTCCTGTACCAGATGCACTATCCAAATGGTTACTTGATGAGGATCCAACACTCCTGGCGACTGAACCATCAGAAACATCAGATTTGTTTTCCATGTCAATGTAGTCAACAGCAATCACATCCTCTGCATATGAACCTGGCTCTTCAAACTGCTCCTCCCTTT
The DNA here is from genome assembly GCA_015852605.2 of Populus deltoides. Taxonomy (NCBI): domain Eukaryota; kingdom Viridiplantae; phylum Streptophyta; class Magnoliopsida; order Malpighiales; family Salicaceae; genus Populus; species Populus deltoides. Next base: position 18,749,282 of record CM027577.2, read on the forward strand.
AAAAGAGTCCCAAACTCATTCAAAACACATAATAAATCTAATGCCGTGAAACCACAAGTTTTGAACTGAATAGCATACCTGGGTTTTGCTCTTGGTGTCAGGCACTGAATTCTAACCTGCAAACCAAAAGAACCAAAACGTTTTACACCAGTGATAGATTAGCAGTCTGGAATTTCAAGAACCACGCAAGGAAAACAACGTGCTCTCAACATACAATCAAAATTGCATAATCTAGTGGAAACATAACTTGATATTCAATCTGATCTTTTATGTCAAGAAGCACACGGATAAAAAACAGTTAACTTGTCCTTATTTCATCGAGATTCCGATAACGCATTACAAGATATCTAACCCCTTAGCAGTAAGTTTCACCAATGTGTTTGCATTACCAGATCTTGTTCATTTCTCCATGTCCTTTTACCAAAACTTGTAGAGGGAAACAGGGATTTCATTAAAAACTCTGTGATGGTTAAAAATAAAAACAACTTTGCTTTCGCACGAAGAAATTGCCAGTCACAAAATAGCAAAAAATCCACAGCAACTCACTAGTAAAATGGTTCCATGGTTACACTTTTTCAACGGCAACGAAACAGGAACAGCAGTTTCTGCATTCCTATAACTCCCCAAATTAACCGTAGCCTCTCCAAGGATGCCCGATCTCGACGATCCCTGACAAAACAACACCATCATCCCAGTTCAATCAGATCATACATTAACAAACACTTAATCACATCAATGCCACTAACTAAATTAAACATCAGAATAATCAATTCATCATACCATGGAAACAACAAACTTGAAGAGACAATCATCAATCTCTTTCTCCGAAACCGGAATGGACTCCGTCAAACTCTCCGTCCAACGACAAGTTCCGTTCCTCACCGACCCTTTCCCAGATTTGGACAGCGTCTTTCCAGTTTCTACTGAAATTATGTACACAAAAAGCCTGTCCCATCCTTTTGGTACCTGGATTTTCCAAATTTACCACAACCCCAAAAAAAAAAAACGCCAAAACTTAACAACAGTTAAGTGGATCTCCTCAATTTAACAGCAGAATACAAAACTTAAAAAAAAGCAAGAAAAAAAGAGAGAGCGACCTGAAGAGCCTGGAAGCTGGAGAACTTGAAGTCAAGTGTGCCTCCAAATTTATCTGACTTGTGTTTGTGTAGCCTGAACATTTTTTTTTCTTTGATTTTTCTTCGATTTTCTTAATTCAGTTTCTGTTGAAATGCGCATCCATGGCAGTTGAAAATGTTATAAAAAGTTTGACGGACGCGGGGGGGAGTAAAGGGCACGAACAGAGAGAGGACTATAGACTATGGAGTGGTGAGTGAGCGTTTAAAAAATAAACATTGGTTTGGTATGATTCTAAACTGAGAAATAAACTGAGAACCAAGACGGCCATTTAAAAATAAAAATCAATTCTTCAAGGAAAATGGTATAGTTGTTTTTTTATTTTTTTCCATTTAATTGTATTAAATTTTGATAAAAATAAAGTTGAATCAAACCGAATGGTCAGTTTTTATTTTTATTTAATTCAATAAATATTAAAATATTTAAAAAAATCAATTTAATTATATTTTTAATCGAATCAAACTATTCATTTAAATTCATATTCATTCCTGTTTATTTTATTTTATTTTTATTAATGTGAGTGTTTGAGTCAGCTTGTATATATCTCAACTCATCCTACGGATTTTAAAATTAACAATCATATAAATTTTCAATAATCCTGAAACTTGTAGGATTTAAACTAGTGACTTCTAAAAAACAAATCTAGAGTCTCATCAGTTGATTTGGAGTTTATTCACTCTTATTTATTAGTTTGATATGTTATGAATGTTTACATTGCATTTAATGCCGTGACCCTTGTATGGTTCTGTATTTATTATTTCCTGCTTCATTTTTATTTTTATTTTGTTTATCAACCAAATTATATTTTGGAACCGGTTTATGTTCACTGGGGTTAAACTCGTCTTCAGAAAAAAATTAAAAAAAAAAGATCAGTTATGTTGGAATTAATTAATGGATTTAAGAGGAATTGTGTTTGTTCTTTTGGGATTGAATTTCGGTTGACCGTATGGAGAATATATGTATTTATCAACCATGCTATTCCTCGTCATTTTTTTTATGGATTTTCTAACAGCCTAAGCACTTGTTTGTGAAAATATTAAATAATTTTTTTTTATTAGTGTGGGGTGTCCGGGACAGTTTATGTACACCACAACTATTTCTCATGATCCACTGAACACCCTGCAAGCCCAGTAAACAAATAAGACATCACGGGGGTAATAGGAATATATATAAAAGGTCAAACTTGAAATAATAGAAAAAAATAACCCTCATACACCGCTGGAGCATGACCCTCAAGCGTAATATTAAATAACTTTATCTTGCCTAGATGCAAGTTAATTTGGCAAAATTGTTTTACTGTTATACGTTATTATATATCTGATGTGATAATTGTAAGGTCCCAAAAATATACATCAAATTAAAGTTTTGCTTTAAATAGCTTATTGAATATATATGAAAAACTACACAAGTGTTAGTGCCGCACATTCCTAAATATCTATATAAATATTCAGGATATTTATAAAATATTTTTTATAAAATATTTCATTAAATATTTATCTTAAAAAAAATTTATATCCACGAAGTTTCATTTATCTAGACTATACATGTATATATATAAAAAAAAAAAAAATCAGAACTCATATCTCAAGACCTAAACAATGTTTAAGAAACATACAAGATAATACTTATCTCGTATAAATATTATAATTATTTAAGTTTTATAATGTTTTTCTTGTATATATTATTAAAATTGCTGAATTTTTCAGATTTAGTTGTATCCGCTCATAAAGAACACTCCCAATCTTTCTCCTGGGAATATTTTACAGTCTCATCACTTATATTGTTCATACACAGCAACAACAAAGCCTTATTACTGTTTATACTGAAAAATAAAATCACAGTTTTGCAGGACTTAAGCTCGTCTACGTGTTTACGCACGTATGAATTCGTTCACGCTCTCTTTCCTCTGTATTTTTTTTTCTCATGGAGGAATATTTTGAATTGATTTTGGAATTGGGATTGAACTCCGTGCAAGAATCACAGGATTGAAGAAGAATTATGTTCTCATAATTCCTGGAGTTGAATTTTGGTTGACAAGGTGGAGAAAATATGTAATTATTAACCACTAAACTATTCCTTCAAGTCATTACTTCTCTTTAGGAACTCTCTAGTTAGTTACCTAAGTACTTGTTTATGGAATTATTAAATAACTTTATCTTACCTGGATGCGTGTTTGACAGATTATTCCTCGCTTACACATCATTATTTTCTTATAAAGGAATATTTTGAATTGATTTTGGAATTATTGGGATTGAACTCCATGTAAGAATCACGGGATTAAAGAAGTATTATTTTCTCATAATTCCTGGAGTTCAATCTTGTGATAGACCTTCTGCTCGTACTTGTATGTATTTATGTATTGTTTTTTTATTATTATTAATATAGGTATCCAGACCAGCTTGCACACATCTCTATTGATTTCACGGATTCTGAAATTAACGACTATATAGACTTTCAGTGATCTTGAGGTTTGTGAGACTCGAACTAGTAACCTCTAAAAAACAAATCTAGAATTTGTCCAATTGAGTTACACTCTTCATAATTTATGTATTTATGTATTGAATGACATGGAAGACGAATCTTGTGGCAGAGCTTCTGCTCGTACATGTATGTATTTATGTATTATGTATTATTATTAATGTGAGTATCCAGACCAACTTGCACACACCTCCACTAGTTCCACGAGTTTTGAAATTAACGACCATGTAAACTTTCAGTGATCTCGATGTTTGTGAAACTCGAACTGGTGATCTCTAAAAAGTAAATCTAGAACTTATCCAGTTGAGCTACACTTCTCAGAATTTATATATTTATGTATTAAATGACGTGGAAGATGATCTTTCATGTGATGACATGTGCCAACTATTTTTTTATCTTTTTATTTTTCTTTTAATTTCTCTCTTAAAGTGAATTAAATTTTAATAATTATCCCCGACTCCTCTCAATAGATAATGTTCATCTCCCGGGATTCCTCAACCTGTCTTCTTGTCGTTTTAGTTCAAAATAAATCTTGCAAGCTCATGATTTCACATGATTCTAGAGAGTTGGTGCACAAGAGGCTGTGGTTGTTAGGTTTCTGTCGAAACTTAATTGAATTCACACACTATTTCATGCTAGAAGCCAATAACATGTCTTATGATTTGTTCAAAGCGTGGCATCATTCCTTCCAATTACTTTCAATCATTTTAATAAATTATTTTTTTTCACCTCCTGGGTATTTTACATAGGTTAAAGTTTATAAATAAAGATTTTTCTATCATGCTGATGTCAGCATATATCTTTTGCTTTTCTGCCTCGAACAAGACGCAGTGGACATAAAAAAAACAGAGTTTTTTTTTTTAATTCTAAGCTTGCGGTTTTAAATTATAGAGAACATTATTTTTTATATATTCAAAAATTAAAAAACTTTAAAATTGTTTTGGAAATAGCTCGCAAACTAAATAACGGTTAGAATGAATATAGGATAAAAAAAACCCCAACGAGAAAAAACAAGTAAGAAATCTAAAAAAATAATTAGAAAAATAAATAAAAATCTAAAATAGCATATTATAGATTGGATTTGGGATCCTCTCATGGATGGGCCTTATAGAACATAATACTTTAGCTCGATTTAATAATTAAATTAAAATTTATTTTTATTTTTATTTAAAAAAAAACTCATTTGAGATGGTTATAATTATTTTTTTAAAAATAACTTTGCTTTATCCATTTTTTTCATAAACATATTTTTATGTCACAACAGGCAAGTGAATTTGCTTTTACATTATCATCTCGGGACTTCAAATTTAGAAAAAGTATAGTATTTATTTTAAAAGGGAAAGATCTACCCAAGAACCAACTATAAAGCTAGAGCTGGCAGAAATCATTATAATTAGGAAAAATCGTTGACCTGGACAGGTCTTCATTTATTTACCGAGGGGTGAACATGTCTTGAATTTGACTTTGCTGTAAAGCTACGGTGGCTTGATGCCAAAATGACAGTGATCCAGCAGCGAACTTCACACCAACCACTAAAATGGACACAGATCTGTTTCGTTGCCTTACGCAGATTTATAGTACGATCTTTTCTCTTTTTTTACGGTACCAAACCATGATTTACTTGTACACCAACAAGTTTTCATTCATTCATATTCTCGATTATTGTTAAATTTTAAATTTATTTTTTAATAATTACGAGTTGGAATCCTCATAAAATCATTGGAGATCTACATCATCGTTACTTTTAAAATTTATAGAATTAATTAAGATACATGTAAGTTTACTCGTATACCCACGTAAAGAAAAATTTGGTTAGCTATTTAGATTTCAAGTTGGCTGGGTTACTGCATGAATAAGTGAATTAACCAGTTTTTTTTAACCAAAACAATGTAATTTTGTATTTTTTTTCTTTATTTAGTAAAACAACATAATTTTAGTATAAAAAATCTGATTTTATATAAAACCTTATCAGAGCTAAACTGGGTTTCGGGTCAACAGGGTGTTATAACTATGACAAGACATGCCAGCATAATTCCAAATAAATATAGCTTCTCGGGAAAATGTGAAAATCTCGCCTTCGGCGATGTTTTGAATGGGATGGGCTAGAGAAAACTTCGGTAGGGACAAGCATCGAGGGCGCCATCAAAGCGATTGGCGAAAAAGAAAAAAAAAAAAGAAAGAAGAACGCGAGACCATGGAAAAAAAATCAATTACAGAATATATTTGAAAAAAAGGAAACCTGCACGAAACAAACAATTTGAATTTTGAAGGCTGAAGAAGAAATGAAAATGATATGTAAGGAATACAGTTTGATAATTCCTCAAGTAACGACAAGCTATTTGGCAACATATCCTTCGTGCCTTGGAAAGACAGCCACAGAGGTACAGTAGAATGGTTCATGCTTGGACAAGACAAGATTCGAAGTACGTACAAGCAAATCATGTGAAATGCTAACATGAATCCATCACTCGCGGTGACTTTATTGAATTTTTTTTGAAAGATTTAAGTTTTCTTTTATTTTGAGATTTAAAATGTGTGGTTAATGGGTTTTTCTATATTAGTTTTATGGTTTTGTTTCTATGTTACACTTTCTTTTTTTAAATATTTTTTAAATTAATATTTTTTTAATGATATTTTATGATTTTAATGTCCTCAAATAAAAAATAAAAACAAAATAATTCTAATATAATTTCAATTAAAAAATACTTTTTAAAAATATTTTATACCACAATATCACACATAGTATCAATATTATAGAGTTAAAAACCTTTTAACTTTTTTTTTATTATAGAATCTAATGCGAGTTTATTTGTTTGAATAAAAAATGGCATTTTGATTAATTTTTTTATAGTTGCCTTTTCTTTTTATTTTATATATAAAAAATTATATATTTTTCTAATTACGTATAAAAGAAAACTAAATTTCGTCTCAAAAGTAATTTAAAGTCACATCTCCATGTATTGATTGGGTTTTATCGCTAGGATCGGCGTCGTTTCCTTCATGGTTATGCTTTTGATCTCACTATCACTGACCATTCGTGTGTTGAAGGTAATTGTCAGCGTGGGCTCAAAGACTCATTGGCCGATGGTTGAAGGTTTGGGCCTTTGACCTGAAAGTGTAGAGACCAGAGTCCTTCTACGCTTTGCTATGGCATCTTCTCACGTCAAACAGGGAATAGATTAAAGAGGTAATGGGAAAATGTTAGCCCAAGAGGGAATAGGCTAAGGAGAATGAGTGGAAGTGTCTAAAATAAAGCATCCAAACAATATACTATTTTTCTTTGGACTTTTTTAGCATGAAAGTATAGTATATACTTTTATTACTAATAAAATTGCAGAATACAGTACTTTCCTAGCTAGAACCCTAGCACCTCCTGACAATTCCTTACCCCATTACCTTGTCCGTACCTATATAAAAAATTCAAAGCTCCGAGACAATATCTTTTCTTGCCCCCTCAAGTCAATCTCCTAGAATCGAGGAAGTTCTTGCTCCTGTGTTCATGAGATGCTATGTATTCAATAAAACTCGCAAAGTCTGTGTCCTTGTAACGCCTTGGATTAGCATCATCGATGAGCTTTGGCGACGGTCGAACCATGCTGCCAAAAGGTAAACTGTGTAACGAGGCAATGGAGATCCGAGACTTCAAAGGATTGACTAGTACTCTATGGAGCACACTCCTGTATCTCCCATTGCTGAAAATCTGCCAAATGATTGCAAGAAAAAAGGTTAATTAATTATGATTGAGTTATTAATTAATCAATATAAACTGTTAAACTTAGCAATTAGAGTTTGATGAGCTGGCTAACCTCGAGATGATCACCAACATTAATAACAAATGAATTAGGGATTGGTTCCACTGTGACCCATCTCCCTTCATGCTGAATTTGGAGACCCTTAACTTCATCTTGGAGGAGCAGTGTAAGGAAGCCATAGTCTGAATGGGGTGGTATGCCAAGTGTGAGGTCAGGTTCAGGACATGAAGGATAGCAATTGACCACAAGGAGTTGGCTCCCATCTTGAAACTCTTTAATTATATGATCATCACCATCATTTTCATCAATATCTTTTGTTGTTTCAGCCAATCCTAGGCTCTCTAGTATCGCCCTCGCAACCATTATATACAAGAAATTTGTTTCTTTAGAGTAGTTAACCGCCGCTTGCCTGTTAAAAAAATCCAATATGGAATCAGTGATTAATTATAAAAGGAGACACAGTTGACATTAATTATAATTAAAAAAAATCAATTAATTATCCACTCAAGTTTATTTGATTGAGTAGGTATTCAAGAAAAGACCAAGTTCACAGCATCATGCTAGAAGCATGAGGCTCAAAAATTAGATGCAATATTACTTGGTGGAGTTTCTTACCTTAGCTCCGTAGGAGAAGAGGGCCAATAAGGAAGAACATCTGAAAGGGGATGGCAATCAAGCTTTAAGAAGTCTCTCCAGCAAAACACTCTATCTTTGTTCTGGTTAAAACTTGTTCCATATCTAACTGGTGCACGCATATCTTTTGACATGTACTTCGATCTCTCCTCGAAAGAAAGCTCGAAGAATTTCCTTCCTGCTTCAATCATGTCGAGGATGGATTGACATGCAATGCCATGATTTATCAACTGCATAAACAAAAATCAGAAACGAAGTTTGCCGGAGAGAGAAATCGATTAGCTGGAGTGGTAACTTATACATACCTGAAAAAAACCATATTCCTCACAAGCTTTTGAAAGGGATTTGAGTGCATGAATTCTATCTGGACCTTGCAGCTGAGCAAAATCGATTATTGGTAGCTTGAAATTAGTAGCGCCATCTTTTTTAGGGAAAAGAGGACGGTCCAATGCCGGCAATATATATTTTCTAGGCACTTTTGTTATCCCTCTCTCGCATAGATGTTGCACTCCTTTGTGGAACTCGTGACTCTCTAGTAGCTCCTCTTCTTTGTAATGAGTTTGAACCTCCAAGACTATTGCCGGTGACATGCCTGAAATCCAATTAAATATCTATATAATCGAATATATATGTAATCTAATTATATAGTGTGTGTATATATATATGGCAAAAGAAAGAAATCAATAGCAAGAAACGAGCGTGACCTCCTGAACCACAGTACTATATATATCTGGCTAATTAACTATCTTGAGAGAGAGAGAAAAGAGAAACAGAATTAATGGTTATGGGGTGAAGAGGAATATTGAAAGAGAGTTGTTTATATAGGGAGAACTGATCAGAAGGGAAGCTAGGGAAGTCATCCGATGGCACAAGTCTTCGGAAACCAGCTTTGCTTTTGCCAAAAATATGGACTTTTTTTTTTATGAACAGGATCGAAATTACATGGACTCATTCCATTCCATGCAATCGTGACCCTTGACTTGGTTCAGACAACATCCTCAGGCAGTGGTGAGAAAAGGCTTTACATGCATATATGCCCCCGACAATAGAATATTTAAAGTCCATAGATTTATGTAGCATATATTCATTTGGTGGGCTGATGGATGGAATTTATTAGATACAATAAACCTGCACCGGATAGAATAACATTATCCTATACGAAGGTATCAAGATAGAAATATATGTGTGGCTAAGATTTAAATTGGGTGTGTATTTGATAATGAGGTTTAATTTTTTAAAAAATATTTTTTATAGTTCCAATGTTCTAATACACTAATATTAAAAACCATTTTGCACAATTAATTACTATATATAGAGGATTACTTTTTGATATATAGCTAGAGTTGTTGATATATATTCCATGATCAGAGCACGGGCACTCGTGCTCTGTTTACTCTCGCTAATTATATATATACGGACATGAGACCGGCCATCCCTGGTTAATTAGGCTACAAATCAACTAACTATAAGGACTATGATCTAGGAAACTTGAGATGGAAAACGAAGATGGTGCTATTTAATTCCATTAATTGTATATATAGCCAAGATGTATCCTACTGTTCTTCCCATCGGTCTTGGATTGATTACGAGAAAAAATAAAGTCATATGAATATTAGTTTGCAACTAACAATCTCTCACCAACTGACTACTCATCATGACGCTTAATTATTAGTTATGGTTTGGTGAGTCTCCTAATACGCCTCACCTTCCTCTAAGTCAAATACTGTTGCAGAAAGAGACCGTTTAGGGTTTTATAGCTGTATATAGGCGAAACAGCGATGGCTAAGGGATTAGTGGTCGTGCGAAGATGAGATGCCCAGCAGGATTGTCTATTGTTTGGCCCTTTTGTTTTTCATTCGGTGCATGCATCAGTTCCACACAAGTCTCTGCAAAATTTTCTAATCACATATCTCAGTTGACATGTCCTTTTGAAGACCCGGGGGGGGCTTTTTTTCCTTAAAATATGAAGTCAACTGTAATTTTTTTCATTTTTTTAATGCTAAGTGAAGTCAAAGGCTTCTACTTTCCAACGTTGCACGGGAGCCTTCCGTTGCGAATAACACATAATCCACGTCCATCAAGAACATGTTTGATTGGATTAGTTTATATATATATATATATATATATATATATAAAAAAAAAAAAAAAATTGGAGAGAAATTAACATCTTTAATTTGTTATGCAATCCAAGAGAGAGCTATGTACGTATTAGATCTTATAATATTTCGATGATAAGAAATATTCTCAAATTATTTTGTGCATTAATCAAAGATTATATCCTCTTCGTATGATTTTGATTAAATCGCATCTGTTTGATAAATCTAAGAAAAAAATAAAAAAAATCCTGAATGATTGTTCCCATATTTAAATTCATAAAAAAAACTGTACATGATCTACCAAATCAATCTATAGGAGCTGACTTTAGTACAATAATATAAAAGAAATTGAACATACCATGATAATTGCGGTAGTAGATAAATGGTGGACTTTGGGACCGCGAAGCATTCATCGATGAACTGAATCTGGGATATGACGTTGAAACTCCACACCTCCAAGTTTTCAAATACTAAATAAACTGTCGGTCGGTTGAATATACACATGAATTAGAAAATTTAAGAGTCGTCGTCTAATATCTGTTCCTGCACATTAACACACGTGGTCTTTGCAAGGTAGTAAATCAAGTAATCTTATTCTAAAAAAAATAAAAATTGAGTGATGCGTATGAGCAACATATATAAGAGGGTGTTAAGGGGGTGCGGTGCATGCTGCTGCATACCCAATCAAGCTGTGAATCACCGTATGGACATTCGACATTTGTTACACTACTTTTGATAACCTTATGAACATTAATCTAGCTATTTCTTCACCTAATCCATGCCCCATGCTCATGATTCTCCTATTAATTGCTTGTTTGAATTTATAACATTGGTTACGATTTAAAATGTTTTTTATTTAAAAATATAGTAAAATAATTTTTTATTTTTAAAAAATTATTATTAATATTAACACATCAAAATAATCTGAAAACATAATTTTTTTTTTATTTTAAGCAAAAATAAAATTTAAAAAATATAATTTGCACCGTATTTCTAAACACTCCTTGTCTCCTTTACAATATTCTATTTTTTGATGATGGCATTTTCGTGGACAATAATATCAAAGGAATGTTTAAAAATTATTATACAAGCGATAAACCCACTCACTAGCTCATCCAATACCACAAAATAATTTGAAGATATTTGGAGTTTAATGTGTTCGCAACCCTTGTTTTCTAGCCATGTAACTTTTGGCAATTGATTAATTAACATCTTATTTAAATATTTTACCAGGTAATGATTAGTTGATCATTAATTAGATCAAAGATTTATAGTAGTTTTTGTACTGTGTTTGTTTTTTTTAATTTTAATTTGAAAAAAATATCAAATTAATATTTTTAAAATTGATTATGTGCTGGTGTAAAAAATAAAAAATATATTATCTTAATATAATTTTAATTAAAAAATTCAGTGCTTCATTACTAACACATAGGATGTCATTTTTTTTTAATTTGAAATGCAATGGATGCGACAGAGCTATTGATTTTTTTGAATTTCAACTATAAGAACCACTGGAGCATCTTTCTTTCCTTTGCATTTTGATTTTTCTTAGCAGCTCACACGTAAAAGCCTTATAGAACCAATAAGATTCATGGATGAAGAAGCAGATTGCAGTATTAGGCCCGTGTGTCACCGGAGAAGAGGCCGCGTTAGTGGTGGGTCTTCTAATGGATTTTTTTTCTTTCTATGGATTGTTGTTTTTGTAGTTTAAATTAATTTTTTTTTGTATTTTTAAATTATTTTGATGTATTAATATCAAAAATAATTTTTTTAGATAAAAAATATTATTTTAATATATTTATAAATAAAAAATATTTTAAAAAATAACTGATATTACACTCCCAAACACCCATTATATCTCGCATGAATAATGATTCTCTTAATGTTTTTTTTTTCATGTGTGTTCATGGATATTATGTTAATTAATGGATCAGCAAGAATTCATAATATAATTGATATTTATTCCATTTTATATTGTTTGACTCGAAAGAGGGTGGGTTCCATTTACATGTATCATTAGATTTACTTAGAGGCTTTTACGCAATGTCCACTCGAGTTCGATGCGATCAATGTAAGGACTCCACAGGCACGTTATTTATGTTTTCATGTTTTCTTCCAGCGTCGACGAATAAAGCAAGATCTAGTGTGCTGGAATTACTTAAACTTTTCATTAAATAATGTCGTGGTTTATTATTGATTATTCTATTATATGATCCATGGAATTTGAGAGACTAATTTCTTTATCACAATAGCCACGTCATTCATTGGCAATTATTTTTGAAAACAATTCAGGTATTCCAAGCATCACACCTTTTTAAATACCATCATGATCGAAGAGTCCGAGTACGTTCTCGTTTCTACATTCCCCGGGGTCCAAAGTCTAGAAGTGGATATTCTTTAATTTGTCAGCTTTCTAGGGCTGGTCCAAGGCCTAAAAGTGGGTTGTTCAATTTTTAAACTTTGCCAGGTTGATAATTGTTCTGTTTGACACACCCCTCTACCTTCTTGACATCAATTCTGAGTGCTGTCAGATTTTAAATTTGGTTTTTAATAATTATGAGTTTAAATTTTCTCAGAATTAATAAAAATTTATATAGTTCTTAACTTTAAAATTTATAAAATTAATCGAGATTTACACAAGTTAATTCAAATATTTATATTAAAATAATAATAATAATAATTGATACTAGTACCTTGAATAAATGAGGGGACCTTTTTTCCCCGCTGTCCATGGCCACAAGAGAGACTTGTTGGCTTTTTTTAGTCTCCTTGAAATCTTCCTCGAGTTGCATGATAAATGCGATTGATGAGGCTGAATATTAATTTCGGGTTTATAGATAGTCAAGAGAGTTCGGTGAAAGCACTTAAAGTAAACCTTCTCTACGTGGTTTCGAATTAAATTATTGAAAAGGACTGATTTATATAAATTAATTTGAGCTTTGAATCCACATTTACAATGAGTTGCATGGAATACAGCAATTCTTCCAGGAATAACTAATTTAGTTGCCCTTGGGCCTTGGATGTTTTTTTTGTTTATTTGGGCTGACAAACTTGAGGCCTGCTTAAGAAATCAATGTACGGGCTTTCTTTTAGGGTCCGCTTTTGCCTTTGTGGGTCAAAAGTTTAAAATAAAGCCCATGTTTTAATAACCCAGTTAATAGACCGCCGAATCAATGAACGAATAGAAAGCCCACCCGGTTCCTTCTTCCTTTTTTTTCTTTAAAAAAAAAAAGAAAAGGAAAAAAGATAAAAGAGCAAGTCTAATGTGCACTAGTTTAATTTTTAAAAATATATAAAAAAAAAATGTTAAGTTCACAGAGACTTTTTTTTATTATTATTATTGTATCATTAAACTTGACTACATAGATACATAGGTTTATACTAAAACCTCTTGCCCTATTGTTTATCTAATTCAGGTTTTTAATCAAACTACATAAAAGTTGTGTTGATTTAAATTGATTAATTTTATAAATCTAAAAATAATCTAAATAACTGATAAAAACATAATTTTACTTTTAAAAAAATTCAAAATTACAACTTTTTTAGAAAATATCGAGACAACAACAGATTGAATCAATCTCGGTCCCTCTGCGATCCGAGTCATGGACTCTATTGAGTTTAATAACCTTTTTCATAAACCTTTTTATTTATTTACATAATAAAAATAGAATCTTGTAAAATTAAACACCAACTCTAAAACAAATATTTTTTTAAGATCATGATAACTTATATAAAACAAACAAACATTATAGTTTATTTTCTAATCAATCAAATATTAAATAATGAAATAAAAAAAATAATAATTAAAAAAATTAAAAGACCAAATAAAAAAACATATCCAGTTGGTGGGTAAACATGTCAAGCTCATGAATCGGGTAACTTGGGCTAGCATGCAAAACTCGTTAACTATAATTTTTTTTATTATGACTATTTTTTATTTAATTATATAATAATAAAAATAAATGATTATAAAGTAAAACACCAATTTAATACCAAAATATTTTATTGAGGCAATGATAATCTAATAAAAAATAAAATAAAATAAATTATGAAATTAAATTATTAATTAATTTAATATTTATAAAATAAAATTGAGAAAAAAAAAGTTAAACTCTGAATGGGTGTGGAAATAAGTTTCCCCGTACCCTTCACCTTTTCTGTTAATAATAATGTACAAAGTTTGACTGGGTCCTGACGAGTCAATGGAATCTCTGAATTTCCTTCACCATCTGACGGGTGGGTCTGCTCGAGACCTCACTAAAATGCCCGTTGTTCGCTAAAATCTGCTATCAGGACATGGATTCATTTGCATGCTGTATTTGAATTTTAAAATCTCACTTGAAGTGTATGAATTTCTTATTGAGGTATTTATAAAAAAATGAGATAACTAAAATATTTATATAAGATGTTTGTTTCGGTTCTCTATTTATTTTAACCCAAGTAACTAATCACTGATACATAACAGTGTTTGAAGAAAAAAAACAATAATAATTAATTTGAAAAGTGGAACTCAAATGATCAGGTTTTAGATTTATTTTTAAAAAAATATCAGTTCAAGTCTCATAAATTTTAAAGTTATTAAAGATTTATATAATTATTAACTTAGAATATATAAAATTATTCGAGATAAATGTAAACTGATAAAAATATTTAGATTAATAAATAAAAAAACAATAATAATTTTATTTTATCCGTGTCTTTGCACTTGTGAAGAGGTGATATAAAATAAAAGGACCCTTCGACGTCGGCGGAGAGTGGGAGAAGCAAGGAATCTCGAAAAGGACTTTTCTGCACTAGAAACTGAAAAATATAATTGGGTACTGTTTTTCTTGCTGCTCGTGTCTGGCACGGTCAACAGCAGGGAGTGTAGATACTGTACCGCTGGCCACTATTTAAAGAACAGTAACGTGATGGTGACTGATGAGTTGAATTTTAGCAGTGTTTTAAATCAGATTTTTTTTCTTTTAAAAAATGTTTTTTTTAAATAAAATAAAATTGAAGGGCATCCTTTTCACAAAGAAATGTTTAAAGAAATTCATCACTTGAAAAGAGTAAATAAAAACACTACAGGACAGACAGAGATTGTGCTTCAATCCATGAGAAGAATTTGACGCCCCACGTGTATCTATCAGGAGAGAGAGACAAAAAAAAAAAAAAAAACCGAGGATCCAAAGAGAAAAATGGTCCCCAAAATCAAGGAAGCGATATTTTTGCTTGCTTGACAGAGTTACACGTGTCATGTATTGGGCTAAAAACAACACAACTGTCACGACGAAAACCAGTCTCCAAGCCTGAAATCAGGCTATGCCAGTGGGCCTATTGGATCCACTCCAACCGCCACAAGCAAGCGTCTTTCTCCCTCGTTGTAGATTCAGAGGAGCTGGACTAGCTTTTACGTGGGCCCGAACGGGGCCCATTAATGTTCAGACTTCACTGTTAGCATGCACGCTAGAGTTTAATTATGTTAATAATCAATCAATTTTAGCTGCGAACCAGCTCAAGGTCTGTTCCAAACAACAAAGAAATACATATTTGTAGGCTTAAAGAGATCCTTGTTTTAATGACATGAAGAGTGTGAGAATTCACAATAGGATAGCTGATGTGTTATCCCAATGAACCATAAGGTTGAAAAATAAAAGTACATGGTATCATATTCAAAACATAGTTATTAATTAAATCTCCGGCTAGCTCGACAAGTTGACTTGGTGATTTGTCGATTTAGAGCATGCCTTCATCCAAGTTTTTTTTCTGAATTGTTTTGAACATTGACCTGATGAAATCTAGATGATCCAATGCATTAACTCACAACCTAATTGATCTAGTCAAACATAGATATTAAACGAGGTGAACTCGTAACAATATTATTGACTAACCAAACTTAAATGAGATTTAACCGGATCAACTCTAATGATTTTTTTTTAATTTATATTTAGAAGGATCTTGCTTCAATTTTTTTAAAAAAATCTAAAATAATATTATTTTATTTTAAAAAATTATTAAAACAATGTTATTTTAGAATCGACCAACAGCTCATTGACCCAGTCCCTGAACTGAGTTCCTTCCCGATCTGAATCTAACAACCGTGATTATCACAATTTATCTACCTGTAAACAGAAGAGTTAAGGAATCTTTACATGAGTATCTCCAACTGTCTCCTAGCAATATCTGATATATAGACTTTGTATGTAAAGGATAAAAAGATCATCTGCAATACTTTGCCATCTGCTACAATTAAAACGTTAATCCTTGAAGATTAATCGTAAGTACTCTCTATGGATCGATGGTCAAGATTTTGAATGACGAATGGTTGTGATGGTCTTTATATGCGATGAGACAAGTACTGCCACAAAACATAGCTGGATGACCTGACTACCGAGTGTGATATATATTTATATAGACTACACAACATGCCATTTGCCATGGTAGGATGTTCGATCACACCGTCTTTCCCTTGGATTCAGCCCCACGAAGATGCCCATCAAGACGCATATATATTGTCCCCATCACATTCACGGCAAGCACCTGCTGTCTATGATCACTGTGTTCTTGAAAAGCAAGTCTGCAAATCGCACAGTTGTTACATGTGCACGTTTTGAAAGAGACATGTGAAACTTCTTGTTGTAATGCCACCAAAATATTACTGTGATGTTGAGCAAAATGTTGGAGAGTAAATTACTTGATTTGAATTCATAATTAATGTAGAGAAAGTAATCGGCGTCAAAGAACCATCACAATCTAATAGCTTAAACTTAAGTTATTAGGTAAGGTTCCAAGATATGATTTATATTATTCTATAACACATCCTCTTAAGTAAAAACCTTTTGAACTTGAAATTTACACAGACCCATATTACTTTGTGCTTGATTTTTATCAAATAAATGGGGATGTTGAAATTCAAACTCGTAACCGCTTGATCATCAATGCTCTAATACCATGTCAAAAAACCATCTCAACTCAATAGCTTAAGCTTAAGTTGTTAGGTAAAGTCTCAAGATATGATTTTTTTAATAATTTATATCAAATCTTAAGATTGTCATTTGCATTACAAGATTATGGTGCATTAATTAGTAGAATATTTCTTCGTTCCCCCGCCCCTTTTATCATGCATTGGCGGTAGAGATTATCCTGCTATTGAAGTAAGATTGTCCAAAAATTTCAAGGCCATGTATAATTAAGGTCGTTAATTCTTTCTTTCTTTTTCTTCCTTTTCTTTTTTTCTTTGGGGCCGAGTTTTAAGAACAAATCGTGATATATAATATTAGATAATATTCTTCTCATTACATAATACACTACAACATTTAACAGTTTTATCGACGAAATGTTTCTGTCGGCGTAAGATACATATTCCGTCGGTAATTAATTTACTAACGAAATCATCGACGGAAATGCTCTTTCAGTGAATCTTTCATCGGTAATTTTTTGTCCATCGGTAAATCCGTTGATAATAAAAAAATATTATTATTGAGGGATTTACTGACGGAACAAACGCGTAAAAAAAACATTACCCGCTTCATTCTGTCGGTATATCTCTTGAAAAATACCATCGGTAATTCTGTCGGTAATTATTTAAAAACATTTTAAAAAAATCCATTTTATAAAATTATAAAATAATTAAATTAACATAAATCAACACTCTATAATATATACTCAAAATGCCTGGATAAAAGAATAAGAAAATCAACTCAAATAAATTTGCAACAAATAATAAAAAACAAATATAGTGAAAAAAATCATGAAAAAAGAAAAATCTTACCTTAATGTAGTTGCAAGTAAAGCTAAGGAGAGAGAAAAAATTTCATAAAGCATATTAATTAAAAAAAAACCAAGAGGATAAAAGAAGAATGAAGAAGAAGACATACCCGAGCATGAAAGAGAAGAGAAGGAGATGAGAAGAGAAAATAAGAGAAAGAAAAAAAATATTGATGTTTTTTACATATAGTGAAAAAGAAGAAGAAGAAGAAGAATAAGAAATGAGTATGTCTCTTGTGAAATAAGGGGATTCACGCTTTTTATTAGGGCGTGTTAGCGATGATTTTACCGACGGATAATTAAATATTAATATTTTTTAATTATTCTGTCGGTAATTTCGTTTGTAATATTTAATTTAAATTTTCAATTTCATAAAAAGTTTTCAGAAACCGCCAACAATTACTGATGATTTTTTAATTCGTCGATGATTCCGTCTGTAATATTTAAATGAAAATTTTTAATTAATTGAATTTTTTCAGAAAATCACCAAATAACACCGACGACTTTTCAATATGTTGGTGATTTTGTCCGTGAATAATAATAATTAACAGTGCAATTGAAAAGTGAACAATTTCGGAGCTCTCTGAAAAATACCGACGAAATGTTTCGTCGGTGATTCCCTTTGTAATTGACATGATGAACAATATTCATAATAAATTCCGTCGGTAATTTTGTTGGTAAAAATGACACGTCGTTTTTTTTTTGCTTTGTTTTAATTTTTTTCTCACTGTAATTCTCTCGGTACATACCGAGGGAATATTTTCATCGGTAAAATTCCTAAAAAATATACCGACAGAAATATTCTCTCGATATTTTCGTTTGTATTTGTCGATTTCTGGTAGTGATAATGTAGTAAATTTCAAGCACTTGGGGCTTTAAATTGTTTCAATTGAAAAAAAAACTCTAATTTAACAACCAATAATAAACAATGCTTAAAATAAGCTAAGAATTTTAATTTCTCAACACATCCCACGACGGCACAATTTAGAAAAATCATGAATATATTCCAGAAACTAACCACCGCTCCTCCATCATCTTTCTTGGTAACTGGCAAGAAGCTAGCACCAAGGCAGTACTACAATAGAACATGGATTACGGAATCTGCTTGCATCGACGATGGGATCTACATTTTGGTACACTGTTAGTGTAATGCACACACTTCCTCTCGAAACGGAAGCAGACATGGGCACTGATAAAGCTTTAATGTCCCTATTTTGGCTTTTAGCTCGCTTGTCGCGTCCTAGGTGTGGTACATTCCAAAATCCCACGAAATTCTTTTTCCTGATCTTTCTCTAGTCATCACATAGACAAGCTAAAGTACTAAACCACCACCTCGAATTCTGTGAATTTTGGACCCCTTCCCTACCTCTGCTGTAAACGTACTTCAGTTCAGCCCCAACCCATTTCTTCACCAACAACACGCTTGTCTAGTTGTCTCACCTCGCAGGACAGAAGGAGATGTGTTTCAGGTGGATGCTATGATGATATTCGACTCCCATGAGCATATCTTTCTCTCTGTCCATTCCTTCTCTCCTGAAAAATACGAAGTTACTATGAAAAGATAGAATGCCAGTATCTTATCCTGTTTCAACTATTAACCTGTATTTCCCAAGCTTTTAACTACCAATACATCTTTTTAAATAAGCTTTTATTATCATATGTTTATTTTTTTAATTTAACTAGTTAAAATAAATAGAAAATTTAAACTGATAATTGTTAGATCAGCAAAGTTTTAATTATATCATATTAAAAATTATCTTAACTAAAAAATTTAAGCGGTTAAGTGAAACACTAATAATAATTTTATATTTATTTTTTGATATTAAAAAAAAACAGAAAATAATCATAAATAATACCAAACAACTCCTACCTATTATTACACGGCTTGATTATTTAGGATTAATGATTGTTTTGTATTTATTTCCTAAGATTTTCATTCCTAACTAGAGCCTTATTCACATATATTCTGATTTTAAATGATGACATGAGAAACAAATTCGTTTAACACTCAAGTAAAGTCTCAAGAATTATTTTAAAATACAAATTAACTAATAATTATTGTGAGTTCTTTGACTACACTAACCTGCTGGGGATCATCGTTCCTGTAAGATCATGATACAATACGGGACCCCACCGCATGAGAAAAAAACTAAACGATTGTCACCTCCATCCCTTGTAAGGCCACAGTTGACCAACAAATTATATTAGCCTCTCTAAATTAAATTAATTAGTTCTGGGTTTTTAATTGCTTTTCTAATTATCATAAATCTTCTCATATTTAAAGTAAGTAATTATAAATAATTTAGCACTCTAGCCAGATCTCAGGAATTATTTCAAGGCACAAAGTAATTACAATTATTTCAGATCACTTTTCTAAACTCTACTTTTCCCAGATTTTCTTTTTCACTTCCCTGATGTTATATTTCCCTTTGCTGTCCCTTTCCCCAGTTTTATCCGATCTTTCGGCAATAAGGAAAAACAGTAATAGACATACGTAATGAAGACGGTGCAGAAATAAAGAAAGATACTATCTGCTTACAGAAGCAAATCAAAGTTAATTATGCATTTGCTCACAGCAGCTTTAACATTACGTTTTTGGGTGTCATGAGGCCAGCATCTTTTTGCTGTAAAAGATCTTCATTTCACCTGCTTTAGAAGAGAAATGTGGCACCCCACTACCAGAACGAATCACCAAGCCATAGCAAATCCATTGTTGTCCAGTAGTAGAAAATCAACACGTACATTCACACTCCTTCCATGTGGAATATATATATACGCTTAAACCATGAAGAAAATAGTCCTGCATTTCTCTCCTTCTTGTAGTTCAAGCTATCAAAAGGCATGGGATTTTCTGCCCAGACTCCTCCAAGGTTTTTTTATGCATTTCTCTCCTTCTATATATAAATATATGGCCATTTAATCACCATTCTTCTATACATATGGTCCCAAGTCAGAGGATTGATAGCTAGCAATTTGGACAGTATTTTAACTAGTAGTAATGTTATTGAATGATATAATCCTATATATATAGGCTAATTAATTACTCCATTAAACAAGCTAGCAGCCCTCTTTTAGCTATTGATGCATCTCCTGCCTGCCTCCCAGCTAGCTCTCTATCTCCGAGTTCCTTCACAAAGAGATCATGTGCTCTTTATTCCGTCAAGAATTAAGGCGTGAAGGGTGACTTATGTCTTAAGCTCTCTGTAAAAGCATTCCTTTTATTTTATTGTTGATTAATAGTGATGACAAATGTCGTAGCTATACTTTTCTTCTTCTTCTTCTAATAATACATATTATTCTTTGCAGTCTAACCTTACTTTTCATATGGACATGATGACAAGTAAAGATCAAGCAAACTATACTAAAATGGGAATTGATATATGCTTTGAACTGACGCTTGCATGGTCTTTTACATCATTCTCGATCCACTGGTTGAGATGTGAGAATGATTCAGCCTTCTCTGAGAAGCCTGAAGCAGACATTTTGTGCAGCACTCTTCATTGTTTGCTTTTCCATAGTAGTGTCGTATAATTAATTCTCCAGCCATTATTGGCACATGGGCTACCACTATGGCCCATAAATTAATATCTTTTATTTTTCAGTTTTATATAATATGATCCTTGGAATCCTTTTAAATGTTCCAAATTCGATGGGCTGGCATTTTTTCCTTTGAGTACACAGACACGTTTCTACCTCTTAGCAAGGCCTGTAGGTCACCAAGTAGTATAAGAATTAATCACGAGCACCTAAGTGGGCTAGATTTGTCTCTATCTTCAAGCATTAATTTAATTTTAGGTATGAAAATGGTAGAAATTAAGAAATCCTCCATTTCACCTATAGCTGATGCATGGAATAGTGCTTTTGTACTGTGGAGATGGATAAAAATACGAGATTTAGAGTTAGCATATTCCCTGTTCAGGGAGAGTACTTTATTCACATCTCAAATAATTAAGAACATTCTATATTAGATAATAAGAATTTGTGAGAGCTTAACTTGAGAATATATGGTAAAATATTCGACTTTTTTTTTGTGTGATTTAAGAAATTCGTATAAAAAGGACAAAAAACATCGCATTCAATATTAATAGCAATAGCATATCGATCACATTACCTATCTTCGTACGTGTTCATTGATAACCACAACTCTCCCTCCTCCCCCCCCTTCACTTAAAGAAATCATGTTTATCAATCCCGAAGTCGTGTCAATCACTCGAAAGTTTTCATGCCAAACCAGAAACAAATCAACCATCTTAACCACCTAAGAACTAATAATAAATTAATGGGTGATCAAACCCATGAAAACTCACACTAATCTTGTTTAGACGAAAGAAAGATATGAAACAAAATCTTGATCCATATCCTTTTTCAACACATCAAATTTGCTAACAATTTAATGGGTACAAGAACGCTTAAACAGCTAAAATTCATAAGTGCACCAGACCTAATTAACAAACACTGATGAAATCATCAAGATTTAAAGTCGAAATGAATTAATAAGACTGATCCAAATTCATGATTAGTGTACAAATCTTGAATAAATTTGAATAATTAATTCATGCACCAATTAATAATTAAAACCACGATCCAGATCCCATGTCTTCTGGAATTACAGACCTATAACAGCATGGATTTTAGCCCACATACTGTGGCATTTAAGCGTGTAATTATACATACATACAAGAACTTAGAAAAGGAAAATATGGAATAAAGACCAAAAGAATAAAAAGGAGATTTTTTTATAAATACCCTTCCAGTACATATATACCAGATCACCATTTCATATGCAAGGGCACCTTCTCTTCGGAAGAAGCTCAAAACTTGATTGGAAAAACGAATCTACTTCTTCGCGGTTCACAATCTCAAAGAACTCGAGTTCCGTCAGTTTTCTCTTGCATGAGAAGGACCTTCTTGGTTTTCTCGGGGCCGGTGGACAGCTTAAAACGGCAGGAATCTTGTGCTCTTCAGATTTCGGCGTTTGACAGTCGTCAGTTTCGCTGTTTTCTTGCTGAATTATGGTTTCTTTGTCATCCGTAGCACTGCAGGATTGTAGGGTTTCAGTCTTGACGGCACGAACTTGAATTCTTGGCAAATCCTGGCGTGATTCAAGATCAGTAGACATGTTTTTCTCCTTGTTTACAGGAGGAGGTTAAGGGGTGGAAAAAATAAGAGAGAAATGTGTGGTTTGTCAAGGTTTTGTAATCTATTTATGTAGGCAGATAAAGAACACGAAGACGTGTCTAGGAAGGTAAAAAAGGGTGTGTGTGGGAGAGAGAGAGAGAGAGAGAGAAAGAGAGAGAGAGAGAGAGAGAGAGAGAGGCAGGGTCGTTGGATTCTTTTCAATAGTTCTATTCTTTTGTATTCTATATATATCTTGCAGGGAAAATGACATGGGCGTTAAAACTGAGATATATAGCTAGCAAAAGCTTAAGCTGATGTATCTGACTGGTCACAGAATCTTTCTACAGATCGACTACCTTTCCATCTACAAGCATCGATGCTGTTGATGAGTTGTTTTTTCTTGATCTAAACCAGCTACATATATACAGATCATAGAGTTCATCTGATCTCTCAGAATAAAATAATAATAATAATAATAATAATAATAATAATAATAATAATAATAATAATAATAATAATAATAATCAAGACTTTAATTACAATTTAGTGTTTACCATATCATTTTTAATTAATCTGTGCTTATCATACTTGAGAAAAAAAAATATATAAATCAAGAGCTTTCCATAACAATCTTAGTATCCCTGTCATGGATGATCGATGATATATTTTCGGTAAAAAAAAAAAAATTATAATTAGGCCAGCTTTTCATAACTATTCCATATCAGTCTTTGGCATGGAGGACATACTACTGATCTGGAATATTGCAGATTCGAGAATATATGCTTCTCTTAAAAAAAAACATTTTTAAATAGAATTTACCGATTCATTATCAATTAATATTAATAAATAAAATTTACCGATTTTATACATCCCAGTGAGTTATATATCAATTCGAAGTTTTTCTCTTCTTAATTTTCGATGATTATCCACACGGGATTGATTGTTTAGCTTAGAAAACAATATTAAAGGAAAATGACAAAAAAATTAACAGTGAAGAACTCAGCTGAATTGCTTGAGCTAGCTTCTTGTGAGCTAGAATGCTAGATTTATATTAGATAAATCCATAAAATAAAAGGTGATTTCTTTTTTCTTTTTTAATTTATCATGAAAAAGTAATTAGATATGGTTGAGTGCGATAATTAAAAAGTTTCTCTGGTTTGCATTATCAAGTTAATGATTTCCATTTTGACATATCCATTATTCAGTACACCAATGAATTTCTGATCATATATATTTCTTCCTTTTCATAATTAAGCCAGGAATTGACCTTTTTTACTTTACTTACTTTGTTTTATTAATTATAGATATTTAATTTGATAGTTTCTTCCAACAGGAAATTAATTTTTATTTTACTTTTTGTTAAAATAACAGCCAATGATTGAGTTAATGACGACAAATTAATGGGAACCAAAATACATGGGATGTTGCTGCAATTTTGATTGGTTTAGGCTGTTTAGCTAAGCATGGATGTGGATTGCTGTAATAAAAATCTAAGATTTCTTAGCGGGACACGTGTCACTGCTGGCGGCCGGATTTGTTAAGATTAGAAACAGAGAATAACTTCCCTCTTTGACGATGTGCATTGCCTTCTTCTACTTTTCTTGAATGACATGTGGAACGTGACATTTACGTTGGAAGCAAAAGGTTGTTAACTACGCTGCTCTCGAACCACTCCACGCGCGCTTAAGAGGACGTGAACACAGTCGCTGAAATATGAACATAATCATAGATGTGTGTGTATATATATATATATATATATATATTTAATTTGGTCTTATCTTGTTGAGTTTTCATACATCAAAATTATTTTTTTAATCTCTTTTTAAAATGGACCTATTTATATTGACATTATGAGACTTATACATGGGAACTTTTATCTTTGTCAATTAACTTTACATCCCATTAATTTAATTATAATATCAATATTAATTTAATTAGTTTTAATGTATGAAAGATGATGGTAATACATATATACCACTCGAGAAGAAAAAAAAAGAAAAAAAATACAATATTGGATTATATATCTAATTATAAGAACATTAATTAGCATCTATTAATTAGTACATGTAAGGTACGTAGATAGATGTCATCAATGGCTTGATCATGTTTAGTATTTCTTAATAATTTCCATGACAAACCAGTCACAGCAGAATGTTCCTATGTCTTTCACTTTCAGTAAAGGTGCGTGCGTAATCAAGAACATGGCCTGCCGAGCTCTCCCTGTATTTCTATTCCTCTCGGTCCTCTCTTGCATTGCAATATTGGAAGCATAGGATTCCATGTTAGAGTCTTGAATATACACAACCATCCACCTAGATCTTATCTGGTATAAAAAATGGGGAAGATTGGATTGGGTTTAACAAATACCAAACCCCATTATACATTGAATCTTTCCACGTGAAGTGTCTCCCTCGCTCGCTCTTGGTTTTCACCGCTGCCTAGCTAGCTAACCCCCAAGTCTTCAAAAGGTTGTGGCCACAAGTCCTTTCGAAGGAAACATGTTACTTGAGTTTGACCTGATTAATATATATTATCTGTTAATTTATGTAATATCTTGCTAGAATTCTGATCTTTTCTTCAGACTGGGTTCTCATGCATGATCACCCCAATTAATTACCCTGAAAGATATTGATCTCACATGGCGCCGTCCCTGCATTATCTTACTTTGAGAAAATATAAAAAATACCCAGAAAATGATCTCCAAGTATTGTGGTTTTTTTTAATTGAATCCTCGCTTGTTGACCCCCCCTACTGCAACGCTGTCTTACAGTGAATTCATGCTAATTAATGGGATTCGAGCTGCTTAACAAGATGATTATCGGTAAGCGTGCAATCATTTTACCATAATTGCGTGCACATATCTCTACAGGCAAGGTCGACGGTGCTGGAGGCTCCTTTTTTGCAAGCTCTCAAGACAACAACACTCCAAATCTTACCGATCAGTTAATAACAGCTACTTTATTCCTTGTGTCAAGTGTCGCTTAAGAAATTTAAGCTTTTCTTTCTTTCCGTTTTCTTTTTCTTTTTCATAATTTCGTAACCGCCCCTGTTGAAGAAGAGTTCTTAATAAGCCTTGTCCTAACGGGGGTTTAGTTAACTGGTTATAGAGGAAACAGAGGAGTCAGTAAAGAGTGGAGTCAGTAAAGAGTGGAGTCAAGAGGGAGGAATTAACCGGTTAACTAATTAGTGTTCTCGACTGCCTTAAAGGGTACCATAGGCGATTTGTTTTTTACTACAGTAAATATTACTCTTTAATTTCCACTTTTTTAAAGACAGTGATTTAATTATATCTCTCTCTCTCTCTCTATATATATATATATATATATATATATATATATATATATATGAAATAACAGTACTGGCATCTCGAAACTAAATTATTTTTTGATCGGATTTCGAATTATACATTATTCATATTTAAAAAAAACACGGTCATATATAATATATATCTTTAAAACAAACCCATCAATTACCATCACTGCTAAGCCGAGACTGATTAACATATGATGCCAGTATAATTAGAAGAAGGAAAAGTAGAGGGATCGATCGGTTAAAAAAACAGTAATGATCAAATACGGATCGAGTTGTTGATTGCCTGCTCGCTCGAAACGGGCCATGCTGCAGCTGTCCGATTGCAATCTTGCTTTGGTTCACGTGGCCCTAATTAAGAACCTTTAATTGTTGATTGGATTTTCTATCAAAATAAAGAAAAGAAGAAGAAGAAGAAGAAGAAGAAGAGAACATTCACGGAAGAGGGATATCATGCAATAGTGCCTTTAACCAAAATATTTTAGCACTTTTTAATTTGACTGGGGACAAATAAATAATTACGTGGCCCCTATATTAGTTAATTTAATCAGTAATTCGCTACACACAAGACTTGAATTCTGTTTTCATTTTCTTTTTAATTTATCCAGAGGGCTATCCAAATTATACATAAAATCCTTTATATATATATATAACCATCAATCTGATCATATATATATATATAACATTAAAACTGATCATATAGAATATATAAATTAAAAACTATATATATATATATATATAATTTCACATAAAAAAACCAACATGTAAAATTAAAAATTAACCCTTTTAATCGTATTTTAAGCAAATTACCCACGACATCTCATCGTGGCTGTTAATTTGATTTAAAATCATCAAGATACTGTCGTTTTTTTTAATGTTATTGTAGAAATACGTGCTCGAGAGTTTTCAATGACTGCACATCATGTTGCACACATATTTTTAACAGTTCAACGAATTCCAACCAATTTTTTTTATTTAAAAAAAGATAAGTGTGATCAGAATGGAAGCCCTTTACAATGAATTTCGAAGATCAAATCAATTGCAGTGAAGAAATTAAGATCGGCCACCTCCTCCGTCGACCAAGTTTGTTGACAAGATGCAAGAATTAATTAACTAAAAACAAAAGATATATATTGATAGAGGCTAATATATATTTAATAACATGACCTAGAAGATGATTGAAAAACACCAACCATTCACGGATGGATATCTCCTAACCTCCAGAAGGTCTTTAGTGAACACAGCGATGTTCCAACGGTGGCTTTAAAGAGATGTAACTCTAAATCAAATTTCTCGACAACAATTACGTCCTCCCCCCCCACCCTTACTGTGGGGACATATTTATCAAAAAACAATAAACTTGGTAGGTGGGTGAAAACGTTTGCTAAATATTAATGAATATTTTATAGTGCTTAACTAGTTATTTTTTAAAATATATTATATAAAAAAAAACAAACAAAGAAGGATAAAGAAAATAAAATCCATGATGCACTAAAAAACATAAAAATTTCTTCATCTAAAATTTATCTCTATATCATGATTAACAATTCAAGTATTTTCTCAAATAATGAAGGAGGTTTCATGTCATATTATCATTTTACATTTGAATAAAATTATGAAAAATATATTTTTATATAAATATATTCATCCTAATGTAAAGTGTGTCCAAGACTCGACAGAAAAGAGAAATATAGTATATCAATGCAGAAAAATTTCTTATCCAAGAACACCATGATTATTACAAAAAATTGCATGTTGATGTTGTAAACTTTATAATACATGCAATATAGTTATTAAATCTAGTTTGAGAATTAGGACTTGAGTTATAAATAGAGTAAATTAATTAAAACAATATTTTTTTTTTGTTTTGTGTTTGAAATGTCAACAAGATTATAATCATGTTAACAAGACACAAGTAGACTTATTACATCAAACTGAATCAACTTTAAATTAATATTTTATGACACTCAGCTCGGTCAGGATTAAATCAATCGGGTCTAGTATCGACTTGCCAACCAGGCCGGGATTAAAAACAGTCATGCCGACTACAAGCAAAATCTGTTTTCTTAGACACAATAATAAGTTTAGAAGGGACAGTCCAGAGAGTGGATTGAAATCAGTTGACAGGAAATGCACTTACGTAATTAAGGAAGAACAAACTAATTTTGAAAGTTCTGTCAGGAAATCGAAAGTAAAAGCATTTGTTCGATTCACGAAGCATTTACTCGTTTATAGGTGGGACAGGACTAGACGCATTTAGCTTGACAGTGAATGGACATGAAATCTCTACAGCGTCTGTACGTACACCTACCAGACAGTATAATCCACTTTTCCGTAAATTTTCAGTTTTCTGGTTTTTTTTAAGCTCGGGGGCTGGTGTTTTAATTTTATTAGTTTACGAGGGATATAAAGTTCATAATTTAAAGAAGTGAATTGTTGATAGTTAATAAGAAATAGAATTGGACAGGAGATAGATCTTTATTAGTTCTCGATCACCAGAGCCGAGGTTGATGTTTTCTTTTTCTTGGTCTTTTTGAGGTATATATGTAATGTGATTGTTTGCCCGTGTTCTTATGGGCACCTTTCATGGACTTTATGACCCTTGCTTATAAAACAAAACACATATGGGTGCAGACGATATATTTATGTATATATAGACACATGAGTTGGTGGACATGTATTACGGACTTAATTAAGGTTGGTTCTGGGTATTCAATTTTGTGATGCAGTGCGCACGAGGTATTGAAACCTCATAAAATCTAGCTCCCGATCGATCAACTCTGTGCTTATGCATGTATTTAGGTGGGTGGTAATGGAGGTTTTTCTTTTCTTTTTCGCACTTGATTTTTCAAGTTTGAATAATGAAAATATTGATGTTTTAATTAAAAAAACTTATTCTTCTAAATATATAAATTATGCTGATTTAGTGGTGTATTCTTATGATCGATAATTCAGAAAATAAATTATTTTAGTTTATATGTATATATATAAACTGTTTATATACAGTCTTCTAATTAAACATATAAACAACTCATGTGTTAACCCAAATTAACAATCCTATGATGGGATTCGGTGCATGGTGATGGATTCTCCTGCCTAAATAAACGAGCAAGGCCCCATGAATCTCAAGAAATTATTGAGCCTTCAGAATACACAGGGTGTTTGTGTTTATTATATATATAGTTTCCTACTTTTGTTCTCATATGGAAGACGGGGCCTAGTTGCACGTGTACTAGGAATTAAAGAGGTACGTAGATATGATATAAAATAAATTTGTCTTGGGAAAGTTTTGAAACAAGTATTTTTATTTTATTAAAAATAAAGTATAATAAAACATATTATCTATCTTTACTATTTTTATTTGTATCTTTTCTATTTCAAAATACAAAAGTAATAGGAATTAAAGAGGTTTTCAATGCTGCTAATACAAAAGTAAAAATTGTGTTTATATCTTAATTAACTTTGTTCGGGTAGGTTAGCAAGGATAATTCTCTTATGAATTTAGGGTTTTTGAGGTGATTTATAGAAAATAATAGAAAAACGAGATCGACGTTTCTTTTTAGGAATTCAATAATTTTTCGAAACTTCTTTTTCTTGATTAGAAGGGGGTTGGGATTTACATATAAGTATTTGTTTTGTTTTGTTTTTGAACATGCTTCTTTTATATTTTCGTGGTTGATAATTCCAAATGGGGAACAGCCCTGGTTTTTATTTATTTATTGTTATTATTTTATGCTTCTTGCTTCCATGTAAAAATTCGAGATAACAATCGATTTGTACGATATGATCTTATGGGCGGCCCTCGGGGATTTATGCACAGGCCCAGGCCTTCAAAACAACGATGTGAACGCCCACTGAAGCTGCAAAGACAACTGGTTTATCAAGGTTTCAAGCACAATTTATAATTCAATAGTAAGGTATCGTTCATTTCTAAAATTGTGAGAAATATATAGAAAGCAGAAATATGTTTATGTTTGGTTAATGAAACAAAAACAAAAACTCTCTGAAACAATTTGAAGTGAGTTTTTATATTCTCAAAACAAAAAATACAAAAAAAACATGTCCTCTCTACCGAACATATCCCCTTTATCCTGATCTCTTCTTTTCTGTCTCGAGATACTAACACGAATCTTGTATCACTCCAGCTAAAAAATATAATATCAACCTACCATAAAGATGACACGGTTTCTCTCAGAGGTTAATGGGTCTTGCCACTATTTTACCAACGAAATTTCAACCACCACATTTCTTCAAGTAACCCATAAGTGGGATGCCAACCATTGCAATAAGCTTTTATGATCAAAATGGTCTAGTGAAGTGGGTGAAGGGAAAAAAAAATATGAAGGGGAAGAAAACAAGCAGTGACAATCACTCTTGATATACACAGGAAAACTAGAGGCACTGGCGTGACAGGTAAAGTATAAATCCACCCTGCAGAAACTGTAGACAGAATATAGCTACGCTACTAAAGGATTTATTCTGACCAAAATTTCACAAAGGCAGCCAAGAACGATTTAAAAATGGCCCAAAGCGGGTTAGTTTCTGGTTCTGTTTGATTCTTGGATGCCGCTCCCCAAGATTCACTGCTCATGGAAACAAAGCAAAAGATAAATCAATACAACAACATCTAGAAATACTCCAGTGAAGGACATAGAGCGGATGGCAAATCAAAGCAATGAGTTTAAAGGTATGGTCATGACTTATACTTACAGATTAATTCTGTTTAGTGTTGGACTGCTTCCTTTCTGAGAGGCACGACTATGTAGAACTGCAACTTTATCTTTTGTCTCAATTTCTTTGGCTATTGACGGACAGATACTAACAGTGACGTAATTGCCATCCAAAGATTTGGTTTGCATGGCATTTTGAGCACTAGCAACCTGAAAAAAAGAGAGCCATTAATAGCTTCATGCTCAACTTCTCCCCCACATTTTCGATTGGCAAATTATTATGCTTATAGTTGCTTCCCTATCTGTGCACAAGGCATTCCTCCAAGTAAAAATATCATCTTTCATATTAAGGGAATTAGCATTTACATGAATATACATATCTTGCTCCACCTTGCATTAAACCAAGAACATGAATTAAATTAATGCACTGGAAGGGAAGAAATAATAGCAAAGCAGTTGCAGCTTGCTAGATCATAAATGCCTTTTAGCAGCCGACCACACCATGCAAGTTGAAAGAATATTGAAAAAGAAAACCCGGAAAGGAAAGGGAAGGGAAGGGAAGGGAAGGGAAATAAAATAAAAGAAGGCGGGCTAGTGGTTTATGTTTTCTGCAGTGCACACCTCCAGCAGAAAGTTGCCACATAATTATACGTGTTATTGAAAAACACTCACCTTAGTTTCAGCAATTGTCTTGTCATCATGTGGTGACTTCAACTTCACATCCATGTCAGCCTCAGCATCCTGCAAAATGCTTCCTTTGGTGACAGATGCATGCGAACTTGCCATTGCCAGATCTGCAAAGTTTTCCACTGCTTGTTCACGCACCAAATCAGAGCTTTGTTCTAACAATTGAACTGCTGACTTTTCCACTTCTTTATCATCTGCCAAACTGCTATCATTCAAGGAAGTTATTCTGTCAGGCAAAGAAATGCCATTTCCTGGGTCATGTTCTGGTTCCAAGAGCACCTTTTCAACATTTTTCTCTTCACAAGTCCCATCTATCTCCCTTACATCACTGCAATTTCCATTCAAGTTTCCAGCTGGCTTGGTAACAGGCGGCAATGGAAATGTCTCTACCATTACATCTGCCATTTGAGTTACTTTAGAATCAGATGCTGCCACTTCTTTCATTCTTTTCTCTATTTCCAGAGGTTCAGTTTCTTGAACCTCTACAACTTCTGGCATATCGGCTTCTTCATTCTTAACAATTCCATGACTCCCATTAATGATTTTCCCATTATCGAATCCCTGCTGTTCAGGTTCAACCTGTAGCTCAGAAATTAAATGCTCTTCACTTGAGCCCTCATCATGCTGAACTGGTACAGGACTTACATTTGGAGATGTGGATAGAGAAGCTTGAGGTTCTGTGGAAATTGTACCCAATGGGTACTGCTCCATAAACTGATCATTATGCTGCTCTTCCGGTGACAAGTTACCAGGACCCAGCACTCTATTTTCTTGGATTATCTCCCGAACAATCTCCCGTACAGTATAAAACGACCCACCAACTTCCTTGTGTGTGAGATTAAGAGATGGAAAATTCCCATTGTTTAAATTCTGGTACCTGAAAGCAGGTCTTCCAAATGAATGGATGCCAAAGTCTACTTCTCCAAGAACTTTGCATTGAGAATTAAAAAAAGAAAGATAACTATTAAAAGGTTAATATAAACAACAATTTTCTATTTAGACCGGGTCATCATTGTGTTATCAAGAAGCTAATCGCTATCATTTGGTTTGGAAAATACTATACGAACCTATTACCAACAATAAATCAAACTTCCAGGAAAAACAAGAAATAGACCATCTACCATGTTATAGACTGCTGCCTCTGGGATTACTTATTCAGTGCATACGTGTGTGTCCATGAGCATGTGAGTGCATGTGCAGCTCAGCAAGCACTCGATCTTTCAGTTTTAGCGAACGACATCCAAGAGAAGCAATTTCATAGCATTCATCGGGAACAGATAGGGCAAACTAATGATTCCAATAATTTTAGTAATCATCTTCAGACCAAAAGAATAAAACAGTTACGCTTCATTGAAGGGGAACCATCATATTACGTCTTTATAAAGGACTCCACCATTCCCTTCCTCTCCTCCTTCGACCTCCGAATCCGAGACTTCTTCCCTCCAGAATCATTGCACTTGGCTAAAGCAAATGTTTGGCCAACCCAGACACCCTTTACAGCATGCATGATGAGAAAAAACCCACCACCCTTTAGCATACAAAACCTACATGATACACGGCCAAATTAATTCAGAGTATCAAAAAGACAAATAATTTCACAGTAAAGACATAAATTTTCATAGACAAAACGTATCAAATAATCAGACAGCCATGACCCCATCCTATCATATACAAAGTTGCAAGCCGGTGTCGTGTTAGAACATCAAACTAGGAACTTGAGAACGCATAATCAGTTCCAGTTACTTTTCAATGCCAACATACTAAAAATTCAACAATTTTGCACTCTAGTTTTGCTCAATTTCCTTGATTTTCTCAGAAACCAAACAGGAAAAAGGTAATTCTCCAACATCTAACCATATTTCTCACTACCAAACAAACCCCATTTAAAAAAAAAAGATCGATCATGTGTAACTCAAAATGACCCACAAACAAAAATCAAACAAGGACGTGGTTGCATTTCAGCTAAAGCTAGTACATTTACACTAGAAGGGAGAATAAAAATAAAGAAATGATTGACAGAATTGAAGTATAGAAGAAAGATATGGAGTGTTTGAGAGGGAAAGACAGAGTGAGGTCACTTACTATTTCCGAGAGCGGGAGAGACAGACAGAGAAACGGAGAGAGAGGGTTGGGTTTGGGTTTTGGAGTCATTTAAACCCTAAAAAATACCATTAACAGGTCCGACCATTGGTCCCAGGTGAGGGCGGGAGGTATTTGTAATTTTCTCGTTTTTAAGGGTGATGATGAAATAATTTACTGAACTGGGTCGGGTCCGCATTCGCAATTCTTTTTTTTAGATTAACATGGATAAGAAACTTCCACAAACATTACAGAAGGGCCATGAGAGTTCATGGGAGCAGCCGGCCCGATTGGCTCAATTAGTACCGTCGAATTTTGCTAAGAGACTTCTGCTTTAACATGGACTGTAGGTTCAAATTCAAAAAAAAAAAAAAACAGAGAAAGGAGGTTTAAGGTGGCAAATGGTCCATAAACTGGAGTTTTTGAATATATGTTCTGGTATGATTTTTAGAAAGTAATCTTTTGTTTTCAATCATAATTTAAGAGTTGTTTTTATAAATAAATTATGATGAAAATAAGTTAAATTAAAAGTATGTTGGATAAAAATAGATTTTATGTAATTTTTTTAAGAGAATTAAAAAAAAATAATTGAACTTCTGATTGAAGTAAGATTTTGATTAAAATATATAGTATTTTTTTTTTAATTTAAGTAAAAATTGATTCAACATATTTAAAAAAAATTTTATGAGTAAAAGTTAAAAGTTGCAAAAGTCACATACGCGAATGGAATCTCAAGTCAATAGGAAATATAAGATGAGTGCATTAGAGGACAAGTTATCCAATCTATTTATGGGGCAAACTTCGTTTTCTTATTCAACCAAGCTGCGAACAAACGCTTCATATGGCAAGAACGACTCCAAAACGTAGACGCAGTTCCTCTCCAGCAAAGCGAAGGTTAGTTTCAGTACATGCAACGATTTGGTCATCTGCAGTTCCTCCGAAGAAGCGAAAATGAAAGTCAGAACAGGAAACAAAACAAGTTAGTCTTTCTTTGTAACAAAATTGCATCTACATTACCAAAAGAATATACAATGATAAACGAATTATGTGGTTCGGTCACTCGACTATAAGTAATTTGAATGGTTAAAAAGAATTTTAACTCATGCGTGGTACTGCTCAAAATCCTGGTATAGTCGGGGCCAGTCGGAGTTTCATGCAAACATGCCCCGATTTGTGAGCTGAAGTCAAAGGGAAGCCAGTTTTCTTCTCCCCTTTACCCCATGAGTGTGTGTTTGGTGAAAATGAAAAGACGAGCAAAATCTGTGCTGAAGCTGTTAGAAAAGAAAAAAAAAAATGAAGCTTCTCATCTTCTCCGCAAGATCCCTGTCCATCTCTGAAGTTGAGAAGAATATATTCAGCAGCCATATTAGGACTTGGGAGTCAAGCATATTCCGTGGTAAGAATTGGCCCTTAGGGTTTCAGAATCTCAACTTCCTATATTTCCTAAGTGGTTTCTGTTTGTATCCAGACTTCAATCTTTCAAATAGTTTCTCTTTTGTTTTCCGCTTCTTGTCCATTTTTACTCTATATTTTTCTTCCCTCTCCCTTTCATAAATCCCTTGCCAATGCACTTCTCCTGTTAGTGGCCACAGCCACCTCTCCCTTGGATGATCTCCATCATCTGCAGCCTCAGCAAGATCTTCGTCCATGCTCTTCAACACCATAAGCTTAAAGTACTTTTCCCACATTATTCCCTTTCTTTGCTCAACAGGGTGCTGCTCTTCTACAGAACCAGTGTGTGGATCTATGTAAACCATCCTTCGTGCACTATGATAAGCCCAAACATTAACAAGGACCTCCAATATTCGACAATAACAATGCTTTTCCTGCATACCATTAGATAAATATATTCATGAATGGTAGTACTGTAATCTCTCCTAAACATATGAAGCAGGCAGTCTAGTATCTATGTATCTTACCTGTAGCTCTGAGGAACTCAACAGACACTTGGTCATTTGGCTAGAGTTGGATTGCAGAGCATCAAGAGAATCAACAAACATTCTGCAATTTGATTATACAAAACATCAACTATTGATGGACTTGCAACTACCAATAATGCCTCGGACATAACATTTCATCTATGTAACAGGAAACTGGCTTGGGCGAAAAATAGCATCCTTCGTAAATTACCGTGAAAACATAATGAACTCCAGAAAGGAAGGGGTTGGCATGACCCAGCTATGCAGGGCAGACCAGTGACCTCCATCTTCTGGCATCGGAGGAAGAACTTCAAGATTTGATGGCAGGCCATACATATGGCGGAAGGCATCTTCAAAAGCAATTCTGCATGCATTCAAAAGCCAGAAGTTAAAATTCTGGCTTTGAAAAGGCAAATGCTCACATCTGTGTAATAACAATCTACAGAGTGCAATTACAATGGGGCATGTACGATTAGCCTTTACCCATCTTCTTTTTGGCCCTGTTTAAAGCTAAACTGAAGATGGTCAAACATGCCTTTTCCACAAGTGATTTCAGTAGTAGTATAAGAGCAAATGTCAGCGGCATCCAAAAACAGTTTTCCCATTTATTTAGCTAAAAAATAACAGATTTGTTCAGCTAAAGACAGAAGAATGAAAACAATAAAAGAATAGCAAAATTTGTATGGTATGTGTAATAAGGGACCCACAGATACCACGGGATAGATGGACAATCTGACATTTTTAAACATTGCGCAAAATGACCTGACCATGAACACCCCCTACTTGAAGCAAAGATACCTGCAGTGTCCTCCATTTAAGATGTCACACATCGACCAGAAAGTGAGTTCATCGTTGCTTCCTGTAACTCCACCATCCATATCTAGGCGAGCCCAGTAGTACATTACATCTTTATTTTCTTCTTGCACCTTTTCTTCTAGAACTTGTTCAGCTTTAAATGTTAATGAAACCTGAATCAAGAAAATGAACAGTCAATAATTGCACTTCTGAAAATAAATTATTTTAAACAGAGAATGTCAGTTTCACCAGAAATATGCTAACTGGTTTGTGCGAATATCAAATTCTGCAATTTTTTCAAGAAGCTGATTGCAACTTCGAAAAATATTGACCTTAAATTTGATGTATCTAATCCTGCAATTTTGAAAGTTTAAACTATAATATCACTGGCATAAAAGATACCTTCCTACCAGCAGCATGCCATGATTGAAACCCAATCCAAGGTCTCTTGTGAATGTCATCCACCCTGTTCGCAATAGAAAACATTCCTCCTATATCACATAATATATTCTGATAGTAACTGTCGTTCAGGAGGGGAAGCCGGGCAACTGCATCCACATCATCAGATCTTAACCTCCGCGCTTTTGTAGACTAAGAGAAAAATTTAGCATGATTAAGAAATCAAAACTACTTAAAGCATGACTGCTCATACAGGAGCATATCTTAAAAAATTCAAACACCAATTATAAGGTTTCTTTATATTGGAATAAAACACTTGGACATCACAGCATCTCCAAACAAAGCAATATACAGTTCAAATCTCAGTAAAGAACCATTAATTGAATGTTATAGGACAAAAAACAAAAGAGAAATTATGGCTCGAGTGCGGATGCAACATACAGTTCTGTTACCAAGATTTAATCATTTGTCATTTCAGGAAGCAACAAAACCAGTTGCAAAAAGCTCAAATGCCCTAACTATTATCTCCAGAAAATGGCATGTGTGTGTGCACGCCAATTTATTTTTGAAAAAAAAAAACAAGAAACGAAAGCAAATATCCTAGAAAGCAACCAAAACAAAAAGGAAAGAAAGAAAGAAATGTCGTAAGTACTAAAAGGAAATATAATTTCTTTATAAATACAAAAAAAATATAAGTTCCAGATATGGCTGGAAGAAACTTACAAGACTTAAGCCACGGTATAAAGATCCATGATTCAAAAATGGCCAGGCCCCAGCTCCATCATATATCTCATAAATGCATACTGGCTGGCCAGTCCTTTCTAGCTCCCCTTCATCCCTCTCATTTGCTTCAAACTTTAGCTTTTCAGATTTTCGAGCATCACGATAAATCTCATCCCACGGACCATGACTTTTATCCATTCTTTCTTGAAGCTAAATAGGAAATAATTCTCCATTTCAGCTGTCTTTTGAGGAAAATTTCACAACATGAAGACTGAAAAATAACTAAGACAACTGGAGCAATGAAAAAGTAGATGTTGTGTGAGGCATGACTCTCAAAAGGAATAGCATACCTCCTCTGTTTCCAGTCTCTCATATTCTTCAAAGCTTTCTATTTCACTCAAAACATCCCAATCTGATTCTGTTGGGATATCTGGTACTAGAATTTCAGTTCCATTCCCAGAGATGCTAGTTGAATTAACATGATTGCTCCATTCTTTCTCAAGGGAATAAACAGCACTGGTTTCTCTGAAAGAAAAATCACCCTCAGCCATGCTTAACAAATCATCAATTTCCTGTTCTAGTTCCTTGCTGAACAAGTTCCATTCCCATTCCCTCCGTTGAAGGTTAGACACAGGACCAGGCAACAAGGTATCTGATGGAAAACTAATCAAATTCTCCAAAAGCCTTGCATAACCAATTATACATTCTGATGCAAGCATGTTCTTAGCAAGCAGTCTTCCAGAGAAAGCAAGAGTTTGAGCAAATTTAGAAAGTTTTCCATTTGATATCAAAAGAGAGAGAGCCCTTGTCAATGCTTCAGGGCTATATTTTGAGAACAATATCCCATGGGCTCCGTCATCAACCTGTTATTTTAAGAAATTTATTTGTCAATCTCTTCAAATGAAGAAACAAATGGAGATAGGTGCTACACATAATTTACCAAAAAAGGAATCAAGTCCACAAAAACTTGAATACACTCACGTATTTTTTCAAGATAGGGATATCGGGTGCAATGACAGGGGTTCCAAAGGTCATGGCTCGGATAAGTAAAGGAGGAAAACCCTGTTCATTTTGGGAAGAACCATAAAGAACAACATCTGCCATTAATAACACACTGTTGACATCACCATGCAGGCCATAATGCCACACAGAGCCATGATGAAGTCCCAGACCAGAAACAACTTCCTACATGAAAAGAACAAAAAAAAAACTCTAGCTTAAGCAAGGCATAAAATTGAACAGATCATGATATTAAATTTTAAAACAAACATCACCCCATCTCTCTCTGTTGTTTCTTCCCAAAAGAAACAAAAGTCTCTCCTTTGAGAAGATACTAAACAGCAAGAGCTATCAACTGGTATGTTCCAATTATTAGGAAAGAAAAGGCTCTTCTGAAGTAGTGACCACACATAATATAAGTGGCCACAAAAAGGAAGTATTGAACAAGAAAATCAATTTGGTTGCATGGAGTATTAAAATAAATACATTGACAATACTTTGATAGCATTGTTTAAAATAAGACACAAAAA
Organism: Populus deltoides; assembly: GCA_015852605.2. Classification (NCBI taxonomy): domain Eukaryota; kingdom Viridiplantae; phylum Streptophyta; class Magnoliopsida; order Malpighiales; family Salicaceae; genus Populus; species Populus deltoides. Next base: position 18,788,352 of record CM027577.2, read on the forward strand.
GAAAACTTGATGAAATATCAAGGTCAGATCATGTATATATTTCCCTGGGCATTCTTCTAGTCAACCCCATTTCTATGCAGTCAAGTGATCAAATAGACATTAGAAGACTAGCTTAGTCAAAAGTGTACCATTATACAAGTTTTCACTTAATATATGAAAACACTAAATCAAGTAGCAGGGATACAAGAAGATAAACACATCACAACAGAAGTAATAAGCTACAACCAATGAGAAGTTGACTACCTGTAAAGGATTATCATCAGTGGAATTACCGCCTAAGAAAACTAATTTAAATGATCCTTCAGCATCTTTGGTCCTTGCATATTTGGCTAGTAGAGGTCCTAGGGTGTGCACTGCCACAGCATAATCCCATGATAGCTCATCATAGAAGAAAGAACTCCCAACAACTAGAACCACCAAATCATCTTTGCTGAATCCATGGTCCACCCTTAACTGATGCTTAGCGTGGGTCTTACTGTAGCTTTCAGCAGCCCACACATCTACTGGTGATCCAGGAATCACAAAGAAGTTTCCAGTGTCAAGCACAGTATATAACATCTGATACAGAGAGGAATATAAATTGAAAAACAGCATAAGATTTTCTATACAAGGCTGGCTAGAAGTGGGCTGTAAAAAACAGCATGAGATTTTCTATACATGACTGGCAAGAAATGAGATGCAATTACATACAGAGGTGGCATTTTTACCGGCAAAGTGAAGTCTGGAAATACAACAACATTAGCCCTGTTAAAAATACTTCTCCAATGAGACAGCAAATGCTGCCAGCCCATTTCCTGATATAATGGAAGACGATTCGCAAGGGTATCTTCTTGGATTATCCATACAAGCGGTATTGACTGGAATGGCTCCTGTGTGAGGCTGTATAGATATAGAAGTAAATGATCATAGCATCTCAAACAAAGGCAACCAGATATCCAGATCTTCACACTTGCAAATACAGATACAGAGAATTCTAAACATGCACTTTAGGTAATTCTATCCATATAACTATCACTTTATCCACAGAATCACCTCTGTATTCACAATTACGTTTGCACAAAAGAGTTCTTATCATATACTTACAAATAACTTCAAAAATGACCAAGAGAGCTCCTAATACACTCAACTTCCTCTTCATGTCTAAAATACTATAATCCATTCCTGGTACATATATTGAAGTTTCCAACACCCAAGAACAAAGCCACATCTAGATTAAAACCTCAATCTAAATTCCTGCATTTTGCAGATAAGTGCAAGGTCTCATGTTTATAAAATTTCATGAAGATGATAAAATGATACAAACAATCTTGTTGGTCACTTCAAATTTAATTTCCTCCCATATTTGTTATACATAAGGGTGTTCAAAAAAACCGACCAACTGATTAAACCGAAAGAACCGCGAAAAATTAACCGAAAAAACCGAACCAATAAAGAAAACCGAATAAACCGATTAAAAAAACAAAAAAAACCACCCGGTCTGGTTTGGTTCCGGTTTAAAAAGGCTTAAACCGATTGAACTGGACCGAACCGAACCGATTTAATTGAATCTAAAAAAAAGGTATATAAAGACCCTAACCCTACCCCCCCCCCCCCCCTCCAGCCGCTCCCCGCCTTCCCCTTTCACCCTTTCCAGCCACCCTACCCCTCCCTCCCTCCCTCTCCTCTGTGCCCTTCTCTCTCATTTTCTCTCATATGTTAACATTAAATCTTATTTTTAAGTTTTGAGTCTTTGACACCACATCTTGGCTACCCCACACTTGCAGGACTTTGTGAAGAAAATCGAGGGAGAAGCTTTTGGTCCATGGCTCTTCAAGGAAAGAATAATTCTCTTTAATGGCCGAATCTATCTCTTGCCCACATCTGATTTCATTATTCCTATAATCAAGGAATCTCATTCCAGCACTCACGAAGTCCTCCACAAATCTTCATTGGTTTCTGGTTTTTAATGCTAAAAAACCGACCCGAACCGAACAAAACCGGTTCGGTTTGAACCGGTTCTCGGTTCGGTCCGGGTTATATTAACAAGGAATACTATTTTCCTGTTCGGTTGAATTTTTGGGTTAAAACTGGACTGAACAGGACCATGAACACCCCTAGTTATACATATGTTATATTGTGTCTAATGTCATGTGTGTAGCAAATGCATTCCACTATGACAAAGGCATATTTTGTTTGCAAAATGTCCAACAGAGTAGATGTTTGTGTTTAATTCCACATGCATGCATTCACAGCACAATCCACCCAGGCAATGAACGATCACTGAAACACTGGAGCAAAATTATAAACTTCAGTGATTTCTTAAAGGATTAAGTAAGCAAACCCAGGCACCTTGAAACTGCCCCTTTGGCTTCAAGTGAATCGACAATAACAGCTTCAAAACTGTAGAAAAATACATGTATATTAGCAATACCAATTAACTTGCTGAAAAAACAAATAGAAACAGAAAGTTCCTAGCTGTAACAATCACTATCCAAAACAAAAACCATAAATAGAAAACAAATTTAAGTGAAACCATAAATAGAAAGCAAATTTAAGTGAAGCTGCAATATTAAGAGAGAGAATCGTACATGGACCAATCAATATGGTCATATTGCTCTGGTCCTAAAATTGATATCCGGCCTCCTATTTCCTCCCACACTGATCGTGTCACACCATAATCCACTGCATATATCTGTCAAATAGGTATTGTTAGGCGCATAAACAATTTTGTTGAAGACCAAAGTAGAACATGCAGCCTCCACATCAACATTTATGCCATGCTTATTTTGAACAGGGAGACGCATAAACTTGTATTAAGGCTCCCTCCACGAGCCAAACTACATCAACCTGTTAAAGAGATGGTGTGACATTTACATGCAGTTGCATAGCCTAACAAAGCATTTGGTACTAGCAGCAAGAAATGCCAAAATCTACATAGAAATGTCAGGGAAGTTATACAAGAACAGTCAAAACAAATCACCTTAAGCGCATAACCAAGTTTCCGCAGATTAATCACCACACTAATCAACATCAATGACTGTGGGCCCTTCTTCATGTTTCCTAAGATCTGAATATCATCAGAACAAAGTACCATTAAAATAAAACACACTCGCACAAGGTCAGTACAAAAAAACACGTAGTTGAAGTCTTTGGAGCAAAAAAAAAAAGAACTTCATCTAGAAGTGCACGTCAGAAAAATGTATTTATCTAGTCCACATGTCTAACAAAAGTAGAGAAGAAAACCAACGCAAAACAATGCAACCCGCGCATGACCTAAGCTCCTCCTGCTTCATAAATTCATAAAAAAAGTCTAAACTACTTCCATACCTTCAACTGCATATATTCTAACAATAAACTTGTAATTGTTTCATTAAAAGGATTTCTCGGTCCCGAACTAGTTGGGCTGGCTGCTTGAATTGGCTTCCTCCATTCACTTCCCTTATGAGCTACACTTTCTTTAAATTATGCGTGACACAGCATTCATTCTTCTCCACGAATCATTTCTAATTGACCTTTCTTCCTCCTCCATCTCCATACTTCAATTCAATCACTATTCTTCCTTGTTATTGACCCATGCATTGCCAAAAGATTAACGGGACCCACCAATGGGCTTCGCACTAATCCTGTTGTCTAATTCTTGCAATCTATTCTTATTATTTTTCTCCTAAAATAGCATTTCTCATCTACAGCAAAAAATAAATTTAAACAGACTCGGAAACTTACAACGGCGAGTCTTGGAGGCCTGAGGCCAACTCTATTAGCCAGCAATCTGACATGATCGAGCCCGTGACCTTCCAAAGGCAACCGTGATTTTAACACGGGCACGAATTTCAACATAGCACCTGATTTCAAATCTTCTTTGATCGGTCTCCGATGATCAATCCACCCTCTGCCAAACACAGCCATACCGGTAATCGAACTCTGCAACAAAATAGACGCCAAAACGAAAGCTAAAACAGCGAAAAAAATCAAACAGTAGAATAAATAAACGCCGCGAAATGGAAGGCAAGGGAGCAACCACCCCTTGCGGTTGTAGCTTCTGTTTGTATAGTGCCATCGGCTGCGGCGATCAGACCGATCAAGAGGTGATTTACTTGATTTGTCTGGAGTGTTAGTGTTGTAGTTAGGGTTTCGTTTGAAAAGAGAACGGTCTCGAATCGAGTTGGAACTTTGATCGGAGCCACCGTCGGAACCTCCATTGATAGCGGAGACCGGGAGTTCGGGTGGAGAATGGTGGTTTCGGATCATGAAGGATTGGATTTTCCTTTTCCCTTGCTTTTTTCTTTCTCGGGAAAGTGAGGAGAAAATTTGTTTCAGCGAGGAAAGATCGTGTAGAGTCGCATTTTCTCTGAGAGAGACTGGCTTTTTTTTTTTTTTACTTTTCTCTGTTGTGTGCTGTTGGCAGTGTATGTTTTTGTCAACGTGAATCTGAGATTATAAATATAAATAAACAGTTTTGTTTTTATTATTTGTATTTTCTCGGACCCGTATTTCAAACGCAAGGTACTACGCCAAAAAATCATCTATTATTTCAATTTTCTATCTAGAATAATTAATGAAATTAAATAAAAACAATTAATTTTCTAAATAGACAAATTAATGTAATTATTTTTTTAAAAGGATTATCAATTAACTTTTTTTTTTCCAATACAGGTTTTAGACCTGAAATCTATTAATTCAACTTGTTGCATGTTGAAATCTCGTGGGAAGATAGATCAAAATTTATTGTTTAGAAAAGCAAGAAATTAACAATATAAATAGGAGATGATGTTTTTTATTTTTTTATTTCTCATTTATGTGGTAATAACCTAAGATTGATTTATTTAAAAATATATTTATATTTACATGATTCAATTATATAAAATAAAATAAAATAAACTTGATATGATTAAATAATCACTCTAAAGTCATTGAAAAAAGACCTTATAATCAAGCCTCAAAATTTATTACAAGTCCATTATTTCCACAACTCAAAAGGTTCACTCTAATCCTGTCCTGTTGATAATGTACAGTCCATTAAATAAATAAGTTAATGTGCTTGAATAAATAAGTTAATAAGTTAATGGCACCCTAGCAAAGTGATTATATCTATTTTAAATTCACAATACATAACATGGCTACTATTTAAGTAAAATATTGTTATTTTTAGAGTTCGAGCGTGTTTGGTAGTGTGGTTGCGGTTATTTTTCAAATAGCTTTTCGTGCCGAAATACATGTCAATGATGTTTTTTTATTTTTTAAAAATCATTTTTGATATTAGCACATAAAATCCAAAAATACAAACTCGCATTTTAAAAATTTTTAAGAGTTCAAATGGTGCTAAACAGACCCGAAGAACCCGCTGGATCATCTTGTTGACAAAAAACATGGCTACTATTTATTTACGGTGCCCGGAAGTAAAGTGGTTTATGTTTTTAATATTTTTAAAAGTGTTTTTTTGACATAAAAATATATTAAATTGATTTTTTAGTATTTTTTTATGATTTTGATGGGTTGATATTAAAAATTAAAAAATATTTTAATTAAATTTTAAACAAAAAATATATTTGAAAAGAATATGCAACCGTATTTCATTATCCAGCAATGCAATTCAAAGCTCAAAACTTTTAAACATTATTTAAACCTATTTTGAACCAGTTTCTTAATATAAAATTGAGTTTTATATCTTGTAGATAAAAGATAATAATAACAATAATAATAATAGAAAAAAGATAAGGATTCCAGTTTAGTTGGAAAGTGCCAGATCTATGTAAAAGTTTCCAATCACATCAAAGGGTCCAGTTTCTCAAGATAAGATCAGCAACCAGCGGGGACTTACCATCACATAAATGGGTGGTACCCTGGCATGTGATCCAAGCTCAGCTTGGGCGGAGTTTAATTTTGCATTTTTTTTAGTTTTAAATTATTTTTTTTATATTTCTATATAGTTTTCATGTATTAATATAAAAATAATATTTAATCAATCCAATCCCCTTCCACCTTCACAAGGGTTGGCACGTAAAAATAATTTCTTCGTATTTTCCAAATCTATGGGCATATCAGTCTACTTAAGAACTGGCTTAATAATTGGAAAAATATAATTGAATTTCAAATTTTAAATAAAAGTAATGAAATATAAGTCTCTCAATAAAGGTAAATCTAATCTCATAAGTAAATATCATAAAATATTTTTGTATTAATCGATGAAACATCGTACAATCCCAACTTCTGTTCACAACCTACCTTACAAAATCAATATCTCAACATCATCGGAGTCAAATTTGAAACAAAAACAGGGGAACTTAAGCCAAATGGGTCCTTCATCGAATCTAGTAACAGACAAACATCACTTCTGTGGCCGTGCTGAGGATTTTTTCCTCGACCTCCTCGAACGGAAATCCCGAGTCATGATACCATCTCCATTTATTATTTAATATTTAGTCTAGATTCAAGAGTCACTCCTGATATATAAGAAGAAAAATCATCTCTTCATAGTTTTTAAATCCGACCCGGTCTAAATTTTAGATTTTGGATTTTGACCGGGTTACCAAGTCAATTCCAATTTTTAAAAAATTTTAAAATGACATCGTTTTAGTAAAAAAAAAGTCAATGGGTTGCAATCGGGTTTTGCCGAGTCGACCGGGTCACACCGGGTCATAAATTTTTTTACTTGTTCTTTAACCCGGCCCGATTTTAACCCCGAATCGACCCCCCGAATCAGATCAAGTTTCAAAACTATGTTTATACCTATTCACTCATGTTGAATATTGATGATGGTGAGGGTAGCCAGGACAACCTAGCAGGTAATTAGATCCCAAATCCCAAAATCATGCGGTGTTGCTTTCTCTGGGTCGGTGACCTGAGAGATAGTTATTGACCTAGCCTCACGTAGAAGCTTATGAGTATGTTTGGTATTGCAGTAGCTGTCGTGGTTATAGTTTGAAAAGAGTTATTTTATAAAAGGTATTTTTAGTTGAAATTGATTTGAAAAAATAAGTGTTTGGTTAAAACTGTGATTGAAATTGAGGTAAAAAAAAGTAGTTTAATGTGTTTGGTTAAGAATGCTTTTGAAATTGAGGTTATAAAATAATTTAAATATATATATATATATATATATTAATATTGATGGTTTTAAATTTAAATATTGTAGAATTAATTACTCCTATTACATCATGAAATAAAAAAATACTTTATATAAAATATTTTTTATTATTCCTCTAAACTATTTATAATTCAATTATATACAAAATTCATCCGATAAGAACTATAATTTTCATAATTTTTTGAGCGTAGATAAAATATCATCAGGTATAAAATTAATATTACAGCGCGAGTGAATTTAATTCACTCTGTACTAGTTTTTCAGGGAAAAAAATATTGTTCACATCGCGAGTGAATTTAATTCATTTTAAACTAGTTTTTTTTAAAAAAAAACTGTTAAAAAAATTAACACACTGAAAGAAAAAAAACTAATTGCACTATTCACGTGAACAATGCAATTAGCCAATTCACTTGCACTGTTCACGTGAACAGTGCAATTAGCAAGCACAGTGAGCAAGAAGCAACATTTTGTTGCTTTTCCTTTTCCTGCATCTCAGACGCAAAAACATGTAGGGCCCATACATAGTGAACTGTGTATTTTTCTTTACCAAACAGACTGTATCTGCGTTTTAAACAAAACACAGATTCAACCTTGTTACCAAACATAGTCTATTTGGAAGTGTGATTGCGGTTGTTTTTCAAAGTGCTTTTCATGCCGAAATGCATCAAAATGATTTATTTTTTTAAATTATTTTTAAGATCAGCACATCAAAACGATCCAAAACATATAAAAAAATTTATTTTTAGCAAAAATTAAAAAAAAATTAAATTTTTTGAGAACGTAGTTTGCAACGCGTTTCCAAACCGTGTCCTGATTCACTAGAAAAAATCCCATTTTAGTATTGTGTTTCAAATAAAAGCTGAATAAATTTTGATTTTTTTGATTTAAAATTAATTTTTTTATATTTTAATGTGTTGATATTAAAAATATTTTTTAAAAATAAAAAAATATTATTTTAATATATTTTTAAATAAAAAATATTTTTAAAAAACAACCTAAACTTGAGGCTTAAACCTAATTACCTAACTGAATTACCAAAAAATTCCCTTATCTTTCTAAATAAGATTGTTTTTTTTTTTGAAAAAAAACCTTAAAACAATATTATTTTACAGATTTTAATATTTTTTTAAAAAAAATATAGCCTGCCCAAATGAACCAAACCGACCTATCCCAGGACAGACATTACCAAGGCACCAAGGCATTTTGGACCCCAGCTTTTCAAATCCAAATCCTTATCCCTACACTACACTTCAATGGCTACTCAATTTCCGTTTGCACTAATTGATTGATGCAAGTACAAAAAGGGAGGATAGGAGAGTTTACATTTCAGGGCAGGAGGCCCTACATGAAAGCAAGGCAAGAAAAAAAAATTAAAAGATTAAGTTCTGAAAATATTGAATAATTTCTTGAAAATGCGGAACTGAGATCCTGCAAAATTAGTTGGTATTTAGCTTTACTGACAGCACTCACCACTGTAAAATCAAGAGAGAGGAAATGGATAGCGGCTGCTTTATTGATAGTTTATTAAGAGCGTGCTTTTTTAAATTGATAGTTTTTTTTATTTTTTAAAAATCATTTTGATAAAAACTGTACAATAAAAAACTGATAAAACGGATACCCTAACGATAAAACATAGCTCGTTGCTATTGGAAGTATTCACTGTATCTTCATATATGCTGACCGCTTCTACAGGCTTTATTTCCAGTTCACCCTTCATCTTCAGGAAGAGCTTCCAGGAACCTTCTAATTCTCAACCGTTCGTCTCCTGTTAGATTTGGATCATCGCCGGTTAAACTCTTCTGTAGTGCAGCGTTAGCACTGTCTGTATCATCATCAAGAACCTGAACAATAATTGAAAACGGCACCAATGTTTGAAGGTTGCCATGAAAATATCATGGAATCATGATAAAGAATCTTTATAAACCAAATTATCCTAGAATATAATATTTTATCGGGGGAAAGACCTTCCACAAAGAAAAATCAAAACACCATTGCACTTTAACATTTCCTATCCACTAAGGTACTGCGCCCTTCTCCCATCTCCCCCAAGCAAAAGAAAATGATGAAAATAGAACAAAATCTGGAGAGCTTTTACTTACCTGAACATAATTGTTGACATGGCCATCTTTGTTCTGAGTGGTAACTAGCTCATGTTTGTTGATGGTCCACTCACCATCAACAATGTACTTGTATTCATAGCGTCCCTCCTGTTGAAGAAAGAATGGTCACAAAATTCTGATTTTAATTTGAAATAGACATCTTGTATCTGCACCCATTTCAGTAACTAGCTGTGCCTTGCTGTGCACAGTGAGAATGGACAGGATCATTCCTAATCTATGCTGGGTTGATTTTAGGGCACCTTTAAAGCTAATAGCAGTTTATCTCTAAGAGTAGCATATATTTTGAATTTTTGAAGAAATGAACTCTCAAGATTAACAAATATTAGGGACCGGGACCACGATTTAGTAGGGGCTGGCTCATAGCACAGATCTTATTCAAGATGCTTTTCTTCAGCACAACAATTTAACATCATAATCCAATCATTATTTAAGAGCATGTTTGTCTACGAGTTAGCGTTCGCGTTTCTTAAAAAACACACTAATTAGCCGTTTTGTTACAGATTGTTAAAAAATAAAAAACATGGGTCCCATTATTTATATGCGGCAGCACCTCGATTTTTAGGAAGTAGGGAATTCATGTTTTTCGCGCACTGTTCATGCTAATTGCACTATTCACTGAACAATGTAATTAGCATGCCAATGTATCAATGTACACTGTTCACTGAACAGTGTAGCATGCTACACTGTTCCGGTCAGACCAATGCCGGCCGGACCGAGTCCGGTCCAAAGCTCAACATGCATTGAACCGAGTCCGGCCCAGTAAAATAAAAAATAAAAATTATTTTTAATTTTTTAATCGTGTTTTATTTGAAAAACTAATATTTAACATTATTTAATGACACTACGTAAATTAGACAGAGATCGCTTGATAACGTAACATTTGCAGAATTTGATCACAATTCCAATTTTGTTCCTAATTATATTTTACCTGATGTTGTCGCGCGCTTAAGAAACCAAAAAAACTGTAGTCTTTGTCAGATATATGTCATACGTGATAAAATTGTAGATAGTTTAATGGAACAATGAAAAATATTTTATATAAAGTATTATTTATTTCATGATATAATAACAATAGTTAAATCTACAATATTTAAATTAAAAACCATAAATATTAATATATATTTTTTTAAATTATTTTATAACCTCAATTTTAAAAACATTATTAACCAAATACATTAAACTACTTTTTGTTCAACCTCAATTTCAACCACAGTTTTAACCAAACATACATAAATACCAAATCAATCTCAACTAAAAAAACTTTTTATAAAACAACTTTTTTCAAACCACAACTACAATAGCTACCACAATACCAAACACACTAGCATGTTGCCACATGTCAACAAAAGTGCAGGAAAGTTTACGACAGTAAACTAGAGACAAGAGGCATGCAGGCAAGAAAAAAAAAGCTGATGCCAATTTCATCCAGAGAATTTGAAGTTTAACTGCATTTTATCTGTATTACCAGAGAAAGTAAAAACTTACCAGCAATTCCCTCTTGAGAATCCAAAAACCCTGCTCCTCATCTAATTCTAAGGGTATCCTCTGGAGAAAGAAAGAGAAATAAATACCAGGTAAAAAGGTTGGAATGGCTTAAGCATAATGCAAAAACTGCTGTATCCATCGTATTAACTTGTCATCAAGACTTGCTTCATTTGCATAACAATGTTTAAGACATTAAAATTCGCATCTCCATAAATGTGGAAATCAGGTCACAGCCAGCAAATCAATCCTCAACTACCGAAAGCAAGCCCAGAAAGCTGAACGAATTAAATCTAGATGTTTTATTCTTTCCAATTCCCAGAAAGTATAGGTGAAATGGCTGTTAGTGCATCTCAAGACAGTATATAATGATCATCACTATGCAGGAGCTTTTAAATGAACTATTACATCACGTACCTGGCCCCATCCAATGTCAAGCCCAGAAATTTCCACCGTGCAACACTTGTCATCTTTCCATTTCAAAGTGACAAGCTTCTTTCTAAGGCCTGTAAGCTTTCAGATAAGAGAAAAATAAATAGTTTGCAGTAATTTGTCAATACTTAACAAATGATAGACAAAATATATTAATTTAGTGATCACATGAAGAAACTAGGCCTCTGTAACCATCCTTATTTTCACATTGATTCCTTTTCTTATATTTAAATGCCAGCAAACTCTACTACTGAGAAATGAACTCTTAGGGAGTAGTGTTTATGAGCTAGTGTTACTGGTGAATTCAGGCAGCAATTTTTATATTACGGGTAGTTTGAAAAGTTGATACACCAAAAATTGGTATTGCACTTCAGGAAGCATCCTTATATACCATGCAAATTCAAATTTCATCTTCACGAACATGGGCATCTAAACATGCAAGTCATTAAGAAAAAAAGACCCAAGTCAAAAAGAAAAAAGCAGTATGCAGAAAGAAAACCCGTGGTAAAGGCTCCATGAGCAATTATGCATATAGTACATGCAAAGGGGAAATGACTCACTATATCTGCGGTTGAATTTTTGATAGCATCCAGATTTGGGAAGCACGAGCGTTTGCTCTGCATGACAAGAAACAATGAGATGCTACAAAGTTACTAATCAGCTACCAATAGGGCGCTAGCACCATTGGAACCAATGCTCCTTTGAGTGAGAGGTTGTGAGACTCGACTCCCTAAAAGGGAGTCAAGCTAATTTCCCAGTCACCAAAACATGGCACTAACCAGCTATTTTAAATTGGAATCCTATTTGTCGCAAACCAAGTAAATCTCAAAATTACCAAATGCATGATTTCAACAATGAATCTCAAAATGCACAATGGTCCCCATCAAGTGTTGAGCCTGTCACTGCTAGCACTAAAAACTGCATCAAGTAAATCCATTGACAGTCCACTGTATAGCTCAAAATCTTTTGTCGGAAGGATACTTAAACTGATCTGTCAATTACAGTGCTAGAAAAGTAGAATAGATAGGCAATTTTATATCCCTAAATAAGCTGTCCATTACCAAAGTTGACCCATTGTTTTATACTGGCTAGTTTACAATTTGACAAGAAAAAATTGGGGGTGCTCCGAGTCCTGCAATCATGCTCTTCATGCTGCAAAGTCACCCAGGTATATGTAGTCATGCACTAAATGTACAGCTCCGTGAACTTGACCCCTAAAACTTCTTCAAGTTAGGAAAAACATATTAAATTGACAATTCATCAACATCTTAATGATATTTATTTGAAAACCTGTCATGCATGGAACCATGGATCTTTCACAATGATTTTAGGGAAAGCATTATCAACACATAACTTTTGTTTATGGAGGACAAAAGGAATCAAATAAAAAATTACCAGGAGCAAATCACAGGCATCACTGAGCTTGTAGCCCTGAAACCAGAACATGTATGCCATCTGTAATACATTGAAAAACGCTCAGTTAAATGGTGAAGAGTTTTGAAAAACTATCCCCATGAAATTATGACTGAAAATGTGAAATATTCACGGAAAACCCTCATTTAACTCAATCTAATTACTGAAGTGTGGAATTAGAAGAAACCTAACTTTGTAGTGCCTCACAAAAGCACAAGGTAAGGAAAACCATGAAAGAAGGCTTCCTGAGAAGATAGGGAGAGGGTGTATGCAGGGAAACTGAGGTGTAAAGCAACATATCATAAGGTGTCAACAGAAAAGTTAAACAGAATAAGATCACATGCATACCGCAACAGCAGGTGCTCTGCCCAGTCCGGCAGTGCAATGTATATATGCCACACCTCCATTTCGATTTATGGCTTTGTATAATTTGCTGACGACAGCTGGAATCCTTTTCCGTAAATCAAATGCATCAAAATCCCTGTCACATGATATGTTAGCTGCTGTATCAAAAGAAAAACAGCAGCATATATAACTGTAGACTTTAGATACTGCTGCACCTTCAAAACACAACATCTTTTATGTTCTTACAATAGAAACTGTGAAGCGAGCAGAAATTCAACTGGTACAGAAAGTGACTCGGAAGAATAAGTTTGCACTATAACAAATGAATCCCTGGCTGAGAAAGTTAAGTAACTTCTTCTGACAACAATTGAAGTTCTAGAGAGTAGAAAGTGAGAATATAGCAGTCCAAAATAGATGAAAACATTGATACAATGTAATTCTCCAATGTTGTTCTTTCAGATGCAAGTAGTCAAATATTAACCAACAGGTTTCTTTTTCCAATTGTTTATTTGTTGTGGTTTGGTAAGCTAACACTGTGATTTCTCCATGACATGACTAACCTTATCTGTGCCCGCAAATGCTGAATGTCACCACATGCCTTGGCATAGTCTTGAATGGCACTAATATCTACCCCGAAATATCTGGAATTGTAGTGAAAGAATTACAATGTGTTTCATACACTTCTTTTTGCTTGATCTCAAATGCTCAACAGTTGCATTTGGTAACCGATGACCACATTTATAATATGTAAGCAATAATAATCAAGCTTCCATCAGATCATGAAGACAAAGTTATTTAGGATACTCCAAGTCTGGATCTTGCTGTAAGCAAAATATGGTTTTGACTCCAATTTTTCGAAGCTTGTCAACATCTTCAGGAGTCTAGAAATTTGAAAAGAGTAATTAGAAAACAATATGGGAAACAAAAAATCAGAGAGCATTTCAGAGGGAATAGAATCCCTTCATAGACGAAGCTAACAAATGAGAATCACCTGTAGGCATGATCCGACAATCAAATCTGGACGAATGAAGTTATAGTTCATTCCTAGTTCGTGCCTATAGGTCAAAACTGTACTAAAAATATATTAGAACAAACATTTAGCTCAATCAAATTTGCTCATATGGAAATAAAGTTAGCTCTTAAAGCACTTTAAACACTTTAAAAATCCAAACAATTACACAGTCTATTCAAATAGAAAACATCACAACCCGATTCTCCAACCACAAGCAGCATCAAACTTACCAGCCCCCATAGCTTCAGTCATGTTATGACTGTATATCTCAGATTTCTCCTCTTCTTCCTCAGCATCAGCACCGCTCATCTCAGCACTGGATGGTGAGCTGGGAATTGCCTACAGGCAACAGCATCAAATAACAATCATCTATTAGAAAAGATTTTAATTTTGAAACTCAACAAACTGCAGCAGATGAACCACTCAGAAGAACGCATTCATTATCAGAAACAAAACAATTAATCAATTATCGCCCGAATCATTTAGTTATCATCGAAACTACTGATTATATTAGCTTTTGGCTGTCAAACCACGCACACAGCAAAAGGTGCAACACGAATCAATTCTCGCCTCTTGATTCATGGGATCACTTTAATTTGCTCTAGGAATTATTCAACGTCACAATCAAAAAACAAAAATTATATCATTAAGAAACGCAAACTTTATAAGAAAGGACAAAAAGAAGGACAAGGAATATTAATCAATACTAAGTTCAAAAATATCTCCTAAACACGTACCAAAAAAACCCTTAAACTCCAAAATATCTAATATGTGAATTCTTGTCAGTAATACAAGATTCTACAGAAAGTTTCTTCCCGGGAAAAAAAATTCACAGAAAAATCCCACAATAAATATCTCATCGTGGGTCCCACTAGTAGGTCCCACGAATCTAATGGTTGAGACTCTCCCTCGAGATATTTCAAGAAAGATTTTCGATAAAACTAGCATTACGTTATTCAGAATTTCTAACAGACAACTATAAAAAAAGATTGGAAAATTAAAAGAAATGAACCAAAAAGAAAAGGTTGAGGTAATAATTAGTAAGCCGTAGAGCAAAGCAAAGAGATTGAAGAAGCTTTAACTTCATGTAAAAAAACGAAGCAAAGAGATTGAAGAAGCTTTAACTTCATGTAAAAAAACGAAGCAAAGAGATTGAAGAAGCTTTAACTTAATATAAAAAAACGAATCGGAAGCTGCTTTTTAGTACCTTCACAGCTACACGTAACCGCAAATCACTAGAATTCTTGGTTCCCTGCATCAAGAAATTCATATATAATGAGAATAAGAAAAACTAAAAAAAAAAAGAGCGTGAATTATGCTAAAGGAGGAGAATGTACAGCCATGTTAAGAGAGAAAAATGATGGTGAAGATGGTCTTCTTTGGTAAAAATTGAAGCCTTGCAAAGGCAAGGCAGAGGATGATCTGCAAACCAAACAAGAAATTAAGAAAAGGGATTCTAGAAAATGAGGAAAAGAAAGAAAGAAATGTTCAGAGGTTGTGTGTAGTTAGACCTCGGGAGACAGTGACGGCAGTTCATTAGAAGCAGAAAGAAAAAATATCTGTGCGAGAGAGAGTGGAGTGAAGTGAGAGCGGACTTCGTATCTGAGTTGATAGTTATTAGACAGGTCCCAACCCAGCGGGCTGAACTAAGAAATTCACCACTCGAAGGAGTATATGGCTCGGCTTTTGTTAGTATTTTTAGATATTAAATTAAATTGATACTTTGAGTATTTTTTATGGTTTTGATAAATTAATATTAAAAATAAAAATAATCTAAAAAATATTACCTTTAAATTTAAGTAGAATCAAAACCGAATAGATTGAGTATACGAAACTTGACAAGATTAACTATAAGAAAATTTAAAAAAAGTTATTAAAACAAAATAATTTTAATAAAATAATTGATTTAGTGACTAGATTTTTTTTATTAGTTTTCTAGCCGGGTTTGACATGTTGGTGGTGAATCTTGTCCTCTATATTTTAATTTTATTTTATTTTGGACCTTGTGATATTTTTTTTTTATCTCAGTATCCTTCAAACTTTTTATCTCATAATTATTTGATATCTTGTAACTGTTGTGAACTACATATCATGTTATTATTGCATAAATAATGATATTGGTATACAATAAAAATTCCCGAGTAAATAATTACTTGATCTAATAATATGGACACAATATTTTTTTTATTTATTAATGTAAATGTTTGGATTAACTTATGCGTATCTCAATTAATCTTATAATTTTTAAAGTTAACGACCATATAAGTCTCTAATGATTCTGAGAGAATTCAAATTCATGATTGTTAGAAAACAAATTTAAAATTTATTAAGTTAAATTACCTCAAAATTATAAACTCCATGTTTTTTCAAATAAAAGGAGGGTGATGCCTCAGGAGAATGCCACACAATAGCAGCTTAAGAGAGCCTGGGGGAGGCCCGTGAACATAAGAAATACCTATGGAAACCGAATGGCTATGATTAGCCAACTAATTTGAAGAGAAGAATAATGGACCAGGGATCATGCTAAAGACAATAGAAGGATTAAAATGAAGAAAATTGAGAATAAAGGGACTAAATGCACTATTACCTCGTTTTACTTGGGTTGGAATGAAAAGGGGATCGCTTTTTGAAGGACTCTCCAAAATAGCCATTAATATTTCTTATCCCTGGTAGTGTTTAATAGGGGTGTTCATGATTTTTTTTTGTTCGGGTTAGATCTGAAATTCCAATTGAATTGGAAAGTAAGTTTTTCTAGGAAAATAAATTAAACCGAACTGGGAATCGGTTCGGTTCAGTCAAGTTTGATTTTTTTATAACCGGAAAATATAAACTCTTAGTCACTTTTTTATTGTTAGTTATTTGTCTAATATTTTATATTAAAAAAAAAATAATGCGAGCATCACACTACAAACAATGGCTAACATATAAAACACAAAAAGGTGAAAACATAAATTCACAACAACAAACCTGTCAAAATATAATGGTTGGCACCCAATAAGTTTTAGTGATGGATAATCTCAGCTTAATTTCAGCAATAATAAACCTGTCAAAATATAATAGTTGGCACGCATTAAAGACTTTTTATTTTATATACAGCTAATAAACACAAAATGAGAGATTAAATAGTCTAGACAACTGGAAAAGAAAACAATACATTTAAAAAGAAAAAAAAATATTAACCAAGGTACAAATAAAAGCAGTAGAGTAAATAAATACCAAAATAAGAAAGATTGAGATTACATGTGACAACCTCTTAAGTTTCGACAGGGGAGATAACGAAGGAAAGAGATGGAACGAGAGAAATAAACATTTGACGGTTGTTTTCAACAGGGTGGGGGGGGGGGATTTTAGGGTTAATGAAATTATACGGATTAGTTTTTTTTATTTATATCTTATTTTTTTAAGTGGGTTCATAACTTATATTGAGTTTAATTCGATTACTTAATTTTAATTTTTAAAATCAAGTTGATTTTATGATTTTTAAATCGGTTTGATCAATATTTTTGCTCTCAGTTTGATTTTTTTAATTAATATTATTTTGGTTTTTATAGTTTAATTGGGATTGATTTTTTTTAAATACTCCTAGTATTTATAACTTTATAACTGGGGCCTACAACACGGGGAAAAAAGGTAATTTTGATCAAAGCTCATATGATCTAATTGGGCTTAAGTTCTAGCCCATTTATGTTAAAATTTTTAAGGCCATGTGAAGTGGATATCAAATTTAGTTTAAATCAAGTTTTATAATTTATACCTTTTTTCATTTATATCTTTTTTTAAAGTGGATTTATAACTTGAGTCTATTCAATTACTTAATTTCAGTTTTTAAAACTAAAACCTAACCAGATTAAGTTAGTTTTATAATTTTTAAATTGGTTTAATTAATTTTTTCTCTCGATTTATTTTTTTCAATTAATATTTTCTCGGTTTTTATAGTCTAACTAATTGATTGATTTTTTTGAATATCGATAATGTTTATAACTTGGCCTACAACACAGGAAAAAAAAAGTAATTTTGATCCAAGCTTATATAGTCTAATTGGGCTTAAGCTTTAGCCAATTTATGTTAAAATTTTTAGGCCATGTAAAGTAGATATTAGATTTATTCTAAATCTAGTTTTATGATAATATCATGAGTGACAATTTTTTTTTAATATATTAAAGATATAGGTTTACCCTTGCTGATCCATGAAGATTATTTTGAGAATACCATTGGATCTTAAATAAAAAATAATTATTATTCTGAAAAGTAAATTTTTCATGATAATATCTGTATAGATATATTTGATTGGATTTAGAAGTTTGTAATCAACAAAGACATGTTCAGGTAGACTAATTCCAAGAACTATCAAGAGTTTGGATGGTAATTAAGAAAATATGATTTTTTTATGAGTTTAAATTGATTAAAAAAAAATAGTAATGGCCTGAGCTTCAAAATTGGATCTAACAAGATAACCCACCGAAACCTTACTCGAGCTGACTTTGAACAGTCCAAGCTGTATTTTCGGCGCCCTCGAGCCATTGCTCATGGCAACAGTTACGTGAAAGCTGCGTTGTCTAACATGGACAGGGTCATCTTAATCAATCAAGATTCGGATCAAAGAACAACGTTAACTAAACTACAAAATGTTCTGTGCTTCACCATGACTGATTTTCTTTTCTTTCCACCAAGAGTGTTTTGTGTTTCACGATAAAAAATACCAAGACTTGGAGTGCAAGGGCCTTCTGGTGCAAGAAATCACCATGGAAAAGTTAAGGTTGATGCTCTGGCCTCATCGGATCAGGTGTTTAAAACATTTTATTATAACTAAACACTTGATCACTTCGATTAAGGCCTGAAAGTTACAAGGCTTTCGGCCTAGATATGTAGTGAGCTTCTAGCATCGGAGGAGTGCCAATAAAATGGCTCCAATTTTTGCCTATCTCGGAGAGGAATCCTCTTTGAATGATGATCTTGGTTCTATAGGAAACCTCTCTGATAATGTAGCTCGATTTGGTGCTTTACAAGTGTACATAGAGGTGAGTAGAAAAATTCTCAGAGAAATCCATCTTTCCTTTTGGCTAAAATATTATTATTATTATTTTGTTTTTGGTTTTAATTAGTCGGCTTTCGCACACCGAGATTAAAGGTTGAACATTAATGCTTCGTTTTCACCTATAATTTCCAATGCAGCATCGTCTCCACGGAGAATCAATCCCCGAAGCACTAAAAGATGCAGATCTCCGCGGATACTTCAGCTCTGCTCAAGCTTTACCAGATTACGCTGAAGTGCTCCTACACATTAAGAAAAAATATCCGGCCGACTCCACCCCAGTTATGGTTTTTGGAGGATCATACGGAGGATTGAGGAAGTAAATTATTTTGAATATCCACTAAATTCAGTACTCCTAATAATATAGAAACACAATTTGATCACCATTTGTTTTTGCTATAGTGCTTGCTGCTTGGTTTCGGCTGAAATATCCTCACATCGCACCAGGGGCACTAGCGTCTTCCGCCCGAGTTCTTTATTTTAGATAATATCCTCGTATTCCTCTCTAAATTTCTACCCCAGAGAATGTTTTGAATTGTTGGGTCTGATTTTCTGACCACATGAAGGATTCGAGTGAGAGGTGCTAAGAAACCATAAAACAGTCATGGTCTGAAATTGATGAAGTTGCTGCTAAAGCAAATAGTCTTGCTATCCTTCAAAACAAGCTCAATACTTGCTTGTATTTAACCATCCAAGTCTTTCACTTCTCATGGATTTTAATTGCTAACTCAATTCGTTATGCTAGTTTCCGATCGATTAACCCATAACTCCCTCTAACTATGGCTAACAGACCACTGGATGCTGCTGAAGAGTTGAAAATCTTTTTGGACAGTTTCTTTTCTGTAGCAGCTCAATATGATAGACCTCCAAGATACCCAGTTGACCCTGTTTGCAAAGGTATTGATTCAGCTCCAGAAGGAAGTGATGTACTCGACAAGATATTTTCTGGAATCGTTGCTTAATTACTTCCGAGAAAAGCCTTGCTATAATCTAGACGCATTCTTTTCAGCAGAAACACTGGATGGCTGGACTTGGCGGGTAAGTTTATTTTAATTCTGCAATTATAACATCCAGCATTATAATAAATCACATAATTAATACCAGTTAATTCTTCTGCTGGTGTTTGATAGACATGTAGCGAACTTGTGATGCCGATTGGTCGTGGTAACAATGATACCATGTTTCTAGGCTTCTAGCAGACCATTTGATCTGAAGGAGTACATTGAGGAATGCAAACGCAAATTTGGAGTCCCCTCCTAGGCCTCTTTGGATAACAACTTTCTATGGCGGTCATGTGTTGTTCAAACTGTGTGTGAAATTTCAGTTGATTTTATGCATTTTCATAGTAGCGATTTAAAGGCTGATATGAGCTCCATTCTGTTTTTTTTTCCTGCAATGTGAAATTGCAGCATTTTAAAGGGAGGTTTGGCAGCAACATTATCTTCTCCAATGGCCTCCGCGATCCTTGCAGCGGAGGGGTCATCTACATTCAATGTAGTTTTTTTTTCTGAATCTTTCAAGCCTTTACTCTGGCATATATGACGTCACAAGCTAAATGTTTTGTAGGCTGGAACATATTAGATAGCATACTGGCAGTATATACAACTAAGGTAATTCATGTTCATGCAACGAGCACCTTCACATTGCATAGAAATCGAGATCATTAGCGGATGGATCCTGAAGTACTATCACGACGTGCTTGAAAATTCTTCATTAATAATATTTATTCGTTGTCAGAAATCAGAGCCCCCACTCGCCCCCCTCCTTCAAACCTCTTTCTTTCTGCCGCATGGATGTTAGCCTTTTTCATTCAGAAATAGAGATGGGTTTTGATTATTTGAAGGAACCGCTCGTGAAAATATTACATGTCCCAAAACAAGGCTGAGTTTTATTTTCCTGTTTAAATTTCTGCTAGTTTACTAAATTCAAGCCCGGGGGGGCATTTTCTTGTAGATACTCGAGTAAACGAGAAGCAGCCTCAACTGCGCAACGTTTTCCAAAAAAAGATCAAGTTGAAAGTGGCAATGGATCAAATGAAGAATCTTAAACTACTTCACTGAGTGTTTATTTTGTAACATGATGATGATACAACCCATGACTTCTAGTGACCGTGTCTAAAAATTGTTCACATATCTACAGGCCCAAATGCATCTTCAGAGTACTGTGGATCGAAAATTTCGAACTGTTTCCCAGGTTGATCTCTTCCAGGTGGAACGTTCCAAAATGAATCAGACTTCTGAAAGAAAATGTAAAATGCAACAGCAGATGCCAAAAATAGTACTACTAGCAGTAAATATATCTGCCACTCTGCACAGGAGAGGGAGGAAGGATCAGTCTCTTAAGGATGCGTGCCTCCACAACGTAAATAGTGTGTGTGTGTGTGTGAGTGAGGGAGTAGGAGAAAAGACCTTTCCAATCTGCAGGAACATTCAACTTAGTCACCACTGCTCCCCATTCATCGGAAGTAGTGAGCACAACCCTGCGCAGAAAAACCCAGAGGTGAATAAACAATCTCCTATAGTTTGCAATTTAAATAATACAAATTGGAATCACAAAATGGTGACTGGGACACTTGTGCTTCAAAGATGCCAAGGAAGAAAACTATACTTGCAGGATTAAAAGGATTAAGAAAAGGTGAAAATAAAGTTTGTGAGCTAGAAGAAACATTTAAAGGGTCCTTGTACCATGAAGCTGATCATCTATAATTACAGAGCAAAAGGCGTGGATGAACCTTACCTTTGACTGGGACAGAACTCTAGTGACGTGATACATGTACCCAGGTGCAGCCTCTTACTCAAGTGGGAAACCTCCATTTTCTTAACTTCCGCTACACACACGTCTCCATCCTTGCTTCCTCTAGAATTAAAAGAAAAAAAAACATGTTAATGTAACTGGTCCTCACAGTTTTGCAAGCAATCTATACTGCCAGCTTGCCACAAATCTGCTCGATAGCGTCATTGCAGTCAGCAAGAGAGCAGGATTTCGACAACCTTGCACTCCTATCCTAAACATATTTGAACATCAAGTTGAATTCTCTTTTTCACTAAGAGAATGAGCTGTGCAAAGCCATTTCACAATGAAGAGAGAAGGTATTGGGTCACTACTGATGGATTTCAGGCTAAAGATTTGAAAAAAGATAAAATGAAATTGATTTGTGTCAACTGAACGATAAACAAGGATAAAAATAAATGAGTTCAGTTACTGCAGAAACCTAGATAATTGATTGCAAATGTCCAAAGGGTAAATGGAGAGTGCTTACAAAGCAAGATATTTCCCGTCCAGGCTGATAGACATGATGGAAGCAGGCTTTCTAAGTAGCCTCTTATACCCAATTTTATTCCATGTACTTATGTCATAAACTGCAGTGACAGCTTTATCACCTGAATCAACAATATTCACAAGTTAAGAAAGATTTTTTATATGCCTAAATAAAATGACAAGCTACATTGATACTAATGAGGACACCTTTCTGCACAGCACAAAATAAAAATGGTTTTGTCCCATCCTTGGAGAAGCGGCACAATTCAATCTTTTCATCCTGCAGGCAAATATAGACCATATTGGCAACAAGATCCAACCAAAATCTGAAACCCAACATGAAAAATCCCTACACTAAATAAAACATACTGAGTTGCGAGTCAAAGAAACCACAGGTGAACCATCTTCTGCTTTCCATATTCTTGCTGAACCATCAGTAGATGTTGACGCTAGGAACTCTGAATCCAGGCTAGAATATGATAAACAAACAAAGGCATGCATTTCAGTAGCTAGGAATTAAGGAGAAAAAATAACCCTTGAATGGCCCAAGATTCTTCTATAAAACCTCCAAAAACAGGCTAAGCCTTTGTTTATTTCTTAAAAAGCACATCTCACGATGGGAAACTGGAGGGGACACCATTGACCTTTGTTACTGATACACTGACAGGCATTTGGATGCATTGTATTTCTCATTTATCAACATATGCATTCACACAGCACATAGAAAATTATTACATAGGACGCAAGTGGGAAAGAAACACTAACCTAAAATCCATATCCCTGACAGATTTGTGTGCTTTTGGTTCATCCAAAATGATGCGCAAACTTGGCCACTCCAAAATTCTTAAACGCCCATCCTGTAATTGATCAAATAAAAGACACAATACTACATATCAGCTGTACACACAGACGTTTGGAACACAACCAAAAGCACGCTGGTGCTAACCATTGTTTAAATCACAAATTATAGCTTACCACCCCACCAGTGGCAAACTTAGACCCATCAACACTGAAAGCCATGCATGTCTGTGGACCAACATCTTGGAGAGGAGGTAAATCTTTGGCTAGCAACTTTAAATTTGTTTCTTGACACTGCAACTCAAACAATCTGCATGTCACAACACAAACCAGCCCAATGTTACAAAAACTTGCTCAACAGACAAATACACATTCAAGTCACACACAAATTAGAATCTCTTTGAACTCACTCAACTTAAAAAGAAATTATCTTTCCGATAGATGAGGGAATTCAAACAAGCATTTTTAACTTCCAAGTCACAATCTTTTGAATGTCAGAAAAACAGCAGAGCCATGATTTTCTTTTAAAAAATTCTTCGATACATCAATTTGTAGAGAATTAAATTTGAAAAATCATTAATCAAGAAACTCACTTGCATCCACCTTTAGTTGAAGAACACACAAGATCATCTCCACTTGGATGCACTGCAATTGTCACCAGTTCACCTTCTGTTTCTTCAAACACATAAGTTACCTAAACAACCCACGATCAATATATATGTATATAAACCCATTAATGCACCAAAAATATAGAAACAAAAAAGGGTCTCCCTTTGCCGGAACAGAGACAACTTAAACGACATGTCGTTAAGGGTATCGGAGAAACAAACCTGAGGAGAGGTTGAGAGAGAAGTTGTCTCAGTGTCAAAAGAGAAGATCTCGAGAACAGAAGGAGAGGCAGAATTTTTCTTCTTCGATGACCTGCCAAGCACAGCAAGATTCAAGTTCTCGGGTCTCCGGATCCATGACCCGCATGTCACAGTTCCCTGTCCTGACTCCATTGATAAACACAAGAAAGGGTTTGTCTTTGTTGCTGTTTTGTTGGATTCCTTTTCCTTTCTATTTATGGAAACAGAAACAGAGGCAGAGAAGGCAGAGGCAGAGAAAGAGAGAACTTTTCCTCCGAAAAATCCTGGATATATTGGACAATATTTGGAGTCCAGCAACTTGCGAACGATGACACCGTGATGTCCAAGAGCATTACTGCTGCTGGGGTTTTTTTTTTTTTGCGTGTGTGTGTGTGTGTGTGTGGAGCCTACCTTACACGTTTGCAAGAGAGTGGAAAACTATTGAAAAGTCAACGCTTTGGAGTGTTGGTGGATATTTTGGTGTGTCAGTGGATATTCTGTTAAAATTCCGCGGGGAAAGACGGTTTTTATAGTGCCAAATTGGCATTGTTCATTTTTTTTTAAGCTAAAACACAGCTATTCGATTTCAATTAATCAGATTTTGTTGATTTTAATTATTTATCTAGCTTGATTAAAACCTTGCTGGATAGAAATAATATATATATATATTTAGAATAAAAAAAATCGTTGTACAGATAATTAATCCAATGACCTTTGCATTTGAGATTTGACCGAATAACAGCTATATGATAAAAAATGTGGTTGATGGAAGAAATAAGATGCTAACACAGGCAAGTGCATGAACTGTGGTGAAAAAAAAACAAAAACGAGATGCATTGCACAGCTCGCGTCAAGGATTTCTGCATGCGTTATGTTAAATATCAAACAAAACCCATTTCAATCCGAAGGATATTGATTTATATAAATATCATATTAATGCATTTTCTTAATAAAATAATCCACCAAACCGTTTTTAACAGCCCTTCCTTTTTAAATTATTTTTCCAGTGATAATCTTTTGAAATTAAATGCCAAATAAAGTATTTTAAATAAGTATTATTACTTTGAGAAAGTACTTACACCTATAACTTTAACGATCGTTTAACTTAATAGTTTATCATGATATTTTGATGATCAAGCCTATTCAAGATGAATTTTTATTTTTAAATAGTTTGGAGATTGATTGAGTTTAAATTTAAATGATTTGATAAATCAATTTATATTTTGATTATTTTGACTAAACTTGAATAAAATATCAATTTCATATATTTTTTTAAATTTTGTTTAAAACAATGAAACTTTTATGGGTAAAAAACACTTTTCTTCTTGCAACCAAACCCACGAAAATTTTTCAATTTCATCTTTACCATCAATAAAATTATCCTCAAATACCTCACCTTACACCACGGCAACTAGACAAATTAGTACAATGAAATAAATAAATAAATAAATCTCCATTTTTTACTGGGCTCCCAGGCTTATAAAAGTATTTTACATCCTGATCTGGGCTCAATGAGCAAACCAGAGCAGGAGGCCCAAATAAGCACAGTAAACAGCTCAATAAATGGCCCAAGAAAGCAAATAAAAGCCCAAAAGTATTTTATTTTGGTTCTTACAAATTTCACAACTCAGCAAAACTGAACACTGCAAAAACCCTAAAAAACCTCCGTCACAGCAGATCAAGCATCGACTCAGGCATAGACAAACACTGTAATTTTCTTAAACTTTGTTTCCAGCAAGAAAACAATACTAAACTTCAACCATAAAGAGATTTTCATTTGCTTTCTTTTACCAAAAAACCTAAAAACATCTCCACTCCAAGTTGTCTCTGCTACTCTTGAAAGAACACAGTAATACACACAGGCATTAAAACTAACCCTGACTTCCGTTTCTTCATTAACTTATGCCAATAACTTGTGTGTTTCTTGTCTTGTTTTATACCTGGTTGCAAAACTTGGGTTTTGTGTGATGTGTTATACAAGTTGTACAACTCTTGTCTGACAAGAAGTTAGCGCAAATTCAGCATAAAGTTTATTTCTTAGGCAAGTATTGTTTAACTTTTTGAGTACCCTTTTGTTTTGTTTTTTTTTTTTGAGAAAATCTGTGACAGCCATGTTTAGCTCATCTGCGTTTTATCTATTTAGTTTTTATTCTGTGAATTTTTTTGCTTTCAAGTTCCAAAGTTTTGAAATTGAAGGTTTTAATGAGGATTTTTTTTTGGATCAATTAAATAGAAAATTATGGGTTTGCTTGTTCTTTGTATGCTTGTTTGATTTTGAATTCATGCAATTTGCTAGATGGTTTTTTTGGCAATTTTGGTAAATACATGATTAATGAATAATGAGGGGTTTTATTGGTGATTATCTTTGTCCTGCAGTTTAGGCACATAAATTCAAGTGGCCAGATGGGTGCGAAACAAGAAAATGGTGATCCTGAGAATATTTTACCTCCTATTGAGCAGGTAATTCGATTCTTTGATTTACAAGGAAATGACCTTGCTTTGGATGTAGAAAAGGGTTGTTTGTAATGTGATTATTCGACTTTATTGTTACTTGATGATCATCATAAACATTATTTGCTGCACATGTTTGTTAAAGGCAATAGGAATGATAGTGGCTAGTTTTTGTTTGCAGGAATTGTCTCACGAGTTGGATACGAAAGTAAAGAAGTATCTTAGAGGAGAAGGGGCTAATTTGGAGGTCAGAAATTGGTGTCCAACATTTCCAGTCGAAGAACTTTTATTTCTTTGGAGGAGTTTTTTTTATTGCATTTTGATATAATTCTCTCTATCTGCAGGTTTTAAAAGACAAAAAGCTTAAGGGTCAACTCTCTGTTAGGGAAGATTTATATGGAATATCTGCAAAAGCTGCTGCCAAGGCTGAAAAGGTGGATAATAGCAAATCCTCTCCCTTTTTTCTTTTTTCCTTTTTTTTTTTTTCATTTCTCTAGTTCTAAAAAAATTAAAGGGACAAATCTCTTTCATGAGTAATGTTTTGTGAGTTACATATTAATGGGGAACATCTTTGTTTTTTCAAATGTTTTATGTGTGGTCTGAGATACTAATTTTGTATAGTTCCATGTCTGCTAGATTTTGCTTGTCATTCCTCCCACTGTTTTCTGGCAGAAAATATACAATGTATTTCACTAATTTGAATACTTTATAACATGTGTTCTTTTTAATCAGTGGCTTATGCCAAGCAAGGGAGGCTATCTGGAGGCTGAGGGTATAGAGAAGACATGGAGGATCAAACAGGACGCAATCAATCGTGAAGTTGATATCTCAAGCGCGAAGAATCAATATGATATAGTCTTGCCAGGTTCTTGTCTGCTGTTTTTAATGGTTTTTTTGCAATCAAAATGTTTTTTAGCCAGAATGTTTACAAAAACAATTTTGTAGCCATTTTCCAGGTTCTCTTCTTGAATAACTTAGCAATGCATGTTGTTTGGGTTTGAGTCTGTCATTTCCCATATAAATTTTGATTTACCTGAGAGAACAAGCAGAGAGAAATGCTGAACATCATGGATCTGTTTTGCTAAATATTTTTGGGAAAACATTTCATATTTTCTTATCTATGTTGTGCTAGGCCTTTCTCATGAACTATAAAATAGCCTGAAACTATGGTTATTCCAGGAGTGCAAAATTACGTTTCTAAATTCATAAACATCTTTGCCTCCTTAATTAAGTCTGCTTCAAAAAAAAAAATTTCTTTAACTGTAATGCTATGTCATATTCTTGCCTGGATGCAATCCTTTGGCTAATGGCCTGAGGAAACTTCTGAGGCCTTTTTTCGCTGAAATGTGCAGATTTTGGTCCATACACCCTGGATTTCACCTCGAGTGGTCGATACATGGCAGCTGCTGGTCGCAAGGGCCACTTGGCGGTTGTTGACATGAAGAACATGAGCTTAATAAAAGAGATGCAGGTATGTCCTGGGGTTGCCAGGTTGATCTGACCCTTATTGAGACGCAACCGGGTTGTAGTTGAGACCTTTTATATAAATTGACAAAATGGATATTTATATGCCAGCATTACTTTGCATCTTTTACTGGCATTTATCTTTACCAGGCCTTTACTGGAAATTAGACTGATGTACTAATTAATTTTATTCTTTCAGGTTAGAGAAACAGTGCGAGATATCGTGTTTTTGCACAATGAGCTGTTCTTTGCTGCTGCCCAGAAAAAGTATGGCTTTTCCCCAGAAAATAGATAAAAAGAACATATAGTGTGACTACTTGCCTGAACAAATGTGAACGTTGTAATATACTTTTGGTCAATTTTTTGTGTAGCTCTATATAGCTAATAATTTCAAGTTATGATAGGTACCCATACATTTATAACAGAGATGGTGTCGAACTTCATTGTTTAAAGGTCAGTGCATTGTCTATTGATGAATTTTATATTGCTTTAAGCTGCAGCAAGACCTTTTCATTTATTGGGAACCTTATAAAATACAAGTTTGCAGTATCTTTCTTGTGTATAAATGAACTTGAATGATTTTTCTTCTCAGTTATAAAGTATTAGGCCTACTTTCTGTAAACCAGTCCTTAAACTAATCTATTTTGCTTGCATTGGCTGTCTTTGCACTGTCACAAGATTGTTCTCCATCCTGCAACACAGTACGTTTCCTTTGAATTTCATTGCTCATTGTACTGCATGGCTATAGACTTCTTGATGTTTGATGCAAATTTCAAGTTTAATTCTTTGTTACTTTCCACCGTGCCAAATGTTTATATGAATACAGAAGTATGGGATTAAGTTGCGTTATTTTGGTGGCTTACAGGAACATGGTGCGGTGACAAGGCTTCAGTTTTTGAAAAACCACTTTCTATTGGTGTCAATAAACAAATTTGGGCAGCTGCGATACCAAGATGTTACAATGGGTGAGATGATAAGCAATTTCCGGACAGGTTTAGGCCGTACTGATGTGATGCTGGCCAACCCTTTCAACGGGGTTGTTGCTTTGGGTCATTCAGGTGGTACAGTAAGCATGTGGAAGCCCACCAGTGCGGTTCCCCTTGTCAAGATGCTGTGCCATCCTGGACCTATCACAGCATTGGCATTTCATCCTAATGGCAATCTCATGGCCACTTCTGGAAAAGAAAAGAAAATTAAGATTTGGGACTTGAGGAAATTCGAGGTTCTCCAAGTTATACCAGGGCATGCAAAAACCTTAGACTTCAGTCAAAAAGGTTTACTAGCTGCTGGAACTGGATCGTATGTTCAGATTCTAGGAGATTTCTCAGGATCACGGATCTATAGTAGATATATGGGACATTCCATTGTGAAAGGTTACCAGATAGGGAAAGTGGCATTTCGACCATATGAAGATGTTCTAGGTATAGGGCACTCCATGGGATGGTCTTCAATTCTTATCCCAGGTTCAGGGGAACCAAACTTCGACACATGGTTAGCAAACCCATTTGAAACATCTAAACAACGAAGAGAGAAGGAAATCCACTCTCTTCTTGACAAGCTCCCACCCGAGACCATCATGCTGGACCCTTCAAAGATCGGTACATTGAAGTCGGCAAAGAAGAAAGATAAACCCACAAAGAAGGAGAAGGAGGCGGAGATGGAAGCTGTTGTTGAAGCAGCAAAGGGAACTGCCATTAGGAAGAAAACAAAGGGGAAAAATAAGCCAAGCAAAATAGCGGTAAAGAAAAAGAAGATCGTTGAAAGAGCCAAGAGACCTTTCTTGGAGAAACAAATGGAGGAAGAAAACGTGACTAAGAAGAAGCAGAAAATCAGTGAGGAAATTTCATTACCTACGGCTTTGCAAAGATTTGCCCGTAAGAAAGCAACGGCATGATTGTACTTTATTAGCTGCTCATTCAGAGCCCCTCTCAAGCTACTGTGTTTCCCCCACTTTTTTTTTTTTCCCGTCCAAATTTTGTCATACCATTAGTTAGGGGTGTCACGGTTAAAAACCAAACCAAACCAAACTGGGAGTTGTAATTTCTGAGAAATTTGACCCAGATTGAACCAAAAACTGGTTCAAACCAAACTGGTTTGGTTCGGTCAAGGTTGGTTTTTTTGCTTTGACCTCAGACAAAGTTACACCAGTACAGTATAGGGATAAGATAACTTGGTCTAGTACAAGGAATGCAGAGCGAAAAGATACCAACAAGAAAACAAAAATTGCATATAACTTGGAAGTTCCCGTGTCAAACAACATTTCAAGAAAGAAAAGGTGAAAAAAATCCCAGAAATTAAAGCGAATTCCAGCTTCTGGTTCTTAAGAATGGTCAGTCAAGTAACGAAGTTTCTTGACTGGAAATGAAAAGGCAAGCCACGCGTTTTGCTGGTATGAGGATTTGACAAGTAATAGATATCCTGTCCTGTGATGAGGAAACACGTCAAGGCTGATGTCTGGTATTGTGGTTTAATTTTGTTTTTAATTTTGTTTTATGTACTTTAAATAAGTTAAAAATGAATTTTAAAAAATATAAAAATATTATTTTAATACATATTTAGAAAAATTTAGTTTAAAGTTATTAAAAGAACAAACTGGTTTTAGTAACAAGAGCATCAACAGCTATCAAAGAAAGGGAGAGTAACTTGTCTGTACAAAATTCAAGAGGACTTGGGACGTAGCCAGGCTGAATTCACAATGACGACGACACCCATATTAGGTTAGCTGCGAATAACAGGAGAGAAAGAAAGAGGGGAGGTGCAGTTGAAACAAAAATGCAAAGGGAAAAAATTGTTTTAGGACAAGTTAAGTTTCTATTTGTATTTTTTTTTTATTTTTTTTCTGTCTTGTCAAATGATTCAATTAGTTTAAGCTTCATGAAATCAAAACCGGATTACATCAAGATCCTGTTTATTTGCTAGAAAGTATTTTTTTTTAAAAGTAAATTTCGAAAAAGTAAATTATTTTCTAATGTTTTGTAGTGTAATGAAAAATAAGTTGGAAAATATTTTCTGGTGTTTGGTTATTTCATGAAAAATAAGCTGGAAAATAACTTATTAATGTTTTATTTTTTTCAAGTTTATTAAAATAATGAGAAACAAATCTTACAAATTAAAAAAATTAAAAGTTGAATGAGAATGAAATTGAAAAAAAATATAATTTCATAAATTATCTCAAATAAAATAAATAATAATCAAAATAATAGAGATCAAATCTAAAAAATTAAAAAAAGAAGAAATTAAAATAATAATAATTAACATTTCATAAATTATTTCAAATAAAAAAAGTAACAATCAAAATAATGATGATCAAATTTGATAGATAAAAAATTTCAATTAAAAAATGATAAAGAAAAAGAAAATAACAATTATAAATAAGGAACAAAATTAATATAAAAATTAAATTTTAAGGGATGAAATTGAAAAATAAATATTCAAAAAAAAGTGTGTGTGTATATATATATAGCAATTAAAAGTTTGAGGACCAAATTTGATATAATCAGCAAATAATATGACATTTCTAAATTTTTCATAACTTCCGAAAAATATTTTCCGCCCAAAATAAAAGGAAAATACTTTTCTGGAAACCAAGTTAAATTTTTTGTTGACCGGAAAGTGTTTTTCGTTGATCAACTTTCTTAATAGCAAACAAACATAGAAAAGTTTGGAAAATGATTTTCCGGAAACCAGTGAAACAAATGCAGCCCAAGTAATTTTTCTGGTTTTTAAATAGGTTTTTTCAGTTTTTTTTTTCTTTGTTGATTGGTTTCTTGAACACCCTTATCATTAGTTAAAAATATATCATGTTTTATTATCACTGGAAAAGTATTCTAAAATTTTGGTGGTTGCATTATTTTGTATCATCGAAACTTGGGTTAACATGGGCTATTATATGTTCCTCTCTTTGGATCATACGACATGTTATAGTGTGAAGTTTGATTGATACTCTTAAGAAGAGGTTTCACTTCAACCTGTATCTGTGGATTACTGCTGTGCTCTTTGTCCTGTCTGTATGGGAGTGCAGCTAGCTTTTCTCTTCTTGATTATACATCAGAACTGAAGATAATTGTATACCTGTTTCAGTCAGTAAACATTCACAGTAGAATATGGATTTTTCGAGGTTCTTAACCCTTTGCGTAATAGGCTCTTACTTAGCATTTGCTCTTTCAGCTTTCTGTAGGTTCTGTTAGTTTTCCCACAGTAGGATGAATAAATGGCTTGTCCTTTCGATTACGCACAGGACGGCCTCGTGGAGGGCAGATGATGATGGCATCAACTTAAGAAAGGTACCTTTAGGCTTCCCATGCCTGAAAAGCAAAATCACCCCTACCCTTTTTACCAGGAAAAATAAAAAACAAAGGAATCATGGCACTCTTATCCTTCACTCCTAGCTGGAGCTTACGGTCTCGTTCTGACTTTTGATACCGTCACTCAGCGAAACCTGATTCAACAAAGTCTCAGCAGAAAATTAGCTCAAGTAATTTCAGGCTCGCTTTTTGCTGCTTGTTGGCCAATTTTCAGGTATGAATAAATCTTTGATGGGATTTATTTGATTTTGCTGTTTTTTGGCCAATTTTCAGGCACCAATCCTTAGAGGGATTCTTTAAAAACCTCCAGAAAATTTAATCTTGGTATTATCTTGTGATTTGAATTTTGAGTTTTTCTTGTTTTAACGGCCTGTACCTCAGCTTTTCATAATGTTTGATCCTAGAAGAGCACAACAACACAGGCTCGCTACTTTGCTCCTGAGGTACCTCTCGTGAATTGCTTGAGGCTGGTTATACATGGCTTCTCTTTGGTTACTAATGAAGGGCTCATTAAATCTGTCACTCGAGAAGGAGATCCACAGTAAATCCTCTCATTATCTCATTGTTTTCTTGTGGCTGTAATTTTACCCCTCGTCGTTTGAGCAAGTAAAGCTCATCTTATGCTGTTTTTTTTCTCTTTGCAGGGAGTTGCTAAGAGGACCTCTGTATTATGCCTTGACATTGATCTTATGTGCCCTTGTTTTCTGGCGTCAGTCTCCAACTGGGGTGATCTCAATGGCTCTGGTGTGTGGTGGGGATGACATCGTAGATTATTGTGGAGTCCCTGCCGACAGTAGACGACAACGTAATTATTTTTCATGGTAGGACTCACCAATTTTGCAGCCTGTAGGTTTTGAAAAAGTAGTATTTTGCTGCTTTTGGTGGGGATTTCTAATGAATAGTGGAGTTATGTTTTATTGTCGTACTGTTGACTAAAATAAACTGGTTTTTAAAAAAAATCAGCGCATTTACTCTTATTGTTTATATGAATGTGAATAATAATTTTTTTTTAAAAAATTAATTTAAGGTGAATTAAATTTATCTGTATTATAATCTTAATTTTATTCTTGATAATATTTTATTTAATTTTATAATTCTTGTCGAATGAATTTTATATGTAATGAAATTATAGATAGTTTAATGAAACAATAAATTATTTTTATATATAAAGTATGATTTATTTCATAATGTAATAGTAATATTTAAATCTACAATATTTAAATTAAAAACTATAAATATTAATATATATTTTTTAAAATTATTTTATAACCTCAATTTCAAAAGTATTCTTAACCAAATATATTAAACTATTTTTTGTTCAACTTCAATTTTAACTATAGTTTTAACCAAACATATATTTTTTAATCTAATCTTAACTAAAAATAATTTTTTTCAAATAATTTTTTTCAAATTACAATCATAACAGTTATTACACTACTAAATATTTAGCCGGTTAGCCGGAGAGGTGCCACTTGCCCCATGGTCCAGCACTAGGATGTGATCTGCTTATAGCAAATCACTATTATTGGTCTAGAAAATGGGCCTGCAGGGCTGCAACTGATCAGATTTGAGCCTTTAATTGTGACTTCCAGTGCTTTTAATTTTGAGAGACGGTTCTGATTGCCTCTTGGCCCAATGCTACCTCTTCAATATCTCTATCTGCGCACGAGGAAGAAGGGAATAAGAGTATCGAATGAGCGCAGTCCGACTGAATTGGTCGAAAGAAGCTCGAAGGACCATTTGGAACGTGCTTTGGCAAGTGCATCACATCAACTATGTGATGTTGGTGTTTTTTTTAAAATAAAATTAATATATTTTCAAATAAAAAATATTTTTTAAAAAAACAATCACTAACTTAATATTAAATGAGGTACGAGTAGATAGCACACTGGATAAGATATACACACAGTTAAGAATAAAAATCATCTCATCAAGTAGATGGGACGATAAACTATTCATGAAAAGAGTAAAAACCTATACAAATAAAATTGTGATTCTTCCCCTGTCAGGGATTCAGATGACCTTCTGAACTTGGTTTGACTTCTTCTTCTTCTTCCTGGTCAATTACAATGAATTGAAGTACCGGATCGGACAAACCCGTACAGAGTGGAATAGGATTTTCCTTGATTTTACCTGGGCAAAGAGCATTAGGGGGGGTTCTCCATGGTGATAATAGCATTTCTGGTGATATAAATAACTGTACTATAATAACATATATTTTAGCATATAAAAAACCCACATCATGAATAAACAATATTTTCATTTAAAATCAATTTCACAGCTCGTGGGATTAGTTAAGGTGTACGCAAACTGACCTGGACACCCACATTAAACTAAAATATATATATATAAAAAATATAAAAATAAATATATATGTTTTGATTCAAAACCATTGAAATTTAAAAATAATCCAAAACCTATTAATTAAATTCTATGTTGACTATAACAAAGGCAATTAACTATGAAAAATAATTAATTATCCATATTCAAGTTCCATACGGCCAAATGACTACTGCCAAAAACCATCAATATCTATCTACAAGACGAGGAAATATTTAGGTTATAAACGTCATCGTGACCGTCATATATATATATATATATATATATATAATATATATATATATATATAAAAAGACGAGCTCCACTTCGGATTTCTTTTAAATTATCCAAGATAGACTACCTCCATTTCATAGCCGAGCAACCAACAGGTTTTTGATGGGGCAATTATATATGGAGATGCTTTAAATCCTAATTTTGACCGACGAGCATATATTTTCAGTCGCAGCTCTAATTAAAAGAATTACTTTTGACGACCTAAACGTTGTAAAATACCTTTTATGTATATTTATTGCTAAAGAAGCAAGTAAATGAATGTAGCAAAGTCCGTTCTTAGCACTTAGCATTGACTATCGAGGGAAGCAAAAGAAAATTCGGCAATTGACGTCTACTCAACCTCGTGACCAGAAAAGGTGTTGGTGATGCCCAAAATATGCAAAAGAAACAATTTCCTTCATTTCTTTATCAGTCGTCAATAAGTCCAGTGGATCATGTGACTCCAGGGACGGAGCCGAGGAGGCTGGCAGGAGACCCGTAAAAAAAAAAAGTTTATTTATTTTTAATAATTTAAAATCTTAGAATCAAAACTTTGTCCGAGGAGGCTCTGTCCCTGCATGTGATGACTTAAACCCTGTTTCACAGTGCCATAGCTGTTTTCGCTGTATTTTAAAAATATATGATTTTGATAAGGTGGTATTAAAAATAATTTTTAAAAATAAAAAAATATTATTTTAATATATTTTTTTAAAAAAAAAATATTTTAAATTATAATGATATTATATTGATTTCTTGTATTATATTTAATTACAATATAATTTATTATTTTTGTAGTGTTAAAGTATTTTTTTATTTAAAAATAAATTAAAATTATATATATTTTTATAATTTTTAAAGTTAGTATATCAAAATAATTTAAAATATATAAAAAAATAATTTTTAATGAAAAAATTTAAAATTTCAAAAAATACGATTTGAATCGCGTTTCAAGTGAGTTCTATTGATGCCCAGAGCTATATCTTCGAAGCGCCACGAGGAAAGCTGCTGTAGAATCTCCAAATCGATCGGTTGATTGAAGGGACTATAGATGCATGCATGCCGCCATTGCCCTCCATAGAGAGATAGCGTTTGGATAATTCATCACATGACAATAATAACAATCAAAGCTTTGACTGCATGCGGTCGGGCGGTCGGCTATAACAATCATTTTGCGTCGAGAAAGTTGTGAATGAATCTTTATTTTGTAGAGAGCAAAATACGACCACGATCCTTCATCCAGGGATAGCGACTAGCTGGAGACAAAGGGTTCTGTCTCCGATTTATAAGAAGGAAGGTAATTTTTCGCTCCGCGAATGAACCTGTACGGCAGCCTAGTATCTCGCTAGATTTAGCCTTCTCTCGTCAATCTCACTCGTGTTTACCTAGTAATTAAGTGTTTCCCTCACCCGAAAGATTTCCCTACTTTTCCAAGTTAGAAGACAAGTGGAATACACAAGAAGAATTGCACAACACAAAGCACACCGAAAATACAAGAAGAACTCTCAACCTTTATTTATCTCGTCAACAAAGGATTACACAATGTGTGCTATGCACAGAATTCTCATGCTACACAATCAAGCTTCCACATGTTATTCCTCTCTATGCATTCCCTATCTTGTATGCTCTCTATTGCCTCGTGCTCTACATGCATACATTACCAAGAGCTGCAGCCACTATTTATAGACAAGCATGTGAGCTGCAAGGCTCACCCATGATCTCCTATTTTTAAGGACATAGTGGAGCACTTTTTCCCCCATGATCTCCATGATCTTAGTGGTCTATTTTCCAAAAAGTGATGGGGCATGATCCCACGATCTCAGCACCTTGGAGAGCCCAGTTATGCTCCCACGTTCTGCCCCCATGATACTACCACTTCACCCACGTTCTGCCCCCATGAGGCTGCCACTTCACCCGCGTTCTGCCTGTCCACAAGGCAGTCCCAACTGCCTGTCCACAAGGCAGTCCCAACCCTCTGCTTTTCTTCTGCGTCAGCTGTTGAGCCATTTGTATGCCTTGGACAGTTCTTCGTCCAAGTTTTAGATCGTGCCAAGTCGAGCCCCTGACTTGCACAAGCCGCCTTGCCGTACCAGGTCGCGTCTGCGTCGCGGTGCCAATGTCTTATTGCCGAATTCCTTGACAGCCACTGTTCTCGTCTGCCTATGCCCCTGACGAGTTTTTCTGCCTGGCTTGGACATTCCATCGTCAAGCCAATGTTCGTCAACAATCTGCGTTGCCGATTTTTCTTTGATGAACTTACAGCCGCACAAATCTGCGCTGCCGATTTCTCCCACTGTTGGCATAGCTGCCAGCACCCTTAGGCCCTGTTTTGGCCAGCCTGCCGAAGCGTGCATCCCATGCACATTTGATACTGTTACAGAATGGTTCTTTAAATTAGTTTAATTATACGTTAATGCAAATTAAATTTCATTTAAAAAATTTTTTATAGTATATATTCACATCCATCTTATATATTTAAGAGAATAAATTCCCTAATATAATACCTTCAAATTAAAATTTACAAAAAAGTCTTCCTGAGAAGTTTCGTTATTGTTTTTTCCTTTTCCTTTTATTTTCTTCCTGCTTCCACACGTCTCTCGACAATTCCATGTCTCGCCTAATTTTAGATTAATTTCTATTTGGCAACTGTTATTCCAATAGAGAAACCCCACACGCCCGATTCCTTTACTAATTTATAGTTCTCCATGGAATGTTCAAGATGCCTCCAACCTTGAACTTTGCTTTTCTTGGCCCAGAGCAGGTGAAAATTCCAGTCAAAATTGTATATGATCAGCATTTACAATCCAAGCCTGCCGAATGCACTCTGAATTCAAACATCCCACGGAACATGCTTTATATAGAACAAAAAATAATAAAAAATGTACTTTAAATAAATTTGTTTGCAGCAAAGATCTGGAACATAAGTTTAATTCACAACTAGAAGATTCATTTTCAAAGGAATGTTTCAAGGTATACTCTATGAAATAATGATTTAACGATGATTTCTTATCCTGACAATATTAATTTAGAAAAGATTTGTCTAAACCCCTTCACAAGTTTAAGTTTTCTTCTTTTTCTTCCCCCTTGACAAGTCGAAATTCTTACGTTTGGCATGATTGCATGATTGTTCCAACCTTGAAGAAGTATAAGTTCTTCCATCCATGATCCAACAGGATTAATTTATAGTCCCCCAGGCAGGCCCCACCCTCAAAGAGACCTCCCCGACCTAACCCTTTTTTGTTCTTTTTTATTGGAAACCTCGGCATGATGGTTCGAGAGGCCAGAGCCAGTTCCATTCAATAGTTAAATCCCATTGTTGTATAGAAGAGGAGTGGTTGTTATTTAAAGGAAAAGAATTCTGATGGAACCAGACCCACCACGATGGCAATATCTCGGATAAAGCTAGCTGTCGATGAAAAAATATAATTCAACATTGCTCTCATAAATCATCTAGAATTCAAGTTGATGGCTCAATGCAATGTCTTGTGCTAGTCCTGCGAGGGTTTTTTTTTGGGTGATATTTTCTCATGCTTATCATAGAATTACGAGTATCTTTATTATTTATTAATTCATATGAGATAAATAGATATTAAAAGATAAAGAAAAAATATTTTTGAAAATATTATAATTTCCTCTAAAATTACAAAGACAGGTTGTGATGCATGCAGAAGTTTAAGATAACAACAAATAAAAAAAACATAAGAATTTTAATAAGTGAAAGGAATTGTCAATATAAACCCCAAGTTCATAGGTTTTATCTTCTCATGAATAATAATTCTCTAGAAAGTTTACAAAACATTAAATAAACTAGAAATTCTATCTCAAATAAAAAACAAAATAAAAATATAAAATTACAAAATAAATAAATATAAAATTTAAAAATAATAAGAAAAATTACAAAAACTCTGAAACTAGGATCTCAAGGGACATTTTGAAAATCCATTCTTTTTAATTATTATTTTGATTTAATTATTTTATATATATATATATAGAGTCCGCTGACTTTTGCCCTGTAGCGTTGTTGCGAACACGAAGGGATGAGATGCCACTGTGGCAATCATGGAGAGGATAATCCACTAGGATTAAATTAAATTGCCTCTTTAATTTGGTGATTGGAAGATTAGCTGGACACATTATTTATTTACCATAATTATTTTATGACACCATAAACTAGGAATTTTAGTTCGAAATAAATTTTTAGGGGGGAGGGGGGATTTTGTAAGTTTTTTTTTTTTAGAGTTAAAAGCCTAATTTGTTAAAGAAAAAACTGGAAATAAAAAAATTGTAGGGTCCGGTACCTGCCAGCCCATTAATTCCGCCCCTGCCCTTATTATAATAAATTTAATAGACTTTTGTATGAATGTGATTAGATTTATGATTTTTCTATCATTTAATTAAATAATTTAATTCTTAAAAGATAGGTCAGTACTCCCGGTCTTATCCATCACATCCAGAATACTTCATTGGCTGATTAAAATAATTCAATACCTAAAAGCTGGTACCTTTATAGATTTCTTTTATTTATTTATTCATTTTAGATATACTTTGTTTATTTATTTATCGTTCATTTCTTTGAGGGGAAAGATGTCGATTGTTGGTTGTTTTTGTGTTTTATTTTTTTTAAAATTATTTACTATTTTTAAAATTATTTTAACATGTTTGTGTTAAAAATAAATTTTAAAAAATAAAAATATATTATTTCAAATTATTTCTAAATACTCTTTTTTTTTACATGTATTGCCGAGGTGTGTTATGAAAATTGGTTAATTATGTTAGATTTGTTATTTTTACTGGTGATGTTTGATTAATTGAGGATTTTTTTTTATTTATAATCTGATTATTTGAGCTGTTTATTTCATTCATTCAAAACCTTTATTTATATATAAAAAATATATTACCAGATAAGCTTACATGTTAATCAATAGACTAAATCCTCATAATATTTGAATCTATAAAATAAAAAAAATGCTTTCTTAATTATCAAGTTAACCCATTAAAATTTTATTTAAAAAAAAATGTATGAATAACTAATTTTATATCTCTTCAACTCATGCGAAACTTCAAAAACACTTGCAGAATCACTCAGCACGTATCAGCACGTCGTCTAATTACCGCATCCCATGCGCAACACGTGTTGTAGTTTTGTAGAGGTGGGACCTACGTACAAATGTTTTGATGGCTCGTCACTGGATATGCCAATATATAACCCTAAATCCCAAATAGTATCCTTCACATGATCGCCTGTGACGGTGAAGGAGGGAGGACTTTTTGTATCTTCCTTCACTAGATGCGAACAGATTGGCTCATGCCCCCACCGTAATCTTGAAACGTCCACCGGCTCTTTCAAGCTTCTGAACTACATTTGACAGAGTAAATTTCTGGGAAATTTCTCTCTTTAATCTCTTCGTAAGTACCAATTAATGTTAGTTCAGAAACGTCCTCGATCTCCTTTATCAGCAATGGTGGAGCTAGTTAGGTGTTGGGACGGAGACAATCAACTCCTTTAATCTTTCGTACTCCTCGCTTTAGTTGTTACACAATTCAATTTTTCAAATAAAAAAATCTCCTGATCGGACTTATTAAAAGAAAATGCTGTTGATCTCTTCTCTTACTTCCAGAAGGAAGAAAAACTTTAAAGCATGTGATCTAGTCAAACCAGTACAGTACTGGCGGGCAAGAAAAGTTAAGCATCCTCCACCCCACCCCGCCCCACCCCGCCTTTTTTTTATATATCAAAAGCCGTTTCCAATGAACCCAACTGGATAATAAATAAAGGGAAAAAAAAAGCAAGAACTCAGGTGGTCGAAAGGTGGAGGAGGCTGGATTCAAAATTGGCCGCGCCAAGGAGGCACTTCCCCAGGCGACAAGGAACATAGTTTAGGGTTCTTAACTAGTATGATTTTCCTCGAATGTAACCTGGTGCGAAAACAACATGCTCTACGACTTTGTTAATTAATTTTGTTTTGATATCTGTACATGCAGGGAGCTGGGTAATGAACCAAAAACAAAAGTATGTCATGGTGAGGACCGATTCAGGAACCTTGGGCAGGCCAAGAGCCAATTAACATTATTTTTCAAACTTAATTTTAATTTGCAAGAGCTTAATTGATCACAATTTTTTTGGAGTAGAGCGCATAAATAACCCGAATGCATGTTTAATGGAAAAAATCACAGCAATGAGTATTTATCAACTTTGCTGCTTCCCTTTTTGTAGAAGTGCAAATTAATT
The DNA here is from genome assembly GCA_015852605.2 of Populus deltoides. Classification (NCBI taxonomy): domain Eukaryota; kingdom Viridiplantae; phylum Streptophyta; class Magnoliopsida; order Malpighiales; family Salicaceae; genus Populus; species Populus deltoides. Next base: position 18,829,189 of record CM027577.2, read on the forward strand.
AACACCGTGGGCCCCTCGTTAGATCCAGCCATAACCCCTATAACTAACTCTAAATCCTAAAATTCCAGCTACGAATTTAATTCCTTCCAATCCCTTCTTCACCAAACACGTTCGTCGTCATCCAAACAAGCCCCTGTGCACTTCAGAAGAATCAAAACATCAGACCACGACCAAATCCACGCGTAGCTGAGCTCACCCGCTGTCCTTCTCGGGTCCACCTGGCTAACGTGTCATCCAAAGCACGCGAGTAGTTATTAATACCTAATCTCCGCGAGTGCAAAGCCGTAGAATCTCCGAAACCGCCTGCCCCTTTCTCGTGCCATTTTCTCTGTACACTCCTCGGTCTTTTTTGTTTTTTTTTTTAATATATATATATATTACACACACACACACAATGCCAAAGAAAAAGTAAAGAAGAGTCACTTTGTACAGTACTGTAACAGAAGAAAGGGGAAAATTTGAATTTGAACAATGGCGGACCTGCTCTCAACAATTCAAGTTTGAAACTTCTACTTTGCGGTCCCGTCGATTAAAGTTCACAGCCAATGGTATTTTTTCTTCCTTCTATTTCTTTTTTATATATTTTCTTCCCTAATATAGTATTTTATTACTAGATGTGATGTTTTGGGTCGAGGACTTTGTCTTTTTCCCTTCCTTTTCAAGAATTTCTTTTATCGCCATAAAAATCTCATGTAATTTTTTGCTAACCAATCAACCTTCAGTTTTTTATATGAAAAAATGGGCATCAGGTGATTAATTGGGGGCTATTAGTGGATTGCTGCAAAATAATGTAAAGCGTTTATTTTTATTATATATTTATCATATGTTTTTAATATGGTATGTAAATCCGTTTTGATTATCTGTATATAAAAATTTCATTTAATATTATATTAACGAATCGCTTTTTAAAATATTTTTTATTTAAAAATATATTAAAATAATATATTTTTAATATCAACATATCAAAATAATTTTAAATAATTTTATTTTTTTAAAAAATATTTTTACACCATAAAAACAAACTATTGCAGAAGAATTCTCTTTCCTCATTTTCAATCAAATGAAATTTCTACCCTTGCCAAGAAAAATAAATAAATCAAGTTCACGTATCATACTTGTTGAAATCAAGAGATGAGATTTGATTTGGGGTATAAAATCTAAATAAAAAATGTAAGCATTCATAATATTAAAAATTATTTATGTATATGACTCGTAAAATTAATTGAAATTATACAAGTTAATCCGAAAACTCACATTATTAAAAATAAAAATAAAAATAAAAATAAAAATAAAAATAAAGCTCGACTTCATGCTCACGTTGAGGATTTCCCAAATCAACCGGCTGACTCAGGCACGGGTGACCTGGAAAATCAGGCCGTGGTGATCTTAATTATCCGGGATTCCTTTGGAAACTGGTTTTCACCGCCAAGACGATGGCTGAATCAAGTGGCATCTGGCAAGGACTCCCCTTTCGCTTTGGATATGGATTTTTAATCAGATTATTATGGAATCGGATAGCGTGGGAGCTCTGGAATGCATCAACAAAGGAATATAGTTTTGATTCACGGTTTTTTTTTATATATAAAAAAGATACCAAATAAAAAACTTAATTTTAATTAATTTATACTCTACTCTTACCAAAGGTAAAAGCATTAACATTGATATAAATTCTAGCTATTATCTCGTTGCGTCAGTTTTTCCTTAACTTACAAGGAAGTAATAACCTTTTAAATCTCAATAACTTTCCACGTGCCAAATCTTAACCCCCACACTTGTCACCAAAAGCCGCGAGTGGACTCAACTCTCCAAAATTCGCAACCACGCATATCCTTTAATATCACTGAACGAACCCCATGAAATTTCCACTCTCTAGAAGGACAGCAAAGTCTCCTATTCCTCTACATGTACACATACACTATCTATAAAGAAGCCTTTGTTACACTTTCCATGCACACAACACAAATTCCGAACCCCAAGTTCTAAACCAAAAAAAAAAATTCTGCCACCACCACTACCTGCTCTCTCTCTCTCTCTCTCTAAAATAAGTGCACGCACGACAATCCCAAGAACGAAAGCACTAAAAGTACAACAACATTATAAAAACCAAAAAAGAAAAGAAAAGAAAAACATTACCCACAAAACCCCATAAAAAGGGTCCTTTGAAGTAACTTCCTGCTCTTGCAAAGCCACAAGCTTTTATTTAAAGAAGAAAACCAATGTTATGATTCTAAAGTTTCAATTTTTCCTCCTGGGGTTTGCCTGAACTTGCAAATAATCATTCAATTATGGTTGTTTACGAGGCTGGTGGGAATGGCTCCAATGGAACAACAACAGCAACAACTTGTAACTGTTGTGACATGAGCTTGAGGTGTTGGTGTAGATGGAAATGGGGGAATCATCAACAACAGCAGCAGCCGCAACAAAATCATCACAATTTGTTGCACCAGAGATTGGTTTCTCTTGTATTTTCCTCCGGTTTTATGTTCTTTTTGGGGTTTTTGGTCTTGTATGGATCTATTGGTATGTTTTATGGTTGGCTCGTGTTTAGTAAACCTTATTCACGTAGCACAAATGTTGGTGTTGGGTTAAACTCACTTGGTTGTCAAGAAGACAACGAGGGTTCTTGGTCTATTGGTGTTTTTTACGGTGATTCTCCTTTCTCTCTCAAACCAATTGAAGCTGTAAGTTTTTTTTCCTTACACCATTATTTTATTTTTATTTTTGAAGTATTTTTTTTTCCTGTTTTGTTCACATTTATGTATTAGCAGAGAATGACTGTGATTGTATTTTCACCTGTGTTTATGGGGTTTTGATTGATGTTTGGGTCTAGTCTTTGCCTTTTGTAAAGGGGGTTTTAGTGGCTAATTTCTTACTTTTTCTCATCAAGTTGCATGTTGTCTTGATTTGTTGCTTTTTTTTTTTTAGAATTTATTGGTTTATTTACTGTTCTTGAATAATTTTTTAATTCTTTTAGTTTAATTATTTTTTGTTAATTTCTTGCTCGTGGGATGTTTGGGTCTAGTCTTTGCCTTTTGTAAAGTGGGTTTTGGTGGCTAATTTCCTACTTTTTCGTCCAGTGGATGTCATCAAGTTGCATGTTGTCTTGATTTGTTGCTTTTATTTTTCAGTCAAGTATTTTTTTTCTTTTTCTTTTTTTATCAATGGCTGTTTCGAAATTGCAAGTTTTTTGCTTTTATACTCTTTCTCATTCATGTTAGAATTTATTGGTTTATTTACTGTTCTTGAATAATTTTTTAATTCTTTCAGTTTAATTTTTTTTTTCATTTCTTGCTCGTGTGATGATGGTGAATTTTTTATTTTTTTCTTCCATATGCATATATTGAGTTGTATCATCAACTTGCGGTGATTCTGATTCGTTGGTGGAAATGGGCAACAGATGAATGAATGGAGAGATGAGGGTGTGGCATGGCCGGTTGCTAACCCTGTTGTCACTTGTGCTTCGCTTTCCGATGCTAATTTCCCCAGTAATTTTGTTGCCGATCCTTTTCTTTATGTTCAGGTAATTATTTTATTAACTGGATTCATTTTGATAATTTTTCAGAAATCTCTTCTGGTTTTGTGTGTATAACTTTTGTTATTGTTTTGTTTGCTTTTTAATCGAATGTCTAAATGTTCAGTTATTGCATTTAGGAACTTGGCAGTAGTACCAATGAAAACTGTATTTAAATCTTATCTTTGTCCTTTTCTATCTGGCATTTGGTGTTTTCATGTCTGGAATGTGAGCTGCAAGTTCTTGCTTCTCCAATCTGCAAATGTAAGGAGGGTGTGTGTGTGTGTGTGTGTGTGTGTTATGAATATGCTTATCTTTGATCATTGAGCATATAAATAGTCAGGGGCCTGTGACAGAAAAGTCAGTAATGCATTTTGCAAATTGGTGAAAGAGACCAAACCTGTGCCACTGCTCTGATGTCTTAAGGGCCAATGACTTGTGGGTTTACTGTTATTTTAGTTATCTCAAGCAACCCCATGGTTAGAGATAGGGAGCTCAATGCTGTAATCCAGACTATGGTACAAGCATTCATCTTTATATTTTCCGTGTCATGTTCTCTAAATCCCAGTTAAATGGCTTGATGAAAGCTCTGAGTATAAGCATTTGTAAGAAAAGATGAGGATAGATAAAGATGAATTTTGTGGTCAGGGGAAGCCCTTTATAGAAATCTGCAGATGCAGGCAGAAAGCTCTTTCTGGGTTAGAAAGCATTTTGCGAACAGTATCAATACCTAATAATTGTTCCATCTCTGCCTTATGGGTGCTTCTTGCATGTGGATATGACTTATGGTGAACATAGTGTTAATTGCTTTATGCTGGAGATTAGTTAATGGGATATCTCGTGGTTTTATTTTCAAAAATATTTACTGCTGAAATCTAAGATATTTCTAGGTGATTTGGGACCAACATGATTTATTTTCTTGGGAGGAGTGGGTGCAGGGATTTTTTTTCTGGAGAGAAGTTACAGTGCTCTTTAGCTGCTTTGTTGCTTCAGATTTTTCTAAACTGTTACATGCAAGGATGAGATCACTGTATACCTTTAGCATCGTAAATTTAGCTTGAAGTATGGGTATTTATGAAGCAGGGGATTTTGACTATTTTTTATTTTATTTTATTTGGGCTATTTTCCATTTTGAAGCAAAATTGCAAGGAAATCCACTAAAAGCAAGTTTGAGCTTAAATTTTAAAACTCTTTAGATATATTTTGCTGTGGTCAGTCTGATTTCAAGCATCAAACTGCAGGATTCAAATTGCAAGTCTCCAACACTGTTTAGTGCTCTCATATGGTACGGGCTGTGTTTCTGTGCGGCACACACATGCACATGCCTGTCTAAGAACTTTGTATTTCACCCAAGACCGACCAAATTCTATACTTTCTAGCATGCTGTTCTTGAAATAATCTGTTAAGTGTCAGTAGTTCTTTTATCATGATAGCTACCTATCTTGAAATCAATCCTTTATGTCTACTTATATTGAATTGAGCAGGGGGATACGCTTTTCCTATTCTATGAAACAAAGAATTCAATTACCATGCAAGGAGATATTGCAGTTGCAAAGAGTACGGACAAGGGAGCGACATGGCAACAATTGGGCATTGCCTTGGATGAGGACTGGCATCTATCTTATCCCTATGTATTCAACTACCTTGGTCAAGTAAGATAACTATTTCTTTGCAAGCAATCATTCACCTACAACTGGTCACTTGTAAACTGTTTATCCTGGAGGTCCTGTACATAACATGAGTACTGGACCAACCAATACTTGCAACTAACTTGGAAAACTAGCTGGGTAATCATTAACCATTTGATTAGCTGGAAAGAAAAAAAAAATCTAACTGCTGTTACTGTTGGTATGCAGCTTGAATCGTTTCCTTTATTACTGTTTCTTGCAGATATATATGATGCCTGAGAGCAGCCAGAAAGGGGAACTTCGCCTTTATCGAGCACTTAATTTTCCATTGCAGTGGACACTGGAGAAGGTTCTTATAAAAAAGCCCCTAGTCGATTCTTTTATCATTAATCATGCTGGAATATATTGGCTTTTTGGTTCAGATCACAGTGGTTTTGGAACCAGGAAGAATGGGCAGCTGGAAATTTGGTATAGTAGCTCACCACTTGGTCCTTGGAAACCACACAAGAAGAATCCCATTTATAATGTTGACAAGAGTGTGGGAGCTAGAAATGGAGGCAGACCATTTGTGTATGATGGAAACCTTTATCGTGTTGGTCAAGACTGTGGTGAAACATATGGGCGACGAGTTCGTATCTTCAAGGTTGAAGTTCTTACCAAGGATGATTACAAAGAAGTTGAAGTTCCCCTGGGATTTGAAGAGCCCAATAAGGGACGCAATGCTTGGAATGGTGCACGCTATCATCATCTAGACGTGCAGCATCTAAGTTCTGGTAAATGGATAGCTGTCATGGATGGAGATCGTGTGCCTTCAGGAGATCCTGTCCATCGCTTTATTCTTGGCTCGGCTTCACTTGCAGCTGTCACTGTTGTTGCTGTAGTATTGGGTGTGCTACTTGGAGCGGTTAAGTGCATTATTCCTCTCAGCTGGTGTGCTCACTACTCAGGGAAGAGAAATAATGCTCTCTTGGGTCGGGAAAGGTCAAATTTGTTTTCTTCAAAGGTGAGACGGTTCTGCAGCCGACTGAACAGAGTTCCCTTGTCTGTTCGAGGAAAAATAAAACCTAATACTTGGGCTGGAAAATTGGTGTTAGCTGTAACTATTGTGGTTGGAGTTGCATTAACGTGCATAGGTGTTAAATATTTCTATGGAGGCAATGATGCTGAAGAAGCTTATCCATTAAATGGTCACTACTCTCAGTTCACTTTATTGACGATGACCTATGATGCGCGGCTTTGGAATTTGAAAATGTATGTGAAACATTATTCAAGGTGTTCTTCAGTTAAAGAGATTGTTGTGGTTTGGAACAAGGGCAGACCTCCCAGATCAAGTGATCTAGACTCAGCAGTGCCTGTTCGGATCAGAGTAGAAGACCAAAACTCACTGAACAATCGGTTCAAGAGAGATCCAATGCTTAAAACCCGAGCTGTTCTTGAGCTTGATGATGATATCATGATGACTTGTGACGATATTGAACGGGGATTCAATGTATGGCGTCAACACCCGGATCGAATTGTTGGCTTCTATCCTCGACTCATTAGTGGTAGTCCATTGAAGTATAGGGGTGAGAAGTATGCCCGACATCATAAAGGTTATAACATGATTCTTACGGGGGCAGCTTTCATGGACCATACAGTAGCTTTTGAGAGGTACTGGAGCAAAGAAGCTAAGGCAGGAAGGGAACTAGTAGATAGATACTTTAACTGTGAGGATGTGCTTTTGAATTACCTGTATGCAAATGCAAGCTCCTCCCAGACTGTTGAGTATGTGAGACCAGCATGGGCAATAGACACATCGAAATTCTCTGGGGTTGCAATTAGCAGGAATACAAATGTGCATTACAAGATAAGAAGTAATTGTCTCCTGAAATTTTCAGAGATCTATGGAAGTATAGCTGGCCGAAAGTGGGAATTTGATGGGCGTAAGGATGGTTGGGATTTATAGTGATACCTAAACTTGATAGCAGCTCGCTTGCATTTTCTTCAATCTCTGTTCATCATCTCTTGCTCTTACAGTAAATTCTTGTCGTCGCAATCTCTAGGTCTCACCCCTCCTGTGAAGATTTTTCTGTTGGGGAACTTTTAGCTTCGATATCTTTGTTTGGCAGGATGTAAATTAGTTCATCGTGTTATTACCTTTTCATCAGAGTTGTTTTGGGATTTGTACATTAGCGTCATCCAGTTTTTTCTTCTTAATGAAATTTATCAGATATATACTTCTTGGCAAACATGAAACTCTTCCCTTCTGTCTCTGATTTTTCTCTTTGAGAATTGTCCTTATATTTTCCATTTATCTAAGGGAAAAAGATACACGTGAAAGGTAAGCTCCAACGTGATCATTGGTCAGCTGAAGACATGGTAATCGATTACCATTCAGTGATACTGGACTGGAGATGTTGGTCTTTTGAAGGTTCAACTGAAAGTCTCAAACTGAAAGGGGTTAATTGATTCCTTGGACTGGTGATGCACTTTGAAGGGCTCATGTTTTTCTCACAGGGATAAATTGCAGAGGCAAAGACAACTCAGGGCCAAAAGCAACAGAGCTTCACCCCCGAGAACCCATTTCAGATACGAAACAGTGGTTCAGGGCATCAGGGATTTTCGTCAGGCAAGGTACATGTAGGGCCCGTGACCCGTCAAGAATTGCTTGAAGTTGGAAGTTATGCCAAAATATAGCTAAAGGCTTTCAGATCCAATGCTGCTTTTGAATAACACAGGCTTCTTATGGAACGCAAAAAAAAAAAGGTGGTGGTCATGTCCCAATCCTTGCAGTGGAGCTTGAATTAGTGGGAATGATCAATCAACTGGTTGAGGTGATTGTATACGTGACCACTGGTTTAATGAAAATCTTCAGACAATAACTTTTCTCGAAAGTATGACCATCATAACCAGTATCAAGCTTCGAACTGTGTCAATAGAAATACAATTTGCAGTTGGGTTTGTGTAATTGTCCAGATTCAGACCATTGGCGTGATTATCCAGTCCATCAAACACATGTGGTTTCCATTATGTATGATAGGCCATTGATCTGGTCATGGGTGCGAATTTCAGTGGTCTTGAATTGATCCCCAGAATTCGTCGAGTACACATACAGAATATCAACCACAGTTTATTCTTTGTGCCAAGATCATTTCATGAGCTGATTACAAACCACGCACGTGCCAAGAACCAAGACTCTTTCCTCGAACTTTCAAAAAGGAAACAAAAAAAGGAAACTAGCAGAAGTGAATCATTCGCCTGGTATTCATGCTGGTGTCTCATGTCCACGTGCATGCATGGGCAATATGACTGGTAGCTTAGTACATCATTTTCCTCATCTGGAGATGAAAATGACATGCATGGTGTGATCGAGGGAATACGCATGTCATCGACCACCAGGACAAACATGGGCTAAAGTCTCTGTCTGATGCAATTGGTGAGCCCACAAGACCAAAATGAACCACCGCTGCAACCACTCTCATAAGCAGCCCTTAAACCAAGACCACAACTCACACAAAAATGGGCAGCTTGCACGCGTTTGGGGCCTACCATTTATGCACAGCATGCCTTGCCCTTTCCAATTTACTGGCACATCCTTGCCCGTCCTGGTCAAATTGATGATGTAAAGGTATCCAGTCAAATGGCTAGCTGGGTGTGACATGATTAGACCAGCTTTATCCAAAATTATCATTGCTTCCAGATTGATGACAAGTCCCAAATCATCCCAAAGGGCCTCGAATCAGATACTCTCAGAGAGACTGAAAGAGGCATGGGTGCACCGAGCCACCGAGGCTCGTCGGCCAACAAAAAAAAACTTGTACCATTAATACATGTATGCATGCATCTGCGCACGCACATACAGCAAGAAAATTAAATGTTTTAGCCATGCTTGTTTCGTTATTTATTAGGGAATTTGGGGCGTGAATAAAGATTCAGTAAACAAGATTGAAAATCCATTTAAAATAAATCTAGGATTATTTCAACAACACAAATATGTATCTGTGACAGGGAACACAGCACAGCTATTTTCGCACATGATTTTTCTCTCCAAAAAAGCGACACCCATGCTTGATACTCCTCTTGAATTAAAAAGATTTGCTAATTTCATAGAGATTTTATTTTAAAATCACTTTCTGGAAATTCTTATCCATTGAACAAGTGAATATCACTTGTGGGATCTACATGTTCTATGGTTGAGATTTTTAAGAAATTATTTGAGGAGGATTTTCGATAATATTAACAATAATCAATTATAAAACTATGACAATTCTATGTCTTAATCCATGTATTTCTCGTAGCAGTAATCTTGTTTTATGAGCTGTATCCTGCCCCCAAGCCCCAGCCAAGAGTCTTTAATTATCAGTGTTGTTTTTTTTTTTCTCCAAGTACGTTGACCAGATTAAGAATTGCGTTACAAATTATGTTTTATAAAAAATTATTTTTTATTTAAAATTATTTTTAAATATTTTTTGAATCGTTTTAATATATTAATATTAAAAATATATATATTTTTTAAAAATAAATAAAAATATTTTAAAAATAATCAATACTACATTCCGACAATATAACATAAAACAGCCAGGTTGGCAAGGATATTCGTCGCCATTTACATGTCTTTTTCTAGCTACAAGTTAATGACCATTCCCTTTGACTTGTACAAGAAAACTGAACATTGTTTGGTCCGAAGCCAACTCCTTTCTGTCATAAATAATTTTTTTAATATAATATTAAAATTTTGATAATTAAACAATCATAAATTTAAATTTATTTTTATTTATTTGATAAAAATTAAATAAAAAATAATATGAATTTATACAATTCAAGTTTTAAAAACTTTCATTTAAAAATATATATTAAAAAAAATATAAATTATATTTTAAAACATCACTTAATAATTTAAAATTTTCAATTAAAACCAGTATTTGAATCTGTCACTAAAAACAACTCTCCTCCAATTTGTTGCTGGACATCCCACAGAACCCATGCCATTTGCCTTATTGAAAGCTAGGCTTGCCCAATATTTTATATTTTATTAAAGCAATGACCCGTAGTAGATTTGCTATTCAAATTATTATCTTATCATAAAATATGTTTATAAATAACTTGTAACCTCAGGTTATCATTAAGAACAAGAAAAGGCTACCTATCATTATATTAATATAAAAATACATAATGTATCCAAAACTTTAATTTAATCCTTATAAATAATACCTTACCCATTGAAGCAACATTATTTCAGCAAATTCATTGAAGCCAATGTCCCAGATTTCACATTATGAAACTCCAAAAGATATAGTTTAACTAATCAGATTTTAAATTTATTTTTTAAAAATTATCAGTTTAAATGTCACAAATCTTTGGACTATTAAAGACTTATATGGATATTAACTTTAGAATCTTAAGAGATTAGTCGAGATATATATAAGTAGGTATAGACACCCATAATTAAAAAAATAAAATAAAATTTCACATGATAATGATGTGAAAATATGTTTTCATTCATGCACAATATTGATCATTTAACAAAATAAAGACTCTCTGTATATAGGAAAAAAAAAAAAGAAAACCTAGACTCTCTATAAATAGAAAAGAGAATGAAAAAAAGAAAAAGAAGAAAAAAAAGAAGAAGAATCATTCAATCCCTTGGGCCTCTTTTCTTCTCTCTTCAATCTCCATGCCTCCCTCTCCCCCCATCAAATTCCACACACAATGATACAACAATCCCTTACTTCTCCTCTTCCCATCAATTATAACGACACTCACTTTTTAGTGTTTTGAGATTTTTGCATCGCCCCAACAACCTTAAAGCTCACAACTGTAATGCACACATATATATAGACACACATATTGTAAGAAAATATAATCACGTATTTCTATGATTCAAAATAATCTTATACAAATACATCATTCACTTTTCTTTATCAGAGAGAATATAAAGACTCAAACTTGCCCTCTGATTCTGATGGGCTCTCTCTTGACTTAAAAACCCACCTCCAAGATTTTTAGAGAGAGAAATATTGGTTTTTGTTTAGAGAGAGAGAGAGAGAGAGAGAGTGGGCTCTTACTTATGTGGAGATAATTTGATAGAGTGAGAAATGTTGGAAATGGAGAGGGATACTGATTCAAAGTCGAGGATTCAAAGCAGCAATTCACCTTCTTCATCATCTAATAACAATAATGGGAATGTGCAGAGATCTAAAAGCTTTGCATTTAGAGCTCCGCAAGAGAATTTCACTATTCAGGATTTTGAGCTTGGCAAGATCTATGGCGTTGGATCTTATTCAAAGGTTTGATATTTCTTTTTTGGTCTTTTCTCGCGTGGGCTCTCTGTCGGTTTGCTTCTTTGTTATTGAAGATTGGTGGGTTGTGTTTGTTTGGTCATCATTACGATTAAAGTTTGTATCTCTTATTCAACATTTCAATTTCTTTGATTTATAAGCCTATGTTCGTATTATCATTATCTGATTCCAGCTCGTAATCTAAAGCTTATATTTACGAGCAACACATGTATATTTTCGATTTGTATGGGTTTAATTTTTTGGTTCTGGTCCAGGGGAGAAATTTCATTTGAAGGATGACAGATTCTGTGAAATTGAATTTCCTTTGTTCGATTCCCGGGGAAGTTGAATGAAGATAAGCAATTTTTTTTTTTTTGTAACTTACCCTTGATTCTGTCTTCACTATTGAGAAAACGAAAACCAAATACAAATGTACAATTTTAGCACCAGGTTCGTTTTGGTGCTGATATCCTTTCTTTTCTCAGTGGCCAAATGGAAAATTAGAAGTTTCAGAGGTTCACTTCATTCCATCTGGGAGCAGCAGTCTACTGTTGTAGGCGTAAATAGTGCCTCCTAGTTGGCAGGATGGTTGGTTTAGCTTATGCTATAGGTGATTGAAGAGAGCTTCACAATGTTGTGACAGAGTAGTAGTATTGTCGAGGAGGAGATGGTGAAGCAATCCTTCTTCATACCTTTTTCTTCAGGACATAATCTTAAGCTATGGTTATAGAGTAGGAAATCAAGCAATTGTGAATTGTTAATTTTGGACGTTTTCTGGTAATAGTGTTAGGTATTTACTTTGTGACAATACAATGTTTATTTGCTGTCAGATACGTGTATTCATCATTGTTTCAATGAGTGTATGGGATGTGGAGAAGAGATACAGGGCATGGCGACTTCTTAGTTACACCATATAATGAGCGAACACTCACCCTCTCTTGAATGCCATATTGTGAGAATTTTTGACAAATGTTCAATCGGAAAATGAATATTGTTGTGTTTATTATCCAACACTTATATCCCAGGAGCCCATTCTTGCTTATAATTGTTGGCCTTTGAGCTTCTTGTGATGAATGCTGAGTATCGTACTAATGGACTTATCAGGTAGTGAGAGCAAAGAAGAAGGACACAGGAATTGTATATGCCTTGAAGATCATGGACAAAAAATTCATCACCAAAGAAAATAAAACAGCTTACGTGAAGCTAGAACGCATAGTGCTTGATCAATTGGATCATCCAGGAATCGTGCGTCTGTTTTTTACTTTTCAGGATAATTATTCTCTGTGTAGGTATCTGGGTAGCAGCCTATCCAAATTTCTCTGTTTTTGTTCTCCGTGTTTTATATTTTTTCTTTTGCAACCACAGTGGCTATGATTAGTTTGCTTAAGTGGTTTATCATATGACATCGATCTATTTTGATTCTACTGTGCAGACATGGCACTTGAATCCTGTGAAGGAGGAGAACTTTTTGATCAAATAACCAGAGTGAGTACCTATTAAAAACTCCTTGCTATTAACTATTAATTTTTGGAAAAGTAACTCCTATAATTTGTCGTGGCTTTTCCTAATCCGAAACTTTTCAGAAATCATGAAACCCAATAGTATAACTTTTTGAAGAATTCTCTTAAAATTCATCTTATATCATAAATTCTTCTGCATTCTTATATTATTTATGAACTTTAGACCATTCTGGATAAATATATAAATTAAGCTATGCCTTTAATCTTTTTTATAGCTTTTATTAAAAAAAGCTGCATTTGAAACACTTTAGAGCAATTGCATAATGCCCTGTGCATTTCTGTATTCACATAATACTCAGCAGAATCTTCTGGACTTCGAACTCTTTACCCTGTAAGTGTTTTATCATGTTAGCTACTCTGTCATTGTATACTATGCCATTTAATTGTATGTGCAGAAAGGCCGTCTATCAGAGGATGAAGCTCGCTTTTATGCTGCAGAAGTTGTGGATGCTCTTGAATACATACATAGTATGGGATTAATTCATCGGGATATAAAGGTAATTTTTTAATTCATTGCTCTTCTTTTTATTTGGAAATCAAGAAAAGCTAAAGCTCTTCTAAATGGCAGCCAGAGAACTTGTTATTTACTGCAGACGGACACATTAAAATTGCTGATTTTGGAAGTGTGAAGCCCATGCAGGATAGTTGCATCACTGTCCTTCCGAATGCAGCTTCAGGTAATACTAGAACTTATCATATACAACTGTTCATTATGTTTTTTTTAAGATGCAGGTTAATTTTTTTCTTTTGATCCTCTGCTCAGATGATAAGGCTTGCACATTTGTGGGAACAGCTGCATATGTCCCTCCAGAAGTCCTTAACTCTTCTCCTGCAACTTTCGGGTAAGTGACTCCCATGAATCAATCCATATTAATGTTATAATTGGAATAAGTTTTAGGTTTTTGACAGTGTTTTTTCATGTTTGAGCTTATTTCCAGGTCCTTTTTTTTATATAATTTCTTGTGTATGGGGGATAACCTTTTTGCTCTTTTGACCACATTCAAACAGAAATGACCTGTGGGCACTTGGCTGCACTTTGTACCAGATGCTTTCAGGGACTTCTCCTTTCAAAGATGCAAGTGAATGGCTTATATTTCAAAGAATTATTGCTCGGGATTTAAGATTTCCAGATTATTTTTCAGAAGAAGCGAGAGACCTCATTGATCACTTATTAGTAAGCTACAAAGCTTTCATACGTTGAAATTTTGTTTCTGTACTAGCTTGCTGTTTTTTGAATGTTCCTGCTTTCTCCTTTGTCTTTTTTGTTCTATTCTTCTATATGTACGTATAAAAATATTGCTACTTGGTCAATGGTAAGAGTTTACACTTGCACTACAAACATGTGCAGATTCAAGTTTTCAGTTCATATCATGACTCTAATTAAGTGTGGCCATTAAATCTTTAAAATCACACAGGAAACCCATTTAGTACAGCCAGCTATATCTTATATGGTTGGTTTCAGGATGATCTAGACGAGTGGGAACAAGCTTAAAGATGTAGGGATGCACAATCTTTGTTGAGTGCACGTATGGATCCAAGGGGGGCTGGGGCAAAGTTACCTTCCTTCCCCCTTAAAAGATTGTAATTTAGCCTTTTACTTTCAAGACGATTTTACCTTGGCTCCTCAAAGTGAAAAAGCTTTTAGTTGTTACCATTTACAATATCTATTTGTTCGGGTTAACACTGAGTGCCTGGATGATAACCTAGCTATACTTTTGCATTCCAGTTTTGAGGCACATGACTAGTGACAAAGGACAGGTCATTTTATGGTGACTCACGTTGGCTGATCTCTCTTGGAATGAAAAGCGAAATTTATAGAACCTTAACCTTGCTTGATAGGAAAAGCACACATGCTTTCCTTTGGTTGTCTATTCTACCATCCTTAAGACTTGGGCCGGGAACATTATAAACACAATCTCTGAATTTGGATATTATCATGAAGCCAACTTTTGCCCCTTTGCCCCAGATATTACAAGTGATAAGGATATTCTCTTATGAAGTTTGTGATTCAGGTCTTTGATCTTCAATGTTACAACCATGTAGGATATAGATCCCAGCAGAAGACCGGGTGCTGGACGTGGTGGTTATGCTGTGCTCAAGAACCATCCATTCTTTGAGGGAGTTGACTGGAAGAATTTAAGAGGAGAAACCCCTCCTAAACTTGTTTTGGAACCAATGGTACGACAACACTGCTTTAAAATATTATGTGCTGAAGGATTTCAAATTTCCTTTGATTTTTTTGTCTTCATGCGAATAATCTTTGGATTTTTTATCTCTTTTGTTATTCATGTACCAGGCACAATCCGGTGACAATGACCATGACCCTGGGTCTCCATTTAACCCTACACACATTGGTGACAGTTCAATGACACAAAATGATGGGAATGTTGGAGTCTCATCATCTGCTGAAGCAACTTCACACATAACTAGACTTGCTTCAATTGACTCCTTTGATTCTAAATGGTATTGGCTTTACACCTTTTGCTTTATACACATTATCTGCCTTTATATATGTCCCTTTTCTGCTTCTCTCAATAAGTCTGATTCTTTGCTTTGCAAAATTTCTCAGTGTAAACCTGTTGCAATATATTTTTTGAGATTCTTGTTGTTGCCTCACATGGGTATTGGGAATTGAAGATTGTTCAGAGGATATGGTTCTGCCTAACCGCCATCCAACCAGTTAGAACTACTGTTTGATTTAAGTTCCTTGCATTCCTTGTCTCGTGCACCTACTCAGTTGCTTAGATTTATGTAACCTCCAAGTTTGTGCTGCACTACTCAGTTGCTTAGATTTATGTAACCTCCAAGCTTGTGCTCGGAATTGTTCGAGGAAGATTGACCTTCTTTTGAACTCACGAGGACATGCCTTGAGATACTGGATTCATTTGAATTTTTTTTGTGTTGACTGTAATGGTTTACATAAGAGTTGAGCACATTTTTCCAGTTTTACCTGAAGGAAGTTGACCATTTAACATTACTAAAAAGCTGGTACAGCTTGCTTCTTGGAAGCAATCTAAACGAATAGTCCTGGGGCTGGAGAAGATCTTTAGTTGGCATTATTAGGATGACTTGTGTTGGTTGTTTTCCCTCATTCTTCTTAAAGCTTCAAAAGAATGCCACTATGAAGTTATTTTAGTGGAGAAATTTAAGTGTTGGTTTGTCTTTTTCCTCCTTTGTTTTCAGACTAATTGGAAGTATGTCTAACATTTAGGATATCCATGTTACCAGGCAACAGTTTTTGGATCCAGGGGAATCTGTTGTAATGATCTCGATGGTGAAGAAATTACAGAAACTGACGAGCAAGAAGGTGCAGCTTATCCTTACCAACAAGCCAAAGTTGATTTACGTGGACCCTTCGAAGTTAATGGTGAAGGGAAATATAATTTGGTCTGACAATTCTGATGACCTGAGTGTCCAAGTTACAAGTCCTTCACATTTTAAGATCTGTACGGTATGCCTCTTTTGCCAAATCATCTCCCTGATGAAATCATTGGCGGCTTTTTCATTCAAAACTAGTGTCATTTCCAATCTTTTGGGATACCTCATCAAACCTTGGACTCGTGAAATGTAGAAAATGCATAAATAGTTTGATAGTAGGAGTTCAAAGACTTATGCTGCACCATGCTATATAGCCCTTCGATCCTCTTCATTATACATTGATTTTTTTCTTATTAAAAATTCCAGCTATAGAGGATTATTCTCCAGTTTATATCTCTTCACTCTCTCCATCCCTCACCCCTCTGCATTTTCCCTTTATTTTCCTGATTTAATTATGTGCTCTTTCAGCCGAAGAAGGTAAGGTCATTTGAAGATGTTAAGCAGAGAGCGTGGCAGTGGAAAAAGGCCATTGAGAGTCTTCAAAACCAGTGAAAATCTGTTTATGGATGTGCCGAACATTCTTTGATGCATTGATACATAGAGGAACTTGGGGATTCCTAAAACAGTCGACACCCCCAACAATTATTTATTTTGTTGCAAGTTTGGCTTCTTCAAGGTGCAAAGCTGCCCCATCAAGCTCACTTTCCCTCCCGCTCCAAACTGACTTTGCAACGGGGCCTTTCTGTATGTTATGCTTTTAATGAAAGTCGTGTACAACGCAAGTCTTGATTGCTGGGTTTGTAGAGGAGGGCTAGGGTTCACTCCTTATTTACTACATATAAAGTTCCAAGCCATTAATGAAAAGTTCTTTCCTTGAATGAAATATTTACAGGCGAAGATTTATCCCAATTATTTTCTGTTACTGTTGCATAGATCCTGCTCTGTGCTGATAGAGTTGTGGATGCAAGTCCAATTTTTTTTCCCTTAAAAATCTAAAAATACTTGAAATTAATGTAATTTGAGCACATAAAACATTATTATAGGAAATAAAACATTATTAATGTACTTGATCGAAAATAAAAATACAAGGATGCAATGTTATATTTTTCAAATAACTAGAATTAATTAATTATTTTGTTAAAACACACGGATTAAATAATTATTTGATCTATATTTGAAAGAAGGTCAAGGTATGTCAAATGATACCTGGATGATGAACAGAACAGGTCACTCTACACTTACAGAGGCCAAGGCTGTTGTTTTGACAAAAAGAAGAAGATTTTGACCAGTTCGTGAATTAACACGTGAAGTCAATTGTTTAGGTACATGGTGGGACTGGATTTAATAACAGTGATTATTACATTGCCGGTAATTATTTTGGTGCAGATGCATTGCAGTAAGAAAATATTTACAGAACATAGCTTTGCCTTGTCTTGTTCTCTTTTATGACAAGTAACTGCCAGATAAGCATCGTCGGCAGCTCGAAATCACTTGTAGTCTCCGATTTATTCTCAGGTGAAACAAGAAGTCAGATTATTTTCGTTGTTTTACATTAATTAACATTTTTTGCAGATAAAATATAGCAACAACAAGAAGATGGCATGCAGATCCATAAAGATGAGAATTTAAGCTCAAAAACATTTAATAATAGGATATTATGCTAATTATTGTCTTCTCTGCCTCTCTGGTCCTGTCAAGAGATAGGACCCTGATCTTGTCTATTTTTAAAAGCTCCCACTTGGGCTGTCAACTTCATGTGAATTTACATTTCTTTCTTTTCTAAATAAATAAATAAATCAATCAAATCAATATGTAACACCAGAAAATGAATCACGAGGCAAGAAATAAAAAAATATATCTACCAGATCGATAAGCGTTGACTGTAACGTTTTGAACTGATGAATTGAAAAATACAATAAACACCTTGAAGGCTTTAAAGTTGGAATAAATAAATAAAGAGTATAATGGTAATTCAATAAAAGTTGATAAATATAAATAGAAAATAAAAAAAAGAGAGAGAGATCTGAAATTAAGAGAGCAAACCGGCGGGAGAGAAAAGGAGGAAGAAGAAAAAGAAGAGAAAAGAGAAAAATTAGAAGGGAAATAGAAAGGAGTTGGAGGAAATAAATAAAAAGGGTAAGATTATGCTTAAATGTGTATAATATGTTTTCTTTAGCTTTAATTTCAGTTTTGATGAATGTTAGGGTTTTGAAAATTTATGTTTTGGATTTAATTGATGAATCAAATTGAATGTTATAAGGTTGATTGTTGTGGGTAATGGATTGTTAAGTTGAATTTGAGAGATTGTAGATAAAAATAATGATTTTGAGTTATGATTTTGTTTGAATGGTGAATTTATGTTAGAAATTTGGAGAGGACAGTAGATTTTCTGTTAAAATTCTGGGTTGGAGGTTGAAGATGACAAAATTTCGATTTGGTCCCTCAATTTTGGAAAAATTCAGTTTAGTCCCCAAACTTTGAAAAATTACAGATTGGTCCCTGGATCATATTCCGAGATTCTGAACAGAATAAAAGATAAATTATGGGCAGAATTCCTGTGTAGTTATGAAATTTTAACACTTTCAATATGGTCCTCCAATTTGACAAAAAATACAATTTGACCCTACAAATTTGGAAAAATTCCAGAATGGTCCCTGGAGCATAATTAGAGGTTCTGGACAGAAATGAGGATGAATTATGGACATAATTCCACTATATTCATGAATTTATGATATGTTTAGTTTGGTCCTCCAATTAGACGAAAATTACAATTTGGCCCTAAAAATATGATAAATTACAGATTAGTCCCTAGCTGTAATATTAGCCTTTTCAGATTGGTTTGATGAATAATTGAGGGTTATTTAGTGAATTATTATCAATTTTATTAATTGTTTTATTATGGATTAGATTTCGGGAAAATCATTAATTTCGGGTTTTTGGGAAGATAACTAATTTAGTTCAAAAACATATAGGGTTATGGAATATACCCTTAGATAAGTGTATTAAATAGGTTATATGTTCTTTTGAGTCATTCTTGAATATGTCTCATTTGTATTCAGATAATCCTGATATTCTACCGGCGGGACGCCATTAGGATTTCCTTCGGTATCTGATTTTGACTTCTGTTTGCTTTTGAGTCAGGTGAGTGGATAATTTTTCATATGCATGAGAAATATTATAAATATTTGATTTGTTAATATGAATTGGATCATGCTTTTTGATAATATATATGTTGATTATTATCCTTATTTTGATAAAGCATGATCAATTGTTGAATCTGAATTCTTGATATGAACTAGCATATATTTTGAATTGAATTCTGAATTGATAACTCCTCATTTGATTGATGTCATGAGTTGAACCTTGAGATATGAATATGTCTGTTTGATTATGATTATGAACCTATGGTATGCCAGTCAGAATACCCATGCTAATAGGGTAGTGTTAGTCTTTGTGCACATCGTATTTGAACCCTAGTTGGTTGGGGGAGTCACCAACCTGTGTGGACTGATCATCCCATAGTACGGAGCCTCATGCTCATTACATTTTGATTTTCTGACGAGCTTTACCTTCTGATATTCTTGTTATGGCCTATTTGAGAAACCTTCCTATAAGAATCTAGAGCCATACTTGTATATATATTTCTCATTGTTTTATTACCTCTTGTGTGTATATTGAACGTTAACTACTCACTGAGTTGTTGAACTCACCATCTCATTATTTACATTTTCAGGCTTATAGCTTGATAGTAGGTCACTTTTGTTCGACCTTCAGAATCTAGTCTTTGGTTGTACTTTGTACCTTTCCTTTATGTTTAGTTAGTGCTTCAAAACTCTGAACTTATATAAACTCTTGTATTAAGATAATTCAATTATATTATAAAGTTGATTTTGTTATTAATACTACGTTGAACTCTGATTGAGTTAGGATAAGTTTGTGTGTAAGTTTGGGTTCGCATGGGTATAGAACCTTGAAGGAAAACCTTGCTTATGTGCCGATAATGGATCTAGGATTCGGGTCGTGACATTAACCGATCATATATATAGGTCTTTTCATTCAAGCAAATAGTAATGAACTCAACCATGGCTGCACGGTGTTTTGTAGTGCTGGTTTTTGTTTCTTTTCTGGTTATGTCTGTGTCAGCCATACCATCAAAGAGGAGGAGAGGTTCTTTTAGCACAATCAAACAACTCAACCGCAAAGGGCCTTATATTGGTCTCATAACTGTGTATTCACCAGAAGAAGAGGCATTTTTCAGATCTGGGGCGTTTAAGCCAGATGCTAAACACCCTTTTGTGGATCTCTCAGGCAGGTATTCTTTCTCAGGAATGGATGCTAGATACTTTGATTACAGTTGATTGTAGTTTGTTCTGTTAAATGACAGTAATTATGATGTTGAAGGGCGAAGGTATCGAGTGGGAAAAATCAATGGGAAGAAAGTCGTTTTCGTGAGATGTGGGGTTGGAATGGTAAGCCAATATTGTCTTTTCACCCCACTTGATGCTTTGAGTTCTGTTTTTTGTGTACTCTTAGACTGAAGATTCATAGCTGTATTTCCCTTCACAAACTGATTTAAGTTTGGTTCTGACTCGATCAGACAAACGCTGCTGCGGTAACACAACAAATGCTGGATCTGTTTGACGTAACTGGGATTGTTCATTTTGGAATTTCTGGCAATGTGAATGATTCTATGTCGATTGGGGATGTTACCATTCCCAAACAATTTGCTCACACTGGCCTTTGGAACTGGCTGGTACAAGTTCAAAAATTTTGAAAACTTTCAATCTTTAATGTGTTGTTATTTCTGTTGTCCCTATCCAATTGCAGCTTACGCACACAGACCTTTGCGATTGATAGAACCCGAATGGAACTATGGACCCGGCCGATGTGGCTTACTTGGAGGTTGGAAGCTACAATGTACCTGAAGGTGATGGCGTGAATCTGCTGGGGCAGATTGGATACAGCACTGAGCAGCTCTTTTCTGTGTCAAGGGAGCCTAACACTGCTGTTTCATTGTGGTGGATGGAAGTAAGTCAGCAATGGCTTCAACTTGCTAGGAGCCTTGAGGTTAGACATTCAAATCCAGCCCCTCAGTTTTCACCATCTGCTAATTTTACTTTCTTAAAAGTCACTATTAAGAAAATTTGCTGGCTGCTCTTTGATGCTTCTTTCACAATTTCCTACAGAAGCCTCTTCTGTAGTAGATTACACTTGAATTTATATTTTAACATGAACTCTTCAGGGGATGGAACTGGAGAAGTGTGTTAATTCAAGCCTGTGCCTTCCAGAGAAGCCTAAGCTAGTTGTTGGGCTCAAGGGCGCGACGTCCAACATCTTTTTGGACAATGCAGCTTACAGAGATTTCCTCTTTCAAACTTTTGAGGTTTCATCATCAGACATGGAAAGTTCTGCTGTAGTAATGGCAAGTTAACTTATCTGAATCCTCTTTCTGATAACCAGCACAGTTAAATGGACTAGTCCTTTTCTTTTCTTTTTTCTTTTCACATTGTAATTAAGATCCAAAGCTTCTGAAGTAGCTAAGATTCGAACAATTAATTTCATGACCAACAAAGATCATACTGACGGAACTTGCTTTTTCAGACATGCTTGTCAAATGGCTTTCCTGTGATTGTCATCCGAGGGCTGTCAGATTTAGCTGGAGCAGAATCAGGAGACAATGCAATCCACACATTTGGTTCACTTGCAGCCCTCAATGCTGCTAAAGCTGTTCTTGAATTTATCAGCAAGCTACCAGGATACAACTCTCCATTGCAGCATTACATGTAGTTTCTCATTAATGTGTCGTCATACCATGAAATTAGAGTTTTAACAACTAATAGACAAAGGAGACATCTTTAGGGGTTCTTCAGCAGATTTGAAGCAGCAGGAACAAACTTCATCTGGGACACATTCTACAAGCCCAGATTTTTATATCAATCAATGATTCAAAAATGGAAGAAGTAATTTGCTTGCAACAATTGATTGAAAAAAAATTTAAAAGTTGATGCACTAGCCGGATATTTTTCGTGAAAACTAAAAATAAATATTAGGTAAATAATTAGATGTATAGCCTATGTTATGCTGAGGTTGAATTAAATATATTTTGAAGAGTATTGAGGATGTTTTTCTAGTAAAAAAAATTAAACCGTGTAGGGATTGATTGAATGGTACCATTAATTTATTAAATTCAAAGATAATTTAAATGATCAAAAAAAATAAAATAAAATTTAATTTTTTTTAAAAATATATTTTAAAAATACTTCATTGATAACATAGCCAAGCTCATAATCTATGTAAAGTAAATTTTAATATCCATCGCAGTGTCTTGAAGCCGTTAGGTAAAACTTCAATATCATGAACTCCAGTTTAAGCCCCTCATTCAATCTCTTTTAAAACTGCATTTAAAGAAGAAAGAGACGTTAGAATAAGTAATAAGATAGTGAAACCTTAACTACCCAGATTCTTATCCACCCTGTAAAAATCAATTTGATCACGAGTAATCTTAAACACAGCGGTGAGTAGTTAGTTTGCATAATATATTTTTTAAAAAATATATTAAAATAATATTTTTTTAAATATTTTTTACATCAACACATAAAAATAATCTAAAAATATAAAAAAATTTATTTAAAACAAAAAAATTAAAAAAGTAAATTTTCTTAAAAGTAATTTTAAAATACAAAAATAAATGGCTCTTCTTTTCAATTTTTCCCCAAAAAAAAACTCCTTGGGATTAAAATAGGGACTCATTATCGGCTCTTAATCATATTAGCAGTCCACATATTTAGAATCTCATTTAAATCATATATTATAACTATGATTTGTCTAGTAATTTCTTTTAACTGTTGTTTACCATGCGGACCATTTTTTTTTTATATAAAAAAAAATCGTGTGATTAAAATACGAAACATTTATTTGGATCATCTTGATAAATATGATTTGCCTTGTAAATTTATCTTTTCACTTTTGCTGTCAACTCTATGTGAACCACTCTTTTTTCTTTAAAGCTTAATGCGATTAAAATTAATGCCAACCAGTTATTAGCACTTAGTCATATCAGTAATCTACATATTCAAGATTTTATTCCGATCATATCTAATAGCTACAATTTACCTTGTCATTTTCTTTTTTCACTTTTGTTGTCAGCTCTGAGCCAATTTTTTTCTAAAAAAAAACTTATATGATTTAGATACAGATCAATTATTTTGTATGTTTTAGTATTTTAAAAGTATTTTTAAAAATTTATAATTTTTTTATTTTAAATTCATTTTTTAAATATTTTCAGATAGTCGAAATGTTATGATGTAAAAATTAAATTTTAAAAAATAAAAAAAATATTATTTTAATATATTTTTGAATAAAAAACACTTTATAAACAATTACTAAAACTATATATATACACACACTTTAAATCACTAAAATAATATGTAATTAAGTAATTTTGTGTTTGAGAGTGTAGTTAATATTGCTTTTTATTTAGAAATACATCAAAATAATATTTTTTATATTTTTTAAAAATTATTTTTGATATCAATGCATCGAAACTATCTAAAAATACTAAAAAAAATATTATTTAAAAAAAAAATTCAAAATTTTAAACTTAAGCAGCCTATATATAGGCAATTCACATATAAGGCTTACAAGCTAAACTCAACCATGGCAGCAAAACTTGTAACACTACCATATTTTGCATCGGTAGTCTTGACTTGTTTGTTGGTTGTATCTGTGTCAGCTATACCATCAAAGAAGATAAATTCTTTGAAACTAATAAAGCAAGTTAACAGCAAAGGGCCTTATATTGGTCTCCTCACTGTGTTTCCACCAGAAGAGAATGCCTTTTTAGGGACTGCGGATTTCAAGCCTAATCCTGAGCACCCTTTCGTGGACCTGTCAGGTATGTGGGTTCTTTTCTTATATAAATGCATTGTTGATGGAATACATTTGTTCTGCAACTTAGAATGACAATGTGGTACTGAAGGGCGAAGATATCGAGTCGGAACAATCTACGGGAAGAAAGTCATCTATGTGAGATGTGGGATTGGAATGGTAAATCATTTTCTTTTATTCACTCCAATTAATGCATCAAGTTTGAAGTTATATGGCACGTCTCCAAAAGAAATTTTTTTTTCAGTATAGTACAGGAGAGCTTGTTAGACTAGAAAATTCATAGCTGCAGAAGAAACATGGCAATGTTTACTGAACACGTTGCCACCCTCGAGCTGATTTAAATGTGCTGCTGGTTCAATCAGGTCAATGCTGCTGCGGTGACACAACAAATGCTGGATCTGTTTGATGTAGCCGGGATTGTCCATTTTGGGATTTCTGGCAATATCAACAATTCTATGTCCATTGGAGATGTTAGCATCCCCAAACAGTTTGCTAATACTGGCCTTTGGAATTGGCTGGTGTGAATTCATAAATATTCTTACGCTGTAGTTTTTACCTCTTTCAATCATATTTTCAACTTCACGTATACAGAATTTTGTGACTTGTAGAACCCAAAAGGAACTGTGGACCCTGATGATGTCGCTCAATTAGAGGTTGGAAAATATAATGTGCCTAAAGGAGATGGTGTGAATCTGTTAGGAAAACTCAGTTACAGTACCGAGCAGTTATTTTCAGTCTCAAGGGAGCCTAATGATGCTACGACCCTGTTTTGGGCAGGAGTGAGTCAGCATTGGCTTAAGCTCGCTTCTAGTTTGGAGGTTAGACATACATATCCCGTCTCTCAGATTTTTCCAATTTGCTAATATTTCTTTCCTCAAAGTTATAGCTAAGATAAAATGCAGGCTACTCTTTGCTATTTGATACACAATTTCCTACAAAAGCCTCTCTTACAGATTAGTTTCAATGTATCGTTCAATCTTCTTCAGGGGATGGAACTGGAGAAGTGTGTTAATTCAAGCTTGTGCCTTCCACAAAAGCCCAAGCTAGTTGTTGGGCTCAAGGGCTCAACCGCAGACATTTCGTGGACAACGCAGCTTACAGGGATTTCCTTTATAAGGCTTTTGGGGTTTCATCAGCTGATATGGAGAGCTCTGCTGTACTGATGGCAAGTTTTTCTTCCCTTTGATCTTAATTACTTAATATGTTCTTTATTTTTCCTTTCGGTGTTGAATGTATCAAGTTTTGATTAGGTTGATAAGCATCAGCATAAACATATTCATTGTATTGAATTTGAACCTTGTTCAGATCCTGGCTATCTATTCTGAAATTACAAGATCCAACAGGTTGTTTCATTATCAACTGAAGAAACTAATACTATTGCTATTCCAGACTTGCTTGTCAAATGGTATCCCTGTGATTGTCATCAGAGGGATGTCAGATTTAGCTGGAGGACAATCAGGAGAGAATGCAATGGACACATATGGTTCGCTTGCAGCTCTGAACACTGCCAAGGCTGTTCTTAAATTTATCAGCAAGCTACCGGGATATAATTCTCGATAGAGTTATGCTTTAAAGCATTGTTTCGCATTGGTCAGTTGCAATAATATGAAATATGAGTGACAAGTTAAATAACTGTCTTTCTTAGAAGTTCTCCAGCATATCCTAGCTGATTTAGTGCAGCAGAATAAACTTCCTTGGAAACATGTCTGAAAAGGAAAGATTTTGATGTCAATCAGTGATGCAAAGCTGTAAGAACTCTAAAATAATGTGTTCACAATAATTACAGTATTCTCACATCTTGTAATGTATGATTGAGGATGCAAGCCATTTTATTTTGTGATAAACAGTTTGTGTTTTTTTTCTGTCTTATCAAGGCCTGATATGGACAGTCGGGCTAGACCCTCCTCCTTCATAATTTATATAACCTCCTGCCAAGGATGAAAGGATCTGGCACTGGATTTTTTTTTGAGCATAATATCTACATTATTAAATACTGGTTTGGAAGGGACAAAGAATGATGCTTTTCACAATTGCGTAGATCAGGATGTTCTTTTTTCCTGTTATATTTGGAGAACGCTATGGTTCCTGGAAGCTCTCATTTCTGTGCCGTGTCTGCAGAAATAATGCAGGTTGAAAATTAAAAACAACATATACCCAAGAGGGAAATTTCCTGGAACTTAGCCCTTTACTTAAGACCAGCTGAAAATGAAATATTTTCGAAAGTAAACGGATGCTTAAGGTAAGCTGTGGAATTTTTGAACAAATGGTTAAGTGAGTGAGTGAGTCAGCCTGTAATTAAATAATTATCACTCCTTTCGTTCGTCTAAATCGTTGACTTATTCTAAATCTGAAAGGATCGTCATTCTTCAACTTAATTAGAAAAATGAATATCATAAACGGATTCTTGATTAGCAATTAAATTTCTTTTTCCTGCTCCACGTTATCTTATTGGCCACTCAAAGTACACATGAAATACTGGCCATGGATTGTCATGCAAGAAAGCCAGCATCGTCATTACAGGAATCTTTAATATATTATTTAAGCCGGCCTCTCTGACTAACTGAACTTATATTTAAAAATCTGCTGGCTGGATGTGTGACCAGTTGAGGTTACAAGTATGATTTTTCCCATAAGCTGGTGAACCACAAACATGGCTGCAGAACAACTGGTTGCAGTACTATTTCTGACCCTGGTTTTAATATTTGTAAATGCATCAGCTATTCCATCAAACAGATTAAAATCTTTGAACATCATCAAAGAAGTGAACAGAAAAGGGTCTTACGTTGGCCTAATTACTGTTTATCCGCCGGAGGAGAATGCCTTTTTTGCATCTAAGGCCTTTAAGCCTGATGGAAAGCATCCTTTTGTGGATCTCTCAGGTGATGTCTGTGATGCGATTTCATTGGACATTAGATGCCTGTAGACAGTTGAGCTCTTCAAGCTTGTATAGCAAATTGATTGTGGTTGTTTGTTGCAGGACGACGGTTCCGGGTCGGAAAGGTTCAGGGGAAGAAAGTTATCTACGTGCGATGTGGGGTTGGAATGGTAAGCAAAGATACTAGTTACTTCTGATGCATATATTTTAGGTGAAAACTTCTGTGGCTGATATGTCAAAATGGCATCATAGAGCTTCTTAAATCTTATTAGGGGAAATCAAGTTAGTCATAACACGAACCACTTGTCCTTGAAATCATTCCAGTTTAAATTCACACAGATCAGTGGGTAATAAAAGCTTTTCCTATCTTTTTCACATGATCTGATGTAGGGTCCTAGAAGGGGAGATTTTGAATATGATCAGGAAATGCCATTCTTCCTGTAACATGAATTTTCAAGCTTATTTAATCAAGGTTTTTTTTGGGTCTTTTAGGTCAATGCAGCTGCAGCAACACAACAAATGCTGGACATGTTTGATATAACAGGAATAGTCCATTTTGGCATTGCTGGAAACGTAAACAATTCCATGTCCATTGGAGATGTTACGATCCCCAAACAGTTTGCTCACACTGGCATTTGGGATTGGCTGGTACAAATTCGTCCATGCCTGTCATCTCTTCTCCATCCTTTTCATGTTATTTTGTTCTTTATAAAAAAAGTATACCCTTGACAGAATCCTAATGGAACATTGCCCACCAATGATATTGCTGAATTGGACTTTGGAAGCTACAACGTACCAAAAGGAGATGGGGTGAATCTGTTGGGAAAGATTGGATATAGTTATGAGCAGTTCTTTTCTGAGTCAGGGAAGCCTAATACTGCCATACCACTATTTTGGGCACAAATAAGCGAACAATGGCTTCGGCTTGCCGCTGGCTTGGAGGTTAATTATCTTGATTTGTGAATGTTGCTTCCTTTTCTATATATATATATATATATATATATAATTCCAGTTTTGATGAATTTTTCAATCCTGATATACTCCAGGGGATGGAACTGGAAAGGTGTGTGAATTCAAGTGTGTGCCTTTCTCGAGAGCCTAAGCTAGTTGTTGGCCTCAGGAGTTCAACAGCCAATATTTTTGTGGACAACGCAGCTTACAGGGATTTCCTTTATCAAACTTATGCTGTTTCATCAGTGGATATGGAGAGTTTTGCTGTAGTTATGGTAAGATTCCTCGGCTTGCTCTTCAGTTTTAATAGTTCATTTTTCTTCTCTTTTCTGTGTCTCTATCTCCTTGCATTCCGATGTCTACATGAGGCAAAGAACATAATATGCATTATGAGAGCACCTTCTCAGCTTGTGTTCAGACCAACTGTGCTGCATAATAGCAAGCGATTAGGGCCTTAGAAATGCAATGAAACATTTAGGTTTTGGAGGACTGAATCTACCCAATTTGAGTGGCCTGACATTGTTGAAGTTTATTAAATTGTCTAGGATGCTTGCCTTTTCAAACCTGACTCTTACAGTCGACAATTGTATTTTGCTCTTCAAAATATTCTAACAATTTATGATGGTTTCCCAGACAAGCTTGTCAAACGGGTATCCTGTGATTGTCATCAGAGGGCTATCAGATTTAGCTGGAGGACAGACCGGACAGAATGCAATCCAGACATTTGGACCCTTAGCAGCTCGCAATGCTGCCCAAGCTGTTGTCAAATTTATCGGATATCTGTCTTAATACTAATCATCAACTAGCTCTCTTATATAATGTGTTACAACACTACAAGTTCTTCCACAAAGAACATATCTTATACCCATCAATAAAACCAACAATCAGTTTATTTTATTGCCAGTTGGTAGTGACTTGCGTGATATATTTGTCTATAGCAGCTTAAGTACAATCTTATGAATAAGTTGAAAGTCGCGAAGATAATCCATCTTTTGAATCTCAAGACAAACAATCATAATTCCAGATTAGTTGAAGATAGTATCATGCATACACATCAAACTTCTCCCAAAGAGAACGTGCTCGCAACCAATCCTCAGGTGAGATCAACTGCATGCAGAACACGTACAAAAAGAATAAAGGGTCTATTAGCATCAGTGAGAGCTGCCAAGGAATCAAAAGTTCAATATGGATTGAAGTAATACTCAGTAAAACGAGGAATGCTCATGACATCAAACAAACCTGTGCGAGCACGGTTGGGGAGTCCATACAAGATTGATTGATCACTCCTCCAGCTTTCTTTAGAGGAAATCTGACAAAATCTGCCAACTGAGCAAAAACAAAGAGAGATTGAAATTCTCTTCGAGGGAGGAAAATTAAGTAAAAGAGGATCCATTTAACATGAGAATTTACTCAGCATACAAAAGCAAGTAATACTAATAATATCCATCTAAATCTCTCTTATCAAACAATTAGCCATGAGAAATACATAGAGAGTCAACAAAACAGACTTGACCTGACAGGACAGTTGTTGATGATACAAGGCACCTGCAGACTCTTTTGTTACTGGAGATATGATACCAACACTCAACAGCCAATCTTTCATCTCTTCTTTGGAATCCATTTCCTCATCATCCCCATAACTACTTTGAGAGCTCGAGCCCGGCAAAAGCCTCTGCCTCACCTTCTCTGCTAGCATGACCATAACTCTTTAGCCTCGTTACACCACAGAACATAAAGCCGCAGCCAAAACCAGAGCGATAAAACAACAACAGCTTAACTCAACACACTATACACAAATCAAAACATAACTTTTGCAGTCCTGTTACAAAGCCAGACATTCAGTCAAATATTCAGTTCTCACATAATCTAACCAGTGCAACAGCCTGTGGACATAAAAGTTCATGTCAAGTTACCTCAACTGCTATTCTTAAATAGAACTAAAAATCTCCACAAGCTATGAACTTTCTGAAAAAAAAAAATGATAAAAGAAATTACCATAAGAGCATTCAAGTCTTGAAAAAGCCTCTTGCAAGCTCTTATTCCTCCCTTTCCAAATTTAACGATCCACATAAGAAGAACCTAACACCTATTTTTGGGAATCACCTCACCTTGTCCTTGTCTTCAGTCTCTAATTTGTTATTGCTAATCTAGTTGCTTTTAATTTACCCAGAATACATGAATGTTCTCCAATCAATTTATAGCAAGGGTCTATCTCATTTTGATAGGTAAATAACGGCGTAATTACTGATCAGAATTCTTGTAAACATTTTTTTTCCATAGAATGTTACAATTCTGAAATGATTTCATAGCTAATCGTTATAAAAGTTGCAATCATGACATTGGAAATCTGTGATCGAAATTTATCGTTAAATTTTTGTGACTTTTATGAGAGGGCGCCCACCGTAGAGACTTTAAAGGCCTTACAAATACGGGCTTGGAGTTAATTAATACACACGAGCCCACTTAAAGTTTAAAACTGGCCCATTAAGACCAATTATAAATTAAATAAAATCCCCGCCCGCGTCAGCTTAACAATCACGTGTGACTTCCTTACCGTTATAAAAGACAAGGTTGTTAAAATCGCGATTCAACTCATAAAATCGTACGTTTTTACAAGTCAATATAGGCTTTACGTGCTAAATCGTTCACAAAACTCGAAAATGGGTAAAACCAGGTTAAAATCAGGTAAAATCGTTAAAATCGGGTAAAATCAGGTAAAATCGCGATTTCACTGCCGATTCAACGAGTTTGCCCGCAGGAGATAAAACAGCAATGTTGATGACAGGTGTCAACCGCCTATTGGATTTAACCGAGCAAAAGTGACAAATTGACAATTGCAAATTCATCGAGGATGCACTATGCAGTCTTCTCTTCACATTTCTGATTTCACCATTCACGTTCAGAACAGAAAAAATCCCTAATTAATTGAAATCCATAAGCATACCATCAAGCCATGAAGTTTGGAAAAGAATTCAAGACCCAACTAGAAGAAACCCTTCCTGAGTGGAGGGACAAGTTTCTCTGCTACAAGCCCCTCAAGAAACTCCTCAAACAATTACCTTCCACCGTTGATTCTCCATAATTTCTTCACTCTCTGATCATGGAAGCAGACGACTTGTCAGTCCTTCACAAATCACTCTTCGAAGACAAACTCTCTGCCACCGATCTCTTCTTACAAAAACTCCGTTCTGATACTTCCATCAAGTCAGCCCTCCAACGATTCTACTCGATTCTAAAACGCGGCGTTTCACTGATCGATGATGATGCTAACAATAGTGAACGCAAGTTAGGGTTTCAATTATGGACCGATTCGCAAATTCAATCTGTCGTTTCACCCGGTATCGCCATCGTTTCGTCTTCTAGATCTCTGTCAGGTTGTCTTTTTTACTCGATTTCCACTTTTATTTATTGATAATTTCTTTTAATTCATTTTTCTGTATGGTTGAATTTTAATTAGCAGTTCAGTAGTTAACTTGCTAATAATTTTGATTTTATTTTATTTATTGATAATTTTTTTATTCGCTTTTTTTTTTGTATGGTTGAATTTTAATTAGCAGTTTAGCAGTTAACTTGTTCAGTTTTTTTTTTAATTTTTTCTAAATATTAATTTTCAACTCCATCCACACCCTCCTCCGCTCACTGGTGATGTTCATGGTAATACGAATAGGACTTTGGTGGATTTGCAAGAATGGTTTGTTAGAATTCTTAGTGAAGAGCTTGACAAGTTCAATGATTTCTATGTTGATAAAGAAGAAGACTTTGTTATACGCCTTCAGGTTTCTTTCTTGATTTTTCTTTTCTTTCTTTGTTTTACATGTTTATAGCTTTGTGCATATGGGTTTTTAATTTCGAGGCTTTTGTTTATTATAGCTCTGGGAATTTAAGGTATTGTGGTTTGATGGTGGCTTTTAAGGTTTTTTCTATATGCATGTCTTGTAAATCCGAACTCATAGGTCTGGTTTAAGGGTTTTGTAAGTTTTTGAATAATCAGGAGAGGAGTAGAATGGAGAAGACATCGTGACTTCATTGGAACAGGAGAATAGTGGGATGTCAAGGAAAAAAGACGCATAAAAGTGGCTTTCCTTTCCCTGGTAGTGCTGGGTGGTGTTGTCAGATAGTATGTGAAGAGGAGATTGTCGATGGGATTGGAGGGGCTTGATAAAGTTAAGAATAACTTTTCCAGTTTGTGGAACTTGCTGAAGTAGAGCAGAGTATTTTGTAGTATAGTTATAAGGCCAACCATCGTCAATTATAGCTGACAATGGGATTGTTGGAAGTCAGTTGAGGGAATTGAGGGTGCTGAAATGAGGATATTGAAATGAAATGCCAGGTCATCAATATATGAGAATTCTTGGGTTGTAACTTATGATGAATGAATTCTGTCTATTATTTGTAATTTGGATGAATGGATTCAACGAATGAATTCTGTCTATTATTTGTAATTTGGATGAATGGATTCTGTCTATTATTTTCTGATTGGATAATAATATAGAAGATGGGTTGTTATGTATTATGTTTTTTTTTTAACAAAAATTTAATTACAATTATAAAATGTTTGGATTGATTACAAGGCTGATTTGAATTGATTCTTGAATTTTTATTTGAAGCATGAATTTTTTTAATGTATTTTAAAATTTCTTACGATTTTACGATCTGTTTTTACAATCCGAGTTTGTTTTGCATTTTTCGTACCGTGTTAAAATCGTGATTTTAACAATCTTCATAATAGATATACGAAATATCTTGACTTTCCACTGAAATCTCCCAACACCCTCTCTCTCTCTCTCTCTCTCTCCCTCCTCCCTCTCCCCCCCCTTCCGTTTTCCTTTGTTTTGTTTTATGGCAGTTTGCCCTGGGTTAGGAATTTCCGGTCTAAGAATACGGGCTGGCGCGCGGGCTCTAGTCGAACAATACCAGCGACAATACAAAACAAAACCTTCCCTCCTCTCTCTCTTAACGCCTACCGAACGGCACAAACGACCTCCATACTATATATTCTCTCTGTTTTTGTTGTATTAAAGATTAGGGTTTTGATGCTGTTGACTTGTTTTGAAATTATCAGCAATTCAATTTGCAAGATTTTGGGTCTTCGGCACCCAAACTGAAAGCAGAAAGAAAAACCCGAAAAATTCTCTTTTGCAATAATTCCAATGAAGGAAATCAATGAAGAAGATGTAACGAAACGAGGTGATATGCCAGAGTGGACTAATTAAGGCACTTTAATTTTGGCATTGAACTTGTAAGCAGGTGGATATCTTCAGCTTTGTTTTCCCTATTGGATTGTGTAGAAATTTAGAAAGGTATAATCTCTCAATCATAACATTACTAACGACTTAGTTACAAGTATATATATGCACTAGAATTAGTTCCTAACATGATAGCTATACCATATTTGATTATATTTTTAGTTATGAAGAAAATAAATAATAATTACATGATCATTTAAACTAGATAATATACACAATATATATAAGGTAATGTAATTACTACAGAATCTTAAATATTTCCTTTAAATATTGCAGTATCTGCTTCATTAATCATAATATTTACACTATTAATCTTTAGTATCTACAAGGATCTACAACTGCTTTGTAATCTTCAAGACTTCCTCTCAAGCTAAATCTAGTGGATTAATTCATCCAAGCTTGCTGAGCAAACAATCAAACTGAAAAGACGACAGGATTTTGGTAGAACAAATTGAATATTTGGACGTAAGGCATCAAATTGATTGTTGGACTGAAGCCATTGTTTGACATACTGCTGGTTATGTAGTTAAAAATCCTTAACAAGTGCCATTCTTAAATTTTGTATTTTTTTGTTGTAGCAACGTCAGCTCCCAAATGTAAGAGCTTTTACGTTGCAATGAACGGTTGATGATGCATTAAACTAAAACAAGTCTTTTTTCTATTTTTGTCACGACCCGAATCTCGGATCCATGACCGGCACATAGACAAGGTTCCCCTTCAAGGTTCCATACTTATACGAACCTAAACTTACACATAAACTTATCCTAACTCAATCAGAGCTCAACGCAGCATTAATAACAAAATCAATTTCATAATATAATTGAATTGTCTTAATACAAGAGTTTATATAAGTTCAGAGTTTTGGAGCACTAACTAAACATAAAGGAAAGGTATAAGGTACAACCAAAAAGCAGGTTCTGAAGGTCTAACAAAATGACCTGCTATCAAGCTATAAGCCTGGAAATGATAAATAATGAGAGGGTGAGTTCAACAACTTAGTGAGTAGATAACGTTCAATATACACACACGAGGTAATACAACAATGAGAAATATATATACAAGTATGGCTTCAGGTTCTTATGGAAATGTTTCTCAAATTGACCATAACAAGAAGATCATATGGTAAAACTCATAAGAAAATCAAAATGCAATGAGCATGAGGCTCCGTACTGTGGGGTGGGATGATTAGTCCACATAGGT
Organism: Populus deltoides; assembly: GCA_015852605.2. NCBI lineage: Eukaryota > Viridiplantae > Streptophyta > Magnoliopsida > Malpighiales > Salicaceae > Populus > Populus deltoides. Next base: position 18,863,582 of record CM027577.2, read on the forward strand.
TGGTGATTCCCTCGACCAACTAGGGTTCAGATACGATATTCACAAAGACTAACACTACCCTGTTAGCATGGGTATTCTGACCGACATACCATAGATTCATAATTATAATCAAACAGACATATTCATATCTCAAGGCTCAACTCATGACATCAACCAAATGAGGAGCTATCAATTCAGAAGTCAATCCAAAATATATCCAAAATATATACTGATTCATATCAAGAATTCAGATTCAACAATTGATCATACTTTATCATAACAATGATAATAATCAACATATATATTATCAAGAAGCATGATCCAATTCATATTAACAAATCAAATATTTATAATATTTCTCATGCATATGGAAAATTATCCACTCACCTGACTCGAAAGCAACAAAACTCAAAGATGATATCGAAGGAAATCCTACTGACATCCCGCCGGTAGAATATCAGGATTATCTGAATACAATGAGACATATTCAAGAATGACTCAAAAGAACATATAACCTATTTAATATACTTAACTAAGGGTGTATTCCATAACCCTATATGTTTTTGAACTAATTAGTTATTTTTCCTAAAAAATTCAAAATTTAACGGTTTTCCCGAAATCTAATTCATAATAAAATAAATAATAAAATTGGTAATAATTCACTAATTAACTCTCAATTACTCATCAAAACAAACTGCACAAGCTAATATTACAGCTAGGGACTAATCTGGAATTTATCATATTTTTAAGGGTCAAATTGTAACTTTTGTCAAATTGAAGGACCAAACTAAAAATATCATAAATCCATTACTATACTGAAATTCTGACCATAATTAATCCTCATTTATGTCCAGAATATCTCATTATACTCCAGGGACCATTCTGGAATTTTACAAAATTTTTAGGGTCAAATTGTAATTTTTGTCAAATTGGAGGACTAAATTGAAAGTGTTAAAATTTCATAACTATACAGGAATTCTGCCCATAATTCATCTTTTATTCTGTTCAGAATCTCGGAATAGGCTCCAGGGACCAATCTGTAAATTTTCCAAAGTTTGGGGACTAAACTGTAATTTCCATAAATTGAGGGACCAAATTGAATTTTTATCATCTTCAACCTCCAACCCAGAATTTCAACAGAAAACCCACCGTTCTTTCCTTATTTCTAACACAAATTCACCATTCAAACAAAATCATAACTCAAAATCATCATAATCTTCCATAATCAACTAAATAATCAATTACTCACAACAATCAACCCCATAACATTCAATTTAATTTATCAATTAAACCCAAAACATAAATTTTAAAAACCCTAACATTCATCAAAACTGAAATTAAAGTTCAATTAACATACATTTATACATTTAACAACCTAAATCTTACCTTTAAACTTATTTCTTCAACTCCTTTCTATTTCCCTTATAATTTTCCTCTTTTCTCTTCCTCTTCTTCTTTCTCCCTTCTCTCTCACGGTTTGCTCTCTCAAATATTCAGATCTCTCTTTTTTTTTCTTCTTCTTTCTATTTATATTTATCATCTCTTTATTCACTTACTACTATTCCCCTCATTCATTTATTCCTACATCTAAGCCTTCAAGGGCTCTATAGCCTTTTCCTATGTCTTTATATTCAAAACATTACAATTTTCTTCTTTGTTTCTTTTCTGCGAAAAAAAGGAAATGGCCAACACTGAGTCTTATAACCAACAGCAGATAACCTGCTAGCTGTTAATGGATGTTTATTATACGCTACCCTATTACTCTCCCCCTATGTCAATTGCCAATCCTTGATCAATGGGAAATTAATCGTGGCTGATGATACTATAAATAATTTGTGCATATATATCCATGAGGAGAATCTCCAGATCACATTCGTTATTGGAGTGGGTAAAATATAAATGACCAGGTAACCAAGAGCTGAAGAGCACATGCACATAATGTTTGCCACTAATAACATGATAATGACTTCCACTAGCTTCTTCCATATCACCAAAACTCTACCAAACCAATTTTATCTCCCTAGTAGTGCGTTGAACAAGTATTCTCTAACATCCAATCTGCTATTGGAGAGGACCATTCGAGAGCACCTTCAGCCAGCCATTGTTGACAAATGTCGCCGTAATAAACAACGAATTATACAGTACCTAATCTATTTGTGAATTCCAAATGCACAAGTGCTTAGAAGTTGCGGTTCATTCACATTACTTGATAGTCAGAAATTGACGATAGCCCATTTCTATTTTGGTCGAGGATATGATGGCTAGGTAGCTATTATTGAAAGCAAGCATGCTATGCAAATATTGGACAATTTTGGATGGTGAGTTAGCGGGTGTTTGTGGCCTAAGATTTTCCGGAAATTCTGGAGAGTAGAATATGGGATTGAGAAGTAAATTGTAAGCCAGATAAGTGTGATACTACAACAATTTATTGACATTAATTTATATCTTATTTTTCAGGAAAACATGTGAAGCATGCTGCTAATTTTGATAGCATAGACACTACCATAAAATTAACAAATGGACACACCAACAAAATATTTATGTTGGTCACTTGCAGTGAATTTTTCCGATGGAATGTGCCCTTGCAGTATCCATTAGTAAAATTCGATGAAAATATTCCATCACTATATACCGAAGAAATTATTATAGGAAAGGATAGAATGAAAAAAAAGTACAATGATATGTCATTTACACTGATAAAAATACCGACAAACTTCAAAATACCAACATATACAGTGATGAATTAAGGTCGTCGGTATATTGCAGAGAGCATTGGAGCTTTTCACCTCTCAATTGTACTGCTAATTGTGTTCAATACATATAGGATCACCGACAGAAAATAGCATGTGGTATTTTTTCAAGAGCTAAGGTAGTATTCACTTCTCACTTGCGTTGTATATTATTGTTTAGTATGTATGGGATCACCAACGGTTAATGTACGTCATTATTTTCCCGAGAGATAAGGTGTTGTTCACTTTTCTCTTGCACTTTTTATTATTGTTTAGTACATACGGGATCACCGATAGGTAATGTATGTCGATATTTTCCCGAGAGCTAAGATATTGTTCACTTCTCACTTGCACTTGCTTATTCGCTCGAGGCACACGGGATCATTGGCAGACTTAAAAGTGGTCGGTGATAGTTGGCGGGTTTCTGAAAATTTTTAATTAAATTAAAAATGTCAATTAGACATTACAGATAGAAACGCGACATAACAATTAAAATATTAATTTTTAATTTTTTGACGGTAAAGACATCGTTAATGCTTGGCGTGTTTCTGAAAATATTTGATTAAATTGAAATTTTGAATTAGACTTTATCGACAGGTACATCGACAAAAAAATTAAAAATTTTAATATTTAATTGGTCGTTAGAAACACTGTTGGTAAAAAGATCCAAATTAAAAGCACATTTCTCTTCATATCTCTTCCTCAACAACTTCTTCTGTCCTCCTCCCAAATCTTCATCTTTCTTTCATTTCTCTCTCTACTTCTCTCCTCCACCTATTCTCTTCCCTTCTCCTCCACATGTAGGTATGTCTTCTCCTCTCTTCTCCCCCTCTTCTTCTCTTATTATTTAACGTAATTTTCTATTTTTTTCTCTTCTCAAGGTTTGGGAAAACTCATTATGACATTAAGGTAAGATTATTCTTTTTTCTTTCTCTTTTTTTGTGTTTCTTTTGTTTGCATTTTTTATATTTTTCTGTTCTTAATAATTGTATGAATGTTGTTGGAATTTTTTTAATTTTTATTTTCTTTATTGATTTTATGAATGCTGTTGGATTTTTTTTATTTTTTTTCTATTCCTTAATAATTTTATAAATGGAGACGAGATCACATGTGCTCTATCTTATTTGCCTCACGGTCCCAGCAAAGACCCGCCTTCTCCTCCTCCTTCAACGTCGTCTCTATTCTATATTAATTGTATTTGAACTTATAAATGTTTAAATTTATAACAAATATTTGATTTTTATATTAATTTAATTTATTTTCTATTTGTGTTTAATATTTTTTTAAATTATTACTAACGGAGTTACCGACGGTCTAAGTCTGTTGGTATATTCCAGGGAATTGAAAAAGAATTACTGCAAATATCACTCGCTTCGGTTACCGACAAACCGCAGAATAGGAGCGGTCTATTTGACGGTTATATGTCAAATTCACTGAAGGAAATACTGTCAGGCAAAAAAACTCACCAATAGAATGACGTATGGATTTTCTGTCGATGATATATTATATTCATTGATGGAAATCCTAATGGAATGAAGTTGATAATTCTTTTTTGGCATGCTTTGTCTGTTAGTTAATCCATCGGTAAAAATATTATTGACAGACTCACCGACATACCACAAATCACCGACGAGAGTTTTCTGATGAATAATTTTTGTTTGTGAGCCGGTTAGAAAAATTCTTGCTGACAGACTGTGAGTATAAATATCAACAAAAAATTCCGTTGGTAAATCTAAATTTTTTTGATAGTGAGATAGTGCTCTCATCAACAAGCGCACCAAAGTTGAATACTATTGTAATTTGCTATTAACATGTTTTGTTCAAGAAAAAACGTGGAAGAAAAAAGAGAGAGGATATGTTTGAAAGCACAACCACTCTATTAATTAGTAAAGATAATTCAGAATAGAACATCCCCAATAACAAAAAAAAAAAAAAAGTTCTTGAACTCTTACATAGACTTATTAAAGCATGCCATTGAAGGATGTGATGATCTGTGCATATGGAACTGAAAATCAATCTGTGCAAGAGTAGAAGACTGTTCAGTATATCAAACACGCAGATGGCCTACCATTCTGCTAGCAGTGATGCAAGGATGGTGTGCTTTCATACATCGGAACAGGCACCAAGGTTTTAAAATAGAAGCCAGACATTCGAACGCGGTTTTTAAGGGCAAATTAATCTATTTATATTCAATGACGGAAAGTGCAACCGAAATAAGAAATATTGACTGAACAACCCAGTTTGTTGTGCAAGTTTAGCCCATTGTTAGCATACACGCAGAGTAGAAAGATATCTGTGTACATAAATCACTACCGTTAGCGGATAAACTTATGCTTCAGGAGACAATCGTTAGCATAAATCACCGCAGGACAGCTACCAGCCAGTACATGGAAAATTAATACGTGTACTCAAAAGTGGAGTTCAAATATGAACAGAATGATAAAGAGTGGGAAATGCATGCTATTAGTCCCATTGCCAAAGTCAAATATTACAAGATACGGCTAAGTGAAAAAAAGAAAAGGTGGGGATAAAGCTTGTATTCTATTGCATATAGACAGAAACAGACAGTCCTCCACAGTACCAACACCCCACCACCGACGCCCTCCACTAAAACAGAAACCCAAAGCACACGTTCCTTTCTATAATAGTCAAGATCACCAAGTGAGAGGTACTAGGAATTTAAGAAACCTTTCAAAAACCGTGTCTCGTTACCTTTACAAACCTTGTCTTGTTACCTTTACAATGCCTATATATAGGGTTATTACCACTTCAAGCATTTCCAGTCAACAAAGCATCCTGGTTTCTCATATAGCGAGTGACAACTGACACGCATAAACATACAGATACATTGAGCCGTGAGAGTATAATCTGGAAATGGCAAGTCCAAGAGTGTTAGGGACTGCTCTCCTGGTCTTGCTTATTGTAGACCTCACCTTTGCTGCTAGGACACTGCAGGCAATCAGTGGAGGTGGAGGTGGAGGGCAGGGAGGAGGTGGTGGTTCTGGTTCAGGACTTGGGTCAGGTTATGGTTCTGGGTCTGGATCCGGGAGCGGTGAAGGATATGGTGCTGGTGGTCATGGAGGAGGTGGAGGCAGAGGCGGAGGCGGAGGCGGAGGCGGTGGCAGTGGTGGAGGCAAAGGGTCAGGTTCTGGCTATGGGTCCGGTAGCGGCTCAGGCTATGGTTCAGGTAGTGGGATAGGTCGTGGTGAAGGTGGTGGTGGTGGCGGTGGCAGTGGAGGTGGTGGTGGTGGTGGTCAAGGCTCTGGATCAGGAAGTGGGTCAGGCTATGGAAGTGGAAGTGGAAGCGGAAGTGGCGGTGGCAAGGGTGGGAAAGGAAATGGAGGAGGAGGAGGAGGAGGAGGAGGTGGTGGGGGTGGAGGAGGAGGATCTGGCTCTGGATCTGGTTATGGTAGCGGGTCTGGTTATGGGGAGGGATATGGAGGAGGGAAAGGTAAAAGCTTGCCATGAACACAGAGATTACCTTTTCTTTTGTATTCTGAAATAAAATTGCAAGAGCTCACACATGCATGCACATAGTATGTTGGCGAGCAACTGCAACTGTGCATGGATGTCTACATATAAATCTCTTAATAAAGTCACTTTTTAGAGCACATTTTACTCTAAAAGTATGTATTATATATAATCTCTCTGCAAACCCTAATAAAAAGTGGATATATCATTTCCATAAAAACAGGATTTCATCACAAAAAAGAACTTCAAATAAAATTAAAAGAAATGAGCTTGAACTTTTGAAAATTGAAAATTTTCTCCCACAACCTAAGACTTTCAGTGTTGACTTTGCATGCAGTAAACAAAACCATGTCACAAGTGAAAATAGCGCACGACTGCCAAAAAGAATACCTGTGTAAAAGTCTGAGTTGGTCAATGGAGTCCAGTCATGTTCGGTATTGAAAACTACTTAACTCTCTCTACCACAATGTCACCCAGAGTTTTTTGATGCCTCACCAAAGGCGGCCAAAAGGCCTTTAGAAGCCGCAAAGTGAATTTTATGTCCAAAGGACCACCAGCACGTCCGCTCAACAAATATTCTGAAAAGCTATAATTATTTCAAGAAAACTATTGGCAATTGCTATTAATATTATGGGAGAAAAGAAGAGAGAGAGGATATGTTTCAAGGCACAACTACTGATCTAGTAATTAGTAAAGATAATTCAGAATAGCAGATCCCCAATAACCAAAAAAGTTAAGTGCACTTATTGCACTCTTACATAGATATGGCACCAAATTAAGGAAGTGATAATATGTGCATGGATGGAACCGAAATTCAATTTGTGCAAGAATAGAAGACAGTTCAATATATCAACCATATGCAGATGATGGTGTGCTTTCATACGGCTTCATCTTTGTTTTATGGCAGTTTGCCCTGGGTTAGGAAATTCCGGTCTAAGAATACGGGCTGGCGCGCGGGCTCTAGTCGAACAATACCAGCGACAATACAAAACAAAACCTTCCCTCCTCTCTCTCTTAACGCCTACCGAACGGCACAAACGACCTCCATACTATATATTCTCTCTGTTTTTGTTGTATTAAAGATTAGGGCTTTGATGCTGTTGACTTGTTTTGAAATTATCAGCAATTCAATTTGCAAGATTTTGGGTCTTCGGCACCCAAACTGAAAGCAGAAAGAAAAACCCGAAAAATTCTCTTTTTTGCAATAATTCCAATGAAGGAAATCAATCAAGAAGATGTAACGAAACGAGCTGCTATGCCAGAGTGGATTAATTAAGGCACTTTTTGGCATTGAAGCAGGTGGATATCTTCAGCTTTGTTTTCCCTAGCAGTTGGATTGCGTAGAATTTTAGAAAAGTATAATCTCTCAATCATAACATTAACATTATTGACGAGTATATATGAATTAGAATCATTTCCTAATATGGTATTTACAAGATTTGATTGTGTTCTTAGTAACGAAAAAAATAAATAATAATTACATGATTATTTAAACTAGATAATATACACTGCATATATAATGTAATATATATGCCTTCAAATATTGTAGTATTTGCTCCATTAAACAATAATATTTGTAGTATCTGCATTATTAATTTTTATTATTTGTAATATCTGTAAGGATCTACAACTATTATGTAATTTTCAAGACTACCTCTCAAGCTGGATCTAGAGAATTACTGATCCAAGCTTGCTGAGCAAACTATGAAACTGATCGGATAACAGGATTTTGGTCGAACAGATTGAATATATATGTGGACGTAAGGCATCGAATTGATTGTTGGACTGAAGCCATTGTTTGATATACTGCTGGTTATGTAGTTAAAAAATCCTTAACAAGTGCCATTCTTAAATTTTGTTTTTTTTGTTGTTGTAGCAACGTAAGCTCCCAAATGTAAGAGCTTTTACGTTGCAATGAGCGGTTGATGATGCATTAAACTAAAACAAGTCTTTTTTCTATATATGTTCTTTTTTGTTTCTTTTCTGGGAAAAAAAGGAAATGGTCAACACTAAGTCTTATAACCAACAGCAGATAACCTGCTAGCTGCTAATGCATGTTTATTGTACGCTACCCTATTAATTACTCCCCCCTATGTCAATTACCAATATTCATTAATCAATGGGAAATTAATCGTGGCTGACGATACTATAAATAATTTGTGCATATCCATGAAGAGAATCTCCAGATCACATTCGTTGTTGGAGAGGGTAAAATAAAACGACTAGGTAATCAAGAGCTGAAGAGCACATGCACATAATGGTTGCCACTAATAACATGATAATGACTTCCACTTCTTCCATATCATCAAAACTCTACCAGACCAATTTTATCTCCCTAGTGGTGCGTTGCGCAAGTATTCTCTAACATCCAATCTGCTATTGGAGAGGAACATTCGAGAGCACCTTCAGCTATTGTTGACAAATGTCGCCGTAATAAATAACGCATTATACACCTAATCTATTTGTGCATTTCAAATGCACAAGTGCTTAGAAGTTGCGGTTCATTCACGTTACTTGATAGTCAGAAATCGACGATAGGCCATTTCTATTTTGGTCGAGGATATGATGGCCAGGTAGCTATTATTGAAAGGAAGCATGCTATGCAATTGGACAATTTTGGATGGTGAGTTAGAGGGTGTGTTTGTGGCCTGAGATTTTCCGGATATTCTGGAGAGTAGAATATGGGATTGAGAAGTGCATTTGAAGCTAGATACGTGTGATATTACAACAATTTATTCACATTAATTTATGGCTTAAAAAAAAATAATATGTGAAGCATGCTGCTAATTTTAATAGCATAAACACTACTAAAAAATTGAAAAATACACATATGAAATATTTCTATCGGTCAATTGGGGTGAATTTCCCCAGTTGAATGTGCCTTTGCAGTATCTATCAGTAAACACCGATAAAAATATCTCATCGGTATATACCGAGTGAATTATAGTTGGAAAAGAAAGAATGAAAAAAAAAGGGTGAAAAGTACGATGACTTGTCATTTACACCAATAAAAATACCGACATATTTCAAAATACCAATAGCTACACCGATGAATTAAGGTTGTTGGTATATTTCAGAGAGTATTGTAGCTTTTTACCTCTCAATTGTACTGTTAATTGTGTTCAATATATACGGGATCACTGACAAAAAATATCCGCTGGTATTTTTCTAAGAGCTAAGGTAGTGTTCAATTCTCACTTACCTTGTATATTACAGCTCAATATATACGAGATCACCAATGATTAATGCACATTGGTATTTTCTTAGAGATAAGGTGTTGTTCACTTTTCTCTTGCACTTTTTATTACTTTTTAGTGCATACATGATCACCAACGAGTAATGTAAGTTGGTATTTTTTTGAGAGTTAAGGAATTGTTCACTTCTCACTTAGACTATTTATTATTGTTCAATGTATACAGGATCATTGACAGACTTAAAAGTAGTCAATGATAATTGATGGGTTTCTAAAAATTTTCAATTAAATTGAAAATTTCAATTAGTTGTTACAAACGAAAGCACGAATAGAAAAATTAAAATTTTAATTTTTAGTTCTCTAATGGTAATTAAAGACATTGTTAATGCTTGGCATGTTTCTGAAAATATTTAATTAAATTAAAATTTTCAATTAGACTTTACCAACGGGTATACTGACAGAAACAATTAAAATATTAATATTTAATTGGTCCTTAGAAACTCTGTGGGTAAAGAAGATCCAATTTAAAAGCACATTTCTCTTATTCTCTCTTCCTCCCAAATCTTCATCTTTCTATCTCTTTTCCCTCTCTTTCTCTCCTCCACATATTCCCTTCTCTTCTTCTCCATGTGCAGGTATGTCTTCTCCTCTCCTTTTCTTTTGTTATTTAACATAATTTTTTATTTTGTTTCTCTTCTCAGGATCGGGAAAACTCACAACAACATTAAGGTAAGATTATTCTTTTTCCTTTTTTTTGTGTTTTTTTTTGCATTTTTATACATTTTTGTTCTTAATAATTGTATAAATGTTGTTGGAATTTTTTTAATTTTTCTTTTTTTATTGATTCTGTCGTACCCTCGCGAGAGCTCGACGTCGAGGCGACCCTTCCCGGAACAGGAAATTGATTTTGGGGTCTTTGTTTTGTGAAAAGAGAGTCGCCACTTAGTATTATGATCACTAGAAAACCTAATTGGTATTTCAGAGATTCTAAGGCAAGAGATTGGTTGCGTAAAGGAAAGGTTTTAGCACCCCTAGTACGCCCTACCTAAGGTAAGCTACTTGGTGTTTGGTTTGTCTATAATTGCTATGGTGTTGATGTTCTCTAGTCTCGTCAGTTTTCTAGGATAAATCTGCTATGATGAAGGAACTTGGGTTCAAAGTCTAAGGGAAAGAACCCATGGCCAATATGGATCATACATTTAGATATGTCTGTAGAGTGCCAAAGAGAAACGGTGCAGATCTCTTGAAGTCTATGCTTGATTTGAAATAAATTTAGAATTTATGAATTTAGAGACAGCTAAAATAGAAATCTAAGGAGATTCAATGTGTTTAAGAGCTCATTTTTCACTTAGTATTTCAAGTGGTCGCAACTTGTAAATCGCAAGGAAGAAAAAAAACTAACTAGAAATCTAAGGAAATTCAAGATGCTTTAAAAGCTCATTTTTGCCTTAGTATTTTATATTTTCATGACTCACAAATTATGGAATCAAAATTTGAAATGTCTCCAATTATAATTGAGGCTTCTTTCAAGGATACGTAATTAAATTGTTCTAAATAAAATTTTAGGCATAAATCTGCCCTTATGTTAAAAATAAACAAATTGTATTCCTATTAATAATATTTTGGACATTTACCTTTCATAGGTTTCTTTGCCCTTATATTATTAAGGGATAATGACTTGTTATTCCTAGAAAAATATTTTTGATATTAACCACTTGGGGTTTCTTTATATTAATAGTGAACAATGATGAAGTATTCCCAATAATATTTTGAATATTAACCTCTTTAGGGTTTCTTTATCCAAATATTTGTAGTGAATAATAACAAATTATTCCTAATAATATTTTGGATATTAACTCCTTTGGGATTTCCTTATCCAAATATTAATAATGAACAATAACAAATTATTCCTAATAATATTTTGGATATTTACTCAATTTTGATTTTTTTATCCAATCATTAATAGTGAATAAAGACGAATTCCCAAAAATAAAATTTTTATATTTTTGGAATATTGGCCAACACCTTTTGGAATTTACAAACATGTTGTAAAATTCAAGATGCAAGAAAATAATTTTTGTATTGTGTTTAAAAAATCCATGTGAAAACACATTTTTAAAACTTTAAATATTTTTTTAATTAAAAAATATTAAAAATATATTAGAATATTAGCCGTAAGATTAAAAAAATATATTTTTATTATATCAAAACACAAACATCACAGTAAACATAATTAAAACGACAAGCCATCACATATATTTATAACACTGCAAGACTTAAGCAGTACGTGCAAAACAAAACAGGAGGAACCCGGCAAGGGAAAAAGCTTTTCAAAGCCAAATCTCATTCAACAGACTTCTGTCCATCCTCTAAAACTCAGAAACCAAAAATAGCATGACCCATTATTTTCCACAGAAAAGGGTAAGTCCGTATACCCATGAAAATCAAAGCTTTGAAACCCAATCCTATAGCAGAAACCGTGACCCCCGCCTCTCCCCTTTTCTTAATCTCAGGCTCTGCCATGTTTGTTTCACGCTAAAGGAAACAACCTCAACATCATGCCTTTATATTACATATGTTAAATACCATAACTATAGACCAACGGTCTGCTACCTCCCTTTTCACAGAAACAAGAATGAAAACGTGAACCAAACACCTGCCAAAATAAAACCTCAAATGCAAAGGAACCCCTCTCGCGTTTTTCTCTATTGATGAAAACTAAATATGTGTGAAAAACATCCTATACAAACCCCAGTCAAAGGGGCACTAAGCAGAGGAGGCGAAGGATGATGAAGGCCTTTAAAACTCTCGGTCCCTCATAAAAATAACAGGAACGAAGATGCAGCTTTAATATAAACAAAAGGAAAACAACTCAGAACCATGGATGGAACAATGGGTAAGCATGCCACATTTTTTTTCAACAGAAAACAAACATCTAGAGCAAAGGAAAAAAAACAGTTATGGAGCATAACGAAATACAGATGCAAGGGCTTGAATATATCCGGAAAAACAAAGGGGCCGAAACCTATACCTGCAGATCTTGCTTGCAAGAAAAAATGGAGAACAAACCGGTGGGCATCCCCTGCGTGTTTGCCTTTGATGATCCAACGAAAAACTCCCTCTTTCACCGTTAGGAACTTTTCAAAAAAAAAAAAAACTCTTTAGAGCTTTGTTAAGTTCCTTTCCGGTGAAGTAGAATATATTGAAGTTAAACTCCCCTCCCTTTCGTTGTTTCCCTCTATTTTCTACCCCAACTTCTACTTGTTCTCTCGGTTCCCTCTTTTCCCTTTTCTTTATGTTTTCCTTTTCCCCTGTCTCTACTTCTTCTTTTCTTCTACGTGCTTAACTCTCTCCGTCTCCCTCTACTCTCTCTGTTTTTGGCCTCCCTCCTCCGTCTCTTCCTTTTCTCTCTGTCTTTAAACTCTCTCTGTCTCCCTCCCTCTCTCTCTTTTTTTTTTGTAACGCAGTCTGTTACGGTTTCCCTTGTGAAATCCTGATTGGCAGCTAAGTACATGGCGTGAAGAGGGGTGCTGTCCTACACACGCCAGGTTGCAGGGGATGCAGGGATGAGAGATTTCAAAAACTAGCAGGAAACGGTTGCAGAGGAGGGAAGGGAATGTAGACGGGGTACAGTACCATGCTAATTATATTTTCAGGATGAGGCTGTTCTCATACGGCACCGTACGTCTAGCTAAAGAAGTGAATTAATGTAAAAAGACAGAGACGGTGTCGTTTAGAAAGGGAGCAGAAATGTAACCCATCGTGGCAGAATTTCTGTCATTTTCTAACCCTATCCCTGTTTTTTCTATTTCTTCCCAAAACCCAGCCAAGTTTCTTCCAATCTTTATCTACAATTAACTCCTTTATTTCAGTTTTTTTCAATTCAGTCCTGCAAACTTAGGGGGCAAAATCCTTCTTGCAGCAGAAGTTTTTTTTGCGGCAGAAATTTCACTTCCTCATTAGATATTCAAACATG